>CM051627.1:23058349-23648349 GCA_028020825.1 Podargus strigoides | reverse complement strand
TTTGGTTAACCTGTAAGGGAAAAAAATGACTAAGAGTATGATGAAATATTACCAGGAGTTCAAAAGGCTTGTGGCAGCACTGAACGTTTGATGTAGCAGTTTCAGCTGACATCTAAAACTGTTCCATTTAGCCAGAAGATCATCTTAATTGTTACTGTGCTTCTGTGACCTTCCCTAAGATTCCCAAGGGATATTTTTGTGAAATATAGTCACAATACTGAATTTCACTATAAAATTTGCTTTCATAGATATCTTTTGGTGGGAAGTGATTGCTTTTCGGAGAAGCTCGTGTGTGTCTGCTCTATGATGGTACTTGCTTTTAATTTCAGTCACGTCTTCATCAAATTAAAATTATATGTCGTTTTCTGATGCCTCCATTATTGGAAGCTCAGGATGGACAAAAGAGGAGGAATGCTTCTTTCTGTTGTGAAGGAGAGGCTCTTCTCTCTATTTCAGACCTGTGCATGGATAGCGCTTTCCACATTTTCACATTGAGACAGTGTCTCTAAATGTTGTACTTCCTATTAAATAACATAACTGAGATCTGGACTTTATTCTACTCTTCCCTTTTTCTGCTCTTACTCATCTCACATCTTAACTACTACGTGCTTTCCTTTCTGATCTTGCATGTCATGTCCGTTCCATCCTCTCCCCATTTTGTTTTCCTGGCTAGGTTGGGTGTATAGCTGTTCTCTTTGTGTATTTAGTCAGTGGTTCCTCATGTTTGTCTCTACCTTCAAAGTCTGATATGACTTGGAATTCTTCAGTTATCCTCTCTTTAAGACTTACTGGATCTCAGGCCATTATTTGTTCTGAAGGATTGCCAGTTTTGAGTTTTTATGAAGCTATCCAACAGGAATGTTTATTTTCTGCTATTAAAATTTTATTTGGCTGAAATATGTACAATATTGATAAACGTTATATAAATGTGTACAAAATGTATGCTTGTGGAACTCGGTGTGAGCAGAAGCAAGTGGCAATAAGATGCTGTGGGAGGAAGGACAAGCAGATGGTGACAGAAACCACTCTTTCTGAATTTGTAGCTGCTGCTAAGTCCAGATGACACAAAGTAGTAGTATTCTTGATTTGGTTTCCAGTAGGATATGTGTTGGGGTGAAAACTGTTTAATTTGCAGTTGCTTTCTAGTAATTTAACCAGCAGGATACAAAAGAGTATGTTGGGTCTTTTCTTCTTGTTGTACCCGTTGTGCTTCATCCTCCCATGTGTGGCTTGCCTTCTTGTAATTAGGGAAGTGGTATTTATAAGAATTAGGTTCTCTTTTTGCCATGGAACTATGATTCTGAGATGCTGTTGAAACATTACCAAAATAAAACCAGAATTAAAAAACAAATCTTCATTATTTCACTTTTGTTAATGTCTAAACTACACTTTAAGTCAAAGAAATATCAGGAAAGATCAAGCACAGATAAATTATGAGCATTTTAAGCTTGAAGAGCTTCTAAATAAGTTTCTTAACATGTGCCAAGTCTGAGGTCCAGACTGAACTGGGAGATCATGCATGTCTGAGGAAGAAGCACTGCCTCTTTACTACTGCCACCCTGGGTAATGTTGCAACAGAGCAGTCAACACCCTGAGGTATGGCGTGGCATTCTGAGCAATGAGCACTCCAGTAGTCACTTCCAAGGGGAAAGTAAGCAACTGCTAGATACTACAATAAATGCTCACAGAACATCCTTAAAGGGCAGAGGACTAGTAAACATCTGAAGTTAGTGTCTGTAAGGCTGTATGAGTTCACTTTATGGATGATTTTTTTAAGTAAACTTTAGAATTTAAAATATTAAGTAAAACTGCGTATTTCAACAAAATTCCAGATCTATTACATTTCTGCCTTACACTGTTCTACCTTTCATTCCAAAACTGGAGACCCCTGTGTTAGAGATTCACACAATGAATCCTTTTATCTAGTACTTACATTCATTATTCATTGTGCATTGTCAGTGGATTGCTACTTCAGGCCTGAATTAGAGATAATTAATCTTAGGAAAGCACTTGTAATTTCACACTTTATGAAGCGCTATTGTCTCAGCACAGTAGTGCTGTGGTGGCAAAATACTGTAATGCTCATTGTTGCTGTGCAGTATCATGTTTCTTAATGTTTCTGTGCATTCAAGTCTGTTTTGCTTGCCTGTCTGTAGGTTTACATTACAGCAGTTGTACTCATGTTTTGCTTTGAAAATATTTTTTGGTATTATTATTTTACACAGAATTTGAAACAGAAATAGGTTAAAGTGTCATGCAGATGGTAAGTTTAGAAAGACCTTTCTGCTTTTCTGTACTGACAAGGAAAACTTGGAAAAGTGATTGACTTCAGCAGAAGAGGAATCGAGTAGATTCTGGACGTGGCATGTTACTTTCAGATGATGAGTTAACTTGCTGATAACACTTAGAAGCAAACGCCTGATGTTTTCCATCTGGTACTTAAATATTTCTAAACCTTCTTGCTATGCACATAGCCTTCTGGGAGCTCTAGTTGCATGTGTGAGCATGTATGCAAGAACTTTACTCGGGAAGTTGATTTCGTGTATTGCAGTCTTTTTGTTTAGTTTAAACATCTGCATAGGGGAACTGTTCCTGCTCTGTATCTTAGAATAACTTAGAAACGATTCTAAAAATATCAATATCTCTTGACAGTACTTAAAACTGGTATTTCTAGAACGCTGAAAGAATAAAATCTGTGCACACATGAAGCTATTGGAGAAGTGATTCAATTCAAAGTTACCAGAGATGCCTCAGTTGCATAATATTCAGGGATGAATATTTTGAAATAAGTATCAATGTATGTTTGTCCTTCTTCTCTTCCTTTGTATGCAGTTGTTTGCAGTGGGAGATGAGAAACTGAGAGCTAAAAATGAACTTTTTGTGTCACTTGGTGTTCTTGCTTAGTGGAAAGAAAAATTGCTAAGGGCTTTTAAAATGCTGTCTTAAGTGTCTTCAGCTGTATTTGCCTAATTGTTTTCAGTAATTGCTAAGTAAGGTACAGTGCTTACCGCAATGGGATTATTTTCATAACACTCTTCATGAAAAATGACACATCATAAAAACATTTAATATAGTCTTTGCTTATTATTAGGTTTTCCACAGCAAGCATAATTCCTTTGTAGAAATGCTTATTGTAGTCCTTGAAAATAGAAATTGGGAAAAATAATTAACATTTTAAATAAGAGTGTATTACACTGTGCAGTTTGTGCTGACTAGAGAAACACACTCCAACCTGAATTACCCTGTGATCCTGACCTCCTAAGTGGAGTCAAGAATTAGAATTTATTGTTGGTCTAATTAATGCCTTAGCAGTCTAATCAAAATGCAGCATTTTTTTATTGTTGGCCAATGACAGTGATGCTAACACTTGTAGTCTAATAGCTGCAAGTTGCTAATAATTGATGTACACTGGCTTCTTCACGTTGACCCTGTTCAGGCTCACCCTTCCAGTGTCCTGAGCTCTGCTGGGAGAAGGGTGCTGGTGGTGGTTCCATGTGGGATGTGCTGGGTGTTTTCAAGCAGTCAGTTGCTAGTGCTTTGTGTTGGTCCAAAATTTTACTGATACAATGAAAGTCTAACAAAACCAGAGTGATTAGTATCTGCTATAATTTCCTTAAGACCATGCAGTTACACAAAGCTGAGCTGAATCTAAAAACAAGTTAGACACAAGTCATCTGACTGCAATGAATTCAAGTCTTTCAACTGCAAAGCATGTGCTGCTACAGCTAAATCTGAGCTCAAAAAATAAGTTCAGGTCAAGAGAAGTCTAGCCAAAATGTGCAAAGTCTTCAGGCCTCGTGTTTCTGAGGCAACCTGAGACCTGTGGCCTGTTAATAGCAATGGCAATATCGTCTTTATAGGGCTACAAATTGTGTGTGTGTAAATCTGTGTGCAGCACGCCTGCTAGAGAGGGGGGAGCATAAGCTGACCTTTCAGGTTAGCTTGCTGAGTAATAGTAGCCAAAGATGGAATCAGTCTGCTTGTAAAGCTATAAGCTGTTACAGTTGTGGTGGAAGTACTGACATCTCTTCGTATTGGCTAGTCTGTAGTAAACCACAAGCGAAGATCAGCTTCTCCTGTGCTGTCATCTGCTCTGCGGCAGCTCCTGCGAAACAAGCTGCCTGATCGCTGCCGGGTGCTCTGTGTAATTTTGACATGCACTTGAAAGGATGTTCTTAAGCTCTTAAAATCTTTCACTGTGGCTTCCATTTTTTGGTGTAAGACGTTCTTCAGTGTCGAGTCATCTTCTGGTGAAGTGTGGAGGTTTACTTGTTGTGTTTAGAATAGTCTCCTTATGAGCTGACATGGCTTATTACACAAGGGGCCTCTGCTCTGAACTACAGCAGTCTGGCAAAATGGAAAGATAATCTATTCTGAAAAAAAAATCTCTGCAAGCTGTTTGAATCTGGTATGATAGGACAGAGTATCTTCAGAGGCCATGAACTGGGTAATTTTTTTGTTGTTGTTTTGGGGTGTGTGTGTGTTTTGGGTTTTTTTCCCTCCAGTCTTATTGTTGGAGGAGGTCAATGCCTGTGAAACTGAAATTCTGGATTTCTGGGAAATGCTGTTTGTATTCTTTTGTGGTTAGATCTGGACCAAATTCTTAACAGAGAACCTTGAAAATATTATATAGTAAATCTTCAGGTTGTCTGTCGTTGTGTTTGTAAGGATCAAAAAAGACTCAGTTTTTCTGTCTTTGTTTTAGTCAGGTAATGTTTGAAATAATTTAACTGAAGCTGCCACAGGTTTGCCACTGCTGTACAAAGTGTAGCAGAAGTATTGGGAGTCATGTTTATAAAACTTCAGTCTGTTCTTTGGTGAGAGCAGCTGCTTGGTCTAGTCTACTCCAGGCTGTTTAATAACAGATTGGAAGTACTGGGAATACCAGCCAGAATACACAGACAAAATTTTGTCTTTCTTTCCTATGCCTTGTTCCTAGATCTTTCATAGTCCTGAATCAAGGGCTTTTTGTTGTTTGATTGGTCCTCTATGAGAGGTGCTGATTTATGTCTGCGTCAGAGGCATAGCTTAAAAAAAAAAATAATAAAATTGCTCGCAAAATTTGCTCATTTAGGTGTGTAGGGAACAACTTCTGGTATAGGTAAGTTAACGTGCCTCTTGGCATATTGGAACAGTCCCTTGTACACACTTTCATTGATTGTTTGGGAGAGGGGGTATAAAATTTTCCCTTTGCTGGTCTCTTAAGTTACAGGGAAGAAAATTATGGTCCTGTGCCTTCCCAGTTTCCTCAGTTCGTGTGCCACCTCTTGTGTTTAGAACTTTAAGTGTTTCCTAGAAAAATCATTACAGTTCTTCATGACTGCACCAAGTACTAAGACTGTAGTCTATCGTCAAAATGATTAAAGAGCAATGGTTTTTTTTTGTTCAGAGCTGAGATCTGTATCAGATGCAGGCTGTGTCGTCTCCTTCACTAAGTATACAACCTTAATTCATAAACTATCTTTGCTGTCTTTTCCATCAGTGTTATTTACCTCTTAATACTTGTAATTTCATATATAGTGCTAACTCCTTTGCTGGATCTGAAGTCTCTTTATTTCTTTGTGTTAACATTCATTTCTTGTGACTTACCCTAGTGTGTTTCTGTTAAGTCCCCCACAATCTTCTCCTTGAATAATTGCTTCTAGCTCAGTCTGGTTTATTTTCCATCATCCTGGCATGAATATACAAGTAGTTGTGAGACAGTTTATTCCCTCTCATCCTTGTTAAGTAGTTTTGGTTTGTTTTGTTTTTTTTTTCCTCTTCTCCATTTTCTTGCTATCTACAAGCCTGGCATTTCAGTTCTTGACTTAGAGTTGTCTTTTTTGTCAAAAAGTGAGTCTTGTATCTGCTCCAGGCTGTTGTTTTTCTTATGCCAGCTCTGAAGACAGAAGATTGGATGTCTGAAGGGAAGCAGTGGTTAGTCAAGAGCACATGTGTGCTCTGAGGGCTGTGCTCCATGGATGAAGTCTCTAGACTTCTCCTTTCTGTTGATTAAAGGAATGACAAACTTACTGTGCATAGAAAATTAAGATGAGGGTTAGCAAATCGTATGTGGACTTCCTGATTTGTTTGGACTTCTTTGGGGAGAGTGAAAAAAGGTGTTATTCACACGGACAGTTACACGGTTGGTTTTAGAGATGACCTCTTTGTAGTCATTCAGTACTCCAAGTGCTGTTATTCCTTATTTTTGTTCCTGGAGTTGGTGGCAAGATATGAAACCAAAGTTGTCAGCTGTTGAGCTTTTGATCATTTTGAGCTGATGGAACTGGGTACCGGTGATCTTTACAGCACGTAATACATCTTTTCCTGGAGACTTATCTATGATGAAATTATGTGCATTGAAAAGATATAACTGGAAAAGGTAATCTCGTAAATGTTGTGGCAGTTAATAAAACTAACAGTGCATCTCTTATTATTCTGGATAGCTCAAAATGTAATAGGCAGACAACACAGAAGTTGATGAGTGGTGTGTGTGGTTTTTTGGCATGTGTTTGTTTTTCCCAGAAAGCAATGGGAAACGAGAGAGGAAGGGTTCCTTGAAGAAATAACATTTTGATCATTTCTTAGGGGAACAGTCAGTGGCAGTGTATGGAGATGCACATCTGAGAAAGGGAAGTGAGAAGGGAACCTAAAGGCAGTTAAAAAAAAGGGGTGAAAATAGAAGGACATTAGATCAAATATAGATATATACAATGTTGACAAGGACACCAATGGTAGGAAAAAAATACTCCAAGCAGAAATTGAAGTTAGTGGAGAGTAATGTGGTTAAATGGAGGAGGCAAAAATGAGATACATTGCAAAGTAATTTGGAGCAGATGTGAGGTTGAAAAAAAAATGAAGAGCAGAGATGTCTAACTGTAAAAAGCTGTAAAAGTCAAGGTGACAGATGAGAGCTTAGAAAAAAAGTGCTCTAGTAAACAAATTACAGAACCTAAGTCACTTCTTTGCTTGCTGAAGGGAAGGAAATGGGAGAGAAGGAATTGGAGGTGACAATGAAGTTGTGATCCTGAGAGAGAGAGTAAAAGTGTATGCATTATTTAGAATAGAAAAGGATGACTGTAGCAAGGGACTAGGAAAGAAAGGTATGCTCAGTGCTAGAAAGAATCAGTGTGGCAATGGTGTGGCGGAATGGGAGAGGAAGCTGACATTTGGATTAGAACCAACTTGAAGGAAACATGCTGAATTATTGCTGTGTGTTTGAAGAGAGATGTGGAGGTGGCAATTAAGTCCTGGGAAAACTTGTACTTACAATGAACTTGTTTCCTATGAGGGGGCTAAAAGAATAGATCTAGCAGTGAAATCAGTACATATTTCTTACTGCAAAGTCATGTCTTGCTATGAAATGCATAACTCAAGTTGCTTTATGAATGCTATGAAATAATGATAATTCAATTTGCTATATTTTTATCACTAAATAAAAATGTCTTATTTCTTGTGCATAGATATTTGATTTAATGGATGCCAAAGCTCGTGCTGACTGCATCAAAGAAATCGATCTTCTTAAGGTAAAATATTTGATTAAAAAATGTGCAGCCATCGTCAAAATATATTAAGTTTTTCATAGATATACTTGAGGTGTCCACTGTTGCCTGCGTAGAATTTTTATAAGCCTCACTTAAGGAATTTTGTAATCTTTATTGCTATAAGAATTAACATTGTGAAGTAAATCCTATAGAAAAAAGGCTAACTTTTCAAGTAGAAGTTTCTGCTAAAACCACAATATTGTGAATAACTGTGTCCTGTGTACAGTAAAATACTGATTTAAAAATTGACTTTGCTATTTTGGATAGAAGTTTAGCATGCTATTACATGGATACATTGAATCAAAAATCCTCTAAAATTGCAACCTCAGTCACGTTGATCCTAAAATGTAATGGTGTTCTTGCAAAATATTTATGCTTATTAGAAGCATTTACAGATATACTTTTTGTGTCATACTGAAATAGATGTTAGGGGTTGTTTTGTTTGCCTAAATGAGAATGTTTCATATGTCAGTCTTAAAAGATAAGATGTCCTCTACACTAAAATGTGCATTATTATTCTGCTTTTTTAGCAACTGAATCATCCAAATGTAATTAAATATTATGCCTCATTCATTGAAGACAACGAACTGAACATAGTGTTGGAATTAGCTGATGCTGGAGATCTCTCTAGAATGATAAAGGTAGGAATTACCTTTTTAAAAAAAATTAAAAGCTTTTAATGTTCAACTTCTCTTGGCTTTTCATTCTGCATGCTCATCACTGGGTGGAATGCAGTGAAAATGTCAGGATCTGTGGAGAAAAGTGGAGTGTTGAGACTGACTTTTTTTAATGTTTAATATTGATTGTTACATAAGTATTTTTAACACTGTTGCCCAGAATGTAAGTGCAGGCGGGGACATAACTAGACTGGAATTGTATTAATGCTGGGAAGAAGAAAATACTATAAAGAGCAGCACTGTCACCACCATTTAGAACAATACATTTTGACGGCATTCCTGATTTTTGGCACAATTGTATTTTATGTTCTGATATTCTGTTCTCTGAAATAGTAATGAAAGCAGAGAAGAGCTCGCGTCATAAAGCAGAAGTTTCTTCTAGATCTTGAACTTCAACTGCTAGCCACTTTAGCAAACAAAATAAAGATTACAATGGAAATAGCTGCCTCCTTTTATAGGTCTAGTTAAATACTTCTTTATGTTGAGACTAACAAATATTCCGAAAACATATTTCCTATTTGGTTGAAATCGCATGCAGTGGACTTTGCTGATATGTGGTTATGCATTGTGGGTTAATTGCTTTCTTCAGTAGCTTTTAAATGCCTTTCTTTAGCTAATGAGAAAAATTTACCCAAGACTTGTTGTGTAAACTTCTTCTGAAATTTATTTTAACTTTTAACTAGCTTTTATATTTGTCATCTGACAACTACTTCCCCTCTTTTCCTACCCTTTTTCTACTGGGTCTTGGTTTCAGTCTGTCCCTTTGGTACTTTCCTGTGCACGTACCAACGTTATTGTTGTCAACACAGTGTAACTCTGGGAACAAATAATGCCAGTCAATTAGGATTCGCTCAGCAACGGCCAGGCACAGAACAGAGTTCTGTTTTGCTGGGGACCTACATGAACAGAGAAAGTTAATTTCTTCATTAATGACTTTCATATTGATTTTTTTTTTTTTTTTTTTGAGCTTTTGAAGAATATTCCCTTTTAGATTGATAATTGTAAGGCAGGACAGTCAAAATTTGGTTCTAAACAGGTTGACAGTGTTCTGTTAATATTTATATCCAAATCTGATATTTTTCTTCATCTCATGAATTATTAATTCTATGGTCTTACATTTCATAAAACATAAAGGAAGGTTTGTCTTTTCTTTTGAATGTTCAGTTTTGACACAACAGTTATTAATATGAGTACTCTGTGACAGATTGCCTCATGGCATGTCTGGTCTTATGACCCATTGAAGCTTTTTCTTTTTCCCTTGCTTTTTTTTTTTTCTTTTTCTACTTTAAATCTCATGTGTGAGTAATGGCTTCTTCAGTGCAGTTGGCCTCATTACACCTTGTCCAAGTTGGTGGGTATTTCTTACAGGCTCGATCTTGGAGGCACTTTGTGATTGTCTTCTTAACACAGGGATCATGTTTAATGTAGCAAACTTAGATTGCTGTTTGATGTTAATGACAGCCTATCAGGCTATTATTAAATATGTATGAGGTGTCACAATGCACTCCATCTTCATGCTGCTGGTGGAGGAAAAGATTTGGAAGACTACTTGGATGGTATGAGTTTAAATATGGGGCGCATCAGTTATCTAGCATCTTGTTAAAAAAGTATTTTAAAAATTTCCTGAAAAATAAATGATATGTAGTGGTATATAAACTTTGTTGCAGAATGGCTGCCTGTTGCACTACTAAGGTAAGTAACCCATGCTTTAGTTTCCAATGTTGTGGCTTAGAGTGCTATTTGAAGTTTGTTGGAAGATGTTGAGACTCCCCCAGAAGAGTGTTTGGGTACCAGGCTTGTTATGTGATTTGTAGAAAGGATCAAGCATGTTTTCGAAATTGTAAATGATCACAGCTTCAATGACACTGAAACCAACATTAATGTGAGGGAAAACTACTTAACTAGTTTACTTAGGTATTTGTTATGACATTATTGGCACATCAGAGAATACTTGCAAAGCTGCTGTGCCTCACAGTGCACCATAATGAATTCTTTAGTTCTTTCCTTAATGAACCACATCCTTGCTGCCCAGATTTTATACCATCCCTCTTGTTACCTGTGAATAATACCCTCTTTGTCCCCATTGAGTAGACAATTGAGGAAAATCACTTGGTGCATTCATATGGATTCTAATAGAATTCAGAGAATCTGCTGTATGTCAAAAAAAAAAAAAAAGCAGCTGTGCATTGGCATTTACAAATCACATAATGAAATCAGAGGTATCTCCTGTTCTCTCTGTGTGTTTAAGTATATACATACACAGATTTAATCCACTTTACCTTTTTTTTTTTTCCTCAATTACCTCTGTCACAGGGAGTTGTTTCAGCACAGCCCCCATTCTCAAAAACAGGAGGATCCAAAATTGAGGATTTCTTATTCTACATCTTTTAATGGTCTGGTAGAATTCTTGGATGGGGCACGTCTGTCATACTGAGAGGCAAATACTATAAGTAAGGGGGAAATACTTGTGTTTGACTTGGTTTCACACTAGAATATTTACCTTAGTACTGAGTAACTCCTATGTAGGTATGGTGAAAGAAGGGAAAAGTCTTTGTTTTCTGTATCTGTGAATTAGGCTGATGGGTACTATTACATCAAAGATTTTACAAGTGAATAATTAGTAACTATTATCGTAGTTCCCAGTTGCTCATGGGCTGTTGTTTGTTGGTGTCTGTGGTCTCCACTATGGAATGTGGTGCTTGTACATGGCTACCAAGGGTAAGGGTAGTTCATGAGAACTCCTGTTGTTACCTGGTAATGCCACCTCTTTTTGCAATACAAAAATATGTTGTAAAGCAGGTGTGAGGCTTGATCTTTCTTCTTATTAATCGTGATTCTCTTCTACCACACTGACTGGGTGAAAATTATTTTGTGGACTTTTTCGGTTTGGGATTTTTAAATTTTTTTAGATAAAGAGAATGCCATAAATAAAGAAGAATCTACTAACTGCATTAATCAAGAAAATACTTTATAATGATTTAGTAAAAAGAATTGGTAAAGTCTGTGCTGAAGATGTTGAATTTGAACCATCTTGCAGAATAATTATCATACTATTTAAGATTAAATGTGAAGTTATTAGAATGGCTTGTAAGAAGGCATATTATCAAGACAGTAAAATGTTGTGGTTTTTATTTTTTTTAATGAGCAATAAACTTCTAGGTCTATTTCATTTATGCAGGTATCTTTTTAGTTTTTCTGGCAAATAATCTTAGCACACCAAAAAAAATAAATGCAAGCTTTAAACTGAATATGTTGTATGGATCTTAAGGAAGTTAAACATGTTTTGTGAACAAGCATGAAAGCTTTCATCTAAAAAGTTGAAAATATGTTTGCAGTTTTTTTAAGATGGATAGAAAATAATTTGAATTCTATAAAATGTCGCCTAGGCACTTCACCTACTCTTCAGAGAACTCTTTCTTTTTGTATTTTTTTTGACTTCAAATGAAAAAAAAGAAACACACTATTATTAGCTAGACAAAATAAGACCAATATTTTAACACTTCTCATCAGTATGAAGTTCATATTGATACCTCAGGTTTCTGTACTTTGGAACAGTGAATTCTTTGTCCTTAAACATACTTGTTTTTTAGAGGACAGTCAAAACACAGTGATAGTCACTTCTTTCCAAGCAACTGATGCATATCTAAATTGCTCCTTGCAGTAGCTGGAGCTCTGTTTAGACTTGTTAGAAATATCATTGATTATCTTTCTGATGTTTCACCAGAGGTGGATATTTTAGGTTTCACTGTGTGAAATTGCATCAGGCAATTTCTCCTCTGCCCATAGTCTGGGATGTAGACCCTCCCTCTTCTCCCCATGCCAAAATATATTAGCAGTGAGGTTTTTTGGAACTTACTTGCAGTACTCTGGTTGACTCGCTTGCCTGTGCTGCATTACAGGACAGCTTGCCTTTTTTAAGGGCTTAAGGTATGGAAGCAATTTTAGCTTCAGTCATTGGCAGCTTTGGCAACCAGGACTCTGATGCAGAATCCATGTGACTGCAGTCCAAGTGTGTTACAGTGTGAGGTGGCTTCAGAGTGAGATAAGAGCCTGCAGGGATTTCTGGAGCTGTTGTAATGGCATAGGCACAGGGTAGTTATTACTGTCTGCCTTACCTTAAGTGTTCAGTGGTGTCTGTTAGGTCAGACAGCACTGAATGGAGGGTTATTCACATCACTCTGAACTTGAGTAGTGATCAGATGCAGGTCAAACTTCTGCTTTTGTGTTGCTTTTGAGGATTTAGCTATGCATCTTGCCCCACTGATCTTGCAGCATGGCAGAGAGCTGAGGGGACATGTATTGCTACAGAAGCTAATTACATCACATCTGTCTTCTAGCTGCCCTGGGTTGCCGGATGGTTAGTAGCCCATGATTAACCATTCTCACTGCAGTGAAGCTGGTTGTGTTGCTGCGAAGGGGAACCTGTTGCTTGTTTTTCCAAACTATTTTCTGGTGGATTGTTGTCCTGGGAATGTGCTAGAAATAGAGATGTTTTTTTCAGGCAGTGGGATTATCTGATGAATATTGATAGCACATGTTAGCTGTGGTTTGACTTTATTTAATTGGAGGAGTGATAATTTTCTTTTGCTGTGATAACTGGTAGGTTTTTAGGAGTATGAAGTTAGGGAAGCACCTGTGTAAGGAAGAGGTGCAGTGTCAGAATCTAGCAGGTCAGGTGTGTTTTCCTTCCCAGGGCATGGCTCAGTGTTTTGGGAAACCCTCAGCTATTAACTGACTATTGTTTGGCTATCGCTTTATCATACAAAACATTGATTTACAACTTCAGCAGTTGTAGGAGATAGTTGACATTCATGTTTGGAAGGCTGATTATACAATGGTGATGTCTCCAATGTAGTTTGAATGGCAGTGTTGCAGAAGCTGTGTTCTGCTGTGCACACACGTGTGTAACGGGATAGTAACTCTGTTTGCTGTTAGGGTTGCCAAAGATTTAGATGTGTGAGAATGTGTTTTCAGTTTGTTAAAATATAACAATTGCATACTAAAATGTTGCATGCTAGCTGCCCACTTGAGGGTGATGTTTCCAAAAAATATATGATTTTTTAGATGGCTAAGGAAAATTATTCTGCTGAGATGTGTATATGTTTGTTTGTGTTTAATCTATTTATTCATTTTAAGATGTAGCAAACATTGTATCAGAAATTAGCCCCTTGTGCCCTGAAATAGAGATTTAAAACTTGGAAAGGGGATTTTTCTTACAATAATGGCTGTGAGAACTTACCTAAACTTAAATTCTTCTAACACAGGAGATTGTAGGTGCTAAACAGAAATTGCTGGAGCATAGCAGCCACAGTGGAGAATTTCTGTACATGTAGAGCTATGTGAACCCCTTGTATCTCTTAGTGCCAACAGCATTTCATACTACCTGAGTGCCTATGAGTGCTTCAGCCTATAGTATGGGTGACTGAAATGGGAAATGGCTTTTCCAGAAAAAGCTTTTTCCAGATGCTTTGGATGGGCTGAAGCTTTCCTATCTTTCAGAGGGTATTTATTCTTTCTAACAGTACAGGGGAGGGAATAATCTGAGATGAAGGTGGAGAAGACAGAAGACTAGGCAGATGGAAGAGTAGACTGGGACAAGCAGCTAAGTGATCCTTAAGAGGGGAGAGAGAGGGTTGGACTGGGACTAGCTGCTGAGCAGTTTTTGAGACAAGTTGTGACACAAAGCAGTAGAGACTGAGGAGTATAAGAGAATAAGAATAATGGATTGGGAAACTATGAAATGGGAGTCCCAATACTGGACACAGTAAGCACAGTGAGATTAGAGATGTGCTAGTGTGTTGCCAGAGAACAGGACAGACTGGGCAAGGATCCTAGAGACTGACAAACTGGCTGCCAGTATGGAGAGAACCTGTATGAGGTAACTCAGACTGGCTGGGAACAGGATACCATTGTATAAATGAAGAAGATAGGATGAAGTGACAAAAACAGGGAAGGGACAGGTCTGGAATGGGGGCAGAGAAGAGGCAGGTTGCATAGAAATTACAGTTCAAATACGGGGGAACACAAAGAAGAACCAGTCCTGTAGCGTACTGCCATGTACAGTCTGTAACAGGACTCAAGGTTCAGGAGCGCTGCCGTTCTGCTGCTGTTGGCAAACGCAAATGAAGTCTGCTGGCAGTACCAGTCTCTGACCTGCTGAAGGATGATATTCTGTTGTGCAAGTTTCTTGTCCCGCTGCAGTACTAGCTGTGGCTGTAAAAGTGCCAACTCTGGTAAGCTGTGCGTAGCAATATAACAGAGAGCCTGCATTTCTGTAGTTATTTTAAGTTATTTTTTTGAATCTAGGGAATTGCTTATAATGTAAGGAAGCAACACTGAATCTGCCAAGTCAAGTGTTCAAAGGCTAGAAGATTCAACAACTGAATATCTTACACTCCAGCAAATTACAGGTTTATTTCTTCTTTGAAGAACTGCTACTCTATTCAATGTTAAGAGTGCAGCTGCTCTGGGTAAGAACTATAGTGGTGCACTGCATATCCCCCATTTGTTGCTTCTGTGCTGCTGCCTTTGCTGCAGTGGTCATTTGCAAGGCAGGGAATTCCAGAAAGACAAAGGTTTTGTGATTACTACAATTGAATGCTCTCCCAAAGACCATCCTTTCTTACTGTCTGTGGTACTGTTCCTAAGGGATACTGTATAAACCATTTAACCACTATATTTTGGTGGGAATTGTAATTGCCTACTCTGCATTTCTGATAATCAAGGTAAAAGTCTGGGGTTTGATTTGTAGAAGTATTGAGCATTCAATCTTTATCTGTTCTGAGTGGAAACTGTGCTTTGAAGATGAACTGTTTCATAAAGCTAAGTACATTGAAAAGGAGGTGCTTAAATTGGTGCCAGAATTAATTAACACTTTTGATCTTAATTCTTTGCCCCCATTCTAATCTGTAAAATGGGGATGTTACTACCTCATCATTTCTAAGGCCATTTATGGAGATAAACTTCACAAAGTTTATTTTATTAATTTGATATTCCAAGATGCACACCATGAAGCTGTACCCCTCCCTGGAATTTAGATTTAATAATAGGTTTCAAATAGTGTGCAATAAATAAAGCCTAGAGACATTTTCAAACTGCTCATTAGCCAAGTGTCATGAATGAATGAGAAAAGGGTCTTTTGACATAAAGAAAGAAAACAGAACTGAAAACCATGCACATACACACTCTCAGGGGGGAGAAATTATGGTGGCTTTAATTCTGAGATTTTTCTTATATATATATTAGTGTCCAAATCACAATTGTGGAAAAAGTGTTTTTAAAGTAGTCTTTTGTGCATATTTGTGTTTTTTCTTTTCATGATATTGATTTATCATGACCTGTGAATGCAGTTTTTAAAACGTGGAATCTGCTTCTTTTGGTTTTCAGCACTATCTGTGTGTCTCTTGTGCTTTTTTTTCCCTGTTTTTTTTCCCATGACTGCTAGATTTAACTTAAAGAGCACAAACCCTGACTACCCCCACCATCCCCCTCCCCACATGCCAAACCTCCTGACTCGGTCTTTTTGTTTAGTATATGGTTATGCTTTATAATATAAAAGAGTTTGGCACCTTGCTGAAGCTGCATAATTGATAAATGTTAAAAGCTTCCAAATATTTTTTTCTCAGTGTTTTTGTCACATTCTGTATCACCTTTACTCTTAGCTTTTTTGTGCATTCTTTTTTGAAAAGACTTTAAAAAGATAGGGTGTAGCTTGTTATGGGTGTAGTACGTTAAGATATTGTATGTGCTAATTACAGATCAAAGCTAAATTATTTTAATGTGCCTTTTCCTAAAGGGGGAAACCCTGGGCTTTGAAACAGGCTAATTTTCACCACTAACCTCTTTTAAAGCTACTAAAAATCTTTTTGTTAAACTTGCCCCCCCACCCCACACCCCCCCCCCCGTAATTAAAAAATATTGCGTTCTTATTCAACTTTGTGTGTATGTATATGTACATATATGCTAGTGATGTAGCAGGTAAAAAAGGAGGGCTGGGTTTTCTCTGGGAAAAGAGCCACTCTGCGGATGCAGCTGTGAAGTCCTAAAAGAAAAAGCAGAGGCATGGAGCCCTGCCAAGGCAGGAGAGCTAGTTCTGGTAAGCTTTTGTTCCCTGTATGTGTGTGTTACTTGGGTGTTTGACGTGTGCTCGACTGTCACCTTTGCTGTTAACCATAGGTAACCAGAATGAGAGCAACGTCAGCAGTTCACCATGTGCAAGTTATGTATATGTGCTGGTGGAAGGAAAGCTGACTGGTCCTGCAGTTTATAACCAGTAGTGTAATTGGGCTGGGTAATAGCCAGCCAGCCTTGTTAGTTGTTCTGTGAATTGACCATTGTCTGTATCTGCCACTGGAACAATAAGAGTAAGCAGGCAGATTTTCTGCTAAAATAGTTATACTATCAACACTGTCTTGTCTTGTGGACAGTCCCCTTCACAGTCATCACACCTGAAGCTATTGTGTAAGCTGACTGGCTGCACTTACAGCGAGAATAATGGTGTCAGTCAGCTATGAAAAGTTAACTTGATGTTAAACTTCCTTTAACTGATACACAGGCTGTTCTAATAGCTCTAACGGGGGCAGAAATGCTTGGGGTATTTCATCTCCACCTTTGCCCACTGGTGCTAGAATTGTCTGGCTCCATGAACGTTTAAAGAGCACGGAAAATTGAAAAAATGTATTTAATAATAGTTCTGGGTGCTGCTCTTGTTTGGAATGCCCTGCACACAACACTTAGAGATGTTTTTTAGTTTTTCCCACAGTTGTTTTTGAAAAATTTGTAGTGTCAGTGTTTGTTCTGTATGAATAACTTGCTGAGAATGAGGAGAGTAGATTTTAAATTTGTCTGCCTTATTTGTAGTAAAAAGAAAAAAAAAAAAGTTAAGATAGTAGCCTCTGTATTTACTATGTCATGCTATTGCTTTTTATTAGCAAGCAGAGTTAATGATTCAAGCATGAGTTTTGCCTCTTCATGCTGTACTGGTTTTCCCAAGGGGATTTTTTGGAGAGAGATGCATGTAAACAAATACTGTTGAATTTAAGCGTGTGGCTGTGTGTTTTAAGAAGCCCTGCTCAGTGGTAAGAGCAGAGACAAAGAAAATGATGCAGTATTGGAAATTTTGTATCTGTGACTCTACGAGTAGATCTGATTTCAGTAGGTTATCTTTATCTCTGAAAACTGTATGCTCTTGCTTTTTTACATGAGCAAGAATTTTAGGTGGCAGAGATTGACTGTAGGTGGACTACTCAATAAGGAAAAATGAAATGAATCCTTGCAAAGGCAGTTGAATAAAAATATATATATTTAAAAATACATATATACAGTGACATTGTTCAGAGCTTTCTAAGCTCAGTTGGTAGATGCCAAATAGTTTGGCTTTTTTTGGTATTTGTTCTATTTTTACAACTAGGAGACCGCTGCTACTCTTGAAATGTAGGCAAATTTGATCACCTAATGATCAAATTGGATGAATGAGTCAAGATGTGGTGGAAAGTTCTGGTTTTGTTTTGCATAGAAAGGCAGGAAAAATGACAGAAAAATTACCATGGTCTAAAGAGATGGGCAGCTGAATTTGTGAATGAACAGAGCCAGACAAAACTCCTGGGACACTGATTTCCTACTAGAATTATGTAGCCCTTTAAATAGAAGGTAAGACTTATGTAGAAACTTCATTTCTGTGTATGTGAGTCTCTGCTCTTCACTCCGAAATGTAGAGATGTTGAGGCCCATCTTCACTGGTCTCTCTTTTGACCCTGCACACCCTTGCCAGTTCTGGTTTGTTTCTGTTGTGTTCACAGAGTGAGAACTCTTGCTCACGCTTCTGTAATTTCCTATTATAGCTGCCTGACCTCCTCTTTCCTCTCTGTATTCTTCCTGCTAGTCCATATTAAAAAAAGACTCCCAAAGAAACACAGGCAGAAGTGGTGAAGAACTGCATTACATTCTACTTGGAAGTTTCTTGTAGTAAGCCTTTCTGCATCACTTTCCTCTTGATGAAGTTTGGATTTCTTCCCACGAGCACCCGGTTGTTGAATCACTGCAGTCTGATAAGTCTATGCCGTAAAATATAAAAAATCCTCTTCATATTTTTGTAAGCCAGAAGCCATGAGAACACACAGATGCGATAAAGATCCTCATCAAAAGGAAAGAAAAGGAAAGGAATCTAGTTAAAGCAAGGAAATGATCATCCTCATTTTACTTTTCCCCAAATCATCTCTTTCGGCAGGCAACTCTAGCCTAGAGCATGCACAGTGAAAAATCCAGGTGTATGTTCTTGGGGGATGGTTTGTCACTTTCACAGACCTTTTCTTGAATGACTGTGCAAAATTTAGACAATTTATCTTCCTGCAAGAGAAGTTCGTAAACCTCTTGCTTTCTACAGTCCAGTTTGCTTCTTAAACACTTTTTTTTAAAAAAATATATAATTTTTTTTTTTCCCTATTTTCTTTCCTATTCAGTGAGGTCTAAACCACACTTGAAAATTCTCTGAGATGCTGATGTCAGAACTGAATGCTATTTTTTTCCACATGGTTTCTGAGATGTAGGCAGAAGTCTCCAATTGCATTGAAAACATTTATGCTCACTGTTCTTTACTCATCTGCAGGAAATCCTTAATTTTCTTACAGACACAGTCCTGCGTATTTCCTTTAAGACTATGCTCTGAACTCTACTTGGTAAGCCTAGATAAGACCATTTGCTAGTTGCTGTCACTTTTTTGCTTTTGGAATTTGACCTTTAAACCATCATCTTTAGAAACTCAGTATAATATAATTCCATGCTTTTATCTTGACTTTAAACTTTTTTTCCTGTCTGTCTTTTACTTGTATTTTTTTTTTTTATGCCTCCAAGAAACTGAATGGCATATATTTAGGTTGCAGGGCAGCTACACTTAACTTTACTAGGATGGAAATATTTGGAGAAAATTTATTTTGTCTTGTAGTAATTCATTAGAGAAAAGCAGGAGAGTTACGTTTTCCCATAGCGGAAGTGCTCAGCCATTCTGTAAAAAGGGATGAAAAGACGAACTGGTGATATAACCTGCCTACCTTACAGCTCTTTAAGGCATTTGAATAGCAAATTTGTGACAACAAAAATTTCCAGTTGCATTAAATGACTGAATTGCAGTTTTATCTGTACTGACATTGTGAAAACTCTTCAGTTTTTTGTGATTCCATTCTCAAAGACAGAGATGGAAATTGCATGGGATATGGCTTTTGAAACAAATAATTCTTGCTGGGAGACAGTCTACTGCCTGAACATGCCTGGTAGTCTCTGTTTACCTGATAAAACACTTGCAGCACTGCCCAAATTTTTAATGCAGATGTACACACAGTTGCCTTTTTGCCCGGATTCAACTATGTTGAGACTTACCTTTCCCCTTAAACAGGAATATTTTTTTTTTTTTTATTGTCACACCCCAGAAGGTCAGTGGTCTGAGGGACTTCAGGGCTGTCCCTTGAGCCTCAGACAGGTGGAAGAAGCAGAATAGTAAAATGTTGAAGATGAGAGTACTTTAGAAAGCTGTATGTCAAGCTTTATTTCTTTGAGGTCCAGTTTGGGCAGGTTATAGTAACTTGTATACAATGGGAGATAACTCTATTAAGGTAACTTGATTATGTAGACCTTAGGATGCTTGAGACATTACAGCACTAAGCAGTGAATTAATTTAGATATTAACTGTTTGTGGTACTACTATGCTCGGCTACAACAGAGGTTAAAAATTATTGCTTTGGCATCATGTCCTCTGCATTTTGGCTTTCCTATAGGAAGGAGGCAAACCCCACAACTATTAGAACTGCCTTGTGCTTTGTGGACTATTTTACAATGGAGGAGAGAGAAAAGGTTCCTGCTTTGAATACAGTTAGTATGTATATGATTTTAATTATGGTGTTCAGCACAAAGTAGGTTTGACCATGTTTTCCATTAACTTTTTTTTTCTTGTTAGAAGGTAAGGTTCTAAACAGGAATGGGATTCCTTTTCTTTATTGACGTTTCTCAGAATTAACACGGCCTGCTGGACTGTTTCCTGGAAACATACAACTTGTTTCAATGGCTAGTTTTGCAGAATAAATATTTTTTGGTAGTGAAGGCTTTTCATCACTATTTTGGCTATTGGTGGCCAACAGCCCAAGAAAACATGGAGAATATATATTTTGATGGAAAAAGACAGCGTAATTACTACAGAAAATAATGTTCAGTGAGTTTATTTTAAAGATTTCTGATTGTTTTTAAACCTATACAAGCAAAAATGGTGACTGTTTCTTTGTTTAGTTTAAGCATTGTTAGCAAATCTAGCAGCTCTTTTGCATGCTCTTTAGATGGATAAATTCTGCAGGGTTAATAACCTTATTGATGCTTTTGGGAAGAAAAGTTATTATTATACAAAATTATTAATGCCTTCAGTAGAATGAGCCAATATCTTAAAAAACCATTATGTTGCATGCTTGCACTGTAATAACTGAAGCCAGTTTTGTAGTGTACGATCAGCTACAGTGTTATAGATGGCAAATGAATAAATTACTAAAAGCATACCTGTACATAAATGCTTTGAAAGTACACTGATGAACTTTAAGTACATTGGAATGGAAATCTGTAATGGAAAATCTTCCCATTTCAGACATTTTGTGAATGGTGTTTCATCACTGCTTGTGTGCAGATTTGACTTAAAAAAAATAATAATTCAGAATGTTTAAATAAAGTACCTATTTATAATTAGGATAATTTCAGAATGCATTTTAAATCAAGGAACTATGCTTTCATGTGCACATACTTACATATATTGTGTATTTGTTTTTAAATGAAAAGAAACCTGGTCTCTATCTTCCTGTTGACATCAAACAATCCTCTGATATGCAAATCCAGCTATGGGGAGAACAGATACACAGGGTTTGTTTGGATTCAGTCCAAGACTGAGAGAAAAATTATATTTAAAGAAGTAATTTATATGCTTTGCCTCATTTAAATGAAAATGCATTTTGAAATAATCCCTATAACTAAAAGCATTTTGGTGAAATGTTATGATCCTCTGTATGACTGATGCATTTTGCTACAGCTAGTTTAAAAACATCTTTCTCGTACCCCTGCATGTCTCTGTCATGTGTAGATGCAGCTGTCAACTACTCAGTGGCACATTTTAACATAGTCTATGAAAATATTTTTATTTTTTGAGAGTAATATATGTTTGTTTTATGAACTTTCTTAGTGTGTGCATGAGTGTGAAGTATTAAAATTCATCTAAGTACTTTGCTTTCCATATAAAATTTTGCTAGTATTAATGTTATTCATGTATTTTCTTTGTGTGTTTAAAATCTGTCAAAATACGAATTCTTTTGAAAGAGAGACTAAATGTGCAACAATTTTTCTATCTTCTTACCTTTAGCTGCAAAATTTATAACGATCAAACTTGCACGTTTTAGCACTGGCTGAATTCCAGGTTTTCAGTTTGTATTTTTGGAGGACTGTGTTATTCCAGTCCCTGAATATAATATGTGAAGGAGATGTGTGTAGCAGAGCATAATTAGGTTTCACATAAGCTTTAACAGGCTGTTGAACTGTTACTAGTGATAGGTAATGGTTGTGTATACAGGATGGGAAATATTTGAACAGGAGTTAGATCACTATGAAATTTTCAGAAATTGCAGTTCCTTTAGTCCCCTTTTATATACTGCAGAAGTGTCTAAGACTAAGCTGATAGACTCTTCTTCCATGATCTTTGTTTGTGATTGTGTGTCACTAGTGTTTTTTTTTTTTTCTTGTATTTAGAATGAGTATATGGAAATCAATGCTGGTGTAAGGAATTATTTTGTTTGGGAAGTTCTGGGGTACATACCTTTATTTGCTCTGTGGCTGCTTACTCTATGCTAGACTATTCTGATCACGTTAATCCTGCACTGAGGATTGTGAAATAGCATGTAAATCCTTTATTTTGGGATAGCAGTTCTATTTCCTTGATGTCATTTGTGGCTCTGTGTGTTGACTTAAACTCATACATTGACGATAAAGGTATTAATAGTTAAGGGAAAAGCTTTCTGTGTCAAGAAATTTTGTTAAACCTTTCTCATTAGGTTGTGAGCCTCTTGCATTTGGTTTTTAAATAAGGATTTTCTGTCTTTTTATTTTTCAGTCATTTTATGCAAGTTTTATATTTTAATATTCAGTGTCCATCCTTTTTTCTTTAAGCATTTTAAGAAACAGAAGAGGTTGATTCCTGAAAGAACAGTTTGGAAGTACTTTGTTCAGCTTTGCAGTGCCTTGGAACATATGCATTCTCGTCGTGTTATGCATAGAGGTAATATAGGATCAAAGATGATTTCTCTTTACTAAACCTTTTACTTTGTGAGAATTAAGGTAGATCAATGCGAATGACACCAAATAACATCATAATGAATCAACTTTGACAGCTGAAACAATATGTGTTACTGTAATATTTTCTAAGTAATGGAAAAGTGTGACAGAAGTTTGTGGTTGTATATTTGTTGTGGTAGGCGTTTGTTTGCAGCACTGACTTGTGATACCAAGTTTCCAAAACAAATGATAGTTCTGTAAGTGATGGAGACCCTGCCACTGCTACCTCTTTGTTTTCTCAATTCATTTTACTGACTCTTTTTTTCTGTCCTGTTATTATTTTTCTATATTTGTCTGTTGTCTCTCCACAGGATTGTTACCTGCATTCTTGCACAGCTATCCGTCCATTCTTTTCACTTCTTGCACCTTTTTTTCTTATAAAAGTATTTGACTCCTGCCATGCTTTCTGGTGATGTATAGGCCCTTTTCCCAGTCCCTTAACTACTGGATTATGTGTAGCTGTGAGCATTTTCTCCCCTTCTTTGCTCCTCTCCACTATTTCCAGTCTTCTGTGTCAAGTACTATGTCCCAACAGCCCTTGTAGTTACCAGCTATCCTTGTCAGGTACTAAATCTTTTACCCATTTTAAACCTCTATACTGCTGTCTCCTTCATATGCTGTCATCATTTTACCCTGTAACGTTGAGTCCAGGAAAACAGATCACAGTATACTTGCTTCTCAGATGTACAATTTTTTTGGCCTTGGAAATCTTCTAGCTACGAGTTACAAGTTGTATATGGGCTGTCTCTCTGGGTTCAGGTGAAATTGTGTGTCTTAGGTTGGT
Source organism: Podargus strigoides (assembly GCA_028020825.1). Classification (NCBI taxonomy): domain Eukaryota; kingdom Metazoa; phylum Chordata; class Aves; order Caprimulgiformes; family Podargidae; genus Podargus; species Podargus strigoides. Next base: position 23,625,022 of record CM051627.1, on the reverse strand, counting down.
ATGTCCATCTGCTGGGATGCAAATAGCTGCCTGAAAGCAAGAGCCCCTTGATCTCTGCTGAGCTTTGTCATTTGCAGCTAGAGATGTTGCACTTGTCAGTGGATCAGCTAAAATGCCCCTGCAAATGACTTTCCCCTGTGATTCTCTTTTTTTCTTTACCCATTTGTACGGATATCTGCAAGTGCGAATTATACAAAGAGAAGGGCAAAAATTCTTTCCATAGTATATAGGTATCTTCCTTTAATGCTTTTATGACTGATTTATTTCAGTGTATTTTAGCTCAAAACCAAAATGAGTTTAAATTCCTTAAACCAAAATACTACCTTCAAAGCTTCTGGCAAACCTATGGCAAATCTAACAATTCCATGGTTACACACCAAACCAAATGACAATTAAAGCTATTTTTAAGTTGAACTGGTATCCTTTTTGGACTGTTACACAAAGGGTGATCAAAACTCCTGAAAACTAGGTCAGATAGCAGCATAACATAATTGCTTCTCTCTTTTCCTCTAAGGCTTATAAGGTTTTGTAACTTTTTATTGGAGACCTGAAAATGCTGGTGTTTTAAGAGTTATTAACCATTATATTTACGGTACCCATATCTTATGCAAACTGTAATTCACTATTACCAAAGCTAAATGATTTTCTTCAACTTTAGAGCCACAGTGTGTTGCAAGAGCTAACCACACTTGCCAAACAAATATCAGGTCAGTTTATTTAGAAGACTAACAGAATAGGTAACTTGCTAGCAAAGATTTTTATTCATGACCTTTGTTGTCTCTAAAGAAATGAATTAAAACTTAAACTGAATATTACTTGTGAAAAATAATTGTCTTGGGTATACATCATTGTTTTTCTTTGTTTCTATGTGATTAGCCCAATTCCACTGACGAGTTCAAATAACCATTCTCCTGAGTAAAACTTGCTTCTTTTTTTTAATGCCTGCTATTAAAGAGAATCCGTTTTCTATTTCAAATAAATAGCATCATGCCACTGTGGGTAATCTGATAAGTGAAAGGGATGAAAAATATGTTTTTCAGTTCTTGAAAACATTTTTAGTCTGTTACTTAAGACTTAACGAGAGGTTTTCTAGTTCTAATGGAAATTCTGTTATATAGCTTATATAAAGTAGTAATGAACTCTGTATATGCTTCTTGGGGTGTGAGGTGGGTGTGTGGGGGGTTGTTCTGGTTTTTGTTGTTATTTGGTTGCTTGTTTTTTAAAAATGCTTTCTATGGCTCTTAATTTTTGTTTGAGCAATGTTTGTACTATTAAAATAGTTAGTTTGAAATTCTGTATCCCCAACTTGTTCTTTGTGAACAGCACAGTCAAATTTTGTTAATATTAGCTGTAAATAAAAGCCTCTTTTGGTTGGTCTACTCTAATAGAGTGGTAGGTTTTCTTGCAACCTCATTGTGACTTTTAAATTTCTTTTTTTTTTTTTTTTTTTTTTTTCCCTCCCCCCAGATATAAAGCCAGCTAATGTGTTCATTACAGCTACAGGGGTAGTAAAGCTTGGAGACCTTGGACTTGGTCGATTTTTCAGCTCTAAAACCACAGCTGCACATTCTTTAGGTAAGCTTTCTCTGAGGTACAGGTGTTGAGGAGGAAAAGGGTTAGATCCAACTAAAGCTTTTCTTAAATAATAATAATAAAAAAGTAGTCAGCACCATGGACAAATACATAGAAGCTGTAACACTGAAGTGTCACTTTCAGCACTACATCTCCTTGTGTTGTTGCCTCCTCCCTTTGTTTGGATTGTTTAGTGTACGTTTCTGGCTCAAAACAAGTCTTCGTGACAGTAGTGTTTTCTAGAAATGCTAGGAAAAAATAAGATAATATGGATGCATTTTTAAAAATTCATTTTAACTTTAGTTGGTGTTGGAAAGAATCTAGTAATTCTGTGGGCCTGTATGGCTAGCACTGATGACATGTAGGTTATATGCTTTGAAAGGGCTGAGGAACTTCCCTGTTTTAAAGTGGAGTTTCTCAATATAAGCTAAATAAGTCGAGGTGAGATCAGAATTACACTTTATGAACCATAAAGACTTTAAAAACAAAACAAACCAAAAAACCCCCCAAAATCCAAACAACAAAAACAAATCCCAGAAAATGGGTTTTTTTAGAAGAATAGAAAAAAAATTCCAAAATGTACAACTTAAAATGTTTTTTTTAATATGCTAGCAAATAATATTTTTCCAAACAAAATTTTAATATAATGTGAATATTCTAAGTAGCATGTGGAGACTAGGATGATTAAAGAAGTGTTTAAAGAAGATACTTTTAAGTGTGCAGAATGGACAAATGGCAGAATCTGAGAGGATCTCTCCAAAAGAGAAAAGCCTTGTGAATAGAGTTGCATCTGCTTTAAAGAGAAATGTAAGAATTACTGTTTATAGTATGGTTATGCAGGTTTTTTTAGTTAAGAAAAAAGTTATTTTCCCCTGCTGAAGTGGCTGTGTTTAGTGGTTGCTAAATTCAAGCCTGTTTGCTGACTGCAAGGGTGTGAAATGAACTTTGTTAGACCCCTCAAGGGCAGGGCCATTGGTGGCAGCATCCAGCATTGTCTCCTGTTCCTTGTAAATGGTATTGAGGCAGGCAGAGCACCTTTAGCATATTTGAATACAGACAGGTAAAATCAATTCAAATGCTGCTCAGCAAGACTTTTTGACAAATGGCAGTGACAATTCTGTAACTAGGCATTTGGATATTTTTATATGTTTAACAAGAATGCATGATAAGGAGGATAATATCTAAGAAAGCCAAGAATGGTTACATAATACTTACAATCCCTATCTTAGGGCTGTGGGAGGATGCACAAAGAAATGCATTTGCTCAGATGCTGATGTTTCTAATTAGATTCTGAAATATCAGACTTCTTGGGTTAAAATATACCATATTTATCATCACCTCTTAATTTAACATTGTTCAGATAGTCTCAGTTATCAGTACAGTGTGGAAAATGAGAGAAGATTGATGTTCAGCATGTTTGTACCATATTTGAGGTGTGGATGTTACTTATGCTAACAGCCAAAAAAACCTGGTTTAGAAAGGAAATTTTTGATATAATCCTTACTTTCCTGTCTTCCAGAAAGCCTTTGGTCAGTTTTGTTTCTTCCTGTTCTCATCATGTTTGGTGTGTATTGATAGTGCTATAGTCAAAACCATGAGTAACTGCTGAGATCTTAGTAGGGCTGAGATGAAACTCAGACACAGATGTGCAGTTTTGAGAAGGAGCGGAGAAGCAGTGAGACCAGACTGGAAATGTACTTGGGTTCCATGTCAAAGTTCAGATCTGACACTAGTTCATGGCACAGTGTATTATACAAAGTGCTTCTGTTCATGCTGCCATTGGAGCCCAGTGGCAGCACTGTGATCTTTAGCATAGTTGGGTCCTGCTACTGCATGTGAATAGAAGAGTGTAAGCAAGAAGTGTGAAGAGGGAACTGCTCCTGGACACTATTTGTAGGAAGCTGTAAATCTGTGAGGAGTGCACAAAGAAGGCAGAAGTCAGTTGTGAGGGTGGGACAGCTAGACTTGTGTTCTGAGGCAGAAGTCGGGAAGTTAAAGAGGAGCAAAGTTCTTCAGCCCCAGGGTATTTTGGCTTGTTGCAGGGGAATGTTTGCAAAAGGACTGAAGACTGAGCTAGAGTTAAAAACAGTGTAAAACCTCCAAGCTCTTTAAAGCTCATCTCTTACAAATACAAGAGTCATCCAGAGAGCAGGGGGTAGGGAGATGGAAGCTTTGTTTCTAATGTTGGGTGCTGTGTCTTGGCAGAGGAGCTGTTCTTTTTTTACTTTCTTTTTTCCCCTATTTCCACTTCTCCCATTTCCCTCTTAATTATGACCTAATGTCAGAATCCAACCTAGGAGAAAGGTTTTATTTAGCTGTTAACTTAGGCTACAGTGGAGACAGTGGCACTCTGATTTATCATGTCACTAGCAGAGACCACTTTTTAAAATTAATTCCTCATGCAGTTTCTGATGCTGGTTTTCCTGAAATTTCTTTCAAAGTTATATATTTTATGGTTCCATAAACCTTAGGTGCACAAAACCCAGTGAATTACAAACGTATTATGTATAGCAATTTATACTTGTTTACAGGCTTTATAAAAATTTCAGTAGCCAACTAGATTCAGGCTTTCAGAGATAAAGAAATGTACTAAAATTTTCATTAGCTACAGCTTCTAACTGCTAATTATGAATAATACTGATTTAATTAGAATACTTGCTGATGGTCCATTTGAAAGAAATGAAAATACTGCACTGAACAGGTTTGTTCATGTTCTTAACTCTTTCTATACAGCCTTATCAAATCAGTAGAATTTTCTCTATATACATTTTCTATATATACCTTTTTGGAAATAGAAAATCTTTCTTCCAAAAATGTGAAGGAAAATGGAGGCATTTGGTACTTTTGATTCAATAGAAACTTGACCAAATTTCTTGGTTTCAGAAGACGTTATATTAGAAAGGGGAAGATGATCTAAGAAAGGCTTCTTATTCCTTTCCCTGTGACTGTGTGTGTTAGGGTTTTTTGTTGTTGTTTGGTTGTTGGTTTGTTTTTTTTTTTTTCAATGGCTGAATGCCAGGCCTTATACTCTTTGAAATGGCAATTCTAAGGCCAGCTCTTGAAAATGTGCATTTTTAAATCTTTGTTAGCCATTCAAGAAAAACCAAAACCCAACTCTTCGATTCTCCAGTGTAATTGTGCTAGTGGGCTGGACACTGTGCTGTCCAGGCAGACACTGCTGCTGTGATGTGAGTACCTTCACAGAGGTAGCAGATCTGCAGTCTTTTCAAAATCCTTGAAAGCAAAGGATCATCTGTATTAATTTCTGGTGTTTCTTCTGTGATTTGACAACTTCTGTCATTTCCATGGTACTCCTGTCCCCAGCACAGAGCTGTGTTGTGAGGGATTTGACTGTAAAGTCATGTGGGTTGTGGACAATGAAATACCTTGTAAAAATGTGTGCAAATACTATCCTTTCCTCTTACGTACGGATCTCTAACCCAGCAGAGGGTGTCAAAGCCAGTGCTGAGGTGGTGGTTTGCAGCGTCATTTTGCTGTGAATAGACTAAACTCCACTTTCATATTCTCAACCAAACTGTTCTGAGAACCTGCACCCTCAGTGTACAGGAAGGCGAGCAGGGAAATCTGCAGCTAATTCATCACAGTCATCAAAGAAGCTGTCATAAAAAACCTCCTCTTACTTTATATACAAAACCCTGAGATCTCTTACAGTTTTTTGAAAGCTGAAGATAAATTATTGTGCTGTTACAATGCTACATTATAAAATAACCCAAGTTATTTATAGATTGATTTCTGCAGTTAGACTATTTGCATGATGTAGGCTAGGTTGCAGAATTACTTTGGATAAATGCAGTATTTTAGGTCCCTTATCTGTGGTTGAAGATGAGCCTATGAATTAGAAGTCTCCTACGTCAATATTAAAAAAAATAAGTTAAAGTAGTTATGGAGAATTTGTCATGTCAGTGATTGGTTACTCTCACTGTTCCATAACTGCAGCTTATTTGTAACTTAGTTTGTCTGTCATCAGCATCAACCATTCATCTTGTTAAGCACTCGTATGTTATGTTGGACTCTGTTTTATAAAATTCCTGTGATCTCATGGACGTTAAGTCATTCATAAACCATATCTTCTGATTACTTAAATAAATTTGGCCTTTTTTTTTCCTTTTAAACTTGAAGTGTTGTTTCGGAATTCTTTGAAAATCAGAAGTTATTAAAATGATTTTAGCCCTCTTCCTGAACTTGGGTAGTTACATATTCCAGTGCATGGGATGTCAGTAATAATTACGTGGCCTCTTTTGAAAACTAGTCTATTAAACACCTTCTTTATCAGCCATTACATTGTTTTGTATAAGTAGTATTAGCATTTACCAGGCAGATTTTTCTCGCAGCTTAAAAATGCTTGGTAGTACTTAGAGCTAGTTACTGTATTTGATTCAATTCCTCAATGCATTGTCGGTTTTCAAATGAACACACTCTTCTTTAACTCAGCTGCAGCGTGAGTTATGTGTTTATGCACGTAATAAGATGGACTGTTTATATCCTGCCCCCCGCCCCCAGTAACCACCATTTCCATTAGGTCTGTTGCCTCTACCAATAGCAGAAAGCTTGCATAAAGAAACACTTTCTGGATCTGTGGCATCCTTTTAAAGGGAGGGAGCTCCAATGTGGCAGCTGATTCTGAGGAAGCAGTTTATTTGACCCAGGCTATTTTCAAGGAGATTATTTGTCTCCTTCAGGAGAGACCTGCAGGTTATCCAACATGTGCAAATGCAGTGAACAGAATGTTGAAGTTAAAGATTTTGTTCTTAAAAACACAGGCACCTTAATGTATTACATCTTTGTATTGTATTACCCCATTTCTGTGTCTTCAGATGTGTAAAGAAAGTCACACGTCTTCATAGTATTACGATCATGTGTTTCACTTAACAGAAAAAATGATGATCTAAGAAGGAAACATAATGTATAATCCCATCTGGTAGTAGCTTGCCAGCAGTACAGTGCTACGTACCGAGACTGCTCACAGTTTTAAAGAATCGTTGCAATGCCTTCAGTAGTTCCTGAATGTCCGAATAATGAATCTTTCGTGTCATGTTATGTTAAAAACTGTTTACAAGTAGTAATGATGTCTAGATCATCACCTTAGTTTTGAGATTCCATGATTAATGTACTTGTAATTTCAATTCTTTTCACTTGGTCGTTGGGGGTTTCAGGCTGTATTACAGTTAAGGTGTTACACTAGGCTAAACGCTGTAAAATGATAGCATTTGTTCTTCCTTTTCACTATCATCAATCTTTCACAGTCATATCAGACCCCTAATGTATCAGCAGGCTTCCCAGAGCTACTGGTTAAAATTACCTTTGCTTTTGGTAAACTATGAACCTTCAAACCTCTGTGTTTTCAGCTGCCCCCTGTGGATTCTGTGAAGCCTCTTTCTGGCACATTACTCACTGCCAGCTACTTGTGTGATGTCTCGGAGCAGCAAAGGCACTGCTGCTCTAACCAGCTAAGAAACAGATTAGTGTTAAACTTATTTTTTTTTGTGGTTAAATGAATTCTGCCAACAAGACATTAAAATACACTAAACCAGTGCATTAATTAATGGATGCAGAATAGAGCTGAAAGTTTTCAGAGGTGTCCAAGTTCACAAGTCCTTGGACTAACAAAACAAAAATTCAAAGGGGAAGTTCAACAGCAATGATGATAAAATGAAAGCTGTGTCATGCCAAATGTTGTTTAATTACAGTTTCCAATATTAAGATAGCTGTCGTTAAACACCCATTAAAGTATTGCTTTTGATATGTTAGAATAACAGAGTTGTTTTGGGGCATTCTTGTATCTATTTTGGTGCTGCAGTCCACCTATCTGTGTGTTGATTCTTGCACAGGGAAAAGACCACCCCTCTTAGCCATTCTTCTGTTGTGTATGACTATGAACATCCCATGACAGTACGTGGTTTCTACAGTACTCCATCATTTTGAGTTGCCTTTCCCCAGCCTTTCTCCTTTTAATCTCTTAATCTTTGGCAGTCTCGCTTCAGAGCTGCAGTGAGTGACTCCTCAGGGCAGCACTAAGGGAGGCTCTGGGGAGAGGGGCTGTGGCACCCTCTGCTTCCTTGGGGCTGGAAGTCTCCCCTGAAATGTTTAGGAGGCCAGATCCATTGTAGGGTACAATATGGGACGTCCGTCCTTGCACAGAGGCACATTCTCAGTTTATATTGGTTTGGAATATTGTTTTCAGTATTGTTTGCCAAGAAGGAGATCAGTTGACATTATGGGTTACCAGCAGCAGTGGACTGACCTGGGGCAAGGTGGTACAGGGTTTCCCAATCCAAGCTGGGCCTTTCAAGTAGGAACTTCAACTTTTTTTTTTTTTCCTTTCTCTAAGAAAGTAGAACATAGTTTTAGATGTTAACCTTTCTAAAAGATAGAGCACATCGTCAAAGTAAAACCCTTAACTTCTGGAAATTATGAGAGATAAATTAGTAATCTGATTAATTAAAACTATTAACCTGATTATTTGTGTTTGGAATTACTTACGTATTCACTATATCTCCATTTCCAGTATTCATACAGAGATGAATTCTGAAGAGATGAGGCTAATTCAGAAGTGCAAATGTGATGCGAGATCTTTGTGTTAGGTAAAAGAGTGTGAGGTTCATACTCTAATTTTTGTAGTTTGCAGTGAGTGCTGATTTTAATCTTTGGTGTTGCAAGGCCAACTTGTATTGAATTGACAGAATTCAGTTGGCTTTCATAATCAGGATTCAGTGCTTAAGAAAATATTCCACACAAAATTGAAGCAAAAATCTACATAGATCTGTGACTCTTTCTGCTGTTAGGCAGTCATTTTTGGGGGGATACAGGGAGAAAGTTCAGAGACAATACACCGAGATTGCCACTACCATTATTTTGTAACTTCTTTTTTTCTGTTGATCTGTCATATATGAACCCATCACTCAGATACTTTTTTTTTGTTACAGAGCTGAAACATTTCTCAGAATTTCTCTTCCGAGTGACTTGTGACACAGATGGGTAGGGCCTGATTAAAATCAAGGGGAGAGATGTCTTGGAGAATCCAACGTAAATTTGCTCTGAGGCAGTCCTAGTAGATGCTCCTTTTTAAGAGCAGACGTCTCCAGAGCCCCCAGCTCTGAGGCAGGATTAAGCTAGGACAGCCTCAGATTTGGGAGCTGAAAAGCCCTCACAGAGTCCACTCCTGCAGCAGATGGCCGAGTCGCTCGTAGGAGCCTCCGCTTCTGCTGGTCTCACAGGTTTTCCTGCCTTCCTCTCTGGGGTGCTGAAGATCCTGGATTTCGGGCTCAATTTTAGTTTCAGATATTCAAACTAAATTGTGTTTATTAGTTTCAAAAGCAGCTTTTTCAGGTTTGTATATTCTCAAAAGGAAGGACAGACAACTCATTTAAAGAAGAAAGATAAATGCAAGCCATGGAAGAGAATTTGTAGCTGTTGTTATTCCCAGCCACAGTGATAACAGTTTGGAAAGGAGCTGGGGATATGTGTGTGTGCGTGTTGTATGTTCCCTTGGTTGTCCTCAGAAGGAAATAGTTACTTTAGAGCTTCTTTAAAAGCAAAAATTGGAAGTATTCCAGAACTGAATAACTCTGGTAATTAGATATCAGTAGTGAAAATTAAGTGTATTTCTATCAAACCATAGAGTCCTAAGTATGAATTGAAATTATATGTGTAGCAAAATGAGAAATATGGACTATGAAAAATGTTTTTCAGCCAGGAAACTGTAGTTCTCTTACTATATAACAGAATTTTTCATTCAAAAATACTTGTGTGTTTATTGCAGTTGGTACACCTTATTATATGTCTCCAGAGAGAATACATGAAAATGGTTACAACTTCAAATCTGACATCTGGTCTCTAGGCTGTCTGCTGTATGAGGTAATACTGATATATACAGTGAACTTAATAACACTGTTGTGCTCCCCACCCCCTGCCTTACCCTCCAAATGTATTAAGTGCTGTTTTAGGATCTATTTCTATATTTCAAAGCTACTTTTCAGCTATTATATCTCTATCTTTAGTATGAGCAATGAGAACTCTTAAGTAACTTAAGCATATGAAGTACTTCTGTTTGTGTGTCACTCAAGACTTGCCTTTTACTGGACTTGCTACAAAGATTTTACAGCGACTTGTTGGAGATTGGGCTTAACTGAAGGATTAATGAATGAATAAAGGCAAGCACATGTAAAATTGTTCTAGGTGTTTTAATGGCCTATGCTGATTATATGATTTTGATAATAAATGCGTTGAGAAATAGCAGGACTAACTTGAGTATGCAACTAATGTTTTCAAAAAGGGCAATATAGTTACTTTTAATATATGCTTAATTTCTTTAAATTGTTTTACTTAGGTTTTAAATAATTTTAAAAGAAAGGGCTACCATGTACTTACTACTAGCTTCGATTAGCAATCAAGATAACGACTTCTGCACAGACATGTAATTTTTATACTCTTCTCCAATTGGTTTAACTGTAATTATTGGTAATTTTTGTATTCATATGATTAAGCATGGCAAGTGACATATAATTTGAAGTTATATTATGAGGAAATAAAGATATAGGGCAAATTGAAATTGAGGCGAATGAAGGTGTGAAGAGCAGGTAGGCTTCTAAGGCAACTGTATCTTCAGAGTTTTTTGTCTGTCATTTGTTAATCAAAAGACTAAACTCTTGTGTTGAAGGATGCTGGAAAAAAGATTTCTTTCCATCAGCAATGGCATCTTTCTAGCCATGTTCCAGATAAAAGCTAATATACTCAACTCACTTTTCATTTACCTGCCTCAGTGAGTCAGCAGAACTCATTTAACACGTATTCAACAGGATCAGCACCTCCTGTTATTTTAGGATTTTGTAGAAGACATTGTCAGCCTCTTAAAATTGTGTGTTACTACTAGGTGAATTGTCTCCAGTAATACTAGTTTACTTTCTGTCACTAACACGTTACTTTAAATATTAAAAAGGCAAATAGCTATATTGCAGTTCTGTGGAGTTTACAGATCTGTGTATAGCTGTTGCTTCTAAATCTTTGGGACAATTCAGAGGAACGAAGTCCGATACCTGATAGCAAGTATTTAGAAGTCTACATCCTGAACTCAAACTGAATCCCATGTTGGGATTCCTTAGTACTGACCGTGGCAACTGCCATCAGTTTCAGTGCCTCACTTTACACATTTGCACAAGCAGGAGCCTAAAGATAGCACAAAGGTAGATGACGAATTTTTAGTATTACTGCTGCTTTTCCCCTCATTGGTTTTCTTGAGGATTTTTTTTAATCTGGAAACAAACAAATAGAACCCTTGAATAACTAATTATTATATAAAATAAACATGGTTTAAGGTTTTTTTTTTCTTCTATTTTACATGAAATAAAATTGCTGGATAGAAATCAATGGCACTTTCTTAAAGAAGCCTTTTTGGTTTTTTGAGCTTGCTGCTTTGGTGCTGGTACAGTATATTAAACACCTATGTGAATATTAAATTTTCCTTTGATCTGGTAAATAATTTCAAAATAGCTAAATATCTTAGTTCCATTGACTAACTCTGCATCTTTAAATACCATTCTCTTTTAATTTATTTTAGAAGTTTTACCAGGCTGGTATTTAAGTTGATATGATGTTGTGTTTGGTTCCCCCCCGTCCCCCCTCCCCCCCCCCCCTTATTGTAAGAATAAAATAGTTATTGTTATATATTAAGTGGCTATAGTATATGGTAGTGTATTCAACTATAGCTGTTAAATTTTTTTAGAGGTGCATTTATACCACTTAGTTATTTCTACAACATACCAGATGTTTGTGGGGGTTTTTAATCATTGAAATGTAATTTTGAAATTTTAGGCGTAATAAACTCAAAATATATGCTTAGCATTTTTCTCCTTTTTTAAAAAAAAAAATATTTGAAAGTGGTTTCTCAAGGTTTTTCAAGACATGTGTGGACTGATGCATTGTATTTTTATTGTCCGTGCAGTGTTGTGCTGGGTATCTTTTTGTGATATGTCTATTGCCTGCTTTTTAGCGTGTTTTATTATGTTGATTTCATGTTGATATGTGCTCTGGATTCTCTCCAGCTTAATTGGAGAGAAGCTGTGGCATGTTTATCACTTCTCAGAAAATGCTTAATTGCTGCTAAACTTCAGTTATGTTTTAATTTAAGTTTAGACTTATTTGCTATAATGTATGTTGTTTTTAAAAGATGTTATTTCTAACATATATTACAGTCTATTATTCAATGTGGTCAGGAACGTTTTAAAAAGTATATTTTAAAGTCTGATTTATTTAGAGCCCCAGGTATTTCTGAAACCTCAAAAACACTACCACTGGAGTTTTAATTGATATGCAACAAAGTAGACTTTACTAATTAAAATCAAGATGCTGTGCTTTTGCTACATGGACCTTTACATGGAAAAGTAGGTTTTACACATTTCCTTTTATTGTTCAGCGTAGCAATTGCATCCTTACAGGGTTGTAGGTTGGTGGCTTACAGTTCAAAAAAAAAAAAGGCGGGGGGGGGAAAGGGAGAGAGCGTGAGCTGCCACCAGCCCTGAAGACAGACAGTGGGCTTTCGTCCCTCAGACACCCCCAGAATACTAATCAGGAAAGTCAGACCCTGGAGGTCAGGGAGCAAGTCAATCATTCTAGCGATCGTCTCAGTGTGGAGGATCAAATTAGCCTGAAAAATTCAGCTGCTGGGAGGAGAGGGCGAGCAGCTGTCAGGGGCAGCAGCGAGATGCACTAATGAACCAGATGAATAGTGCAAAAGCTTGAAAATAAAAACAGGACAGTTGACATTTTTCATCTGTCAAAGCAGGAGATGCATGAAAATATAGTATTCCTGTTTTAACTCCTTAGGGGACATTCAGAATTTTTTTAACACTCTGCAGCATTCAAACAAAAGTACTTTTTAATGAACACCTAGAGTACGAAAATGAGTATCTGTGCATTTATTTAGAATTTCTGCATGAATACAGACTCTGCAGTTGATTTTTCCTTTTTTTTTTTTTCTTTTTTTTTCTTTTGGTCTTTAGCTTGCATTTTTAACATTCTTTTTAAGGTAAGAGACAATGTCATATAAATTAAAAAAATAACATTATTTTGGTCATACAGAATTTTTGGGAGGGATGTAGGATGGAACTGTAGTATGGTATTTGAGAATTTTAAAATGATTTATTCTTACTTGAACGTAGTATGAAAAAAGTACTGAACTATTTGAGGGTGTTTTTATCAAGTATAAAGTAAATGGAAGAGGATTTTGATAATTTTCTTCATACATTTTCTCCCAGTGATATGGATGCTTAGACATGAAAGAGTTAAACTGCTATCTGGAAGACCACAAGACAGATGAGAGCCATTTTCAGCTTGTCCTGTCCCTGCTGAAGCTCACTGAGTAGCACAGCATGGACTAGCGTGTTTCACACACCACTCTGCCTGTCTGGGGAATGTACACATTGTCCTTCCAAAATCAAACTTATTAGCACATGTAGAAAAGGGTGACTGACTTTGGGGCAGCACTGCACTCAAAGCAGCATTCGTGCTGCTGCGGTTCAAAGAGTTAGAAGGCTTTGAACAGAATGGAGAGATTTTAAATGAATTTTTAAATTTGTAATCCTGCTAACCATAGCATTTGTTTCCACCTTAAATGTCAAGTTGTAACATTGTCTGGAAATAAAGCATAGGTTTACTTATGCTGATCTTAAGCTGATCATTTATTTAAGTGCTGTCCAACAGATATTCTTAATTTTATATTACAACTCTAAAATAGAGACGTGGATGCCAGTCCTGCATTTGTGATGATGTTTTGGGGTGGGTTGTTTTTTTTTTTAAAAAGTATTTTTGAATAACGTACTGAAGTACGAAGTGTTTGGGTTTTTTGGAAATACAGACATTACCTTTAAGTTTTCTTGCTTATAAAAAAACCCCCGTACTTTATTGAAGTAATAGCTAGGGAAGGTTACAAAGTGTACTGCTGTTATCCATCATTTTCACCATATGGTATTGCATTAGATCAGATAGTGCTTTTGAATATGTTTTTTTTCAAAAGGTCTTCAGAGGAAAATTATATTGTAGCTTTTTGGGTTTGGTGTGTTGTGTATGTGGTAGGGTTTCTTTTGGGTTTTTTTTTGGTTTTTGTCTCCCGTGAGGTGCAAGGAGCCTCCACACTCACAGCAGTATTGAAAGCTACTCAATTTTTCTCATACTCTATTAATAAAACTGTTATGGTATACAATTGAAATATTGCAATATAAGGATTGTGATAGATATGACTGTACAACATAGAATAAGTACACACACTGGTTACAGTAATAGTTTTGGAACTTCTGTTTTTAGCACTGTGACACTTCTAAGCAGGGAATTGAAAGTCGTTAAAAATCTTTTTTGATTTGTTAGTGTTAGAGATTTTATGACAAAGCAGGTTTACTTAACACAAAAGAAAATTTTAAATTTTCTTTAAACAGATGGCTGCACTGCAGAGTCCCTTCTATGGTGATAAAATGAACTTGTACTCTTTGTGCAAGAAGATAGAACAGTGTGACTACCCACCTCTCCCTTCAGATCACTATTCAGAGGAAGTAAGTAATTTTCCTATTCATGGGCTAGATCCTCAGTTTATGTAAGCTGGCACACTTCCAGGGAAGTAAATGAACTTGTGTGATTTTGTTATTTGCAGATTATGTCCATAAATGTTTGCTTGTTGAACTTGCTCAAATGTTCTTCTCAAGACAAGTCTCTGATAGGATTTTAAGTTTTGGGGGATTTATGATGGAGACATTATACTGTTAGCTTCTTAATTTCATTGAGTGTCCTTGCAAGTATGATCAAATACGTTCCCAGAATGCACAACAATATGTTCTACATGCCAGAATGGGATTGAGTCTTACATCTATAGTACGCTTTTCTAAAAGCACAACTATACAAGTTTATGTTGCACAGTAGATTAGTGCACTAGCCTTGTTTCTCTGGGGGCTTGCATTAAAATAGATGCAATGTAACTTACTAGTAAAAATGAATTGTTTAGTTCCCATTTGTCTGCATTATAAAACTGCAGTGTGCCATTCCATAAAATCAAACGGCAGTTCTTTTACAAGAAAGAGCAGTTCTTGACAACACTAATAGTAAATTTCAGAGAAATATAGGCAGACATAATATAATTGAATTTGAACAATATACTCATGCATATCCCAGCAGTGGTTGTTTTAAGCTGTTAGGTAACACTTCTTTACTGTCATTATCGCATGTAAGGGGGGGTACTTGCTTTTTTAAGCTCTAAAATGAAAAGAAGCTAAATTAAAATAAATATTTTTCTTAGTGTGAGTAACAGAATAAAAAAATAGAACTGCTTGCTTGTTAATGTTCTGAGATGCCAGTTTTTAAATACTTTCCCACTTTGAAAAGAACAAACTGATAAAAACTATAAGCGAAAGAACACGTGTTAGTAACCAATACTAATTGAATTTGGCCTACATAAATTAAAGATTACTTTGCAAACGCAAATAAACACAAACACTGAAATACTTCTATTAAGCGTAAAGCGCTGTGCGATTTCACTTATAAAGTAGGGGTTGTAATTCTGAACCGTAATTTTTTTTACATGCAAAGACAGGGATTGGGCTATTAATAAAAGATTACTGCCCAGTGTTTTGTTTTGTATTTATAGTGACAATTTTCCCCCTCTTATGAAAAAAACAAATGGACTTAAAAAGATAATTCCATGATGTTACGAAGGATGAAATAATGATCAATTGTGTAATTTATGCACCATACTTCTTTGTGGGTTTTCCAATTAGTCATTTTACCTGGGCTGTTTTTAATAATTATTTATTGTAGACTATAAATATGGCAGTTCATATAACCAACTTCAGAACTGGAGGCCTGGAAATACAGTAGGGTGTGAACAATAATGCAAAATGATAGCAAGAATGTCAGGGGCTGTTCTTTGTTGTGTCATTCATGCTGTCTTCCTTTTTCCATGAAGCGCATGAATATTTCACATATCTGCATCCTCATCCTCTATTCTTCTTGACTAATTTTCAGACTGTCTGAATTTGCATTTCACATGGTAGCTGATTAGGAGATGCCGAGTGCAGCAGCGAAGCCTCAGCAGGCGGTTTCCATGGTGACCTTCAGCAGGATTTTAATGATGATACCACTAGTGGTTCGTTGAAGTTGGCCTGCCTGCAGGGCTACTTCACTGCAGCTAAGTGTGAAGTTGGATATGCGGATTCCCAGCCAAGGGGCAAATATCAAAGTCTGGTCCAGATAGAAGGTCTTAGAGTTTGGATAGGGAAAGAGATTCCACCTTTTACTTACATCTGTATAGTTTCTAGAGTTGAAGACGTACAAAGCACGACATGTTACTTTTTCTTTATTTCAAAGCAGACACATACTTTCTGCACCTTGGATAAACCAGTTATTTGCAAAATACATGTAAGTTACTTTAAAACATAATCAGAGAGTCAGAGCTAAGATAGGTATGAAACAGTTACTTAAAAGAAATAACTATGGAGACGGTAATGGGAACATTTTTTTAATGTTCTGGTATGAAGACTTCTGTCTTCATTAAGGTACATGGAAAAAATACATATGTTTATTAGTTATTGCACCAAGATATACCTTTTTACTTGTATGAAAAAGAATGCTGTGCTGGTATGAACTGTAAAAAAAAATAGAAACTAACAAACGTTATCTGTTATATTGGGATACTGTCCTGAATGTTTCACCTGTACTGGAAATTTAGATATCAAGCCTTTAACCAGGTTGGAAGTGCACTCAGTGAGCAGTAAAGATCAGAGATCAATGAACAGTAAAACCCACTTCATATTTTATAACAAAGAATTTTCTGAAAGAAGAATTTCACTGAGTATTGATCTCTGCATCCTCTGATATAGGACAGTAAATACTTTCATTACAAAACACAAGAAAAGTGCATTTTAGAGAAACTTTTTGTAAGTAAATTTTAATGAGTTTTAAGATGTTGCAGTTTTTCTAAATTTTGAATTCACTAGAATAAATAGCGTGACAGAAAGATGCACCTTAAGATAGATGGACAGATGGATAATTTTTTTAAGACCTTTGATTAGAAATCCTTATAGTCCAAGATGCTTTTTCACAAACTGTTGCTTCAGTAGTAGAGTCATAAGCCAAGATTTTCAAATGTTTAACAACTTTGGATATCTCAGTTTTTGAATATTCCTAAAGAATGTCTGATATTCAGCGTGAGTACCCCCATTTACTGAAAGCTGTTCTGCTTTAGCAAACCCGAAGTTGGGGTCCCCTTGCCACCCCCAGTCAATATTCTTAAAATCCTGTCAGCCAATATTAGTGTCATCTTGCTTTCATGATAGATGAAGCTCTTCAATCTCTACTTTGATTGAGGTGCATTTCTAAAGTCCATAGTCAACCTCCTACCCAGATGTGAAGGCTGAATGAGCCAGCAAGTCTCGAATGACAGTGTTAGTTGCCAGCAGAAGGGTTTGAGAACAACACTGAGAAAGGGACTTCAAGAAGGTCTCCTATTCAGAGTAAGAGGAGTTTGGGTTTTTTCCCCATCCAGAATTTCCTATGTGACAATTTCTTTTTCAGCTGGCTAACAATGCATAGTACTTGCCTGTCATAGTTCTGTCTTCCCCACCCCTGACTTGAGTGATCATTATTTATTTCATAGCTGAACAACCTGCTAAAGTTAAAGAAAGTGTGTCCCGCTGCTCCGATGTCAGGCTAAGCTCCAGGCTAAAGACAGTCCTTGTGCTAAGTGCACAGAGGAGGTTAAGAACAATAAGCAGCCGAAGAAGTTTGCAGCTTGGGAATACAACAGGAGGTCCCTCCAGCTCAGTCATAAGCCTGCTCTGCCTGTTGGCCAGTCTTGGCCAGGTAATAAAAAAATCACTCTATTTCTAATGATAGTCTGACTTTAGAATCCCAGTGCCTTTTCCCGAGGTACTGTCAGGCTCTTCTGCTACACTGGAAATTTTATTAATACTGGAGGGGTTGACAAATGGATTTCAAGTTTATCGAAAATGAGTATTCCTGTAGGAGTTAAGGGAATAGTGCTATAACCAAGTATTAGCATCCAGCACGGCCCAAGTTTCAGACCTGAAAGGCTGTTTTCCTGTGTAACTGTTTTCATCCTGTGCAACAAAATTAAGTCACCTTCTCCCAAAGGTTTGCTGTTCAATGACAAGGGTCAGAAGAGCTCAAGAAATTTGAAATTGCTCTGTACTGTCATGGTGCAGTGTCCCAAACATAGTCAGCTCAGTGTTACTGCCTTCCAACTGAGATTCTGGACTGGGGAGGGGGAAGGAGATTTTGCACTAATAGCAGTGACGAATGTTTAAATGTGAAGACTCGGCCAAAAGAGTTCTGTGGCTCTGTGGTTTATTTATTACAGTAATAGTGAAGATTTGTCACTAATGGAGCTCGCCTCTTGCACTATGTTGGGAAGAGAATTTCTGAGTAAACTGCTTCAGTGACTGTCCCTTGCTATGAACAGATTCTCGTGGACCCTTTCTCGCATCCTGACAATAGTAGCTACGTGTGCATTTTGGTTAGAGTAAAAAATAAGCTGCAAAAAGTCACCAGTCAAGACACCATGTGGATGTATGGGTTTTGCAAGTGTACTTAGAAGGATTAATAGGAGCTAAAGCCTTATGTGTACTTTTGAGTAATGATGTTGTTTTGCTACAGTGTCTTTTCTAAGAAATTAATAATGTTGACCATTTGGTTGAAGCTTTGAATGTAATATACTGTAACAAGTAACTAACTCTGAAGGAAGCCTTCCTTTTTAATGACGTAGCAAACAGTTTGAGTCTGAAACTAATGACAAAGATGACAAAGTTCAGCTTAGAAAACAAAATCAGAGTTACCCTCAGGCCAGGATTGAAAAGCCATGAAGTAGCCTACTGAAGGTAAATAAGGCTTCTCATGCTTTTGACAGGTAAATTTCTTGAAGGTCTACCTCTGCTGTTCTACCTACAATGAAGTTATTGATATACAGCTGTTAACAAGAGGAGCAAGAATACTCTTTCCCCTCTGATGGTAGATTTGTGTTTCAATGCTTCAAGGTCTTTTACTAAGACTTTATTTACTGTATGCAGTTCTGTTGAACATGTGGAAGTCTTCACAGGGAAAGATAAATGTATATGTACAAGATTCGATGATGTATTCTCCAGATAAATCACACTTGTATTCTCTTTACAAAATGTTTACTTATTTGAGCCGAATTTCAGGTTTAGAGTTTTTGGATGTTCTTCAGTCTCTCCTGTTTTCCATGTGAGTTGTCTCAGCTGTTGCATAGCAAGCTGCTCATCTCTACAAATACGCTGTGCCTGTTGCTTGCACTGTCTCCCACCTGCTTCTTCTACAGGAGACTGTTCTGATTTGCATATTTCTATTACACGTTGGCAATTATTATTTTTACAGTAGTTCATCATTTCCAACATTCTATTCTACAAATGATTGGGAGCTATTACAAGCTACTAGATTTTCCTGTCAGTGGTATTGTACTTTATTTATTGGCTGCCAGAAGCAGATGATGGCTTTTATAACTCAGTTAGTCAAAATATACTTAGCATATTTAAGATTCAAATAGCAAGTCTGTTACAGATTATTTTGATTTAATGTTTCTTTTCAATCCAGCAGTCTGACCAACATCTTCAGAATTAATGGTCTCATTTTTAAATATTAAGCTGCTCTTGCTAAAGAAGGAGGATGTCTAGTGACATAGTTTTTGTATTGTTAAATATGAAAAACTTGTGCGTTGCATACAATTTATGATGTTTCTGTAAGGGCTAGTGGACAGTTTTAAATAGTGGTATGCAGTGGTTTTTACTTAACTTCAGGACTTCCTATTCCTGTGCATTTAAATTTATCTTCTGAAAATTGAAAGGAGTATAATTATAATTTAAAATCCTTCTTGGTCTATTTATAAAAAGCAGGAAGGAAACCCTCTGATGGCAGACGTGAATATGCAATCTATGTTACTTTTAAATGATTGTGGTGATGGGGTCACTCTGTGTTAGTTGCAATAATCTCAGGTTTTTTCAATAATCATACCTAATAGTACTGGGAGGGAGACTGAACCAAATTTGACATTGCCACAGAAGAGTGGATCACAAGGTAGATTTTTTTTAATCTTCTTTTTATTTTTTTCTTTCTTCTTCCCCCCCATAAGGAGATCCAGGAGGATCTGGTAAACTACTAAAAAACATAAAAGGAAGAGTTTCAGAGTTGCTTAAGTTGCTTTTGCAAAGGATGGTAAACATTTTAATAAATCATCATGAAGCAGATGAAATCCACATTGCAAAATGCTTAGGAGATGCACACAGTTTAAAATAGATGCCCCATCAGAAGGTTATCCAGGCAGTATATTAAGTTCCAGTGTTATAAGTTCTTAGGCGTATCAAAGGAGGAAGAAAAACCTGCAACTGTTCTGCCAGTTTGTGGCGGCAATGAGAAGTATCAGAGTGGTGTGGAAGCCCTTTGGTGTTGCTTCTGCTGAATATGTGCACTATAGAAGGCCCAATAAATTACGGTGTTTGTGGAAACATGGGGTTTTCTAGTCGTGGTGCTTTGTTTATTCCCAGGTAGAGGCTTCTGTGAACATTGTTCATTATATTCTTCTTTCTATAAATAAAAAAATCAGTGATCTAATCCTAAGAATAGATACTGGGACATAGAGAAAAGGTTTTTTATTCCAGTATTGTGACTCCAACACTGGGCTAGTAGAGTAACAGAGCCAGCATAATGTGATACTTCCCCCAAATGCTTTGCCAGCTTCCAGTTTTAAGTTCAGAGATTTTGTCAGTCATAGGTGGAGTCTTTATATTAAATAGCCCTCAGTAGGTTTAATTTGTTCAGTTGCTTTCTGAATGTGCGTGTATTGGTAGCTTCTAGCAGGAGGAGGTTCTGCAGGTTAACTGTGTGTTATAAAGAGAATTACTGCCTTTTGTTTGTTGGAACCTGTCACACAGCAGTGCTGTTTATTGCTGGGAGAGAATGAGCGAACAATCAAATTTACCTTCTCCCTGTGACTTTCAGCGTTGCAGTTTGCAGGCATAGCCCTTCACAAGTACAGGAATTTTCACTTAAAAGGTGTATAATGGGACTAAATGCGTATCTAAAGTTGTATGATGAAAGGATTAGAGCTTCAGTCTGCTCATCGGATTTTTCTGGCCAGCAGTACAAAATGTAAAAATCATGCTAGTATGTTGCCTACACGCTTACAAAAAACTGTGTATAAAACTGTGCAGTGTGTGTCAAGAGAGGAAGGGCTGAGTGTGTGTGTTCATGCAGAATTGCTATGTTTGGTTAATTGTTGCCGTTCTTATTAATTTGAATTTGATAATGCACAAGTACTAATTGACAGGATCATTGTCTTTCTTACGTGTTATTTTCCTTTCCTAGCTGCGACAATTAGTTAATATGTGCATCAACCCGGATCCAGAGAAGCGACCAGACATAACCTATGTCTATGATGTAGCGAAACGTATGCATGCACACACTGCGAGCAGCTAAACAGACATCAGATGGTGAAGAAGCAGAAATAACCAAGTATTTAAGTAAATTGTCCCACCTCTGTGTGTGTTACTGAAATGTAATTATTTGAAGCTTACTGTTGTGCTTTGAATTGTAAACCAATTAATATACAAGCTTTGTTGTTTTCTGTTTTTCTATTTTTTGTATTTTTTACTAACTCGCAGTTCTACAACAGGTTTAAATATGTAAAGCATAACTTTAAAAGATACTGAGAACCACTGTTTTCCATGTTAAGTGGGTTCAAGTATACTTTCTTTAATAACAAATTTGTGTTTGGTTGGGCCTCAGTTCTAAAACACAGTTGCACTTTTGCACATGATACAGATATTAGGCTTATTATCCAGGAGCAAAATGTCTGAATCTCTCACCTTTTTAGTAATTTATGGAAAGTATGAATCAGCACAGTTTATTTTAATCTTTGTTTAAGAGGGACATAATTATTATAGAAGCTTATTTTATTTTATATTGAATTGTAGTTTGTAGTTGTCAGTGTGAGAGTAGACAGGCGATAGGATTAGTTCTTTGCTTGCCAAACGTGATGGGAAAATAGTTTCAGGAAAAATTGTCATGCTGAAATTTTTGTAACATCCCTTTTTCTTTTGTTACTCTGTCACAATGCACGTAAAACATTTGTTGGAGGTTTTCTGGGAAAATTTAGGGTGTTGATTCTGCAGTCTGATAGTTTTCAATAGACTTGTGCAGCACTGCCCTGGGGCAATAGGAGTCTGCGTAGCTAAGTCTTAAGACTGTGCAGACGCTGCTTGTAGCAGATAGGGTTCTTTTGAGGCTTGTGTTTTATGAGAAGGTCTGATTAAAAGATGAAATCTCTAAGTTACAACTTCCCAACTGTTTCTGTATATGTCACTGTTTGTAGATTTTTGTGTTTAAAATAATCCAAATGACTTCACAGTATATTTAAATTTTAAAATGCTTTTTTAAAGACGGAAACCTCTGGAGAAAAGATATAATAGAGTAGTATAACACAAAATGTATTCTTCATGAATTTCTGGGTTTGTATACTGTATCCTGAGAATTAGTTTTTTATTTAGCAAAAGTAAATTTTAGCTTTTATGTTTAACAGAAAGTTGCCACTCCTTCATTTGGGAAATAAATGTATATGCAAAATGTCTTACAAATGTTTTATTGGTTGAAAAGGCAATTCAGAGTATTTTTGATAGACCTTACTACTTTTTGGAGTATGCTTAAATAATATTTTTATTGTTAAGAAAGGAAGATGTCTTGTTTTAAAACGTGGTAAAAGTGGAGAACGGACTGAAATTTCTTGAGTTTCAAGACTGAACTTTTTATATAAGAACTGTCAAAAAATAATTACCAGTGATATTTCTAAGAAGCTGTTACAGTCAGTTAAATCTTTTCCCGTGTGTGGGTAAAAGTTAGTTCAAATAGAAGCAGTGGTATGTACATATACACAAGTTCTAGATGCAGTTAGTTTCCTGCATGCTCAGATTATTTTTGTTTGTCTTTCTGTGCAGCCTTTATTTTTGATTTGATATAATGCTCGAAGAATAAAAATCCAGCTGAGGGGTTTGTGGATGAGATGTTCAAGCTAGGTCAGAGAGTTTTCTAGGTTTGTATATTTTAAAACTACAAATACTATGGAAATCATGTTTGGCAAATTACAGTAGTTTTAAAATAGTACGTGCCAGATCATCAGCTTATCTTATACTTCTTTTTTTTATCATTTCCAGATTTTGTAGGAAGAATCCTTAGTTGTCCTTCTAGCTTCTGTGTATATTTAATCTGGTAAGACTTCAGTGGAACAATTTGTAGGAAGTATTTGAGAAACCTTGGTTTGTGTCTAGCAACCTCTAGATTTGTTTTCATTTATTATCTGTTTATTAAATTTTAAAAATGATGATTGTTGTATAACAACAGTTCATATGTCACAGAATGAAATGGTTTACATTGGAAAAGGCAGCACAATACTTGCTTGACTGTCAGGATTAGCTCTTAAGATGCACAGGTACTCAAACCATTCTTTTTCTGAAATGTACTAGAACGTTTAAAAATCACTGAAAGAACCTCAACACAGGCTGTTTGCATCTAATACTATGCATCAAGTATTGAACTTTTCCTGAAAGAAACCAATAATAAATTCTCCCCCCACACCCCTCTCTGGAAGGATACATTGAGTAAAGAAATCATAAATTAAGAGTTAGCAAATGTACATACTTAAGCATTTACATTTTTATTATTGGGTTTTTTTTAGTATTAAGGATTAAATCTTGTGCTGATGAAAAGAAATAGTTATTCCTATTTTACAGTCTGTAAAATGGATGGTACAGATGACTCTGGTACCAAACTTTCTAGTTAAAAAGCCCATATAGGTTAATAGAACTTCTTATATCACAGGGGATTGTAGAATCCGTACCCTAAGTAAAGCACCTAGCAACATATGCAAATAAGTCTGTTACTCCCATGCGTGCTATCCACTTAGAAAATATTTTCTTGTATAAAACACTGTTCTATTTTTCATATGTTGTTGTTAGCGACATTTGGCACTTTTTATATTAAGCTGTGGCATTACGTGTTTATTTTCTTTAAAGAGAGCATTTTACATTTCTAACCAAAATGTCTGACTAGCTCCTCCTTTTATTTCAGTAATGCTGCAGTATTAACTTGCTTCATGAGTGAACTTTGTGCTTTGAATGACATTGCATAAAATCTTTGTCTTGTCTTGCAAGTTCCCCTGCTGTGCACTAGTCTAATAGAAATAAAACTTACAGGTATTAAATATAATGTAAAAATGATAGCGTTTCTATGATATTTCTTCAAACTTGTCTTGTTACAGAGATATATATACACACACGTTACGGTAGATCTCCCTATCTTGTGGACAGTTTACTGCTTCCAGTAGTTTATTATAGGTGAGTTTTCTTGACTATAAAAAAAAAGACAGTATATTAAAAAAAAAAAATCTCTTTCCTATTATTTGTCAAAAATTTATCTAAAATACTATATCATATATATTCACAATTAACCCAAAAGAATGCTTTTATCTAAAATGTAAAATTAAATCTAAAATAATTTTCACATCATATGAAAATATCTGAAAAGCATCAAAATACCAAAGCATCAAAATACCAAAGTAATGGCCCCAGTCCTGTGAGCTCTTGTTTATATGTAGGCTGTTTTATGTAACTTCAGTAATTTTGAGTGAACCTTATATACGCACATGAATAAATAGTTATCAGTAGGGTATATGGAAATGACATGCTCAGCTCCCTTTTTAGACTTTCTGTATGTCACTGGTTTGGTAGCAGGGAATAATGTGGGGTTTTTTCTTCCCCTCTTCTGTTGCACTCTAATGATCCAGCTACCAATTGTACGAGCAGGCAATAGAAGTGTGTCGTCTTTGCGTAATGAGCAGAAACTTTAAAAACATGCCAATATACCGGAAGATGAAATACAGTATTAGAAGTGTCTGAGAAGGCTGGTGTTTTATTCATGCTCATGATTAAGAAAGCCATAGAGTGAAATTCTTGACAGAGGCTTTGGAAATGGAGAAGGACTTCTCATGCCACTGGTTCTTAGATGTCTCTGAATGGGACCCAAACTTGCAGTGATGTTTTTTTTCAACGATCTGTCCCCTTAATCTCCATCTTCACAGTTATACAGCAAGATGAGAATCTTAATGGCTGTATTTAATGCTGGTGGTGAACGCTGCATCAGGTATTTGAGCTCTAGGAACAGGAGGTTGATGTGAGGGGGAGTCAGCAATGGCCTTCAAGTCTTGCTTTGTGGAGAGTTTATTTAATCTGGAAGTAAAGGTGCTGGATAGCAGAGTTCAAACCACTGCTTTTCCATCGTTTTTATTACTACTTTAACAGTCAAAAGTTTTTTCTAACCCTACCACATCCCCACACTATCTAGCCAGTGGCAGGGCTGGTCTTCTCAATTTCTGTGGTTTGGACTGGGTGAATAAATCAACCTTTCTGCCCAGATCACCCAAGGAGGGAAATAGAGGCATTGGGCATGCCCAGTGGGGTGTTACTTATGTTTCCAAACATGACTCAAATATAGATTTTTTTTTAAGCTTATTTTTCAAACTTTATTTTTTTCCTTGAACCTTGTTCTTCAGTTGATGCTTTTTAAAAATTGTTTCCCTTTCATATTGACTTCTGAAGTTCTACGATTCCTGTCTTCTGCTGCTGCTTCATCTGTCCTGTTGACTGCTCTACGCTCTTCCTGATGTGAAGACCTCTGTGTCTAGTTTTCCTAGTGGCCACTAGTTTGCTTCTTTCTTTGTGACTTTGCTAAACTCAATCCATTTCTGTCTTCTCAAATTGAATCACTCAGCATGGGCAAGCCCTATTTTTTTTTTCCTCCTGATAAGTACTTAACTCCATTGTTCTTCATTCTGTTTTTCCAGCCTGATGCCTTTGATTCCTAGTTTTAGACGGATTTTCTCACTGCCTCAATCATTCCCATGACCTTGTCTTTACTAAATACTGTTCACTTTATTATCTCTCATTTCTAAATTCCCTCTCTCTGATCACTACCTGCTCTCTTTCAGCTTATCTGTCTTTCTCTCTCCTCTACCCTGTCACTCACTCCTTTTGGGATCTCCAGTCTATTAACCTTTCTGACTCCTTTACTCTTCTCAGCTGCCTCCTTCCTTCATTGGCCTCCCTTCCTTTGACTCGCTGGTCTTTATTTTCATCTCTCTGTTTCTCTATACATGGTTTCTTTGGTTGCTTCTCACATTGCTCTGTCTCCATTCCTCTCCCCAGACATTTTTTTCTTGTAACTTCTTAATTTCCATTCCTGCCTTTCCAAATATCTCTGAAGAGTATGTCAGCACAACACAGCTTTGGACTCAGCTCTGCCTTACCTCTTTTAATTCTCCTTCCAATTGGACTTTTTAACTGCTTTTGTCCCACCTGTTTTTTTTTTCTTGTTGACCTTGCTTGCAGGTTTGCTGTTCATTTTAGTTCTCCATTCGTTCTTGATACAAAAATATATCTTCAAAACCTGGCTTTTGTATGATGAGATTTTTTTCAAAATTGTTCTACTTCTGAGAATCTGTTTCTGAACTGGGCTTCTCTCCCTCTTAACTATATGAATTTGCCCCTTTTATTTCTGTATGTTTTATGCATCTCTCCCTTCATTGAATGGCTTCTTCCTCTTTAAATCCTCCTCTCATTTCCTTCACTAGCAACCAAGTTTCTATTTCTTCTGGCTTGAATTGGGGGTGGCACCCATCTTCTGAACTTGTACTCTTTTTTTAATACTTTGCCCTTTATTCCCTGTTTGTCATCCCCTAATGTCATTTACCTGAACATCTTCATTCCAATTTCCTTTCGAGTTTTTGGCCTTACACTTTAATTTGAACGCCCCAAAAATCCAGTGCTTCCTTTCCCCAGTTTGATTCTCCCATAGTTCTGTCTCCAGATGATTCCTTGAGTATCCAGCCACAGTCTCAGACCTGTTCAGATTCAAAGATCTGATTTTTATTCCTAACTTAGTCTGGGCTATTGTGTAACATCCCTGACAATTTTACTTGCCTATTTTCAAGGGCCACAGCCTTTCTATCTCTGACACTTCTCCCATGCCTGCGTATCAAATGTCTCAAAGTTTGTAGTATCACATCCCAGCCCTCTCTGTGTTATTTCTTATCTTTTATCTTCACTGTTTTAACCTCTGTGTCATTTTGACTTTTTTCTCCCTTCAAAGTACCAAAATTTACAGAACTAAACTCCTGTCTTTGGGCTTTAACTGTTTCATGTGAAGCTGAAGAAGGAACTCCACTAAATTACTACTTGTTTTGTGTTTTTAAGACACTCAGGTCCCATGGATTTGGTCTTATTTCAGGACTATAGACCTGCAGTAGATTCCATCCCTCTCAGTACTTCAAAAATCCTTGAATTTGGGCTTTGATTTATTTTTCTACCGTTTCAGATACAAAGTTTTTGCCTTTCATTTCCTTATGTGTTTACTGTGTGTAACTTTGTCTTGTCTTGTTTCTGCACATGCAGCTAACAGTCGTTTTCTTTCTATAGCAACTTGATTTCAATGCTTTTACCATTGCTTGAAAAAAGAATGTGCTGAAGAGCTTCACTGGCTGGATCCAGAGTGTTGGGCACAATGCTCTTCTTGGTTACTGTCCCACCCTTACACTTGATTCTCTTATTTGCTGCACTCTGTATCTTGCCTAACTGAAGATACCCCATATTACGCTGCAGGGTAGCATAGACACAGTTGAGCCAGCTGCAAACAAGGTAGCTTGTATACTTGCAGCAATACTGCAAGTTCTTATCAACAGCCAAATGCTTGTTTGTCCTGTAGGTCTAGAACTAAGCTCTGTGCTGTACTACTTCTCTATCCATCCATGCTATCCTAACTTAAAGCCAAATCAGATCTGCCTGCCTGGTGGACTGCTTGATTTTCTGTGTAGCTGCACTGTCTTAGTTTTAGCAGGCTTTCAGATTTGGAAGACTGTGTGTTTGCAGAGATTCACAGTTAATCAAATTGTCTGATCTTTGACTGCTCATAATTATCCTCATATATATGTTGAGATTGAGAAGCAAAATTCTTCATAAAACTAAGAAGTTTGGGGTTTTGGGACTGTGGAGCGTAGAGCTGAATGTGAGTCTGTTTGGTATGTGTGGATATACACACATTTAATCTCTGATTAGTTGCACCAGAATAGTTACTTTCTTTTAGAGGATCAGTTGCTTGTTGTCACAAAAAAAAAGGCTTCTTTAGTATTTTTCAGGTTTTATGTTTATTCTTTGTTGCTAGTTTATATCATGTCGTACTGTTAGTTAATTTAATCTTCTATAACTGCCTTAATGATGGGTGAAGGCCTTACACCTTTTGTCTAATAGACATCTTCTCTTCATATGGAAATAAAAATAAAGAAATTAGGTGCCTTGAGTCCTTCCTGGTAGCTGTGCTTGCTTTGCATTTTAAGTCCTAGCAACAAAAAGAGGCCTCAAACTGAACAGAAATTGTGCCCAAGATAGAGCAGAAATGTTCTGGGGTTCCCTACTTCCTCTCTGCCTCCTAGTTCCTCATTCTCTGGCTTCTCTGGGGCACTTGCTGGGGGCACAGCACTGCCAGAGTATCGAGGGCTAGTAGAAACTTGGAAACTAAGATGTTAATGCTATCCTGCTTATGTTCCTGTGGTGTCCTTTCTCACTGTGCATAGGAAATCTCCCATTTAAAAATTACTAGGAAGATCTTTAGTATTGATATACAGTTGTTTATTGCTCTTTACACATTTGACATTAAAAATGTGTGTTTGCTGTTACAAAGAGAATTTTAAATCATGCAGAGGCTCTAGTTTGCCCTTTAGTGTGTGGCATTGGTGTCTTCTGTACACTTCATTTGCTGATTGTTTCTTTGATTTCTGTCATGCTGGACTGTTGTAAAGATGATCATTAAAGATGAGTATTGCATTTTCTGTTAAAATTTTGTTGGTAGAGTGGAAGAAGGGAAGCTTTCATTGATTTGTTTGAATTTGGCTGCTGACTATGCTTGAATCAAATCATAGTCATTCAGGTTGGAAAGGACCTTGGGAGAGGTCTCTAGTCCAACCTCCTGCTGAGAGCAGAGTCAATGCTGAATTCAGACCAGGGCTCAGGGCTGCAGCCAGTTGGATCTTGAAAACCTCTAGGGATAGAGATTGTGCAGCTTCTCTGGGCAGCCTGCTCCAGTGCTCAGACAGCTTCACTGTAATCCTTATTTTCAGTCAGAAGCTCCTCAGTTACAAATTATGGCTGTTGTTTGTTCTCCTGCCACTCCTCAAATGTTCTTTATATTGCAAAAAAGGTAAGTCAAATATTGAAACAAACAGAGAATTTAGGATGTTTTTATTTTCTGAAACTGTTGCTGCAAACAAATAAATATGTTCATGTAGTACTTCTGTATCCTGTATGACATGTACACTATATTCGTTTACTACTTGAGTGTAAAATAAAATTTTTGGCAGTAAAACTTGACTTAAAAGTTCTGTGATGTTTATGGCCTGGATGTTCTCAATTGTTACCTTTTAGATCTACTAGATGTTTCCTGGCAGAGCACAGTTCTGCCTGCTTTGGTGAAGCAGGGAGGTCGGGATCCTGAACATAACCACGTTTGTCTTCTGGAGCCTCCCTCAAGGAAGGTAGCTTACCACGGGGATGGGATGGGAAGGAAGCTAACGTGCATTGGAGTAACTGGTGGTTGTGGGAACTCTACTTTTTGAGTCTCAAATGCTGGTGCAAACTTGCCTAAAGAGATTTATCAAGACTGAGATTTGAGGAGGAAAATGATGTGAGGGGGTGTGTGTGTGTGTGCAGTTTTCAGAGTAGTGGTTGGCTTTAGTAAATTTTCTGATGTTTTAAATGAGGACTCAAAATTTGAAACTTCTGACCACAAACTTCTTGGAAGCAAATAAAGAATCTGAAAAATAGATTCAATTCCAAATTCAACAGAAATTCAGTCTTAGGAGACAATTTCCTTAAACCAAGAATAATTTCTTGATCTTATAAAATACCATTTAACAGTTACTGATCTGGGAGGGTGGTGGTGGTGGCTGTGTATAATTTCTGTGTTGGAGCTTTTACAAGGTAGGTGTTTCCATAGACCTGCTCATGGGATATTGCAGCTGTCTGGGCTGTCTGACAGCTGGAGTCCTTTGTCTGCCTCATTCCACATTAGTGCAGCACGGGCGGTGGAGGGGACATGGTGACTGAGTGTGCCTTGTGTAGCATTCACTTCCAAGCAGGTACTGGCACAGGCTGGAGCTGTGCACACTGCTCCGTTCTCTTGCCTCCCAGGACCGTGTGGGTCAGACCCTCTGACACCAGGAAACAGGAGAATTAGAGGTACTATGTAAACACACATCTCTGCTGTACATCAAGTCCGCCATGGTAGAATTTCTTCGGATTTTCATTCATTTGTAATGACAATATAATTCAAAAGTTTAAAAAAGTAAAAAAGGAGTTGCAAATGATTCAGAGCTTTTACTCTTGTGGAAGACTATCTTATAAGGTAATTTAATTTTGCAGGATTCAATATACTCTCTTAGCAATAATGATTTTTGTTGCTTATTCTAAAACAAATTATTATTTTAGCGTATGATTTCTCCATACTATGATCTATTAGGTCTAAAAGTCTTCATGCTATACCTTTCCTTACTGGATAGGAGGAATTCAAAGTTTGTTTTCAGAAGTGTAGGAAGAGTCAAATACGGTTGCACTGTTTTCAACCCCCAAAGAAGGACTTGTGGTTGAGTCCCTTCTGAGCAGGTGTAATGCTTCCACTTGTAGCTGAAAGGGAATTCTGCCAAGGCAGAGGCTCTGCCAGACAGACATAAGACAGCTTTCTGAGGCCCAGCTTAAAAAGTTTTAATGAGTTTGCAGGGAAGAAAGGGCTCTTAAAGCATTATTATTGTGGAGAGTGTGGCCTCTGTGGTAGGCTTTGGAAATATGGGGGTCTCCAGCTGCAGTACACTAGGCTGAATGCAAAGGAAAGGCTGCTTGTCCTTTCTCCTTTAGCTGAGAGAACTGTACTGTGTGTTTGGGGGCTAAATCACGGTCTGGCTGAAAAATCCTACCTCCAGTGGGAGAGTCTTTGTAGGTAGTTTGCATGGAATATCCAGTAATAACAATAAGAAACATGTACAGTCATCTTCTTTCTGTAATTTAGTTGTTCCACTCCAGAGCTTACACGGATATGGAGATTGACAACTTGGCCCTTGTATAATAGCAGAAATAGGACAAGGGTTGCCCTGTCTTGTTTTTCTAATTTTCTGTGGTATTTTTGTTGTTGGTTGTTATTTTTCAATGGTTTTTGGTTTGTTTGCCAAACACTTCTCACTTTTAAATTATAATTTAAAAAAATGTTCCATATATATATGGAATAATATTTTTATATACATTTTTATATATATTAGTAAGGCTTACAAAACACTGCATGCTTTTTTATAGGAATCATTTCTAAGTTTATCTGTAGTCACACAGAGGTACTTGCTACTAGCTGCCCTCGACTGTCACATTGCACTGTTGTGAACGTGAACATGTTTTCTTTGTTAAAATCTAAGGGCTGATCCTACGAACATAACGTGCAAGGCGTACACCTTCTAAAAAAAAACCCCAATGAATCCCACATACTGCAAAATGAGGCAATTATTTGGTCTTTCCAGACCCCCATTTCCTCTGTGTGGGTGTCACTGGTAAGTATGGCTGTTTAGCAAGGCTGGCGCTGGTTCGAGCATCATTAAATAGAAGCCTGCTGACACTGGCCATTGATCCAACAGCCGGCACAGGACCTCTGGGCCACAGTATTTCCTCCCCCATCTCTTACTTCTCTCTGGGGATAACCAATTGGAAGAAATGACCCACTTGCCTGGAGTTTTTAGAAGCACTGGGCAGTTCGATGTGAATTGTCAGCTCCAGCTGTAAGGGCAAAGGATCATGTCGTTGACCCTTATGTGTTGTTGGCATTCTGTTGCTGTAATGTTTGGCCATCTTTCACGATGTCACAAATCCCAAGAAGACCTTGTGAAACTCCACCAATGCAGTGTTTGGAAAGCTGTCATCTTTTAAAGCTGTTATGATACAAAAGGGTGGTGATTGGAGCTGTAATACTTTTTAAAAAGAAGTTCTGCCTATTTAGTGATGAAATGTTTATGATACTAAGAAGTCTGTTTATAAAACTTTATTTAAATTGCTTTATTTTTCGTTCTCTGAGAGCGGACAAATTGATGACACTGGTCCCAAATGGGTAGAAACAGATGATATTCTGGTAATATCCCCGAAATGGAACATACTACTCATAGATACTATACTTGTCCCATTTATTGTTGTTTTCAGTTTTGAATATTTTCTTTAAATAGCATTAATAGCTCTCAAAACTGCCACAAGCTTTTATAAAAACAGTTTAGGTATTCTAATGTGGTGTGCTATGAGAACTTTGCATATATTTTGCCATTAATGATTTATATTTATTTTCTGTAAGAAGTTTAAATTGGACACAGCACGATTTCTTATTAGAGTAGTACCCAAATGCCATGATCATGATCAGAATCCCATTGTAAGTGGTGCATCTATTTGAGAGTATTCTCTGTATTGAGTACAGTCTGTCATCTAATGAGATCAGCTTTTGTAGTAAGTTGCCTCACACATTGATTTGAAATGCTGGCAGTCGTTTGCAGCAAAGTACCTTCCAAATGTATAACTTGTGCTTTATGGGGCTCTTGTTGAAATTTGGCCTTTTTATTTCCTCCTGATTTCTACTTTTTGACTTTGTGTAGGACCAGCAAGCTACTGCAAAAAGAACTGTAGATCATAATTGTAATTTATGTCACAGTAATTAGGTATCAAATTCTGTGCTTAAAATGCAGTCCTAAAACACAGCTTCCTTTTAAATCAGATACTCTGCAGTTCCCAAACTTTACATATGATCAGTGTTACATCTTTACATCACTTCATAATTTTATGTAATGAAAACCTGAAATAGAAATTTTTTGTTTCACTACATGAAGTGCCTCAGAGTTGAAATTGCAGAGAAATCAATTGTGTTCTTCAGACTTCTCAATAATTGTCTTTATATTCATTCTTTAAGGTTGAAATGCAATATTTCATTCCTGACATTTAATCCATGAAAGTGTCCTTGGAGACGTATTATCCCCTTAAAATAATTTACGTGTACCTTACAATGAGCACACACTGCTGGAGTTGTATCAGAATCATTTTTGCTCTGCTACAGAACATAAATAGGAAACATATACGTGCCTCATTTGAAATTGGTTGATAGAATTGTCATATGATGAGCGTGTTTTCGTAGTCTTGGGGCTATTTTTTGTTGACATATTTATAAAAAGTACACTGTCAAACTAACAGATGATGATTGTGTGAACTAACATCGCATCTTTGGCTGTTCTGATTTGAATAGTATTTTATTTAGTTTATAAATGAATAAAACTGGTACTTCTGAGTGCAGTCTGTCCAGAGATATTAAGGTACAGTAGACTTGTCTATCTGTACTGTCAGTGTTCCCATTTGCCTGCAAGGATATTGGCCCTTGAATGAGCTGTTCTGGGGGAGGCTATGGTCTGAACTCCCCCTATGGCAGCTGCTCGGCTTGCACAGCCTCGCACCACACTGCCCCAGCGATAGTGTGTTACGAGCAAGGTAGTGTTGGCTTAGTGAATTAAGGCTGACTTCCATGTGCTAGCATTTATTACTGAATGGCTGTTGCTGTGGCCTATTTCATGGTGCTCAACTCATTTGTATGCTGAGTATTGCCAGTCTTGCCAAAATGAGTGAGCATATCTAGCACAGAGTTGTACTTAGAGGAGTTAGTCGCTGTAGCACCCACTTGTGTGAGAACTCTGCATCCGGAACTCTATAAAAAAACCCCAATAAGTCAGTAGTTTGACTTCTATACTTCCTGTACACCTCTGCCTGTACTTCCTCGTGTTAATAATTTTTTTTTTCTATTAGTTAAGAAAGAAGAACGGAGGAAGAATTATTTCTGTCATGGTAGTGCTGCTTCTTAATATTTCTAAACTAGCTAAAAGTCTAAAGATGTATGGCATAGGAATACCTGTTCTATTGAACTCTGTGGATGTCCATCCTTGGACACCATAAATGGACTTGATTATTTACATGTAGTGAGCATTTATGGTGTGGATATGGGTACTGTAGATGCTTTTAAACTGAATATCTGAAAAATCACTCGAGTGCTATTGAAAAGCCAGATCTGCTGCTTAGCATGGAAAAAAGATGGAACACTTTCTACCTTAACGGCCCTGAGTAAACAGGTTGGCCCTAATTGTGTCTCTGTTTCCATTTTATTTTTCCATGTAACTTGGACAATATGGGTTTCCATCATGTACCAGGCACATATTCCCAGGCAGAATACTTCATAGCAAATTGTGTAAGTGAGCAGGAGTCCTAGAGGAGTCCAGCAACTTTGGAGCAGAATGCAAACCTCACAACTTCTGCCCTCCTCTTGTATATTCGTAGCTCTGGTTTCTGCTCTTTTTCTGGAGTGTAGCCAGTTCCTACAGTGCTTCTGGCCTTTTTTTAGCATTCCCAATTTCTGTGGGATCCTGCATTTCACACTGTGCTTAGCTCTCAGTTTCTGCCTTTTACCTCTTAGCTTTGTTCCCTTCTGTGATTTTCTGTGCTTTGAGAATCTTTCCTTTCAATGTTATGCCCTTTTCACAGCATCTGGCTTGGTAACCTTGTACTTCTCTTATTCTCCTAGTAATTTTGTGCTTGCCTTCTCATGTACTTCTGCTGTGATTTGAGGATGAGATTGCTTTTGTGGTTTCTTTCCCTATCTCCCTAGTGGGACATTAAAATCCCTTTCCATTCTGAGAATCTGGTAACATCGAGAACTGCTTTGCCACAGTCCCAGTTACGCAGAAGTTGGACTAGAAGCCTCTGAGCAGGCTTTGTGTTACTTATGTGAATCACAAAGGATGCATTACAAAACATAATTTGCACATGACAGCTATTGAGAAAATGGAGAGGCCACAGTGTGCAGGATTTTGAGGGGAAAAAATTTGTCTGAGTAGAGATCTCAAGTAGTGCTCAATATACTGTGGGATTGGGTCTTAAGCAAACACTCTTATGAAGAATACTTCTGCAGCATTACAAGTAACAAAACAATTATCCAAAGGATAGCACCTTTTGAAATTATTGCTGTAATTTGGCTAGCACTGGTAAACTTGCTGTTTTTTCTGTTATTATTTTGTCCACTAATATTCATTACAGAGCAAAGAGAATAGTCATTTCATTTTTTTTGAAAGACCATTTTGTTGATAGATGTGGATTGTATGAAAATTAAGGATTTTTCATTGGCTGTTTAACAAATATACTTCTCTCTGATTCAGCACTAAACTTTAAGAACAAAAGAGGATCACAGCAGTGATATTTTTAAAGAATTTTTTTTGTAATGGCACTTCCCTTTTATTATTGCCAGCAAAGATAACTGCGTGTTTGGTTATAGTTCCATAACATATTTTTTAAAATTAAAACTTTTAGTTTCTTTAGCTTTTCATTACAAGATCCACTGTCCTTAAAGGAAAGTACAAAGAGCAGAAGTGTTTTGCAAAATCATATTTGTTCTGAGGTAGACATTGTCTTCCACAGACCTATCAATACATAAATACTGAAATGCCTTTTGATCCTTGAATCTTCCTATGCGAGTGATACTTACATTACTCATGCTCACTTACTTTTGTAGATAAATATTTCTGGGTCTATTTACTGATACAAAATGGCTGTTCCTATTTTGGGGCTAAACTGTGTAATTTAATTTTTTTTTTCCCCAGTTTCTAACAACTTGCTTCTTTTGATTTCTCAGGCTTGATGGGCCACTGGCATTGGCAGGTGGTGGAATGACACAATGCAATATGATATGCCAAAGTAGTTGGGCATCACTTGTCATCTTATAGACAAGTGAGGCAGAGGAAATAAGAGAATACATGAGTCTCTCAAACATGCAGGCGAAAAAAAATGACATTTTCCATAGGATAGAAATCTTTTCCTGTAACTACCTCCTTCCATCTTGTCCCCAGAGTGGTTCAGTTTCTTGTGCTATTTTATCTACACCATATTTGAGGTATTGTAAGTATGTGAAACATTTTACCTGTAATAAATAGCTACATGTATAATTTCACTTCTCTTAAGATTCTTGCTTGCTTTCTGTAGTGCAAATAAGAAGCCATTAAAGGTAGTAAAGATATAAATAATGATCTTTAGTGTTATGGTCTATGCTAAATGCAAAGTATAGAAGCATATATCTTGATATAAAAAGCTGCTCAGTTCGGTGTGATTTCATAGTGATTGCTTTCTTTTTTTTGACCACACAGGATTATTCACTTTGTTTCAGGCAGAGGCATACCTCAAGAATTCATAAAGTTGTTCAAAACCACAAATGCTCATGCCTGGATTTAAGGGGAAGCTATCTATGAACATGTTTCTCAATTTTTGATCCCTCTAGGACATCATAGTGACAAATACTTAGCAAATTTCTCCCTCAGATTATCTGAGGGATTATCTTTTCCTGAAGTTTGAGATCTACAAAAGCTTTATTAAATCCATGAGAAGACATCGGTGCAAATAAAGTGAGATAGTTGGAAGAGCAGCCTGTGTTATGTCTCTGCCTACCTCTGAAGACATGCAGTGTGCTCTTCCCCTGTAAGTGTGCAGCAAGCATGGGTGAAGAGGCAAACAGAAGTTTAGCAAATCTGGCAAAGTAAGAGCACAGCTAATTTCACTCATTCAGAAAGCTCACCACAGGCCCAGAGCAGCTCTTCCTTGTCCTGTGAGGTGCTCAGTTGTGGAGGGGGTTGCTAACCTCTGCCACATTAAGGAGCATACAGTTATGATATTGAGAAAAAGGAGTGGCCCCGTTCAGAAAGGGGTTTCCTTAAACTCCTTTGTGTAGTAAACAAATAAACTTCCCCAGGATGTTTTTGTCTGTGAGCTTTACAAACGTTGCTCCAAAAGGTGATGTATAACTTTTTCTCCTGCCTGCCTCGCTTTCAGAATAAAGCATACTAAGTTTGGTGCTTGAGGTTGATCTGGATCAATGTCTTCCAGATTGCCTCTGCATTGCTGAAACTGCAGTCTGGCTGCTTTATTTTGGAACTTCCTTTATCTAATGCAAGAGCTTAATACTTTTAAAGATCTGTCTGCAGGTAGGTCTACTTCTGCACTTAATTTCTAACAAATTTTGGAACAAACTTTATATGGAAGGAAAAAATGATGCTTTCCATTATTTTTCCTATAGTGCATTATTTTGTCTTTGACCATAGTGAAAAATCATCAGCTATTTGTTTCTTTTTGATAAATGGATTTTGCAGTTCTTCATGGTTTTCTCCAAGCTTGACAGTTCTTAATAAACCTGTAGTATCTGCAAGTACCTCACCTCTATTTTAATTATAGCAGTACTCACACAAACGTCTCATATTCATTCCAGGTTTGCTGTTTATTGCATGCTGTCTCATTGTAGACTGAGGCAAGAATATTGCATTTTGGGTCACAGCAAGTTTGGATTGCGTTTTTCTTATGATCATGTGATGGGTTTATGCTTTGGAATGAAATTTAGAGAGAGTGGCAAATACAGTGCCTATTGCTGTTCCAACTACTTAGTAGTCACCAAGGCATCCTCACTTAATCACATATTTTTTCTTTTTAAAAATATTTTTTTCCAGAAGGAGCAGGTGGTAATTCCACGTGCTGGGGACAGCCATCATGCAGCAATATATGTATGTGTAAGAGAGAAACCATTTTCAAGGGATTCTGTTTATGTTTTAAAATGAAGCTTGGTTACAAACAGTTTTTACATCACACATGATGGGTCTGCTGGGTCTTCGTGGCTGAGTGACTCTTTATGCTGCTTGCATCTTGGCAATGTTGGAGTTTCTTTTAAAGCTCATTTAATATCAAACTATAAATCTTTGCTGGCTTCATTTAACTCTGAGTTCAGTGTCCAGTACAGCTTTAGCAGTCCTGTTAGGGAAGAAGGAATTAGGACACGATAGTCTCTAACTGGCTTTGTTTCCTTGGCTCTGTTTTGCGTGCACTGGAGGGCATCAGCTGCCACCCTCTCTCCTGTAGCGGAGGTGAGTGTGCATACCACTGTGCCCCTTCGAAGAGATGCTGTTCCTTCCCTCTTGCAGCCCCTCAGCACTGCCAACTGGGAATTCAAAGGTGAGAACATAACTCCAGAAAATACTGCATCTTCCTCTGTGGATATTAATTTTAGATGTGTTTTGGTAGCAATGAAGTTTTTTCTGGTTCCCATGCTTGCCTTATTAGGCAGCTAAGGAAAAAAATTCTTGCTTATATCTACCCACGTTTATCCCTTTATGATGAAGATATGTAGGAGATAACCTTTCTATATATGCATATTATACCTGCTGAAAATTAATGCTAAAAATACTCTCCAAAAATTATAAGCAAACAGAGAACTTCTGAAGTATTCTTGAAATAAGCTATGAGTCAAGAATTAGAAAACCCTATGGCCCAGTTAGAAATGGAGGTTGTGGTCTCTTTGTACTGTTAAAATTTCTTTTGGAAATGAAGTCCCACTGTCTAAAATACCGTAACGTTTTACAAGTTTGCAAAAGATGAAAGTGTTACCAGATGTTAAGTTTAAGGACCAAGTTAACTACTGTTGTCAGATGGAACAGCTTTTGTTGTTTGGTAACTTCTCCTTACCTTCTCTCCCTCTCTTCCCCTGCCCCCTTGGTTCGCTTAACCATGGCTGCTGCCAAACTGCCCATCCCTTCTGCAAATGAACCAGTATTTCACTCATAGAGGTGAAGAGAGAAATCTATGTATTATTGTACAGTGCATATAATTAAGTTGATGGTTGGTTGGATGACCAAAGTCTTTTATTGAAATGGATTATCAAACTAAACTGCTGTTGCTAAATATAATTTACTATTAAATGCATATTCAATAAGCAGAAGAGAAGGCGTTAATAACTGTCTTTGACATAGTGAAGATCTGTTGAGGGCAGTTGAAAAGGATTACTAATATCAGGCAGTCTCACCTTAGTGCTGCTACAGTGCTGCTATTTTTGCCATAACGCTTTTTTTCATAATATGATTCAACTATATAAAAGGCTTATGGATTTGAAGCACATCAGAGGTCATTTCCTCCTGTGACTCGCTAATCAGCTCTGGTACTTTCATATATACAGCAGGAACTTTCAGACAAAGGTAAGATTAGTAGGTAACCAGACAAAGAGAAAATGGAGGAAAATAATAGTGGTGGTGAGTACATGCATCAAGTAAGTGTGGCCCAATATTTTCATGGCCTTTTTGATAGATTGCTTTGGATGCTTCTGGGCAACATTGAATGCAGCATTTTATCTCTATCCCAGAAGGATTATTCCAATGGTTCACCTTAGATTCTGCACAGAATATTACTTTGATACTGTAATAGCTTTGGAAATGCTCTCCTTTGATGTCAAGAGCTGTATGGAACTGTTCTTTTGATTAAGAAACACTTACACACTTGAAAAACCTAATAATAGATTAAAAAAAAAGAAAAGAAAAAAATGATCATCAATTGTGCTTTATTAAACTAGATCTATGGGAGAGATGCAGAACCTGTGTGCATCTGTATCCCCTGTCTTGATCTGTTATCTTTCTGTTGGAAACTCTCACAGTATGTCTGCCTCTGTCTTGAATAGCCCATGAGCTTATTTCTTTTTTCTCCTCTTCGTTCTAGGACTCTCCCCTTTCTTCTGCCATTGAATGCTGGCAGACCGAACAACCTGGCTGGTGGTCAGATTATTATATACCCCTTCCCCTATCCTCAACTGATTGTCAAAGATTTATTGGATACAGTTTCAGTTTAAAGCCTAGCCTGGTCCATACCAGGAAAATTTCTTCTTACTAGCAAGGGGCATAATTGAATTAGTGGCTAACAATTGAACTTCATTATGTCATTTGCAATCAGTGTTATTTCAGGGAAATAAGTTGCATAAAATCATGAAAAGATGCTCAGCTGATGCTGGCTGTCTGCAGAGATGCCTGATGCAGTTCAGGGCTTATAGGAAGAAGCCCCTTACCTTGCTCCAGTACGTCTATATGACATCCTATCAACAGAGCAGCTTTTAGGTCAAAGGCATGCTACACAAGAGTTTAGGAGGTAGTAAGTTAATTTGCCAGTTGAATGGATGTTGAGATTTGCTCTGAAAACATAGATCATAGATCTCTTATGCTTAATAATAATATATTTACTGGGAGTTCTGTAATGCTTTTGCACCAGATTCACTCCTGGAACGCACTGCCCTATTTTTGCAAGTTAATGTCTAAATTACTTTGAGATAAACTTTAAGAAAACTTACTGATCCTGCACTGGTGGGAAAGGGGGAGTCTGCTCCACTCTTAGGCAAGGAAAACCATTTTTTTTATTCTTTGCTCGGCAAGTAGATTTTTGTTTGTGAGTTTGTTTTACATTAAATCCAGACTCACTGCCTGAAAGGATTGAGAAATAATTGGGCAAACATTTCAATTTTAGCTGTAGAAACATAGTGTGCATCAAAGATTGCAATTTTGATTATTTCCATAGAGCTCTTTTTTTCTTAGTTAAAATTAATACATGCTCGAGCAGATGAAGTGCTTCTCAGCAAAGCGAAAGTGGGATGGGATGGCAGAAGTGTCAGTGGACATGGAGCAATATATTGACCTGAGATACAGATAAGGAAAAAAAAAAAAAAAATCCTCAGGATTTGGGACTGGCTGCGTGCTGCCAGAGCTGTGCCAGCCTGCAGCAGAGTTAGAGGAACAGAGAGGACTGATGAAATAATTATATTTCTTTTTCTGTTTCAGACTTTACATGCCTGTCAGAGAGTTTCAGCCGTTCATGCTAAAACTGAGTGTCTATAGGCTGTTAGACCCCTGCTGCTTCACGTGGAAAGCTTTGGGTGAAAGGGGGGAAGTCAGAACATCAGTTCACATCTTCACAAGAGAAGATGTGATTATTTGACTGCCTCTTCATCCTTGTTCATGGGGCAAACCTCTCGGACAGCTTTCACCACTCCCTTCGAGTCCTTTGTACCTAGCACAGATACCTTTCTGGACTTTAAGGTGGATGTGCATCATTCACCCCAGTTTGGGAACTGTGGAGTAGATTGAATTCAGGTTCTCCCTGTTGGATAAGCGTCAGGGACAATCAGAGGAATAAATGAAGACACTGTGTTCTCAAGCACCTAGACTTGCCCTAAGCAGTGTCTGGGGCTTCGCTGAACACCACACAGCAAAGCAGACTTACCTATCTTGAGAGTCTGTTATCAGGAAATATGTTTTGCAATGTTTTCTTTATAGCACTTGTAGAAGTTTTTGATGAGGCACAGCTTGATGATTAGTTTTGCAAAGACTTGTCTTCTCTGAAGAGAACAACTTTAGATTAGAAATTATATAGTTTTTCTTTATGTAGTTCATACTAGCTTTATAACTTTGTTTTAACTTAGAGGATTATTTTTGAGAATAGTATGATAACAACATACCAGAGATTATTTGAAGGAGGTTTCTTAGTCTATTGATATTTTACTTTTGCAAGCATATTAATTGTTTACACGGCTAAAAGAGCATCCTTTAAATCTTCAGATGGAAATTGCTTTTGCTCACAGTTGAGATGAGGAAACAAAGTGAGAATGGAAATAAATTATTAGGAAATAAATATCAAGAAGCTTTAGATCTTAATCCTGGCCTAATAGAGGTGTAACACAAAATGGAAGAATGAAGTCAAGGAGACCAGGAAAGGTTTTGAAAGATCAAATTAGTTTGAAGACAATCTGAGGCCACAAAGAATAATTTTAGTAGCCAGCATTGAGATATATTGATAGATGAGCCCAAAACACTCACAAAGAAAAGAGCTGGACACAAGCCTAGATGATGAAGTAGGAAAATAGATTTGCTTAGGAGACATTTAGCCAATAGCTTGAAGACCATGGAAAAATATTGAAGGTAGCAACTGGTTGGCTACTTTATCCCTTTGGATTTTATCCATACAAATTGTCAGTGACTTAAGGTTTGTAGGTGTAAAAGATCACCTGTAGCCTCACAGTACTGTCATGTTTGCTTAGCCGTAAGTAAAAATGCTACTTTTTGCAGAACTCATCATCCTGGGAAGATCAGAGGCATAGCATGTGTGTGTTTACATACGCTGTCAGGTGGGGATGGAAGCAGGTTGAGCTGGACTGGCTCTGTATTGGCTGCTGAAAAGTGGAGAAATAGCACTCTGAAATGTTCCCATCTCCAGGTTTATTGCAGTTTGATGTGCAATACAACATGTGACACTTTGCTATTTGTGATGTGTCTCCCTGCTGTCTCTGCTCCTAAACCTGGATGTGAACTTCCAGCATTTAAAAAATGCCTGATATTAAGAACGTGATGGAAGGGTTGTCAGCACCTTTTATTTCAGATATAAATGTATGCTCCATCCCGCCTTCTTTGGCTGGTCCTGAGGCTTATCTGTCAAAATCTACTGTCACATCAATGTTAATTAATATGCCAATTTGGAGGTACGTGTTTAAATGGTATTTTTAATTGCTAAATGTTTTCTTCCTGCCAAAAGTGTATGTATTGACAAGCATCAGCCCTAAGCTTCCAGCGAGGCAGAGATGAGTGAAGCAAAACTAGATCTCCGTCTGATGGGATGAGAATTAACCAGGACAAGGACCCTGCCAGGAACCAAGTGTTTTGGGAGGAACAAAGAAGTTATCCTGATTCATGTGCCAAACTTAGCAAATGAAGATTGATATTTTGTAATGTCTTGGCTGCGTAGCCTTCCTGGAAAACAAGGAATTTGATGCCCTCTCAAGCACATCACTAGTGAGTAACACCCTCAAATCCTCTCCCCTGCTTATTGCAAGATACTAGCTGTAATGTCTTATCTAACTTTATCTTCTATTTTCTCTGTGCATTCAGGATAATTCTTTGTTCCATTTTCAACCCACCCGCTGACACAGCTCTCTCCCTCTCTCTCTTTCCCCTTACACTGTTGTTTAAGCATGCTGTAAACTTATTCATTCC
Organism: Podargus strigoides; assembly: GCA_028020825.1. Lineage (NCBI taxonomy): Eukaryota > Metazoa > Chordata > Aves > Caprimulgiformes > Podargidae > Podargus > Podargus strigoides. Next base: position 23,582,409 of record CM051627.1, on the reverse strand, counting down.
CTAAAGGCAAGAGCAGCTATCTGAGCAACACTTTGTCAGCATAATACATTTACAGAATGCATATTTATGAACCTTTGAGCCTTTATTGTTCCAGAGGGCAAATAAAAAACATGAAAAGTAGCAATATAGTGTTTCAAAGGTCCCTCAAGGAAAACAAAAGTAGTTGGAAATAAATTTAGGAAAAAAAGTTCTTCTCTAGAAGAGAACCTTGAATTAGCGCATACAAAATATGGGCTAGTTAAGACTATTCTTTTCTTCCACCTATCCCAGAGTCTCCTAATCCACATTTTAAGAAATTTTAAGCTTGAAAAATGGTTTTAAGCTTTACAAAATCAAATAAATGGCATAGGTTAGACATACCTAATAGTTAACCAGAGGTTTTTAAAGCAGCATGTTTTGTTCAGTCATAGTAAAATAAATACAGCTTTTAAATGGAAATTGTCATCTTCCTTGGAAGCTACAAGATCAGTGTGGTGTACACTTTAAAATTGCTACAGATAAAAGGTAGCTGGCCGAAGCTGAAAAATCAATAAAATGCCCTAATTGCTGTTATTTTAATTGACTCTACAGTCTTACTAACTTTACAGTGTATACCTCGACTTTTAAAATGAATGAGTTGCTACTCATTATTGCTGATAATAAAATAAAGCCAGTTAGCCAGTGCTTGTGTTCAGATGTGTCAATTAACTCAATTACAATTAAAAGGTGGCTATACCAATGTTCCTAGATTATTCAGCCTAAACATTAAACCATATAGTGTTGTCTCCCTGCATGAACAGTCTCATATTGTAAAATGAGAGATGTGAGCGTGGCTGCCTGTACCTTTCATCCAAAGCAAAAGCTGGAGTGTGTGCCTAGTGACAGAACTCACTGAAATTCAGCTTAACCAAAATTTCAGGTACGAAAAATGGGGAAATTGCTCTATCAAGCAGGAAAAAGTATATTAAAGTTCCAAATGGTCAAAAAATAAAATAAATGCAGATTGTTAGCTCTTCTACAGTAATGGAGCTGTAGGGATTTGTATATTTTTCTTCCGGGATAAGAGTTTTTAATTGTACTTTCTTCTGTAAAGACTTGAAAGACTTGGGCAATGGGAAACTCAGCTGGACTAGATCTTTTACTTCTTTTGGCCCAAATTAGGGAAGGAGACCCATAGAGCTCCTCGTGGAACATGCAGAACCCTACTGACAGCAAAATCTAGCCCTGGGGAGAGCTGGAAACTGCGGTGCCTCTGCCATAAGGTACTGGATGATTTGTGTGGAGGGGTGGAGGATGAGAGGGACGGTTTGTTTTCTGAATCTGTCACAGTTTCACTACTGGAAACTCTCTTCCAAAAGGGGTGGTGGATGTGTGGCCGTATTGGCTCTCCCCAGTGCTCACAGGCACGCTCCAATAGGTTGGGTTGCTCAACTAAATGAGAGGGGTCCTACTGCTTTTCTATGATCTGCATTTCTGTGAGTGAGAACTCTGATCTAGGACATTTTTGTTGAGGGTTTTTTTCCTAAGGTATCAGTTCCATTACAATGGCACACCAGAAAAAATGTGAGATGGTTCCCATGTGAACGTTCAGCATTGCACAGAGAAGGCAACTTTAACTTTTATGTATGTGTTTAGTTATTTTCAGTAGTCAAAATGCAACTGAATTCACAAATCATTCCAGTGCCTCTAAAGCTGTATCTTTAGCCATTATTCACAGATTACAGATTTTCTTCCCTTCTTTCCTCAAGAATCACTATGTTCTGCTTTGTGTAAATCCTGGACATTGAGACCCCTCCAGAGCAAGTTTGCTTCTGAATATCATTTTCCAGTGAATTACAGTAATCATTTGTTAAACATGAGAACAGCTTGAAATGTTACGATCTCTCAGGAGTAACTGCATAGGTAAACCCTCACCTACCACAGTGCAGTGACTTTAAAATGAAAAAAAAAAAAAGGGGGGGGGGGGGAAGTCTAGATGTTTCATTGATTTCTCACATCTTAGGTGTCACTGACAATGTTGCATTGCAGCAAGACATCTGAAATAGCAAATGGTTATTTAAAAAACACAGAAGAAACAGAAATTAACCTTTTGCCAGTTCTCCAAATACATTTGCCTCTGTTTCATTGCTTATGACATGGGGAGGATTCACAGTGCCAGGTTGCTCTGAGCCCTACACCACTGTTTGAAGGATGATGTCTTTTAAGGATATGTAACCTCATTTGTAAATGGGCTCTAAGCAAATGCTTGGTATCCAAAGTGCCACTTCTCTTTTTGTTTTTAAAAAGCTCAGAAAAGCAGGGTGCCCCAGCCCATGCCTGTCCCCTCAGCAAAGTGGGCTCCTGCATCCACCCCTGCCAAACAATCCTTGCGCTGTGTGGGCAGCACTAGTGCCCGGGGCTTTTGCAGACCTACCCTCTAAATATTTTAGAGGAAATAATTACTTGTATATAATTTGTTGTAGAGAACTAATTAAATTTTAGGAAAGCAGGATTGTGAGCCAAGGGAGGCAAAAGGAGATTCAGTGGGAGGAGGGCTATCAGGGACACTGTTAGTTCTCATGTCATCTGTACAGAGCATCACGATGTAGAGACTACGATTAAGCCCTTCTGCAGCCCTGTGGTACTCGTCAGGCACCCCTGCCATGGGGTGGGGGCCTGGATACCTTGTCCAAAATAGGCTAAGCATCACCTGCTGTCCCCAAACTCCAGATGGGGAAGCTTCATCGGAGAAGACAGTAATGGGGAACAGGGAAAACACTCAGTAGGCATCTACCGAAACAAAATGTTATCAACCATCAGTGTGACAAACATGGCTTAGCCACAGCCTCAGCAGGGTTATGTGACACAGACAGGAAACTCGAGTGAGGTGAACACCCAGTTCTTCTTGTCTCTGAGATTCCCGCAGACCCCTTAAAAAAACCCAAACAAAAAGCCCCAAGCCCGTAGCCATTGTGCTTTAATTAGCTGCAGGACTGGGAGCTCTGCTTTTTACTCCTGGTCTTGCTGTTCATCAAAAATAGGGCTGTGTCTGTTTTTAGCAAAAGAGGAGGCTCTTAGAGAAGAAATGGTGTGAACATATAAAACTTCCTGCTAGCACGAAAACCATTCAAAGTCATAAAGGTTAATAAATAAAAAATAAGAGAGAACTCAGTTTTCTGTTTCCTAGCTTTCTAAACAGCTTTTCAAAACTTGTTTCACCAATGTGAAATCAAGCATAGATTATTTACATTCTTGACTTGTTGTGAGAAAGACTGATATATGAAAAGTTTTGCAAGTTAAAAAAGAACCATACATGACTACACTGTCATCTTTAAATTCCCTACACATAACAAAAGTGTCAGGATGCAAATATGAGGCATTCTAGATCAAAGCAGGAAAAATATGAAGATATTATTATCCACAAAATATACAGTGAGTGATATCGGTGATAAATATTTTAAATTCAGTGAATCAAAAAATCTATAGGAATCTTTTCTACTTCAGTAGGAGTTCTACAGCTCAGTTCAGAGTTGCAGATTACACTATAAATAGAGGTTTGACTACTGGAAAAAAAATGGAAATAAAACATTTTACATTATTTCTAGGTACTAAAGAAATGAAGGGATTGTCATCATCTTTGTCTTTATCATTTGCTTTTCATAAAATACTAACAAGAGTATAGGAAAAAGGCCATATTGTCACTGCAAATCAGAATTGTACTGGCTTCTTTTATTGTAATGAACTTTGATGTCCTAGAACTTTTGTATTATTTGAAAAAGCTTGGGGGCTTTGAGTGTGTGGGTGTGTATTTTTCCTGGTAAGATTTTTCTTAAATAATCAAAGAAAATAAGAGCGTGAATATTGTATTGGAAAATGAGTCCTATCTAAGGATTGGTCAGGTCCAAGCAATTTGGGCCAAAAAGTAGAAACTGAGTTGGAAGGAGTCAAGACCTTTTAATTTACCTGACATTTGTTTTAAGGGCTGTTACATTATGATTGTATGTAAAAACTCGTAACTTCAATATTGTATCCAAGTAGATAATCTAATTAGTATTTTGGAGAAAAGCTTCTTAGGCCCCTCTGATGTGACTGCTTGTAAACTTCTGGTCACACCGTGAATGTATGCCCAAGTTTGTCCCTGGTGCCAGAGTCTGGGTCTCGAAGACTGCTCACTAGATGAGTGTTTTGCCTTCAGTCTGTCATTAGCTGTGGTTCGTGATGCTCTTCCATTTTCCAGTTCTGACTGTATGAGTAAGCTGAAAACTGAACCCTTTCAAGTGGGTGTTTCCTATGCCCAGCCCCTGCCGACAAGCCATGTTCCCTTTTGAAAAGGTAAAGTTTCTCTCTCTTCATAATTTGGCCATGAATCAGTGGCTCTGCTGGAAAAACAATTGAGAGGTTGATGTGAGAGTGAGGCCAAGTCCTAGCACTGTATGCCCATGCATGAGTAATAAGTTGAAATATTCTTTGTGAAGTCTGTGTTTCTGTCTGAGAGAGTTGTGTTTCTGAGACATGGTGCCTCCAGTTAGTGCTTTTCAAGCTGGGTCCTGCTTTGTTCCCTCCTTATTTTGGAAGAACTAAGATCTGGCCTACTGTTAGTATGGATTTGCTGGAGACTGCATGCCAAATTAAAGGAAAAATATAAAGAAAATTAGTTTAGAGAGTACATGTTTATTTGAAAGACACTGTGCAGTTTTTGTCCTTGCTGAGGACATGGTAATATGACATCATAAGAGCTTAAGGTTTAACGATATTATGCACCAAAGATAGAAAAGAGTGTGTAAGAGTGTGTCCAGCCCTATAAAATAGTTTTCCTCCTGAAGCTGGTACCAAGATAAATGACAGCCTTGAGTGCTTGTCAGCTCTGTGGGCTCGGTCCTCTGGAGTGCAGCTGGAACCGCCGCACCAGGAGGTTGATTATTGCCAATAGTCTCTGCTGTGCATCTGCTTTTTTTTGTTGGTGGCGGGGTTTTTTTTTTTGCTTGCCTGGTTAGTTCAGTGGCAGCCTTTTTGTCTACTTCCTTCTGTTTCTCATCTGTGTGCCACAGGGATACATATTGGATGAACTGAGGAAAAATCGGGAAGAAAATCAGTATTCCTAATATCCCCAGAGTATCACCAACAGGTTAGGTGACTTCTGTGGTAGGAGATTTTAGGGAGCTATTGTGAACTGGTTACTCTTACATATCTTTTTAAAAATTGGATCCAATGTAAATATGAAGATTAACATTTACTGCTTTTGTTTTGGGGAGAGTTCCCCGATTCAGCTTCTTAAGAGCAGAATGAGTTTGGTTGGAGGGTAGAAAGCCTTTTGTTGCAAGCCTTTCCACAAGTATGTCAGTAATACCACCCATAGGCTAAACCAAAAGCATCATGCTACTTGCTTAATAATTAAATGAGCTCCTCATTTCAGTTGCAGTATCTAACATAAGCTAAATCCAGCTAGCCCACCAGCTGTGTACTTGCTCACAGAAAGTTACTGCTATGATGTTGTACTGAATTTCTCCCAGTCATCCCAGTCTTATTAATGCCTCAGTGTGGCATAAAGCTTCATTCATTATTCATAATAATCCAGTCAGAGGGCACTCTGAGACCTGATAAATTCTCACCTAAATGACAACAGCTGACAGGGCCTAGGGTTTTATAGCCTTTCTCTTGCCATAGCAAGGTGCTGTGGGCAAAGGTCCAGAATGATCCTCTACTAATGACCAGTGTGATATATGAGCAGCTGCTGATTTTCTGACATGAAGTCTACTCTGCTGAGCATCCAACCCGCCAGCCGTGAGTAGTGGATGAATATCTGACAGGCAATATACTTCAAGAACAGGTCACGAAAAAAATCTGTCTCAGGTGGGAGGGAATAAAAGGGTTAATCCTGTGCTGGAGCACTGCAACATCAACAACAACAAAAATATCCTGGGGGCAAAAAAAAATAATAATCAGAAGTCTGTAAATTCTGGCCATGCTGATGTGGAAATGAGAATACGATTCCTACTTCTGAAAACTCTTCCTTTCTGGCACCCAGAGGGTTGAATAATCATGACTTTAGAAGCCTGTAAATTGCTTTATAAAAATCAATAATCATCTGCTGAAGGATATTAATTGCACTATTTCACAAAGGGAAAAAGCTTCATAATATTTTATTGGTTTTTAATGGGCTCTTTGATACCACAGGAGGTAAGTGAAAAGCCTCTTTCTTTTGTTCAGGCACAGACCTAGCCTTTCAAAGGAACGTATGTACCTATTTGAGTTTTAACTTCTCCCTTGTGTTGTGAGTTCAAATTAAAAGCAGGTGGAGTCCTTTTATTTAGCCCTTCTGTTTTACTTTCAGCAGTGATTGATTCTCTATCATATCATCTTACCTTTCCTAAGTTATATTGATAAACGTATATCTTTTCCTGTGCTTTATTGCCGTGCAAATATAGGGGTTAATTCTGGAAGTTTGACTTTATTGAGATATAATAGAAAAATGAAGCTCTAAGTGCTTTGAAAAGATTCAGGACTGACAAGACCAGTATGTTTTGCTTGTTAAAATAAGTATAGTGAGTACTCATTTTTCAGTATGCCTCCTCCTTGCTTTGCAAGAATGAGGCTTTGAGGCTCTTTAAGGTTGCCATTGTTGCATTGTCCACATCCATAGCATGTTGGGTCTCTAAGCCAGGAGGACAAGAGGTTTTTCTGCATATGGACTTTGCTCAATATGAATTTCCGTTCACTTCATGTAGCACCACTCAAGTGGCAATAACAGGCTGCTCTGGCCTGAAACCACAGAGAGCTGGAGGTGAAAAGGTGGTCCTTGCATGACTGAAGATGAAGGCTGGAAATTATATTTGATACTGTGTTTTGACCCTAATCTTTTAATATTTTATGCCACAGTAATAGAGAGATCCATGAAATCAATGAGAATGTTTTCCCTCTCTTCCCTCCCACTGGTGCCTTCTTGTTAGTTAATGGAGAAATGGACTCTACCTGGATCCTAGACTAAACCAGTAGATAGGCTACCACCAGGAAAAAGTCAGGTTAGTGGAGTCCTACTTTTTATGCTCAAGTAATGTACACTACACTGTGGCTTTTGAAATAATTCAAGACTCAACCATTGACAGCTACTTCCATCGTTCTAGTGCTGCAGTGCTGGGACTTGCTTTTGGGACCAGACTTTGAGGGCTGAAGGCCACAGAAATTCACCATCTACTGGAATTATGGGAAAGCTTGATTTTCCTGAATGAAGTCATTCTGACAGCCTTATTTGGACTTGTTTTGAGAACAAGTATTTATATTAAAAGTGACACGGGCTATTTACAAATGAGGTGAGCCTGAACTATATGAAACCTAAACATATTCCAGACAAGTTTAGACTTTGTTATATGCAGGAGCTGTGGGTGAAAGCATTCCTGGAATCTCCCATGGTTGCCAGAGTGACCTGCGACTGTAACCAAAACATACGTCACTCTTGCTGGGTTCCTCTGTCGGACTCCTCAGACACTTCTTCCTACTTTCCATTATTTTCATGTAGAAATAAACAAAATGTGACATTTGCTTAGGGTGGCCCACACAGGTCAGAATATTGGCTTGTTGAACACAGCCTGACGTGCAATTTGTCAGGCCAAGCTGTTGGATTTTGTAGTCATCCTTTGTTGTCTTCACTGATGTCTTGGTTCCTCCTTCTTGTTGCTGCTCCCCTGAATGAACACAGTTGGCTGATGTGTACTTTGCTTTGAGCATTATGAAGATGATGGAAAAATGTTCAATTGGTTGTGGTAGACCTAGAAAGACTTTTCATTGTTATTTTTTCAAGTTGAGGTAGAATAGAAAGATATATCGTTAATACTCATGGACACAGTGAATCACCTGTATGATTTTTGTTGACTGTGCAGGTCAGGTTGCTTCTAATGTGGCGGTCCCTCACTCAAATGTCCTTTGTTCAATATCCCCTAAGTTCCTGCTAAGTTCCTGACAACCCCCCTTTTTGTCCTTTGCTAAGTGTGGGAATGGTGGTTTTCTTTGTGTTTTTGTTTGTGGATTTTTTGGTTTAGTTTGGTTTTCTTTTTTTGGTAGAACATGTACGTTCTGTTCAATCTGCTTGAAAGGCGTGGAGGTCACTTTTGTTGGTTAAATGAAAATTTCCCTCGCTTGTAAAAGAAAGGGCAAACAAAATATGGAATTGTTCTACAAAATACTCTAGAAATGAACTAAAAACCATTGCAAAAATTACTTTAATGGAAGATAAAGCTGAGTTTGTAAATCCATGAATTGTAGGCTATGCTTTTGAAAATCAAGTATTTAAATGTGAACACTGTTTCCTAACATTAAAAACTTTGTTCAAAGATCTTAAGTTTTCATATGAAGTAATTTAATTAGAAATAATGAAGGAGAGCAAAAGAGGAGAGAAACCTAGACCCAACAAAGGTGTACACAGAGGGAGAAGACAGTTCCATCTTTAATGCTCCCTTCAGGGTGAAGATTTTTTTGTCCTGTCCTGCAGGCATTGTGTATACTGTGGTGCAGATAAAAAATGACTTTAATTCTCTTGTTCTTTAATTCCTGATTTATGGTAGTAGTCCCTGCAGAGATTTAATTGTAAATATTTAACAAGAGGAACTCCCCTTTCCTTCTATGTTCTCATATTTTGTAAACTGATTAATTTAATAAGGAAAACAATGTTTCCCTTCGGTTAAAGCCCCCAGCTCCTCACAACTGGGAGTTCTGTTTCTCAGCCATTTCCATTGCAGGGCTCTCCCAGTAGGCAGTTTGGTTTGCCTTCAAGTGGAAAACAAACCATTTATTTGACAGGAAGGAAGTCTCAGAGCTAATCCTCTCACAGTTAAAGGGACAAAAAAAGGCTATTTTAACAAGTTGTAGACAGTATTTTTAATTTTAGCCAGTTGTAGAGCTGCAAGACTACTCAGCCATGTAACGTGGTTATGTGATGTGTCCATGGAATTGTCTCAGTTACACAGTGGTTCCCACCTTGATGTGTTGGTAGTAAACCTGTGCAAATACCATGCAGGACCTCATAGAATTGCATCACTGCTCATCTTCATTTAAATTGAAATATTTGAGTGAAGTTGCTGTACCATCAGACAAGTCAAGCGTTTCTGGGATGTCCCTGGGTATTGCTTTCCCTGTACAGACTCTGTGTGTGTGTGGTTTTTAGGAGCCTCTCCTGTTGCCATCCTAAGCACATGCTTTCATTGCTTCAGCTTTCTCATCTTAGTAGTTAAGAGCTGTAGCTGGTTAAGAGACCAAAGAAATTCTTAGGACTTGTACACAGCATACTGCCACTTACATGAGCACCTGTGTGTGTGCATTTTGTTGTTGTTTTCTGGGGAGCCATTGCATGAAGCTGAGCATTTTAAGTACCTGACAAACATGATGTTGCTTCCAACTTGTAGCAGTGTGCAAGCACTAGCCCGTACCCTCAGCTGATGTGGATTCATGGGTCTCAAAGGACAGAGAGCTTACACCAGACCCAGCTGAAGCTGCAACACAGGTGGACAAACTGATCACACACTGATTAAAGCATTGCTCACATATGGGTCACAGTATCCTTAGTGAATACCATATTCTTCTCGACTTTGTGGAAGAAAATATGGAATAAAAATTGAATTAAGTAGAATTGCCCTAGATTGACACCTGATCGATCTGAGTGAGTGCTTCCCCGGCTCTTGGCCATTACCAGAGATGGGTTTGCTTAAAGTTAGGCTCTAAAGTATTGCGAAGTGTGACAGAGTGTATCTGGGCGATTGGATACAGCAGTGTCTCACTTTGGTGCTTTTTGGGGAGAGTTGCTTGTCTTGTTTTCTGTAGCATGGTACTGCACAGTACTGTGATTGCAGAGCTGTATTTTTTTGTGTAGCGGGTGAGTAGGGACTTTTCATTTCAAATTCAAGATTCTGGGAGATAAAAAGGAGAGTGTTTTTTGACAGTTCTGTGGTTCGTCTCTAGGCACATTGGGTGCTGATTTTCATTCCAGTACATCAAGGCAACTGTCTGAACTGCAATCCAAACAGAAATTCCTTCAACAACAAACCACTAATATCACATGTAGTTCTGGTTGTTCACACTTTCTTGTGCTTCGTCTTTCCATGAAATCTCAATTCCCCAGCCCACTGCCTTGGGCTAATAGTTTGTAACAAAGCTAAGTCTCTAAAATGTCCGATATAAATGGAGAAGGGAAGATCATAAAAGAGAAAGATGAAAACATTTACCACTCCAGCTCCCACACTCCAAGTCTCTCTTGAGTTTCCTGATTCATCAGGCAGTTAGGAGGGCACACAGTCACCCATGCTGCCTGCCTGCCGTTGCGCTCTCCAGTGCTGCCGAGTACCATTCATCACAGGTTGCTAGCTGAAGGATACAGTGTCAATGCTGGCAATTGATCCAAGAAAGCCTACACATGTTATTGTACCTCACTAAGGGCCCTCTTCCCTTTCTGCTTTTCCCTGTAACTGAAAAATTAACCCATGAGGGTTTTTTTGTTGAGATTGGAAAAGTGAAAATAATATCTGTAAGGGAGAGGAAACATTCTGTGCTTATCTGATCCCTGTGTCCTAATCTCTATTTAAAGCTGTAAATTAGGGCAAAAAAAAAGAGTATTTGCTCTCTTCTAGCGTATCTGATTTAGAAGAAAGGAGATCTGTGGGGATTATCAGCTTGTAACAGTATATATTCATATGATGAAACCGAATTACCCAGAAGAAAAAAGAAACACTTGAGATACAACATTAATCTTTTGTACCACCATGTGCGTTGCACCTTGGGGCAAATCCCAGGCAAGTGCTGGGGGAGGTGAGGGAATCTTGCTTTTTCTAGATCAGCAATCCTAGATGTAATTATTGTTCATAATAATGTGTGGTGCATTAAGCCCACTCATCCAGACCCATAAGGATATTTGTGAATTGAGGTACTATTAAATAGGGGCTCGCACTGTGACTAGAGTTGCAGTTGGAAATCTGCACGTGAGAAAGGAAGGCTCCTTTGGTAATTTGGACTCCCTCAGAGGGGGATGGGAAATATGGGAGCAGAGAGTCTATAGGGCATCAATTTAGGTCCATTCCAAGTCAACCATATCAATGCATGCTTTAGTGTCTTTTGGCTTAGGTATATGCTTACTTCCAATTAATTTACTGAATCAGGGCTGTAGGCAGTGTCCAGCCACTGGTGCCATAAGGTACAATACAAAAGGAAGTTAGGCAATTTTGAGGGGTTTTCTTTATAGGAAACTTTACATCTTTATAGGACTTTTCATTTAAGAATCTCAGCAAGCTAAGCTATGGCGATTAATTAAATTTTACAGCTACCCTGTGCACTAAGTAAACACTGCATTATTATTTTTTTGCTTTAATAAAGAGCAAATGCAGGATGCAGAGAGAAAAGGATTTTGAAGTGTGTCCAATCAGCTGGGGCAGCTCCTTCTCTCATTTGTAGTCTCCCTCTGGTGCCCCACAGGATGGGTATTGCTTTTTTACTAACTAGAGTCAGATGGACAGTTTCATCTTCAGCATGCTGTAAATCAGAGGTAAATTCATGTAAGACAACCAGAACAGATATAAATCCAACCCAGAGAAGAGCAAAGCCCCTTTGTAAATTTAGAGAAATATTTAGTTTGACTTTTTTAGTTCTAGTCCCTCTAAAATGAGCAGATTTTGGAGTGTGTTGTAATCAGCAGACTGTAGGGTCCCAAGGATACAGGTCTGAGTAACAGATGCTGGGGAAGCCTTTGTGCCTTCCTGGATGTAAACTGTGCCTAAATGTAATCTGTCCTTGCTAGCTGTTAAAGAGAACAGGGATATCCTTTCTTGCCTACCTGTGTTCGGCCATGAAAGGTGCACGAGAGAGAGCTCCTATGTAATGTGTGTCAGAGGGAGGGAGACACAGGGCTTCCTTCAGCTCAGCAGATTCTGTGTGTAGAAGTCCTTGAATATGGTATGCTCTTCCCATCTCGGGGAGAACACAGCAGAATTAAAAAAATACAAAAGGAGGATATGGAGCATTTCAGAACTAGAACTAATGCTTTCTCCATAGTATTTCATAAGAAGACAAATGTTCTGGCTGTGGGAACGGATCCTGTACTTTGTTCTATTTTCTATGATTTGTTAGGAACACAGCAGATATTCTAAATGAGCATCACTATTCTGGAATGGGGCTTTTTATAGTGGTGGGTATCAAAAGTTTGCATGGACTCAGGAAGATGCTGGGCACAATAATGGAAGAAAGTTTTGCTAAAGGCTATTAAGTGAAAGGGCACTTAAAGAAAATGAGATGTCAACCTCTCATCTGACCAGATATGGTTGTTCTTTATGTACCTAGATAATATTGCAACGGATTCTATAAAGCCCTGGTCTCCATGAGGAAAGAGTCCTAGTTTTAGTTTAAGCATTGCAAGGAACAACCTGAGCTGAACTTGCATGATAGAGAGTGGCCAGTCTAGAGGAGCATCTTTACTTTTTATTTACTAGCTGCCGTCCCGACCTGTGGACTCTGAATGAGATGATGAAAACAGAAGGGCAGTGAGATTCTGCCCCAAGATGTGGTCTTAACTCAGCTGTAGTGACATTTTGATTGCCTTTAGTCTTCAAGGAAGCAGACACCTACCTGGATGTAATCAACCCTCATCTAGTGACTTTCTCCCTAAGTCTGTGCAGCAAATTGTCACCACTACTGCTGTTCATGGGACATTGGTGCTCTGCAGATGACGTTTTCCTCCTTCAGCCAGAGGGAAACCTCCTGACTGAGCCAGCAGAGCTGCATGAAGTGCGTCGCAGCTGGAAGCTGTTCTTGGCATTATGTACATTTAGCTCATTGAAACAGCAGACCTGTCACTGGGGGTGGTTTCTGTGAAACTATCCTGTCTGTTCAGAACCAGGCCAGCTTGGCCTCTCCAGAACTGCTGCTTCCTTCCACTGCACCTACAGGGGTTTGTGTTTTTTTGGCTTTGATTGTTGGACTTCGTACTTCCAGAAAGCCCCGTGTGCCATGCCGGAGAAGTGCATGGAAAGACGCAAAGGGATTTTGCAGAGCTTAAGAAAGGTAAGTCTGTTATCACAGTTGCATGTAGCTTTGTCAATGTCTGGAAAGTTGTTTTTATTCTGAATCTTGGCAACTCTTAGTCACGTGTTAATTGAGGTAATGGAAATGTGTAGAGCATGGTGGTGGTTCAAATAAAGAGCCTGGAGGTGCAGGCATCTTCAGGCAGACTGGGGACAGAGAGAAGGAGGATGGCTGCAGCTGGCTGTGAGCAAGAGGCTTATGGGCATGACTGCAGGGGAGAGAGGCAACAAGGAGTAAAGGTTTGGAGTTGGATCCTGGTTTCCGTGGGGTGCAGGAGTGCACAGAGGCCTGATTCTGCATGCTTGTTTCTGCAGTAGAACTGAGGGGTCAGTGAGATGGTGTACATAGCAATGAGGTACTGTTCACCTCTTGGAGAAGGACCAAGGGATACTGAAAGCAGGAGCAGTTGGTATCATCGCATTGGAATTACAAGTCACATTTGTCACATCTCTGTAGGTGAACTGCTGGAATTCAGGATGAATGTAGAAAAGGAGACTCTCAAATGTGGCAAAGAGAGGGTTGGAAAATGCAAAGTCCAGCCATTGACTAGTGAGACTGCATTTTGGGAGGAGAGGGAATTTTTCAAACGGGGAATTGCCACTGAGGTCATTCTGGCCAGACTTCAATATCTCAAATTTACCTAACTGAAATTTTATTTTCAATTTTAGTTGGTTGTTTAGTTTAGTTGCTTTTATTCGTTTGCTGTCTTATTACAGTGTTTGAGGCTGAATTTTACTAAGATGTGGCCCAAAGCTGACTGAGATTTGGAACTGAATGAAGTGAGTGAACCTTTGCATTTTCAGTAGGAAATTTGAGAGCTTTAATTATTTAAACCTGGTGAAAATAACTGAAAAGCATATTAAAATCTGTGTATGAAGTGAAGGAATGTTCTCAAAGTGCTGGTAGTAAGTGTCTCTTTCCCACTGGTCTTCTGTGCCAGTGCTGCTTTGGGGGTGTGACTGCCCATAAGTGTTTCACTGCTCACAGGCACTTCAGGGCTGAACCTGGAGAGACACGTTGCTATCATGATGCTGTGGGACCACTGTGAATTTTGGATCCAGGTTTCCTGGGCAGCTTTGGGAATGCCACACAGAGCCTTTTTACTTGTTTTGAATTGGCTTTGGCTGCTCAGAGCCTGGTACATGGTACCATCTGCCCGGCTTATTGAGTGTGTGAGGGTGTATAGCTGCTCTGGGAAAAAGGGACATATGGAAAATGATAGTTGGTGAATCCCAAGAAAGAAAAGTCACGGGAAACCACCTAATTACCAAGGCTTAATAGCGGTGAATCGACAGTAAGGAGCTTGGTCCTGAGGTCCTGGGGCATAAATGCGTGATTACGTTAACGCCCCACTGCTACTGGGATACTTTTGTGTTTACAGGGCTTTCTCCATTGTTGCTAGAGGCCTTCAAATCCCAGATAGTCAAAATCTCTATTCAGTGCTGCCTGCTGGGCGTTTAACAAGGGTCCTTGTAAGGGGACCCAGTACAAGTACAAACATGAATGAAGAGTGCAGGGGCCACCATAGCACCACAGGCTGCAAGGTAGCCAAGTGGAGGCAGCCACAGAAAAGCAGGAAAAAGTAGACAATGACCCTCTGCGCCTCAAGGCATTGCTTCAAAAGGTGTCAACACCAATTAAATTGTAAAGGCTCTGTCAGCTTCTGAAAAGTTACCTAGGCAGGGACAGAAAGTACGGAATCAAAGGGGCTGCAATGTGGTTTTGTGTGTCTCACAGCAGAGCGGGTGTACACATGCTCCTGTCAGTGTGGGATCCGGCAGGGAGCCTCCCAAAGGCACAGAGCCATGCTTGGAGTGGGAAAGAGGCAAGATAGCTAGCATGGGGTCTCCTGCACCACCGGTTTTGTCAACAGTGGGGGGAGTGTTTAATAACACAAAACCAGGGCTGGTTAAAGAAAAAGCTGAATGTTTCTCCCCCGTCTCAGCCAGGGGTTAATGCATTTGAGAACTGGATGCAATATCTTCCCCACTAAATTTGCTTTCTCTATGCTCTGAGCATTTTTAATTTCTTTGTAATAAATAACAGCTCTCAAATTTACTTTATTCATTGCTGTATAAAATTGCTCATTAGAAAAGGAAGTGATGGTTTAGTAGCTAATTTCTTTTGTGGTTTGATATGTGTAACTATGAAATTCTTGTGCTGACTCCCCCCTGTACTCATGGGACTGTGACAGAGTCTCATCCTGTTCTTTGAGGGGATTAAAATGGTTGGAGGTTCAGGGAGAAGGTACAGGGAGGCATTTCTCTGCCTTATGGACAAGACTGTTGTGATGTGTGCAAATGTGTATCGTGGTCCCTTCAGTGCGACAGCCAGGCTGTGGAGGCTAGCGCAGAATGAAAGGAGTGAATACTGAGTTTGGTGCTCCTCTGGTGGGGGGGAGAGGCATGTGTTTTCTGTGTGTAGTGCCTAAATTTCCATGCAAAATGATAAAATGCTTCATATATAAAATAGATTTAATGGTTCGTGCTAGAAGAAAGCTTCTAACTATAATATTCTCCTCTGTTGCTCATTAAAAAACTGCAAAAAGGAGTTTTTGCTCTTTAAAAAAAACCCACACAAAATGTTAAATGCTAATTAAAACAAGGAGTACAAATTGTTGCTTGTAGCCTTAGAGTTTGCTCACAAAGCATTGTTATGGCAATTCGAATGACCCAGTGATGTTGATGATATTGTCACCTTTATAGGTATACACAGCAAATCAAAGAGGTGGTTCATGGATTTTTTACAACGAGTCCTAAATATGATATTTTATCAAGTCCCCCTTGGTATTGTAAGAAACTGCTTAATCAAAAATCAGTTTGGGAGGAGGAATCTGAGCTGGAATGTTTGGGAGAGCTGTTTGAATGAAACAATACAAAACTAACGGTGTAATGCTCCATTTTTGAAAGCCTTTTCCAGAAAAGTCAGCAATTTGGTGAACCGTAATATAAACGCAACAATGGAAATTGATGGAAAATGTTCAGCTATCTTCAGGTATTTTTTTCTCTGACTGAAAGTTTGGACAGTGAAAATTTTTTCATTATTTATTTATTATAATATTTACTTGAAATTCATCATTCCTAATTGTCCCCATTCTATGAGAAACCAGAAAAGCTCTTTCTGACAACATTGAAGGATATGTCAGAAATATTCAGTCTCTTTGTTTGAATAGCAGCTCAATTTAGCAAATGTAATATTCTCAAATACTAAAGCAGAAGTGCTTTAATGGAGGAAAAAAAACCTCAGGCTGTGTGTGGTGGTGGTAGGCGGAGTGAGGATGCTGAGGATCCCATCTCTGACCTTGCCAACACCACACGCTACCTGGCGTCTGAGAGGATAGGGTGTGTATTTTGTACCAGTTGTGAGGATAATTTCAGGAGTGTTTTTGGGCTGTCAGCTGTGCCCTGTGGCTGTCCCAGCTGTGCCAGTGGTGAACAGCAGCCAGCTGGCCTGGCCGAGCAGCCAGGTGGGCTTTGGCAGGAATACACAGCTGATCTCTGAACACCATCACTGAGCAGCCCTGAGCAAGGGGAAGAGCCCATGTCTTTTCTGGCTCTTAGGGAAGAGCTGCCAGGGGAAGCTGGACTCAGTGGCAGGTTTCTCTACGTGTGTGTGTGTGTGTGAGGATTTCCAGGCTTTGCAGAGGAGTCAGGGCAAGCTTTTGGGACAGGCACCACAGTGCACCTGAGGTAACGCCTGGTCCTGGAAGCAGATGGTATTGTCTATAATCCAGCTCCATTGAAACGCAGTTAGCAAGAGTGGGAGCACACATATATGCATACAGCAAGGAGGCTGGGAGGAAAATAGGAGCATGCTTGGACAGATGCTGATTAGTATTTCTTCATAGATGATGATGATGATGAAAGACTGGACTGTGGCTGTGATTTGTGTAGGGAATGGAAGAGAGCGAATGTGCCAGAGCTGCTGTGTCTGCACTCATCAGAGGTGCTGCTGGCGAGATGCTCCCCACAGGTGTAACTCAATCAGAAGTGATAGGGAAGGGGGATAATCGCGTGAGCCGTAGCTCAGTACCAATTTCATCCTGTGCATTTGTCAGCTGTTGCTAGGTAGCTGCCTGGTGGGAGTGGAGAAGTGGGAACTTTTCCCCCCCCCCCCCTCTTAAAAGGGCTTATTGCAAATTGCTGTCCTTCTGTGCAAATGGGGAGAACACCTCCCAGTGCTGCTCTGCCGCCGGCCGAAAGGAAGTGTGACTGCGAACGGGGTTGTGCTTCTGTCAGCCTCTGTGTGTGGGAGATGGCAGAGATGCTGCAGCTCCTGTTTGAACTGTCCGTAAACAACTTGTAGCAGGCTTCTCCCGTTTACAGGAGAAAGGTGTGCAGAGAGCCACCTGATTATGGCGGGAGAGAAAAACTTAGCAGGGTTTAGCTCTGATTTGGGGCAGAGTTCCTCACTCTAATGCTGGTCTGCTCTTCACTGATTCATTTTTCATGTGGAACAAAAGAGCTCAAAATGAAGATATAATTTCCCTGTTGTGTTTTGCTCTATAAAGCAAAAGCATTGGAGAATGGTGAGAGTATCATTTCTGTTGGTAAATAATAGCGTGACCAGCAGTGCAATTATTGCCCTTCTGTGCATCAAAACAAATTGTGCAAATAGATTGTGATTTTACTGCAAAGAGAAAAATAATTTGACTCCTCTAAAGACATGTCGTGGTGTGGGCATTCCTCAAGATTTAGCAAGATTCATACAGCTCTTTCTGACCACTGAGAGGAGAATCGTGACCATGTGTTGTCCTGTGGCTGGCGAGCGGGTAGGGGCTCCTCAGTGCCTGAGGGTCGCTTTGAGTCTGCCCTGGCTTTGTGCGGGCGTACAGCACAGAGGAGGTTTTACATAGCTGAATGCATTGTAAACTCTGTCACTTCAGGGTATCACCTGCTTAAACAACATCCTCATCATTTTTCTTAGGAAATGATCTGAGACAAAATATTGAATTATTTAGAGTACCACTGGGAGAGGGAATTGATTCCTCGCTGTATCACAGAGAAATAGCTGCTCTTTTGAGGCTTGATCCAAAGCCTGCAGAAGTCAATGAGAATCTTTCCATTGATTTCAATAGGCTTTATATCACACTCTTATTCACTCATCAACTATTTTTCTTTAGTTAGAACAAAACAATGCATCCTTTCATTGCAAGATACTCGGTTTCCTCTACTAAAGAAAAATACATTCCGTCCCATTCTGCTGAATATAAAATCACTTATGGCCTGCTGAAATAAGTAGCAAACAGCTTTTTAACATCACTGAAAGTTAGATTTAGCCCCTATGTATTTGAAATTCCTGTGGCATGTGCACAGCAACCTGCATACATGCATTTTAAACTCGGTGTATGAGCTTGTGATACTGTCTCCTTTCTTTGCAAGTAATTCTTCTTGTTTGGAATAAAAAGATGCATCCTACTTTTTTTCTTTCTAGG
This sequence comes from Podargus strigoides, assembly GCA_028020825.1. Taxonomy (NCBI): domain Eukaryota; kingdom Metazoa; phylum Chordata; class Aves; order Caprimulgiformes; family Podargidae; genus Podargus; species Podargus strigoides. Next base: position 23,563,967 of record CM051627.1, on the reverse strand, counting down.
CTTTCAGATGTATTTCATCCTCTTTGCTGCCAAAGGAAAAAGTATAGTAAACTTTCATTTAGTTACCAATTCTTATTTTGTTCCTAGGAAAGTCAAGAGGCACCATCTATATTGGACAGCACTGAAATTTCCCGTTTTGACACTGAGCCTGAAAGAAATAGCCAAAGGAGGCAGGGCTTCTGCAACTGCCAGCAGCTTTTCCAACAACCTCTTTTTAGGAAGAGATGCAAAAGTTTTTTGGATGTTTGACTTGTGTCTTCTCTTTCCTCGTGCCATGTGTGTTTAAACAAAATTTAGTCAGGTGTGAATAATACTACTCCTATATGTGCATTCACAAAGGAGACTGACAGCAGATTGTTCATCCAGTCTGTTTGCCATCTTTATAAAATGACTCAAAAATGGACCTAACACAAAATAAAAGTAAAAAAAGTAATAGTGCCACTCTCAACTTTTGACCTGTCAGGTTGTGTTTCAGTCAGGAGCGAAGTAAATTCATTGTTTGCCATCTATAGTAGGTAGTCCTGTTTCTATGCTCGTGCTTCAGGATTCACCTGATGGCTCTTCTGGAGTTGATGGAAATACAGTTTAGTGTAATTTAGATTATGAGAAGATGACAGTCTTGATTTGTGGCTCAGTGTAGAGCCTGTAGAGTTTGTATACAGGCACCAGTTTGTAATACTTTGAACTTTAACATATTGTGAAGCAGCCTCTGCTGCTTATCTCCTGGCGTGCTGTAGTCAGCCGCAGAGGACTGGCATACTGGCTGGAGACAGAGCACCAGCACCCTGCGTGCTGTGCTTGCAGTGTGCTGTGATTGCATCATGCTTGCAGAGGGGTCCAGGCTGCACACCTCCTGGGGCAATCCTTAACCCTGGAGAGCAGGAGAGGACTCCGTCCTGCATGGGCTTTGTAGCAAGAGACAGGTATTATAGAATTAAATTCAATGTATAATTCAGTGGTAAATTACAAACTTGCTGTGCAGCTTCCTATCAGATAGGTTTTCTTGTCATGCCCTGTTTTTCAGTAGAGCAATTTTTTCACTTTAATAATTTAATATTTTCAGTACATTTTGCATCTTATCTTGAAGGAAGTGTTTTCAGCTATATAATTATTCAGTTATCCAGAGGGAGTTCTGAACAGCAGATTTATAGTACTCTCAATAATGTGATTCAGAAAATGGGTTGTGTCAAATTGCAAACATTATGAAATGTTAAGAAATGGTGAAAGCAAGATGAGATTATCGCAGCAGGGACAGGGGCAGCATGTTAAAGTACCACCTGTGAAGACTCGTGCTTTTGGGAGCCATCATCTCCACAGTCAAAGGCTGGTGAAGAGTTATAGACCCCTTGAAGATAAAGATGGAAATATTTTTTATATTACCTGATGATGCTTACCTACAAGTAGACTAGTGGAAAGACCAGACTAGACTGAGGTTATTGTTGTTCGTTGTTATAGGTTTCAGAAAAATGTCACTGTTTTCATAGCCGGGAGGTTGCTGTCAGGGAAATGGAGAAATAATACCTTATATAAAATTCTGAAATTTTATAAATATTTGCTAATACTGAAATATCCACTGGAATCAATCATAGAATCATTAACAGGAGCACACTTAAGTCTTGGTACAAGTTCTATAGAAGTCAATCTGATTGCTTGCATTGATTTTGGGAAGGATGAGAGCAATCAAGATTTTGTCAAGGATTTCGCAAAAGAAACCAAGAGATCCCAGCTAGCCACCCTTCCAGCTTCACAGTCACAGGGCAAGGCACAAAGGCTACCATCTCAGGAGACCTGGCTGGGAAATTCTGATGGCTGTTTTTGGTGGGATGGTTGTCACTTTCCTTTGCCAGTGAACTTCATCCCTCAGCTAAGAGTTAGCAGAGAGCTCATTTCATGTTTCAGATTAGATTTGGTGCTGCAAGGACTGGATTATAGCCTATTAGTGGTGTATAAACATGCTAATATCTTACCAGTTTACCAACATGAAGGGAAAGTGTTCTTGAGTAAAACTCAATGATAGGATAATTAATCTTTGAAAACCTAAACTTGCTGGGATGTGATTTATTTAGGTGAGTGAAGCAGGCAGGTATAAACTCTGAAACAGCATACGAATACTATAGAAGGTTTAATTTTCTATTTTTTTAATTAAAAGAACTCTGAACTGAACATTTTTTTTAAAAAAAATAAAATTCTTGGCGTTTGAGAAGATGATGATTTCTAATCAAAACTCTGCACACTTTCTGATAACTCTTTAAATTTGGAACTTTGTGATTTTTGTAGTTGCTTAAATTCACTTTCTTTTTAAATAGGTGGTAGTTTATGAGATCCATAAGAGAGAGAGTTTTTTTCCAAGCACAAGGACAAGAGAAGTTGTTCCACAGAGTGGTGAGTTTATTTTCCTGCCCCATTCCTATGTAAGCATCTTTCCCCATGCTTGTGCTCCTTGCATTGCAGTAATGATTAAGGAAAGCAGAAGAACCTTGTCTCTAAAGCAGGCTGCCTTTATTCTGAGTGTTATTTTCCACCAATTAATTGTCTTTTATTAAGAATTTTCTGTTGATGTTGGTGACCAAAATTTACAATATTTGAATGACCCATTCTACATAGGTACATAAGCAGACCGAATTTGGAACAAAATAGCATTATTATTAATCTTGATTCAGTATTTCCTTGAAATATGAAAGTAAGAAGATTAAAAGACCTAAAAATCAGATGATGTGCATGTGTGTGTGGATAACTAGTAAAGAGTCAAACTCTATTTACTGGGAACCATCAGAGTTGGCTGAGACCGAGTCAGCTTGGTGCTACCAGCTCTGCTGAGATTTATTCTTGGATAAGAACTTGCAGAGTTGGGTAGTCCTGAAGTCTCTTGATGGCACAAAGCCAGTTCGCCAATTCATCTGCTTGTAAAATTTCTTCTTCCAAAATAAAAAGTTCAGAACACTTGATGGAGTTAAAAATCTGTCAGTGATTGATATTTTTATAAATATGGAAAAAAGCAAAGATATTAGACTCAGAGACACTTTTCATCTTTTTTTTTTTTTTTTCCCCTTTCTTTTTTTCCCCTCTCTTTATCTGGCTTTATTATAAACTTTAGTAAAACTGTGATTAGCCCTGCCTATTTGCCTATCCTGACAAGTATAGATAGATACTTTGTTATCCATTTGTAAGCTTAAAATATTTAATATTAAAATATTAAATATTAAATATTTAATATTTAAATGAGCTGAAAATTATGTATTTATGTTACTAGCGCCTGCTATACATTTGTAATTGGTAAGATGGAAAGCTATCTGCATTTCTATTACTTGTTTTTTTAGGAAGGTGTTCCTCCCCACACTTGTAGAAATTAACTTTTTTGGTTACCATTCTGATTTTAATAGGAAATAGTACTAGTCAATCCAACAGAAAATTTGATAGGGATGCAATTACCTTTAGTTTCTTCCTTCTCATAGAGTTAAATTTTACAAGCATGAATACTCTCTTGAAGATGTAAATACCTCCATAGCAGAGAGAACCATATTGATTTAACAATGCCATTTTTTTTGCATATAGAAAATAATGCTGAGGAAGATTTAAAAACCTTTGTTGAATAGGTATTTGATGCTTCACAACAGCCACGATTTTACCTGTGAACAATGGTTAGAGTTCTGAATTGTGATCATTGTTGTTAGAATAATTTTTGCTCAGTCATTTGTTTCCTTTTACTGTCTTATTTTCAATCATTGTCATTAGAAATGATAATGAGTTTGTTGTGTTGTGATGACTTGATCTTGGAAAATATTTCATAATTACAAATAGGCATATATCCTCACCCCTATCTGTGGCAAGATCAGCTTAAAAAAATTGTCATTACTTGTTGATGAGTTGTATTCAGATGAGGTTGGGCCAACACTGCTGATTTGGGCCCTCTACAGTTTTCAAAAATATGACTATGAATTTTTTGCTACTGGAGTCCATTTCTGGAAAGAGAACTAGGTCATTAGCTGGCGGGAAGTGGCATTGTTGCATTGAAAACAATTTTCACTAATTGATTTTCTGGCTGATTTAATTTTCAATCTTGGCTCTCACTTGGACCAAATGCAATATTATCTCTCAATATAACTCATAGTTAGAAATTTCATAGGAATATAATTTTGGTAAAATTTATTTATGCAACAGACTTAGCATTTATCTGTCTTATTAAAATCTAAAATAAATTGGGGCAATCCCATCCCACATTCAGCAAAGTGTCCTATTTTTGGTCTCCATGCCAACTCTCTGGAGAAGTGTCTACTATTTTGTACCATCATTACGAGTACATTCTCTTGTTACAGATAATAAACCTGCTCTCCTTTCTATCGCCCTAGTCTATTCATTTAAAAATTGTTTCATTTTTGCAACACTAATGTTATTCTCACCAGCTTGGCAACCCTGGGATAATAGCATAAATCAGTGAATTATTATTTTTGTTTAAGGCATTTCTAATTCTTAATTAAAAAGAAAAGTCAGACTCTTGCTGATCACCTACAGGATTGTGACTCTCCATGGTTACCTGTCACTCAAAGAGATCTAGCTCTGAGGAATGCTAATTAGCACTGTTAAAAGCACTGGTAATTGAACTGTGGAGACAGCCTGCAGAAGGAGGCTGTTTGCATTCGGCACTGCTTTGCCATTTAAATGGACGAGTACAGTCATGAAGGTACAGTGGATAAAAGCGAAAAAAGCACTCAGGCTGTAATTTTTCATTTTGACTTCTAAGTTGTTTACCAAAGTGTTTCCTAGAAACGAGTGCCCGTACCAAAAAAGTGTCAGGCATAGCAGCCTCACTGACAACCTATGCCTAAAAAGTGCCCTTCATCTCTTAGTCTTCTTGTTGCCTGGAACAGCCACTTGTAGCAGCGGGGCTGGAAATGCTGCCCTGGATGACCCACACCTTTTCCCTGTTCAGTGCTGGGGTTCCAAGCAAGAGATTAAAAATTAAGGAAGCACTGAATTTAAAACAAGCTGAAGAAAAACCCTAAAGGAAACTAGTGCTCACATGGTGGTTGATGACTCTTTGCCAGATATTTATCTGACTCCCAGTGCTATGATATCCACATGCCCTCGAATAAGGTGCCTTCTATCATAGTAGTTTACAGGTTTACTGAGGTGAGGCACAACAACTCTTGGTGCAGTAGAAGTGAAACCCAAGCCCTCTATTGCAAGGGCAGGCTTCTCATCTGGCACCTTCAGATGGGCTTGATTTTTCTCTGAAGGTAAATATTTAGCATCTCCTGAAGATCTAGTACTTTTCTTAAAAGTACACCAAAAGTGAGATATTCATGTCACACTGATCTAACATGTCTTTGTTATCTCATTGATTGCTCATGCACTCTCTTTTCCCATTGTAGAGTTTGGTGTCTCAAATTATTCTCCATGCCTTCAAAGAGCTGCATATTTGTTCAGTTTAGCAAACATGAGTGGTCTCGTTCACAGGTATGAAGTTGAACAGTTACTTTGGTCCTTAGATTGTGATGTGACCATAGACGAGTCATAAATTTAGGTACTCTGAGAGTAATGACTGTTGATTTTAAGATGTGTCCATCAGCTAATAGATGAAATGTGGATTTTTTGTTTATCAGATAAGTGTGCACACATTTTAATACCTGCAAGATCATGAATTGATCATTTGATTATGTAAAGTGAATATTTGCAGTGTATGGTAGCTGTACTTTATTAAGCTGTGAACATTTGAGACAGATGCTAACAAGCATTTCGGGATACTGATGACTTTTGTGTTAAAATGTGAAGATATGATAATGCAGTAAGTGTCCAAGTGTTATCTTCACTGATGAGTTAAACTTGAAATCCCTTTTATGTGTAATGCTTCCACCTATTCTTGATGGATAAAACTGTCTCCAAATCTCAACAACACCAGGACTTAATGTGTGCAAGTCTAAGCGTTAGATGGGTAGCACACACACACTTTCTTCGTGTATCTCCTCCTTAGTGTTTATTTAGCCAAAACTGTTCCTGTGTGGGATTTTTCCATTTTTTTCATTCTTACTGCTTTGTGGAGAACAGTATGGATGGAAATTTTCCATGTTATAAGGAAAAAAGCAGTCAATAGTTTAATGTTCCTGAAAGATTATGATGGCAGTTGAAATGTAACAGTTTCCAGATCATATTATATCTGGAGAACAGTAAGGCTGACCTGAGGGACTGTGTGCTAGCACATTTCCACCTTCCTCCATTCTTTCTAATGGGACATGTTGGCACGTTCACCATGTTTCATTTCTCGCAGGTGTTTCACAGGATGTGTTATCTCTTTTAGCCTCCTGACAGTGGCCTGTGCTGGTTAGGTGAAGAAGGACCCACATACCTTTTCACATGATTTACACTTTGTTATTCATAAATACTAGGGGAAAAATTTATATCCCAAGGTGTGCTCAAGAGTAAAACAGCATATCATCGGCTTTTAATCTGAATCTTCTCAGACTGTTGCCTTGGGAGCACTGGCTTTTTTTCACTTATTTGCAGGTTGGGTTTGAAGGGGTACCGTCTTTCTCTCGTTTATGTCAAGCTGTTATCTGTTTAGCCTTCACATTGCTTGTGACTTTTTGTTTCTGAAATGCCTCCTGCAAGCTGGGACTCATGCGAAACATGGGTCTGGTGCAGAGTGTAGTCAATGTAGGGTATCACACGGGGCCCAGACCCCAAGTGGAGGTCACAGGGCAGTCATGGCCATGCTCTTTACAGGGTCTTTGCAGCATGGTGTGCTGCCCTTAGCATGGTGGAGATGTGGCTTTGATGTCAGGTCGACCTGTGCTCACTGTGGAGCTCCCTGCCCAACATGCCTCAGAGGTGCTGTGGAGAGGCAAGTGTGCTGACTGTGCTGCTTCTTGCTGAGGCTGGGTGCGTGCTGGAGTTTCCACTAGCTGTGCCCACATCCCTGTGTGCTGTCAGGCACCTGAAAATAAGGGAGATTGTTCCTAGCTCCTGCCTGTCAGTTAAGCAAGCAAAGAAAATCATCCTCAAAAAAGGAGGCTGTGATTAGCTACCCCAAAGGAAGCCTGGAGTCATTTTGGCAGTCCAGGCATTATCCAGCCCTTGAATACGTGACATTATTGATCCTCTAAATTTGAAAGCCCACTAGTTTGGGCCTGTGCAGTATGCTGAAGAAGTGAAGGGCAGCATACAAGAGTAGTTTCTCCTCATAACTGACCATATTTTTGCTTTTCTGCCCTGGGCAAGGTGGCCAATCCCAGACGAGCAGACTGCTGTACTGCACCAGCTTTGGGCTAACAGAGCCTGAGAGAGGGCATAAGGAGAAGCACCTCAGATTGATGCCTATGGAGATCACACAAAGCCTTTGCTGGGAACAGGGAGTCGTGGCAGCAGCTGGTAAAGGAGTGGGAGATGCTATATTGGGGTGTTCAGAGGAGCAGTGGTGCACAGTGCACAGCTCTTTGATTGTGGTGTGTCTTTTAAATACACAAGTGTGTTTTTTGAGATTAGATCAACAGTGGCCTATCAGCAAGTAGACCTCAAGGTCATTTGAACCAGGTAGTGGGCCTACTGTGTATTGCATTCATCTAGCAGGGCAAGATAGCATTGTAGGACCTATTTTTAGACATGCGAGATGGCAGTCACCATGTGCAGCACTGCAGGTAAAACGCCGTGCCAAAACAAAGAACTTCTCCTTCCTCTGTGGCTTCAGAGAAAGTTTATTCAAATGTGTCTTTGCTCTTCCTCACCTGTCTCTGGAGAATTACACTGGTTGGCTTCACACAGAAGAGCTCAGTTTTGAGCTCAGATAGTTGTTTCTGAATATGCAAACCTTTTGCAAGTGCTGGGACCGAATCTGTTGAGCAGGGGAGTCGTATTTGTGTGGGAACCATGGTAATATGGAACACTAGAGGAATAGATGGTTTGGTTTGTTTTAGTCAATATTAAGAAGAAAAAGTACCAGAGGTGGGAAAATTAAACATGGACTGTATTAATTTCTTCTCTAGTGACTTGCCAGAAAAAATGCTGGTTTCACCAACGAACCCAAAGGCAAGAAGAAGAAGAGGTGACTTACCTGGTGTCACTCAACATGTGAAAACCAGAGATGAGACACTTGTTGTCTTGGACCTATGCCCCCTTCATTAGCCCAAGCTGCCTGACATGCAGGCTGTTAACAGAGACACAGATAATCAGAGAAAGAAAAAATGTGATGAGACATTATTTGTATCTGCCTTGTCTTTTCCAGGGCAGAAAAAACTTTCACTTCTTAAAAGCTGTCTGCAGAGTGATATTTCCTCTTATGAGTATGCAAGTATAATAATTATATTGCAATCAAATCAATTTAATCTGAACTGCAAATAAGTACATAGGTAGTGGGGAGTTGCATCAGTGTGACCACGGAGGTTTAGTGCCCAGCTACGGCGGTATAATTGCCTCTGTAAATCTCCCTTGGCAGACAAACCTTTGGACAAGCAGAGTGGTACAGATTTCCTACAAGCAGACATGTTTCGGAGCACTGACTTGCCCCCAGTGCCGATGACATTTAGATTTGGATTTTTGGAGCAGTGTTACATGCAGACACACTCAAAGCAGCATGTGGCTGAATTTCATACCTGCTGTGTGGTGTGTGGTCGGGTCCTTTGTTTTATGAATCGGGCCAAGAAAGTGCATGCGGTATGCTCTACAAAAAGGCTAGTACAAAGGCACAGCTGGTTTTGAACCAGCAGTGGGTTTTCAGTACTTTTTAGGCCAGGCTACCCTCTTTTAGACCAAAGATTGTGATGTGTCCCTTTTAATTTGAAAACAGAGGGGACCCTGGAAGCCGGATCCTTTACTCGTGTAACTTAGCATTGCACCATTCTCTTCTGTGCAGCTGAGTTATGCCATTACCTCATGTTTGTTTTACTTCTATGGCAAAAGAGCTAAAAGCCTTCCACTTTAGCAAGTGAACAGAAAGGAACCATACTAATCAAAAATAGCCTAATAAAAACACTAAGAAACTTTCCTCTGCTGATTGTACACAAATCTAGGTTTGCTTCTATATATTGTGACTATATTTATATTCTCTTATTGTTGGAAACAATTTGAGAGGATCTGGACTTCGATGTCTGTATGGGCCACACTTAGCAGCTGAATGCCATATCCATACCCCCATGAAGGGACAGCCTTCATGGCACAGCCCGAGCACCTGTATCACGTCCTGCTGACACCCACCAGGCTCCAGAGGGGCACGCGCCTCCATGCTTGGAGGGTTATTGCCTTACATGCCAGCCTGATGTAATTCATTGTCCTGTTCTAAATGAGTCTGCTCCAGCAGTGAGAAGGAAAGCACAATATTTAGAGCTGCCGTGTCCCTTAAACTACTGCTCTTTTGGGACTTCATGTGATGGTGTTGGGTAAACCTGCCCTGGTGGATAATCTCACTGGAGACTGTTAAGCAGCCAGAGTTTATTGTGCTGTGCTAGGGGTTGTGTGCTGCAGCAAGGGTGCTGCTCACCTTGTGCACCATCCACTGCAGTGTGTGATGCTGCGTGGGCTGCCCATGGTGTGCTGGGAGAGGGATGCCAGCCCCAGTCCCTGGTTTTCTGTCCCCCAGCAGCTCTCATATGGCCTTATTCCCTACCAAAGTCAGCAGGCAGAAATGTGTGACTTGAGCAGGCGCTGGACCATGCACAGCTTCTCTGTGCTAGGATATTTGCATTTCGTTCTTCATTCTGTGCTATTAGAGCAGGTCTTGCCCCATCACCTTTAATACTGAAAAATTTAGCCATTTGATTTGAATATCACATTTCCTCTTCTGATTGTTAAACCGTTCCTAAAATAGACTTGGAAACCAATTTGCAGTTTTGTCCCTGGAGCTCTCACACTGGAAGTGGGACAAGGGGCTTTGTGTCAAAGAAAGATGTCTACCTCCAGCACCAGGCTCGAATGAAAAATGATAATAAAACACTTTTAAGAATGCATTTCACAGTTTATCCTTAGTGTGAATTGCTTCTTACACTGTGAACTTTTTGGACTGTAGGGCTGAGAATTTTCCTTCGAGTCTGTCCTGGGTTACAACTAATAAAGTTCTCGGAGCAGAGATGGCAAAGCTTCTGCTCCGAACTCCAGAGAACATGAAAAAGGAGCTCTAATGATGACATCTGTCCCATGACAGCTTTCCCAACAAAACAACAAACTGGCCCTACTCTGGTTGAGCACTAGAAACCCTTAGGGGATGCTAATGTGGCATGTACTCACTTCCTGATTAACTATACCTGCTGAAAAAGCTTTTTTGTTCTCAGGATCTTATGAATTGCTCCAGTCTGAAGGATTACATTACAGAGCAGTTCATGAGTATGGCATTTCCTGGAACATATTTAAAGAAATATGGTGCAAGTGCATATATTGGCATACAGTCTTCAACCTTTCTGTAAATGAAATATTACCAAACCCAGACAACAACCCCCACCAAGGAAAAAAACCCTACAAACCATTACGGGTCTGTGAGGTGTCTAAAACTGGGTGTGGAGTGTCATAAAGTGCATTTTTTAGTATAATATTTTCAGCCTGCCTCTGAAATCTGAGTTCAAATTGCTGTTATACAGCTACACTTTTTCTAGGTTAACGCTGACATTAGCTCAATGTTACGTTTGAGGGGTTAGATGCTTCTTTGTAATGAAATGCAGAAAGTAGACAGAAGATTATCCAGAGCTCTGTGGTTGCACAGTTTGAAGATGTCCACGTCTCTCAGGTTGAATTCACCAGGCTGTGGTACTAACATGTGGTAGAGCTCCTGTGGTTTTGTGAATGTGTCAAACCTCTGGCTGCTCCACAGCTCAGGTACACTTCAAAGAGTATTTTTGTTGTACTAGTGGATGGATGCAAAGACTGCTGAGCCTGGTGGGATTTGTTTACATCATCTTCTGTGGCTGGTGGCATGCAGTCAGGCCTGGATCTGCTACCAGGTGACTTCTTTCCTCCCTCACCCTTGTGGAGTCCTGTAAGGGGAGGTCCAGAAAAGCACAGATAGCTGCAGCAGCAAGGGGAGCATGAGATGAGAAGGGCCCTGGAGGGACTGTGTGTTTTAGAGCAGGGAGTGTGAGACAGAGAACTTAAAGGAAAGCTTTTTCAGACTTTAGCTACAAATCAAAATATGTAAGTAAGCTCTTGAGACAAGGTCTGGTGAGTAAAAAGCTGTACACAAAGAAGTACCCTTGGTAATTCTAGACAGCAAGTGAACAGAAGAGACGTGTGGGTTTGGTGTAAAGATCATGTTGCTTATCACCAGATAGTGACTAAACTGCAATACATATCTGATTAATTTGGCCTTGTTTTCTTCATGTGAAATGTTAATGAAAAATCACACGGAACATGTTTTCATTTGTCAAAATTCTACCTGAATTACTTAGCTCTGCTTACAAGGGCTGGACAGCAGTGCTTACAGTGAAAATACTGCTTCGGGCTTGAGATCAGTCACTGCTACCCTCTAATCATGCAGAAGCTGACTAAACCACAACCAGCTGTGGGTAACAGACAATTGGAAATACCAGCGGTTATGAAACCCCTAGACTGGTGCTGAAGGCGTGTCATTCTGCGATACGGGCGATGGGATGGCAGGTGATGGCAGAAGGGTGGTGCCAGCCTTGCGACTGCCCCAGAGGAGCAGCAGCCGTGTACTCTAGACATCTGAAAGGTGTATTTTGGTTGCTAGCTTAAACATACCTTTCCTGGCTAAACAAGATTCGTGATGATATCCTACTAATACACTGTGGCACGAATAATGTTAATTTTCCTAAGCCATGCTAGAGAGAATACTTTTGTCCTTTTACGCAGCTAGTTTTAAAAAGATTTTATCCAACATGAAGGTAGCAGAAAATAGCACAGAAAACCCTGTCTGGTGAGGAGAAAAGTATAGAGGGAAACAATCCCATAATGATAGTAAGTGCAAATGAATTACGTGTTAATATTGCTGCTGACCACTTTCTCCTTGCTATTGGATTGTGTAACATCAACTCCCTTTTTTTTGTTTGAGCAGAGCAGCAATGGTGGGTTGCTGTATTTCAGACTGACTACTAAGCAGGTGGTGGCTCTTGTTTCATAACTTACTCTTCTGTTATAAGCAGGCACAGGAGACTGGTTTGGTGAAGACATTGCAAATGGCCTATAGACTCTTTGGCACCAATTAAGGATTATTTCTAGTACTGGTGAGGGTTAGAGGCCTCAGGTTTTAATTAAGACTCCCCAGTCCTTGATATCATGCAAACATAAGCTACTGTTTTGCTGTTGCATGGGCACAGACCTGTATCCATGGAGAGCATCAGTGGTATGGAGGAACCTCCTTGCAAGCTCAGAGGTTTGGCAATGGGACATTGGCAACAGGACTGCACTAATTGTTTGCAACCTTTCCTGCCCTGATGTTTTCAATCTAAAGAAATAACAAGGAGAAACAGGAGAATGGATTCATTGTACCTGAAGCTCTTTGAAAAATGGGGCACAGAGAGACTGCCCATGAATGCAGTAAGTTTTTTAGTTTTAAGTAATTATTATTGTTGTCACTCTCATTTTACAAGAGACTGAAAAACTGAGCAAAACCTCAAGATTAAAATTAGTGTCTCTGACAGAGCTGAGAGCTGACTACAAGATTTCTGAGCTTTGTGCCAGCCCCCGAGGGATGATCCGAAGAGGCAGGGTGGTAGTGGGTGCACACCAGCAGGTATAAAATGCACTGCATCCCTATCTGTTACTGCATCAAAAGTAACAAGGTACTTCCCAAATCTACAGCCAGCCTGAAACTACTCCCCATATGTAAATGTTTCTTAGTTGCTATAATGAAACAGTAAGTTGCTGTAATTGGATTCTGAGCTTATTTACCAAGACTTTGAAATGTTGCCGATCACTCTTGCGCAAGCATTTGGAGTGTTCCCAGCGCAAATCTGGGAAAGACAATGTCAAGGTTTAAATTTTCCATCTGACTCAGACCAGGGGTTTGAGCAAGAGTGTCTCCATGTCAGCCTGGTAGGATATGGTAGCTATCAGGCTGCTACAGACTGCTACTGCTACTTTCCTTGTATGTGGAAAACTTAACTCTTCCCTGGCACTAGGGCTGGAGCTGAGGTCATCTCTCTCAGGTGAAAATCCTGAATCTGTTGTTACCATCTTCCCAGCTAAAAAATATTATGCCAGTCCGTGTAAGCTGGAAGAGCATCCAGAGGAAAAGATGCTCAGGTGCCAAGTACCTTGCTGCAGTGATTTGGGCACCTTGTTGAAAGGGCAGGCATGGATTCAGGGTCCCTCCCATTCCTTAAGAGAATAGTGTAATTACCGAGTTAGCAGTGCGTAAGTGGCCCGTATAACCTCCTTTGATTTATAGCAAGCAATTATTTTCCTTTCTTATTACAACCACTTGCAAGTGAGCTACGCTATTCCAGCAGGAGTGCAGGCAGGAGTTATGCTCGTGTGCAGAGAAAAAAAGTAAAAAAAAAAAAAAGAAAGTTGGACTCAAAGCAATCCTACTGTTGTTTTCCAGATTCAGACTGGAAAATGAGCCGAAAAGTGAGCATGCAGCCAGACACAAAGTTTCATGGCCCACGATTTTTGGGAAAGCTGCAGTCGCTTTCTGTAGGTTTTCCCTCAGTGTGTTGGTACAGGCAGCGAGACCTCCACAGGGACACAGGGACTCGCTCCAGGTCCTCCCCTGTGCCTCTAGCAGGTGTTGTGGAGAAGCCTGGAATATCTGAGCCTTGGGGATGACTTAATTCCTTGATTCTGCACTGTCATTTAATTTCCATTGTTCTGCCTTGTCCCTGAGAATATGGCTTCTGACAGTATGTTTGCTGCCTTCTCCGTCAAGCTCACTTGTGCCTTGCTCTAGGGACAAATGACATAAAGCCCTTTTTGCTCAGCCAGCAAGACCCCTTGTGCTGCCATTACAGAGCTCTGACTGAATGCAAAACCCAAGCTGGTATTGCTCATACTTAATCAATTGTGTCACTGCTGATGGTATTGGTAATTCCTGAGTTGTGTCTGCTTAGCAGGCTGGGAAAATAATAAGGAATGGCCAGGAAGAAAAATCACTTTGCACCAACCAGGCGTGTAGAGCCCGAGATGGCAAAAATTTACAGCGTCTCCTCCTTGGGCCCGAAACAAGCTGACTCCGTGCAATGCAAGGTATGCTCATCTTTTTACTGTTGTGCTGCTTTCCTCTCTAAATTTTAAATGTTGGAGCTTTCACTTCTGTGCCATGGTTGAAACTGTTGATTGAACTCTCTCCTCTGTTGGCAAAATTTCCGCTCTTCGTATGGTAGAGCTATTGCAATACTAAGCAATACTTCTGTTACTGCAGATTTTAATTACGGCTCATTGAGAAATGGAGCTTCAAGTCTATAGCATTAAAGCTATCCATAGACAGCCTATCTGTGTCTGTTACTGTGCTTAGATGATGTCGGCAGCATACTATTTACTTAACCTATAAATGTCACTGATATGGTTCGTGCTGCTGAAGAAGATTTGGGGAGAAATTCTAACACGCAGCAAGAGAAAGAAACCTTTAAGGAACAGATGGACAGGCAGGATTTTCACACTCACTGTTCATATGTAAGAGCACGGAGAACCCATATTTAAGGCAGCAGATTTTTGCTGGGGGTGAGCACATCTTGCACATCACTTGGCGTGCGTGCAGGAACACGCCTTCTCTCTACACTTCGCACCCACCAGCGAGGCCCTGCAGGAGCCCGGTGGGCGTGAAGAGGGGCCGGGTGGGTGCCAGCTCCGCGCCTGTCAAAATAGTTATCCTACCAGCGCAGGTTAGGATGAGCGTGGCTGGGCCAGGAGGAGAGTAAACACCCAGATATGCCAAACTGCTCCTTTGAGCAGAGCTCGTCTCCTGGCAGGCGTGCGCTGCAGGCAGCGCGGCTCTGCTCTGCCGCGGAGCTCCTGGCCCGCGCTGTGCTCCGGCAGGGACGTGGTGCGCTGGTGAGGGAGAGAGAGAGGCTGCCTCTACCAGCCTTTGGATCCCAAGCTGAAATTTTGCTATTTGGGTGGAAGAAAAAAAAAATCTCAAACTGTTCTCGGCCGGTCTGCTCTCAGCCTGAAAGCTGCCAGCAGGCTGTGGTTAGCTAGATGGACTGACGGACACCTGTGTGTGTTTGTGCGCGTGCTGCACTATCAGGGCTGAAGGGGTCGGTCTGTAGAACAGAATCCCCTGGTGGGGCTTTCCAAAGGCCAGCTCGACCTCTGGGGCCGCATCTGCAGCCCTGCCTGCCAGTGTCTGCTCTGAGCTCCTGGGTCCTCCTTCCAAGCTGGGGGAGGCCTTCTCCTGCGGACACACCGTTGTTCAGAGCAAGGGGAAGACAGAGGAAAAGGGTTCCTTTCATTGTTTCTGTTTTCTTTTTAATCTCGAAGAAAGTCATGAGACAATGTTAGGTCAGTGACAGGGCAAGGCTGGGGAGATTTTAGGTACAGCTGCTCCTTGTGCATCAGGGTGTTACACAGCATGCTACACAGCCGATTTTATTTTTGGACGGGTGGAATGAGGGGAAAGTTACACCCTCTGAATTTAATTCCTGATTTATGTGTGTCAAGTTGTGTGCATGCTTTTTTTTTTTCCTTTTTTTTTTTTTTTTTTTTCCCCTCTTTTTTTTCACTTTTTTTGGTGGGATAAATTTATACTTCTTTCTGGTCTCCATCCTGTTTGATGATTTCATGGTGCCACCTACCGACTGGGGATGGAATTAGCACTGAGTTCTAGTCGAAGATGGCATTCTGCACAATCTGTTTAAAAATAAAATTTAATTATGTGATTAAACACCAGCTTTAAACATGAAAAGCACCAAATACCTGGGATTTTAATTTTTTTTTTCACCAGAAATGCTCAGCACCTCTGAATCACCCTGACTACTGTGGGATCTGTGCCTGTCTCTGCAGGAGGCTGAATAAGACCAGTGCTTTTGAAATCTTACCCCAAATGTACAGCAGAGCCCCAAGGATTTCTCCTTCCCCCTGTGCTCAGAGCATTTGTATGCCTCTTCCCCTCAAAATAAGAAATAGTTTTCAAAAATATTTTGAGCTTTTTGGAAAACAGGAAGATTATAGTTTTTTTTTTTCCTTTTTTAAAAAATAGCAGTAACCAAAACCAACAGATCAAAATGTTATGTTTTGAGTTTGTTTGTGAAGCAGAAAAATTCTTTCCCCTTTTATCTGGAATCAGCAATGTTATACAATCTGATTGCACAGCCAAATCTGCAATTTAAAAAACCCAAACAAACCACCAGTGAGAGGGGAAAATTGATCTCAGCTGTCTTTACGGGTGCTATTTCTGAAATCACCAGATTTCAAAAAACTCCAAATATTTTGATGAGAAGATAAATAAATAATTTGGTAAATAATTGGCTGGTGGTACTGATGGTACGTGAATGGGGATGAGCTTTGTTCCTGCAGATCTCTCCTCCAGCTTTAACTACTGTCTCATGCTATTATTGTCTCTTCTGTGCTGACTGCTCCTTCTCTCCCAAACTGTCTATTTCTCCTGAAGCATCCTGCTCTTCAGGAGTCTGTTTCCCGTCCCCAGGCAGATGCACAGCATCACCAGTATAAGAACCTCACAGTTGACCTGGAAAACAGGAGTTAGAGATCCAGGACATCTTCATTCTCAGGTGGCTCTTGACTTTTGAAGGACTCTATGAGGTGTGAGCAACAGAAAAATGTGTGGGGAAAAATACAAGCAAGTAGAAACATCTTTAAAAAAATATATGAGTACTTCACCAAATGCAAAACAGCCAAAAGTCTTAATTGTGAGATACATTAGCTTTGCTTCTGAAATATCTAATTCTTTTTCCTTTAGAAGAAAATGCAAAATGTATCTTAAATGGCAAACAATTTCCACACACACACCTTTAAAGCACAGCTCGTTTTCTGTCCTTTTTCTGTAAGCACAGTGATTGTCCATAATAGGTTAATAGATAAAATAGGTAAGAGATAATAGTGTTCCTTGTAGCGGTGCTTTAGGGAATACTGAGAATATTGAGGTAATTGGGAAGTCTGTAAGGGGGGGGGGTCACTGAAGAAGAGTCAAGGTAAGATTAGAAAAGCTGACCTGCAGATCCCGGGAATACTTGATAAAGGTCAGAAATAGAGGGCACTGGATCACTTTCTCTTGAAATACTGAGTCAAAGAAAGAAGAAGGCAGAACTAGAGCAGTACCCATTATTTCCAACATCTAATTGTTGTATAGATATTGTTATTTTAATAAGATTAGCCAGCAGTATGGCAAAGAAGTAGACCCTTCCTTTCTTTGTGTATCTGACAGATTAGTCTGCCTACCAGCAGTGCAGTGGCATGCTTAGAGATGGGCATGATAGATGGTAGGTTCGTTAAGAAATAACTTCCATGGTTTCCTCCTCTCAATTAGGTTCAGCTTTGCACAAGCTGTTAATGGCAGGTGGTGGGGAGCCAGCTACAAGTTAAGAACTGGCTCCAATTATGCTATAAATGGACAGCCGGTATTTATATGAAGAAGGTTTGGAATTTGGAGGGTCATTATTTTTAATCCAGGTCAGACCTGTTAAATTAAAGTCTTTCAGTAAAAACAATGTGAATGGGATTTTTTGGTTTATAATGTGCCTTTTTAATCCCACCCCAGGGATAAACACCAGGAATATTCTTGCTTTTTACCAAATGTAAGAGGGATGGGTTAGAATTACCTGCTGCTTCTCAATTTAAAACAGGCCCTGGTTCAGCCTGCCCCGCTTTACAGTCTATGCTGATTTTAGCAAACCAGGTCAAGGCAGGGATTGCTGCTTTTCAGTTTGTGTAGGGCTTGCCACAATAGAACCACAAACTCTGTGTTTAATAGTAATGATTTGTGTTTGGTAGCTCCTGGGCACCACGGTCATGGACCAGGGCTGCAGTGAGGGTGGGACTCAGGGCTGAGGCTGGAGGGGAGGATGGTTCCCATCCACAGGAGTTTGTAGCACAACGTGACAGCAGATGAATAGGGATATGAGAAAATAAATTATTGAGACATTATTGGATAATATGGTATTAGCTTTGTAACACAATTTGTTTTATGGTTTTCATGCTCTTCTGGTAGGATTTGTGGCAAAATAAAGCTTCTTATGAGGAGACTGGAGGAGGAAAATGAAGCAATGAGGAATGTGTCTGTGTGGAATTCCTGTTAGAGAAGGGAGTGGTTCAGGATGAAGCATGAAGATACTGATTTGAAAAAGTAATTGGAGGATAGCAGAACCTGGATCTGTAAAGTAAGTAGAAACTAAGGAGGTTTGGTGGAAATAAATTAAGTTACACATTAGAAATAAAGAAAAACAGGTTACATTTGATGCGAGAGAAAACATTGGCCTGGTGAATGTAAGAAGCCAGGAAAGCTGGGGGTTTTGTGGTTTTGCTTTTTTTATTCTTCACTCTGCCTGATCTTTGGACAACAGACTTTCTCTGCCTCATGGATGTATTAGAAAAAATCCACAAAAAACAGAGGACACTCCAATGGTTGGTGAAAGCCCCTGCAGTGCAGAGGAACTGGATATTGTACCTCTAGCAGTTTCCTTAGGGCATTAGCCTGAGGTTTTAAGTAAAGGACTGGACCTCTTACAAACCCACATTCTTAGAGTGCGCTTCCTTTCATTTATAGGTCTCTGTTAAGATTGCTCTTTCAATTCCCAGCTCTTTCATAGACACGCTGAAGTCTGAACTCCAGTAGTAGCCTATAAGGTCAGCAAATGTTTGTGCATGTACTACTAATGTTTTTCCTATGCAAACATTTGTAACTGCTGCAGTGCCAGTTTATTGGTTGACTTCTGAACTTGGTTGCTGTTAGTACTCTGCAAGACTCCAGCCTTGCAAGAGCAGCTGAGCGGAAGCAAGGCAGTGAAACACAAACTCAGACATGCTCGTTATGTTATATGCACCTTCAAACTGATCTTCACCTCTCGTGGACCTGAAGTTTACAAGGCAAAAGAATAGTTAAAAGAGTTGGAACGAGTCGCAGGGGGGTGAGAAAACAAAGAGGCTCATTAAACTTTATGCCTGCATCTCACCTATAAACAGCGTAGTGCACTTTTTGTTAAAGCTTTGAATTTTAATTACATACTGCCCTAACTAGTACACATCTAATCTTATCTTTTTCCACCTGGTATTAGAGAATGAATCTCAAGTTTAATTAAAAATCTGCACAAGATTTTGAGGAATGCAGGAGTACGTTTGTGTGTAGGATACAAGTTTGCTCACCATTTCAAGGAGAGGAAAGATATTTTCCTTCCGAAGCACATCAGAGACTTGATTTTACTATCCACAGAGTAATTAATAACATATTAGTATATATGACTGCATTTAGTGTTTGCTGACAAGTCCACATGCTTCTGTGTAGAACATATTTTCTTCTGAATATGACATCTTTCTTAACCACCAAAGAGTATAAATATTGGTCTTAGTGCTCGAACGAGTCACATCTCAAACAAATGAATCACATTTTTAAAGCATGATACTGTATTGTGGAATTACTGAATTTCTGTACAGATCAAAGCTATGACAAATTTTCATGTTGCCTTGAACATGGCCATACCCATTTGTTCTGTCCAAGCAGACAGGGGCATATCGCAGTATCTTTCAGAATAAGTTATCTTTTTGAAGAGAAAATTATACAGCATCACAATTTAGAGCTTGAGCCAACTGGAAAACTTTTCATGGAAAGTTTTCTCAGGAAATGCCAATTTCACTGAGACATGCTCCTGCTTTGAAATTCTCTTTAATTCTCTGATGTACTCTGCAGCCTGTTTCATTGACAGCGGGCTATTTTTCGATTCAAAGTGACTAGCACAAACAGTGACCATGCATATCATCGTTATTCTTGTGCCCTGTTAGTCTAGCAAGTCCCTTGATCCCAAGGTGTTTTTCTTACTGAATCTGGTTTCAGATAGGAGCAGTACTCTCAGCAGAGCAGCAGAAGAGCTAAGACATTATGGAACTACACAGCGCAGTAAGTGCAGAGGTATACGCCAATGCAGAGCTCAGAGATTTTCACAAAATGGAGTTAATTGCCACTCCATTGCTATTACCCAACTTAGAGTGATTCCCAGCAGCTGGCAATCAAGTTGAAGATGTGTTTGTCACAGCAGTTCTACATAGCCAAAAGTTTGAAATGAATATTTTCAGGAACCCTGTAATTGCTTTGGAGAACATTCTTCTAGGTCAGGTCTAAAACCCTTTAATATTGGCTATTTTTAGCAGTCATTAAGTAGAAACTGATGAATCATTCAGGCTTGAATTTGACACAAACAGGTAGGAAAGCAGTTTTTGTTTATTTTTTCCAGGGTAGATAAATAATTATGGTCAAAACTGGAAACTAAATGAATAATGAAAATTACTTTAACTTTTTTAATATAAAGAATACATATGGGACATATTTGTGCTCATATACATATGTATCTGTAAGTAAAAATTGTGGAAGTTAGTAGGAATTGGAGTACTTTTGGAAATGTGTGAAGATTCTGCAGACTCTTTATCTTGGAGTAAATTACTGTCTCAGTGTCACTTTTGTGGGTGACTCCAAAGGGTATTGAAGAAATTAGATAGAAGAAAAATGGTTTTAAAAAAGAGCAAAGTGCTGAATGATAATTACTTCAGAGCTGAATGGAAAAGCCATCAGGGAAAATACACTGAGCAGGTTTGGCAGCCTGTGCCACAAGAAACATTTCCCATAGCACATGCAGACAGAGCAGTTAAGTCTTAATAGGAAACAATGCTGGTTTTTTTCTCCTTGAAACTGGTATTTGTAGATACGTTGTTAAGAAGTGTTAATCGGATGTAAAACACAATTATTTCATTTATTAAATGTTCTTCACTACTACTAACAGCTGGGAAACCATTAAGAGGTAAAATACATCCTCCTCATGCATGGGGAGCCAGGGTTATAAGGTAGGTTGTAAAGTAGCTCATGAGATTATTGGAGAGTCACAGTGAATGTTCCCAGGATGGCAGAAGAGTGGTGCCGGTGCGAGGTGGAGGGCAGCTGCTGGGTGCAGAGAAGAGATGTGGATGGGAATTCTCAGCAGGAGCAGTTTCCAGCACCCGCGGTGCCCTGGCAGCCTGTCCTTCGTGGTAAGTCTCACTTCTGCTCTCTGAGCTGCCACTACGCTTCACCTTTGCTTAATTTTAAGCACAGGTATGAATTATTCCACTGCCAGCAGTGGGATTGCTCATGTATTTGCACTATTTCCCACAGGTAAGTCTGAATTGAAAGAGGATTGCCACAAAATACTATATTTATTTTCCAAAGTGACACATGCATGGTTAAATTACATTTATGTTACGTATCTGTTCTATCAGTCTATTTTCTACAATAAATCAATGCCATAGGATTGTAAAATAAATATTTACATGATATATAGTGAGGAGGTTATACAAATTAGGTTATGTTGACATTGCTGATCTGTTTTCTGTTAATATTTACACTATTTGGTTACAAGTGGATTGAATTATAAACACTGTATTTCTTAAAGCAAAGTCTATTTAATAGCAAGTATTGAGGTCATTTTTCTGGCATGATATTTCATGAAAAGCTTGTTTTTTACCAAACTAGCAGTTTTTAGAACACAGTTCTACTCGAAATTTCTGTATTTCCAAAAGCAATATGGAAATTTGGTAGCATGTTGAGGTCTAATGTACTTGTAAATAAATCGGATATCTGAGGCAAGAGGGAGTTTCAGGAATCACCCTGGGTCAGGTAATTCAGTTGTGACATATCTTTCATAAAAGCAACGAGGAATTTCAGTAAGTTAATAAGCTTGCAAGTCATCAGATTTTCCGTATGCAGTCATGTCCTGTAAGTGCAATAGAGTGTATTAATAGTACTCCAATGTAACATTTTCCAAGTGTTTTGTAGTAGTACTGGTTGGGTCATGTACTTCTAACAAGCGTTAACATTCCTCGGGGAGGACTCGAGGTTTGAAGTGCCTTATACTACCATAAAATGCGGAATAATCAAATCTGTGAAGGACAGGCCACTGGGAACCTCACAGGAATATATGGCACTTGTGTATTGTGTAACAGGCGTTTCCTCTGCTTCTGTGATGAACTGGAGAAAATTATTTTGAAGTATATGCATTGTATACATGAAGCAGGAATCTTTGCCTGGTATCCTTTCCTTCCCTTATGTTTATTTTCAGTAGCACCTGGCTCCTCTTTTGGTTGTTGGACAGTCAGGGCATTCTTTGCCCCAGGGTATGGAGAAGGTGATGATGAAATGCCACACAGGTACCTTTCCCATGGGTTAGTCTTTTGATGAGGATGTCCTAGGGTAGGAACCTGACAGGTGGCTGGGACTGAAGAGGAATTTGATTAGTCTGCACGCTGTCATTTGAGAAAAAACAAATCCATAATTGAAAGATGCAGCACTCACTCATACAATTTTAATTAAGAGAAATTTCAGTTGAAGGTAATGTCTTCCCATTAAGTGGACCATAGGGGCAAGGGTCATTCTTTCTTTTTTAAGAACTGTTACTATTTCACAATACCTCTGTCTTTAACTGATGACAGTATAACCTGCCTGTCAATATAGCTAATAGCCAATGCCACTGCAAATGTTGAAAGGTATTGTTTAGTAGCCTAAAACCATATTTATATTTCATACCCAGACTCAGTCTGAAGTCTTACCCTGCCTAGATATGTGCCCAAAGTTGGGCACAGCCCCTTGCTACAGGGATGCCCAATAAATACACATAGATGTCTTTCCTGCTTTGTCTGCAGTTAAGGAAGCTTGTGGGCAAGGCTGCTTGTGAAATTACCTATCTGCAGGTTTCCATCTTCTGTGACTGTATGTCATGGCATCCTCTTGTCACCTGCCCTGCCATAGTTCTTGAGCTCTGCAACAACAGGTCATCTTGTCCCATCTTATAGGGAGACATTGCTCACAGTTCTTGAACTACAAAACTTTAAGAGTCAGGGACTGAAATACTTTGTCTGTAAAGAGCTTCACACATACACTTATATCCTACATATGATCATTTACAAGAATGGCTTGTGTTTTACAGATTATCTGTGAACTTCCAAGTATATTTTAACATGGAAAAATTGATGCAACTATATACAGGGAACTGAATCCGATTTCAGTTAATATAATGATCCATGTGATAGGTTGACATCTGTTTCTGACTTCCCAAATCTTAGCATTCAAACTCTTCAGAAATTAGTGGGAAAGTCAGTAGAAAGCCTCTATATAGAGCACAGTATTAATTCTTCGTGTCTGCTTCATTTTACTTTATTTAGACTTGAAAGATACTCTCTTACGTGCATGAGTTCTGGGATCTTTCCTCAGCACCCATGAGTGGGAATCACATTGCTACATCCTCATATATTGTAACTCAAAGGAGAACGCTAAGGGAAAACAGCCAGAGAAATTCAGCCTAATCCATGTCATGAGTTGTATAAAACAGTTCTTGTACTTCCCACAGATCTGACCTTTCCAACTACTTGTTGTTTGAGGCACTTTAATCAGTGGATTTAGAATTTATTGTATGATACAACTCTTCTTTTTCAGGCAGCAAAAGCCTTGTTAACCCTCTCTTGTAAGTCAGTGAAGAATTTGGCCAATCTCCTCGTGTTTGTTGTTTCTGTCCTAATGTCTGTGCATGTTTTGCAGTTCATTTTGATGGGATCAGACATAGGCTTTGAATCAGCTCCATTCATTTTATCGATTACTGATTCATTGTTAATTAGAAGATAATAACTGAAATACTGAAACTGCTAATCATTGCGCTATGTACAGTTATCATTGGGAAGGGAGGATAATAGTTAGTCCTTACAGAGTTTGGCTTCCAGTGACGTGAAGAAAATTCCTCTGTCTGAAGTTTTCATGGTCAGGTAACCACTGTTTCCAAGAGAAGAGCATGGCTGGAGAGATGTAAACCTTCACAGGAGTTCTTCAGCTGTTTGTGAGACCCTGATTTCAGAGGTATTTGTGAAAAAAAGATTTACAAAGGCATGAATGTTATCTATATGTGGCTTTCTGTTTCTTAGATTTGCTTGTGTTATGTGAGATGTTGCCATTTTATTTGACAACTGCATTGGTACATATTAGGTCACTGTGTCAGGGTGGTGTGATGGCTGGGGGCTCCCTGGGATCCGGGGGATGTTGCCCAGGGAATGGCAGGGCAGGACCTGGCAGCCAGGGCCTGTTCCCCCCCGCCACCCAGGGAGGGCACGTCATTGGCCATCTCTCTGGGGACTTGGATGGGCCGAGGACAAGCTGGGAACGTGAGTCCCAGTGAGAAGCATGTCATGGGGGAAAGGGAGTGTGTGGTCAGGGCCCTTACAGACATCGTTGGACTGTTTGGTTAAACCTCGAGGGCTTCTTTTGCTCCAGGGTGGTCTAACCTGTCATTTGTAATCATCTGTGGTTGGTAACTGCTATACAGAGTAAGCATTTTCACTCTCTTATGCATTTGAGACCATTTTGAAATTAAACTTCCTTGCTTCTATTATTTCTTTTTCTTTTGCATGGAATGAGTATTTGCCATTATCCTGAATACGTGAATGTCACATACAAGATATTTTGTGCACTTGTAAATTCAGCAGGCATTTTCTTGGCACCTCAATATTTCATTGATGCAGCTGGTACTTCACACTCTTCATTTAAAAAAACCCAAACAGTATCTTGCCAAATTACATGAAGTCTAATTTGTCCTTTACCTCTGTACATCTAAAAGTGGTGGTATAACCACCCTTTCCCCCACTATGTGCTTCAGTTGTTGTCGAGGAGGATGTATTAATGGGATAATATATTTTAAAGGAGATTTCAATAAGAGATGTGTTTGTGACTGTTGGGACCAGAAGGGTAGAGACTAGCCTTGGAAGGAGGACAGGAGCTTTGCAAGAGAAGCAGTTGGTGACAGAAGATGGATTTTGGCAAGAAGAAGGGAAAGGGCAAATGTCATACAAAGAAGCAGGGCAATGCAGGAAGACAAAGCTTTATTTTAGGTAAACTGGGTTGCTGGCCTCCTGAAAAGCTGCTTCCCTAGCTTGCTGCCCACCATGCTGTGGCAATTCTGCTCTCGCTGTACAGGGGATGTGTGTTATCCCATGCAGCTGGCAATGGAAACACCATTGCTGTAGTTCTGCAGCTGAACCTGCAACATTTCTGTATATTTAGAAGTGATAACTGGTGGAAAGGATGCTGAGGTAGCTCAGAAGGGAAAGTGGAGCAGTCCTGAACACTTCAGTGAGTCCTTGTGAGAGATTAGTGCCCACTTCAGTGACTGCTGAAGTTTGCAGAAAATATTTGCTTCGCAGTTGAGCACTCCACTGGGACTGCAGCCATGCCCCAAGCTGGAGGCAGTGGGGCAACCCTGACTGCCCTGGCCATGCAGGAGAGTGCCTGCCCTGGCTCGTGCACACAGGCTGGGACTGGAGTTCCCTCATCCGCCCAGTAAATCAAAGCCCATCATAACTTGATTCAAAGCACTTCTAAATAAATGAGCCTTTCAGCTGATGTCAATAGGATTTCTAGGCTCTTTCCCGTTCCTCGGCATCCTTGCATCCCCAGAGAATATAATCAAGCACAGGAGACTGTAACAATCAGGGCTCAGAGATTATGTAGCATCAGGCACAGCCTTGAGGAGTCATGTTTGCTGACATTAAGTTGACTACAGCTTTACGGTCATTTTACACATGACAGCATGTCAGCTGTGTAAACCTCGCTGGAACAGGAGATTGCCTATGACTACTTGCTGTGAAATTGAAATGATTTGTCTGTGTCTACGTGGGCTGAAAATCTTAGCTATTGTTTACTAGTCACTGCAATTTCTTAAGCTTCTCTTCTAATTCAGTGTAATTTTGTAGTGGATTCAAGGCATTAAGGGGGTTCATGATGCAGATATGTGCCAGACCCCACTTCATCAGTGCCTCCATCAGTCTCCCATCAGATTAAATGGGCTTCACCTTGAACACACCAGATTAGATTGTATTTTCCTAACTTCAGTAGAATTTATTCCAAGGGAAATCTGTGTCATTGCAAAGGGATGTATTACTCAAGATCACTTAAGAGTAACAGAAGTGAGCTCTAACTGACATGATTTCTGTGAACAATTTGCTTATTAAGGTTCCATTTAGTGTAACTGGTGTACAGTGTGAGCCCATGGATTCCTATGCTCTCGGTGTAACTATATAGATGATGATTGTGCTAGCCTGCACCTTGACCCAAAGCAATTTTGTAATTACTGCTGTTCTCATTTTTCAGCCCTCACAAAGCTATATAAAGTTCGTCTGTGGAGTTGTTAAACAACAGGACAATACTTTGAGTATGACTTTTCAACATAATTCTGTACAAGTCAGCTATATTTTGCTTTAAATTAGCATACAGAAATTGAAAATCTTTTGACCTATTGTTTTTGACCAAAAGCTACAGAGCTCCTATATGTTCCATACATAACCTTACCACTCCGTGTGTCACAAGGAAAACAGATATGCTTTAAGTTTTTGTGATCCTCTGTTTCATACGACTTGAAGTACAATAAAGATTGGGATAAACAGACTTTATGCAACACCACATCCTAGTACAGAACATTTTATAAGAGAGAAGGAATAAAGACACCCACTGAAAAGCTGCTGGTGTCAAATAATCGTTTATTCTGCTGCTGTTGGCTTGCCCCCATCTAAATGACAGAGGCTCAGATACCAACAGGAAACAATATACCAACAAACGCTTGTGACACCCTGTATAATTCTTGTCACATAAAAAGCCTATGTGGAACTGTGGGCTTCTGGCTTTAGTGTTCTTTTTTTCTCACACATACAGAAACAATAAATGAGGAAATATTTATGTTTATCAAGAAAGAAGGCTGATTTTTACAAACATCCTTCATCAATGAATCTTAAACTTCATGTCTGAAGTTTGGGTGAACTTCGGGGTTGATGTCACATATCGTGCTTAAAAGCTTTTTCATCATGCTCTCCATGTTCTTGTGGTAGCTGCTAGTGAGGTTCCGGATGGTTTCTGTTGTTTGCTCTTCTATTTTAGTAGAGATGTTACCTTGGGAGCCCATTACCTGAAAAGCAGAAGTCCTTTGAGCAGAACGAAGAGTTATATATGACTGTTTGTTGTACTTTTCTTCATCATCTAGCATAAACATAATGCAAACATATCACAGTGCTTCCTAACAGTGAGGATATGGTCTAGGTTGAACTGTACACATAAAAACAGGATTAAAGAGAGCTCTTTCATATGCTCATTAGCAATGGGAATCTCCCCATGAAATGAAAGTTTCCCATCTCACTGTGGGAACAACATTGTACGTGTTTTGTCTTTTATATCACTCATTTTAATTTGTTTTTTATTTTAATGTCTAGTCAACCAAGTTCTATCACTGGTGTGCTTCATTTGGCCTCACTGAGAATAAATGTGAGTGCGGCTAAGGAGCAAAACATGGGAAAGCCGTCCTGACAATGCATAATTACAATTTCAGAGTACTTGAAATGTCTTCAACTGTTAGTGATGTATAACCCTCAACAGGCCTCAGACAAGGTCTTTTAATGTTACATTTTCTTATCTGGCGAAATACCAGACAGCTTCTGGCACAGTTATTATCAGGACATTCGCTTAGAATTTAATTGACTCTAGACTCGCTGAGCATTTTAGCAAGGTTATGTTATAAACAGATGCACACGTTCCAAATCTGTGGCTTTGGTCCCTCCTCCCCCACTGCCCCAACATCCCTTGAATTCTTCTCTATTGGAAAAGTCCTTCAGATACTGGCAGAGAAATTGGTTTCCAGATAAAGAATTCCACGAGGGAGAGAAGACATTTCTGCATACTGACATAGTAAGAAAGGAATAACTAACATATTCTTGTTCCTGCCATGGTTCTCTGAGGTAGACTAGCAGCTAGAGCTAACCTGTTATGTTAGTGGGATAACTAGAGGATGACTAGAAACAAGGGAAGAGTCAATAGCTTTATTTTCCATGTGATTTCAGCCCAACTTAGTCCTTAAAAGGAGGAAAAGCAGCTGAGTTAAGATCTTTTGCACAAACCACCTTTGCCATTCTATTTATCATTACCTGGCAACGTAGTAAGGAGTTTGTCCATAATCCAGATGTAAAACACTTTCCAATTTGGAAGAAATACAGGATGTAGACATAACTGTACATATCAGGAAAAGATTGTCATTTTCTATAGTAACTATTTTTAGCTGGCATTTTATTTTAGCTTTTAGACAAGTTGTAAGGGTCTCATGTGGGAAAGATTGTACAGCTGAGACCAGATTTATGAAGCTGATTTTTTTCCACCGGAGAAAATAACTTCCTAGAGATCCCAGATGGTTGCATGTTATCCAGCTACTAAATACTTTTGAAAAACCTCAAGAAAAATATAATTTTAAGAAGAGCCTCTCTAGACCAGGAACTTGCTCTCTCAGTTCATGTTAATACTGTAACTTGAGATAGTAGATTCTTACTCTTGTATGTTGTTTTCCTGCTTCTGAATTTGAAGGCCTTTTTCTTGTCAGAATGCATATAATGCTCTGCTTAGTCTATGATTTCTGCTGACCTTGAAGGTCTGTCCCTTATTTTGCCCATACTGGTTTTATGCTAGTGTCACTCCAAAGTCGCTAAAACATTATACTGAGTTTGAAGCTGTGCAATTCAGAACTAGGCTTCATATCTCCAGAGGCTGGTTATCTCAGACCCTGTGTGGAAACACTATGAGCACTAGCAAAATTGGTTTGAGATCCAGATTTAAATATTGTACATTTTGAAAAAAGATCTTGTGTATTGTCACTCTGCCCTCAAATTACCTTTTTTTTTGTGTGTTGCTGCTGCTGTTAATTCTGGACTGATGTGGAACATTTCATAGTACCAGAAAATTTACCCCAGTTTGGACAGAGCAACACAAAGTAAGAGGAGGAATAGCGTTAAATGAGACAGTGACAAAGAATTAAAAATACTTATGTCTGAATGTCTGAGCCAGTAAACTGAACTGGGCATCAAACTTCCCTCTGCACTGGCTTAGCTGGAACTCCTGACTGCCTTTCAGGAACAGGTTAACAATGTTGACATTTGTCTGGGTAGATAAATGTTCGACATAATGGGGTCAGGGAACGTGAAGGAGGACTGCAATGATCTTGTTCAACATGCTGTCATTTGAGGAGCAATGTGTGCTCTGTCCTGCTTATGTGAAATGTTCAGTTGACAAACAGTGGCCTTTCCCTGCAGCTTTGTTTGTGGTGAAAAAATGGAGTTCACACCAAATCAACATCTTTTTATCTTCTGCTGTTTCAGAGCTAAACCAAGAAGTCTGGCTTGACTGAAAAGGTGAACAAATTTTAGAGGTGTTTTTACTTTATTTTGGTGTCAGTAAACATCTGAAATGGTACATATGAGACTATTCCACCTGGCCTGGCTGTGTGACAGTGTGTCTGGGGGCTGGCAGTGTATGTTAGAGACTTTGTGTATATATCTGTTCCTAAGGCTTGTGATCTCTGCTGGAAAATGTTTTATGTGAAGTGTGACTGAAATGACAGGTTTGTAAAGCAGTTTTTATTTGACCTCTTTAGCGTTTTTTTTTGGTGACTGCTTTTGCTCGTGTAGTTTCCTTGCCTTTGCACAAAACAAGCAGGGGAAAAAGCAAGAACAAAAACGTAAGAGGAAGGTCATCAAAAAAAAAAAGAGAATGGATTGTGAACCTGCATGAAAACACTAGGGAAAACTACAAGATGGCATAAATGTATAAAATGTACTATAATTCAGATACAAAAATACCAGCCAGACTACTTTTACTATGAAAACTTAGTGAAAATCTCCGAAGTTTTTGTGATTTCAGTTCATCAAAGATGTAGTCTTGTATGCAGTCAAAAAAGTCAGCTAAAATGGAATAGAAATAGAAAGAAAGATTTTAAATCATTGCTTTTATGGAAACATTCACCTTACACTGAAACCTCCAGTTTTAAGACAGGAATGAGGTCTCTCTGGAGTTAAAGAAAAAGGACCCAAAGGTGTTTTTCCTTAAGGGAGTTATGCCTTCAAAGGACAAGTATGAAGCAAATACAGAATCTGGACAATTTTAGTGGTGCAAGTCCACAATACCTTCTACAAATGCATTCAAAGCCTGTGAAGAAGTCAAAGTGAAGCACATACATGTCATAGGTGTTTGCCTCTGTGCTTAATCAGCATGATCATGTTGGCTTGCAGAAGTCTCCATGTAACACTGTTTGAAGCAATTTGTTTTACCATTGAGCACGTTGACACTACAAAAGAACATATGCAGGTTTCTTACTCACATTTGTTTGCTTGTTCCTAAATTCCTTCTCCCTCTGTAACCGGTAGTGGTCTATCTCTGCTATGGCTTCTTCTTTGGCCTGTTTCAGCCTCTTTCCCTTTCCTAATGGGGGAAGAAACAAGGATTTACTTGACACTTGTCACTGTATCCCAAAAGATGAATCGGAGGTATTTTACATGGCATAGTAAAATGGACAAAGCTTCAAGCAAAGTCAGCAGCAGCTTTATTTAAGAATGGTCAGAAGAGCCAAAGTGATTTAGGTCGGGTACTTTTTGATTGAAAGCCAGTCACGTAAGTAACTGTCTTCTGAGACCAACTCCCTGTGTGAAAGCACACATCAAAGGAAAAGCCTGTTGGTTTGCTAACAACAGAAGACTTTTTGCAACTATACATTTTCTTATAACACAAATGATTTTATTTTTTTTAATCACAGCTTAGTGTTTAAATAAATATCTCTTTCTGTCATCAGCAATAGTAGCAGCCAGGTAACAGATTTTAGTTGTCACTGATAGTAAAAGATGTTATACTGTAAATTTGCTGTATTGATTGGTTGCTAGCATCCCTTTATCCCACACCAACTGGATTCTGCTTAGAGCTGGCAGGTTTCCAAAGTACTGCAAGACATGTTTTAACCACTACCAAACTGAGTCACAACCTTCAGGTTTTGTCCTCTTCTCCCCCCTCCTTTTCCTCAAATATTTGTTAAATGCAGAGGTGAGTGATTAAGAGAAAAAGAAGGTCAATGGTATTCTCTACCAATGCATAGAAAATATGGAAGTGATTAAAAACTTGGTTTTTGGTTTGTTTGGTTTTTTTTTTTTAATTTCGCTTTTCTTTTTAAACAGGAGGGTGATCTGTAAGGTGGTATTTTATGCTGTAGTGGCAACTAGAGCCTTCCTCTTGAACTGGCTTGTTTCCATACTTCAGTTTTGTTCACTGTGAATAGTTACTTTGTCTTAGGTAAAATGCTAAGGGTTTGTCAAATCAAGCCCAAGTAAGTCATTGCAGGACTGGGCATAAGGTAGTTCCTGGGTCTAGATGGGATGTAAAGGACAGGAGTAAAAGACTTCATTGGAATGTGATGCTTAAGTTTTTACATGAAGCAGGTGTTGAACATGTCATAACCACCCCACGGTGATGCATCTCTGTCCGCCCGTTTTCTATAAAGTTGGTCAAGTTGCAAAGATCTCCAAAGGACTCTGCTACACTACTTTGTGAGGAAAAATTCACTTTCTAACTGATGGGGCTGTAAATGTCTTGCACTGAAAGTCGATATATTTGAGACACCTGGCCTGCTGTGGATTTTTAGTCTCTTTCTGCTGCACAGCTAGAATTTTAGGAGTGGGATGGAATAAGTTTGCTCTCTTTTCTTAACTAGAACAATGTCTTTGATGGCTGAAAAAGCTATTGCTTAGTTTTTTAAGTTAGGATATCACAAGAACAAGAGAGTGGAGGCTAGGCAGCTGAAAAAGGCCTCTGATGATGATCTGATGTGTGAAATATCCATTTATTTATTTACTTATTGTAGCCACCTACTTAACATCACTGAGAAATATGAATACTTTTGCAGGTTTTGTTGTTTGTTTGTTTTTTTAAAAATCTTTCAATTCAAGCATGAAAACTGAAAACAGTAACTTTTCTGAAATCCTAAGGAACATTCTCCAACTAGGCTAGAAAGATGAGTGTTGGTATTTCTGATTTATTTTCTACAGACTGCTACACTGGACTTGCTACCCCTGTGCTGGGCTTCTGAAGCCTTATCAAGTGTGGCATAGAACAACCTTCCACTGAGCACAGCACGATGAGGAGGTTGAATCTTGGGAGAAAGACTGTTGTTAGAGATTCAACAACAGCCTGGGTAAAGTGCCTGATCCAGCGGTAAATTATTTGCCTGGTTGATATCTCTTTCTGAAGTCACTGTCTGCAGACTGGTAAGTAGAAGCAGAGAGATGCCCAAAATGTGAATTTCCTTTTAAAATTTTGATTCCTGAACTGTTTGATTTTGTGGGTGTGGGACCTGAGGTGCATGATTGTATAAAGGCTTTTTACAAGAAGGAGCAACCTGGTGAGGAACTAGATAGCTTTACTGACTCTCAGCTCATCAGTGCAGTGCTCTCTTGTGTAGAGTACTTCTGCCACTGGGCACTGTGCTTATGTATAAATGGGCAGAGAGGCAGTTTAAAACCTAACATGTACATTCCCAGAGTTTGTATTTGTTTGATAAGGGCTGATTCCCTCAGCTTCTACCACTCACTGTATGAAGTCTTGGGACCAGTATGGGTGAACTGACAGGTTTGTGTAAGAGCTTGACATCAGTCTGGACAACAAAACTTGGAACTAGGTTTAGGTCTGTATTTCGAAGTTTCCCTTATTCTCCTCTCCAAATTTGGAGCTGATCAGCCTTTTACAGAGTTTTCCTTTAGGAGCGGAGCCAGGGGGCGATTCACTGGACCTGGAAGTTGTGGGGAATGACTACGATGAAGCTCTGCCAATTTCACCAGCTGAGGAACTGGATCTCTATAGCAAATTAAATTATTTCAAAATCAGTGGGATTTTAATTTTGAATTCCATCTGGGGGGCCATCTGTAGTAAATATGTTGCACATTAGTCCACCAGATAGATAAATAAATTCATTTAAAATGCACAAAATGGAAAGACATTAACTGTAAAACAACAGTTCATTTGCCTCTGACAATGTAGCTAGTGAACCAAAAAGTGTATATATACATACTTGACCGTGCACTGGAGTAAGCACAATACATAGGGTGTCACTGTAGGGTGGCAGCCATTTCATTTTTCCATGGTGCCTTTAGGATTGGCACAGCAGGAACCTGCTGCTTCCTATTTAATTAAGTGGAAAAGCTGTGAGTAAATTACTGCTAGTTCAACAACGTTGTGGACAGAATCGGCAACTGCCAACATATGCGGTAGTGCATATGCTGCGCCTGATTAAGTTAAGCAGAAACTAGAGCTTAACCTGCTGTTTCACTAGAGACAAACTAAAATTAATTAATCAGTCTGTTATTAACCTCTTGTCTGCTACCTTCGTTGTGCAATAGGGAATTGCCTTTTCAAAGTCTTACTGATCTTCTGGATGGGATTCTCTGCAGAGCACAGCCGAGCTGAAGTCAAACCTTACACACTGAAGGGTGGCAGAGCATTGAAATTCAGCCAAAAGCATGTAAAAAGAAGGCAGGAAATACAGAAGGATGGGCAAACCAACCTGTCACTACGATATATCCTCTAGGATTAGAAAGGTGAGGTACAGAAAGCTCCAAGTTTGGAGAGACTTTTGCCCCAAAGGTATGCTGTGGATGCCAGGTTTGCTGCTGCCCCTTTGTCCCTCCTTCCCGTCCTTGAAGACGGGGAGCAGCAAAGCAGCTGTGCTATGCCTACTTTCCCTGTCCACTGTTGCCCATGATTACAGTATCTAACCAACTTTCTGTAACAAGCCAGATTTTCTTACCTAACCTGGGAAGGCATTATTAGCATGGAGAAAGTTTGTATTCTTATTTCTAGCATTTCTGTGATGTTAATGAACTACCCAGCTTTGGTTAGATCCAAAAGAACTAGTGAGGTTTTTCTAGGTGGTTGGGATTTTTTAGATCTTGCAAGAAAAAGACAGTAGAAAGCAAAAATGTTGCATTCTAATTTGCTCAAACACTGTTATCTTACTTTCCAAAAACTGCTGTGCTAAAATTGGCTTTCTGTTTTCAAACACAGCATCTAGGCTTCTAGCTGAATTTCTGCATAGAAATCATGTCATATGAAGAAGTTGCCAAAAATTAATCATATCTTCAAATAGGACCATTTCAGTTGTCTTCAAGAGTGTTAAATTGTCTGCAGAATGGGATTTAGAGATGTTCATTTTGAGAAAACTGTTTTGCATTTTTAATAAAATACAATAGAAGCAGTTGATCAGTACGTATAGCTTTTTCAGTAGATAAAATAGGTCCTGGATATTATCCAAGAGAGCTCTATGGATATAATTCTGTTTACAATATCTTATTTTGATTAACATTTGTTTTTAATCTGATTTCCTGAAACCTTTCATCTGAGTTTTCATTTTATTAGGCACTAGAAATTCAAGCCAAGATATAAAAATCCATAGGAAAACAAGTTTTGCTAAACCCAGTGTTCATGACACATTTGTTTCCCTTATTTTACCCAAAAGGATTTTCAGGAATTGATGGCTTGGCTCTGGCAATGCTCAGTTATTTCTGGGATCCAAATTATGCTTAAAACAAAAATGATAGATAAAGCAGTTCTGTGTATGAAAGGCCAAAGGATTGCAGACTGTTTTGGTTTGTGTTTAATCAATTTAATAGTTTGAGCCTTGTATGTGTGAATTTACCAACAAACTATTAATAATTTGTCAGGTATAAATTGGAATTTGCTTTACAAACAGCTGCACGTATGTCAGCAAAAACTAGGTCCATTATCTGTTTATCTCTTTTGTGTGTTCATGCTACATTTTGATCTGGTTAGGTGAGTATCAACTGTAAACACTGAAGGGTTTGCATAAAGTAGTTTTGCTAATTGCATTTCCTTGAAAATTACTGTTCCTGGTTGTGTCCCATGAACAATCTGCCTTTCATTCTTCTCACATTACAGAGTAAATAGGATAGTTGGACTCATTGGTATGGTGGTGTTGTGCAATGGCTGTTTGTGGTGACAAAGGAGGGCATACCTATGGTTTAGCAGGGAGGGGACTACCTTAACACTCGCTGGTCAGGTTCATTGCTTTCAGTTGCAGCCCAGATCTGCAGAGTGCTGGGCCTTGAGCAGAAGCTGCTGATCAGAACTGGTACCAGGTGGATCTGGGCTGGTGTTTCCTGGGGTGAGGCAGCATGTCCTCACCTTGTTTCTTCAAACTCTGTGTGTACAGGTTAACTAGTTGCACTGGATATATTGGTTGTGCTTCATGTATTTCCATTTATCATAGTTTTCATGCTCAGGGACAAACTATGCAACCTGTTATGCTGATCTAACAGCAGAATCACTCTGTGGAAGAGACTGTTGAAGTTATTCTGACTTGGCATAACTGTATTTAGCACTAAACGAATCTCTTTTGTCTTTGCCCCACAGTATTTCAGTTATGCTGGTATAGTTAGGTGTCCAAGGTGGTATAGTGACATGGCTATGATACATACTGAAAGTAAGGACAACATGGAAATTTTTAAACTTTTACTTTGTAGTATCAGTGCAAACCTCTTGTAACATTGAATATAATAATGATTGTCCAGATATAATAATTCTGTTAGATTAGCTATGTATAGATTAGCTTGGTTTAGCACAAAACCCAGAGTGGAGTAGTCCTTAGAAAAACAAGCATTGGCAACATTATGGCCCGACCTCGTTTGTGTGATCAATGAGATCTAAAATTCACAAGAGCTTTGCTGTTCACACCCTAGTAGAAGCTGTTGGCAGTGTTTAACATGAACAAAAAGATCCATCGAAGTCTTTAGATG
Source organism: Podargus strigoides (assembly GCA_028020825.1). Taxonomy (NCBI): domain Eukaryota; kingdom Metazoa; phylum Chordata; class Aves; order Caprimulgiformes; family Podargidae; genus Podargus; species Podargus strigoides. The sequence goes on along the minus strand of CM051627.1, from coordinate 23,528,276 downwards.
AATATGCCATGTTAGTAGCTATTTGAACTTCTTGCCCTTGATCTGCTATACCTAGGAATAAAATGTCTTGAAAATGCTTCAGGTTTTTAATGGAATAGCAGAGAACTGTTGAGGCTGGAAGGGCCCTTCAGGGTCTGCTCCAACCCTCTCCTCAGAGCAGGCTTGACAAGGGCAGTTTGATCGGGGCCTTAACCAGCAGTTTTTGGATATCTCAGTATAGACTCCACAGGCTCTCTGGGTGTTCCTGGGTTGTAGAGTTGTGTTCTTATGTTTAAATTTTTCCTATTGTCTCTTGCCCTTTCACTGGATACCACTGGAAAAAGTCTGGCTCTGTCTTCTTTACCCCTCTGTCATTTTTTTATTTTTTTTTCCCCTCCTAGATTTTAATGTATGAGAAATTTTTATTTCCATCATAATTTTTATAAAGGTAAAAAAAATGTTTGTCTTTTTAAGTAATAGAGAAGAATCATAGAATGGTTTGGGTTGGAGGGAACCTCAAAGGTCATTAAGTTCCAACCCACCTGCCAGGGCAGGGACACCTACCACTAGATCAGGTTGCTCAAGGCTCCATCCAACCTGGCTTTGAACACTTCCAGGGATGGAGCATCCACAGCTTCCTTGTGCAACCTGTTCCAGTGCCTCACCACCCTCAGGGTAAAGAACTTCTTCCTTATTTCTAGTCTAAACCTACCCACTCTCAGCTTCTTCAGTCCCTTGTAGAAAGTCATACTGATGAAGTATTTCTACTCTAAATATTTTTAGTGATAGCAAAACTCTTAATAGCTGTGTTTCTATAGCTGCTGAGTAACTCCTACCTAAACACTAATACACTGGTAGGTGTAGGCAGTGGTTTAGTTCAAGTTTCTGACTCAGAGGGGTCTGGAAGATGCTTTAACTGTAAGAAGCCCCGTGCTTATCAAAAGTGCTCTGTGTGGGGCTGAGGTAAGACAGGGGAGTGCTTTTTTTGCAGAGTAGAGTAAATGCACCTGTAACCACATCTGGATTCTGCAAGACACTTATCTTCAGTTATTACTTTTATGTTATAATGATGCTTTTTTGGGTTTTTGAGTTTTTTAATTTATGAAATCTCTCTTTAACTAGCTGTTTTAGAAAAAGCCAATCTGACTTTTCTGGTTTAAAAAACAAAAGCAAACCAAATGAAAACAAACAAACAAAAAAAATCAAAACCAAAAGTAAAGGGTAATCAGCATCAAGGTATCATAGCTAAAGGCCTGATTCTGCAGTCTGTGTTCAGAGCAAACTCCCACTCCTTCCGGTGGGGCTATGCCTTTCCAGGTCATATGCCCCCTTGTTGTGGGAAACAGTGAGATTCCTCTGCCCTCTGTGAGAAGGGAAGAACCATTCCACCCAGAGCACCTTGTTTGTCTGCATAAGGGTTGGTTCACTTAATTGTTCCCTGCTTTCAGGCTGGGAACAACAACCTCAAACACCTTCTTTTTACCTTCTTTTTGTGAGCCTTCTGTTTTATGAAGGTGGGAGAATATTTGGATTTTTTTCTCTGTTACTTCTGCAAGGTGCACAGGCAGTGGCTGGGTGCTCAGGGAAGGGCTATTGCCTTTCTACTTATTTTTTGTGTGCTGCTGTACAAATTAACATGTTATACTAATAATGAACATGCAACAATGCTGATATAGAAACTACACAAATTGTTTTTATTTAGCTTCTCTTTCTCCCTGGAAAACAAAATATATCCTTTCATCACACTCTTGCTGCACATGACGTGATCTTCACGCATTTTAGTTAAGTCTTACAGGACACTATTGCTTGCTGCTGCTGGTTTCTAAATCAAGATAACCTCATGAAACAGTATTAATGTTTCAGTGCTTATGCAAGTCAGTGACTCATGTCGTTGGTACCTACATTCAGGAGAATAAGGTCACCATATTTTGTATTAAACCACTGGGAGATGAATGCAGAAAATTAACAGAATAGATAATGGAAAGACTCTGCTAGGAGAATTATTTATTTGATTTAAACTATTCTAGCAGGCACCTTCATTTTTATATTTGGTGGTATTAATTTTTTGTTTAGATATGACTAGAATAAAAATGTTTAAATTTATTATTGAATATCTACACATGCTTTGCCCTGGGAATTTAGGCAGTCAGTAAACAAAACATTTATTTTAAATTGAGCATTTAATCACTTGTTGATTACTTGTACCACGTAATAAGATTTATTTAAATGACCCATTACAGTCCTGACTTTGCTTGTGATTGTACCATGACTTTGATTACTATCATTGTGCTGAAGTCTCCCTTTGTTTTTGTCTAACTTTTTTGGAGCCCAGCTGAGATTAGAAGGCAAGTTACTAGATTTCTAAGTGAAGAAGAATACTGAAAAATTCATACAAGACCTATAAAATGAACTAGAGAGTTTGGGTTCTGGTCCTCCAGAGCTGGCAGCTAAAGGCGTGTAGGCTTCTAGTTTAAATAGCTAAGGAAGGCTGTAATGACATTATTGGCATTGAGATAAAACAAGAATAAATCTAGCTGACAGGATGAATATAACAAAGAAAACCTTGTTGAACATAAGGCACGTGCACACAGAGTTTTAAGCAAACTCTGAATGTTCAAGTTTGGTAAACTGCCTAGCTGCAGTCAAGGCACAGCGCTAAGGCAAGCAGGAAGAGAGAACAGGAGCAGCACAGCTGTGATGTATACAGATGAAATAATGCTGTTTTTCCGTGAGCCACTGTAATTCTGAAAACTACAGTAAAGTTGAAAACTACAGTAAAACCAGGCCAGCTACTTACTTTTTTTGGCTTCCTCCAGTTTGTCCTTGGCACGTTTTTCTGCCTGCAAAAGCTGCTGGATTCCCTGAGACTGGCTGGTCATGCTGATTGCTGAGGCTGGTGCACTTCTGCGGGGATTGGAGCTCGGAGGGAGTTTTATACAGCCGCCAGGCTCTTCCCTGTGCTTTTTGTTCTGTCTGTTATTGCAACAGCCTTCCAGATTGCACCAAACCAGCCGGCTCTGCCTGGATTGCTGCTGGGCAAAAAGGCCTGCTAGAGCAATCAGAAAAACACAGCAGCGAGGCTGAAAGGAATGTTCTCCCTCCTCAGGGTCACAGAAAAGCTGAAGTGTCTGATTAACACATTGGTAAAAGAAGAGCACTCCAAGTGGCTTGCAGTTTAATGAGGATTTAAAAAAAAAAAAAATCTTTTACTGTTGAGGCAGAATATAGCTAATCTTGTCAGAGGAACTGAGGAAAAAAAAAGTTTCTTGGAATTTCCTTTTCATGAAACTTCCCCTGAATGTGAAAAACCAGAGCCAGCCAACAAGTAGTTTTGGTTGAACACAGTAAACTGCTCTTAGGCTTCTGTCCGGTGTTACTTAACATTATCTGTTAGAGTTTTTTCACTTAAGAAAATATCTTCTTTCGTCTTTATCTTCTTCAGGAACTAAAATTTAAAAAAAACATGTGATGGTTGAGGTGTCCTCTGTGTTGTAATCTGCCACAAGGGAGATGAGAGCTGTGGTGTGAAACTTTGCAATTAGCTCTAAGATCCAGGCTCTGGGAAGGTATGACTGGTAGTCTAGGACTTACTTTCAAGTCCTAACACACACAGCCGTCAAATAAATGCATGAGCGTAGCTGTAGATGCATATCCCATTCCCTATGGTAGGAAAGAGTGTCTTGAGAGCTACTGCATGATTAAGCAGCATGTTCAGATTTTGAATCCTTATTAAAAAACAACAAATCCTACTGTCACAGGTACTTCAGCCATTGCACAGGAGAGGGACATGTCAAGACGCATAATTAAAATAGATTAATTTTTTAAAAAATATTTCATAGCATGGGTAAAGCATATTTACTGCAAGCCCTTCTGACACAGCTGTGTCAGGATCAGAGATCACCTTCTGATGTAAATGGATTTTTCTGGCCGCAATTTTATATATATATATATATGTATATAGATATGATTTCTGCATATGTATTATAAAATATGTATACAAAAAAATTCTTTGATGCTGCCTGCTAATGGCCCTTGCTTTTCTGGGGCTTCTGAGGGCAGATGTGCCATGCTACTTGCTTGCTGCAAGGCTGTTACCTGGCTCCCTCTCAGGACAATGCCTGTTTTCTTACAGTGTATTGGTTGGTTTCTTCTGTCATCCAGAAACTGTGTGAGATGCCTCCTTATCTCCAGCACTGAAATTAGAGGTCTGCTCTAGCTGCAAGGGAGCAGATCTGGAACTCTTTTTAGAAGATTTTAATGTGTAGCTTTGAAATTTGTTTTATTCAGATGTGGAAGAAGAAGTGCTGATTAACTGTACAGAAAATGTGGAAAGTGCAGGGTTAGGGAGCCTGTTGTGCCACTGGGGCTCAGCTCCAAATGATCTGACTGGCAAAGAAAAGCAAAGTGGAAAATGAAAGTAAAAAATGAAGTGATTTGGTTTACTTGGGGCAGGGAACTTGGGCTCAGAACTTAAAAGCAGTAGTTACTTAAAAATTAAGTAGGAAGCAGATATGTTAGGCTTGTCTCAGACATCAAAAGTGTATTCCAGGCAAAGGGTCTTGTCAAGCAAATCTCATTGCTACAAGAAATGTTATGAAACTGCTAGCAAACTAAACTGTTTCAGAGTTTCTGGACTTGGCTGAAAGCACTAGGGGTCAGATGCTTTTATTTTTCAGAGCAGTTCTCAGTGCTATAATATGTTACATTGGCCTCAGTAATGATCTGAATTTTTTATATTTACAATCTGTTAATTTTAATTAATATTTCATAGTAAATGTGATGATTTTTTACGGGAAAAAAATCCACCCTTGAACAGATTACAAAGCTCTTCCATTGTTAAAAAAGTCATATATTTCTTAAGCAGATCATTTGAGCTGCAAATGTTACAGTTCACTATTTCAATGTTTTTCTGAATCAAAAAGAATCTCAGTTTATAATTATCCTTGTAGTTAGTTCATATAAAGTGTGGTGGCATGCCATGCTGGCACTCACGCGATCAGGCAGGTACTGGTACACCTCTGCAGGGGCGATGATGATAATTTATTTTGGCCGGTGTTTCTACACATTTTGTTCGACTCCACACAAAGTACTGCCGCTTAGAACTAATTTCAAAGCTTGATGGTGACGGTGATGATCTCAGACTATTTTGACATGGTACCTCTATGTATTCCACTTTATGGATAATTCATTAAAATAAAGTAGGTTAAGTCACCAACTGACCAAACAGACTCCTACTTCATCACACAAGCTAATAAGAAGCTTCTCTGTGTCCTAGTCTCTGGCTTTCCTTCCAAGTCAGCTCCAGACTCATTTAATTAGAGAAGAGAAGCCGATGTGGTGACTGGTGATGGGGGGAGGAGAGGTGTTACCAGTGGGAGAGAGGGCAGAAAAAAGTTTGGTGGTGGTTTTATCTATTTATTTTTTAAAATAAACTCCTCCCTCTTCTCAGCATTTCTTCCAGCTATCTTGGTCCTCAGAATTTCCTGAGCCTTTTCTGGTTTTCCCCATCAACAGAAAGAAAAAACAGGCTCAGTTCTGGCGTTCTTACTCACCCAAAGGAAAGCTGTGGAGCAAGGAAATAAAGAGTCTTACAAGGGATGAGAGACCCTGCTGAGCCACCCCTGCTCATCCACAGCTTAACCAGCAGAAGCACTCTACATCAGTTAGTTCAGATGATTTTACTTGAAAAAAAAAAATCTGCTTGCTGTTACTCAGATTGAGCCTTACCTAGCATGAATATAACAACTTCTCAGTCTGTCTGCCACTGAGTAGTAAAGGCAGTGCTGTGGCATCCTTTTATTGTGGGTTAAGTGCATGTAGGCTCTTTTGTATGTAGGAGGGCAGCAGGCAGAGTTTCCACTGAAATGTGTTTAAGTTGAAGGTCTCCCATGCATTGCCTGTGGCTGTAGTTCCCAAAGCACACACATTTTTTTAATCACTTTTTGATGATAAAAGATATTTTTGCCAAATGAGCTGCTATGACTGCTAAGTAGTACACTTTGTTCAGGCTACAGCTTCAAAGCAGTGACATTGATTCAATGATAAAGCACTACAATCAGGCAGGGCAGCTGGTGTGGATGCCTTTGTGTGTCAGTGTGTGCCTTTTGTTTTATTGCTCTAGAAAGGCCTAAGTAAGGAAACGCAGGGTGCAGATGTGCATAGCTTCCTACATCACGATGGGGACTGCTTTTCTGATGAAAATGGAGTTACCTTCAAATGGAGTAAGATCTATGATGCTGAGAAAGTGTAGTGGGCTCCTGTCAGCATTAATGTCAAAAGGTCTTTGTGCATAAATTAAAATGTATGCAGTGAAAACCATCTCACATTTCTCAGAATCATGGCCTTTTCTCTCTGTATTTAACAACCATGTTTGCTTATAGTAAAAGAAAAATAGTTATGAACTTTGTACTGAAGTTGTAATTATGTCTGCAAGCTAGGATTCTTGGTACACTGTTCTCTGACTGTGACATTCTCACTCTTTACATCAGTGCAGTTCACCTCAGCAGCCTGAATTTCACTCAGAGGCCTGAAAAATATGGGAACAAATAGGTAAGCAAAGATGAATAAATATGAAAATATTGCCAGAGGTGGGTTGCTGCCATACCGTCTGAGTGAGCTTATTGACTGCTGGCCAAGCCTGTCGACACAGCCACAGCTTCAGCTGAAGCTGTGAGCTTCAGTCTGCCTACCCTGTAATGAACACCTACCTGGAAACCAACTCATCTTTTTTTCTCAATTTGGCCTATGTCTAGATATGAGTAGTTATGTTTGCAACTATAGTTGGTTTAGCATTCAGAAAAAGCAAGTGTGAACTCTGTATTTAATTATTTTTTCTAAAAATCTTTTTAACTCTCAGGAGATAAATTAAGAAAAAAAAATGGTGTTTTTTTTGTTGTGTGTTTTTGGGGGGGGGCACTACCCATGTGATAATTCAGGTAAAGTAAATCATTTAAAAAAAAAAAAAAAAAGAGCCATAGTCTCTGAAACTTCCAGGTTAATTTATAACTTGACCATTAGCATGGTTGTGATTATTCCCTATTCTCAGTGTATGATGTGTTCACCCTGGCCAGCCAGTAAGCCCCTACCCAGCAGATTGCTCACTCCCCCACAATAGCATGGGGCAGATAATCTGTCTGAGAAAACTTGTGGGTCAAGATAAAAACAGTTTAGAAACTGTGGGGAAGGGGAGGTGAAGTGCTACAAAGGCAGTCACTCATCACCTCCCACAAGCAGACCAATACCCAGTCAGCCTCCAAATAGTGGCTACTTTTGAAAGGCCAAATCTCCAGTTTTATCGCTGAGCCTGGCATTACGTGGCATGCAATATCCCTTTGGTCAGTCAGGGTTGCTGTCCTGCCTGCGTCCCTTCTCAGCCCCTCACCCATCCCAGCCTCCTCCCTGAGGGGGCAGAGGGAGGAACAGAGAAAGCCTTGACACCCTGCAAGCACTATTCAGCAACACTTAAAACATGGGTGTGCTATCAACACAATTTTAGTCACAAGCCCGCAACGTGTGGGCTGCGATGAAGCAATTAACTCCATCCCAGCCAGGCCCAGCACGCACTGTTTGATTTAAAATAATGTTTCCTCTTTTTTCTTTTCCCAGTGTAGTTATTTGCTCTCTTCTTTCCCACCCTTCTGCATTAAGAGCATTCCTCTTCCCTTGTCACATCCTCTTGATGACTTTTAGCATTGCTGCCTTCCCCGAAAGAAGTTTGCAACCTCATCAGTGTTTGTGCACAGGGAGGCAGGGAGGGGAAGTGAGGAGTCATGTAAGTATATTTTGAGCTATGTAGGCTAACCAACAACTTGCATTCATGTCACAGCTCAACATTCATTTGAAGAAAACCAAGTGTAATATATCAGAAAATTTCAGTGCTGTCTCAAATTAGATTAAGCAAGATCAACAAAGATACCACAAAGAAAATAGTTCAACTTTGCAGCCTAGAGGAGCTGAACCTGTAGTCCTCTGTACTGTACTTATGTGCTGCTGCTTTGTATACAGCTCAAGGTCATTTAACCAGTTTGATGACCTTTGACAAAATCTTGATTTTTCTACTCTCATTTCATTGTATTTCATTCCAGCTCTGAGCAACACCAAATTAATCTGAAAGTGAATAAAAGGAATAATAAGAATTTCCTTTCTGCTAGTGAAAATATTAATATTACAAAAGGAAGTAGGAAAGCTTTTGTTTTTGGTAGTTCTCACATAGCAAGTCATTATTTAGAAAGGTAAGACACAAAACCTGGGGTGGAAAAATGACAAATACTGGCAATCTGTCTCTAAGACCACAGCAGACATTGCCTTGGCTAAGCTATTCACTGTAAAATTTCCTGACATTATTCCTGATACAATTATAAAGGTGATGGGGAGGTTTTTCTCCTTATTTTGTAAGACCTGTTTTTGAATTAGTGTTCCTAAAACAAGAAACGCATACTTATGTTACTACAAGTGTACATACACAAGCATGTGTTTGTGCACTGAGGTTAAAAATCTCTTTTTCTTCATTTTCCAGTGCCTTCTAGGGTTTTTGGTTTAATTAAAAAAAAATAGAATTTACCCTCCCTTCATAAAAGAAATTGGAACATTAACTAATTTTAGCCTATTCATCACTTTACATCATGTCTCGGTATTTCTGCTCTGTTTCTCTCACTCATGTGGCTGCAAGAGCAGCAAGTCTTGCATGTCAGGCAGTTCCTCATTTTAGAAGGGGAAGGAATTTTCTTGTCAAGCCTTCATGCAGTAAACATTTTTTTTTTTTTTTTTGCCAGTCCCTTGTAACTCGTAGAGGTTTGAGTTTTGCTTTGCAGAAAGTAATTCTGATGAGGATCTCTGTATGTTTTCTGCAAAGCATTTGTCCCTCTTAGGGGCTTGGAAAAAAAGGTCGAAATTCACCATTAGTTTTGCTTTTCTTTCAAACACTTCACTTGCAAATGATTTCAGAGTTTAGCTAAACTAAGCACAGTTACAGCATGTTGAATGTGCCCTGGCTTCTCGTGTCAGACTTCTTTAAAAGCTGGTTGATTTATGCTGCTGCTCGCAGAGCATAGAAAATGCCAGCACATCTGCGCGCAGCACGCCTCACGTTTTCCTACCGTGAGGAATTTTTCTGCCTTATCCAGCAAGGACATGTATCTAAGGCCTTCCTGATAGATTTTTCCATATATTTTCAGGGCTACCACTGCAAAATCACATCAGATTATTTTCTCTAAGCCAGCTCGGGTGAGTATTTTGGGCAATGGCACAGTGTGTCATCAGCCAGTGTTTCTAATCCAGTGCGATCAGTTTTAAAATGTTGCTTTATGCATAGAGAGCTGTTTAAGATGCAAATACTCCGGCAGCAGTTGTGAAGGCAAACATGGGAACCGCATTTGGAGTGTTAGAGATGGCCAGCGCTTCCAGCTGACAGACAAGCAGTGCTGCGCGCGGGTTGCGAGGCCTCGTGCACTGAGGGAAGCCGTTGCTGCTGGATCCAAGGTCACCACATGGATTGTTGGCTTTCAGTTCAGCACAGGAGACAACCGGTCTCACGGTGCCATCTGGGGCCTGGCAGGGACCCCCTTTCTCCTTGCGCTGGTTGTGGGCCTGGTTTGAGGTGGTGGCGTTGGGATGGGAAGGCGAAGCTGGTGGGAGCCGGCTGCAGAGAAGCCGAGGCCCTCGTAACGCTGTTCAGGGGAAGAGTGAGACTCAGCTCTGAACTTCGCTTTTGGTTGAGATTGTCCTCTGTGTTGGATGGAAAATAGCAGGGGTGGTGATCCAGAGACAGGGCAGAGAGGACGTGTGCCATTATCCCGGAAGTGTAATAGACTGAAAATGTGCATTTGTGACAGAAACTGTGCTTTTAATAGTGTGTCTTGAAGCAGAGGCCATCATGGAAGAGCTCCTTGTTTCCCTCACAGCTCCTGTGAGGAGATGTTGGCTCGGTATTTCTGTGGTTATCGCACAGAAGCTTTAGGGGTTAGTCTTTGCCTGGGAGATGCAAAGAGCAAAGTATTGCACAGTAGGAACATTTTGGAAGTTCCTTGCCTACCCACAGGGAGTGTTTTCTGGCCCTGCGGAGAGCCACGAGATTTCTGGTATCAGCATTTTAAAGGAGAATGTCTGACCACCAATCTGTGCTGTTCTGAAGTTAACACAAGAACAAGGCAGATAACTTTTTTATTTTTAATTATTTATATTTTTAATATAAAATGGAACATCATTAACATGCAGTTAATGTTAATATGCAAAGTTTTCCCTAGCAAATATATGGTCAGACAGGAGCTGCTGGAAACAACAATATAGACAAATTATTATCAATGTGGTTATTCTGAGCAGCTGCCTAATTTATCTTTGAAATAAATGCCTGGAGAAAACTATTTTTCTAGAGAAAGAACTGGAATTAGACCACCATGAAAGCACAAAAGTATTCTCTGTATTTCTGTCTGAGGATATTGTGAATATTTGCATTGCTCTTTTTTTGCTACCATGGGTAACAGCAGAAGCAGCATGGATTAAACCTCCTCTCACAGAGCATGGCACAGGCTACAATAGAAGTCTCTCAAAAGAAAAAGTCATTGCTTTGAAAAACCTCAAAAGATACATTAAAAAAGAAGCTTCATGCTTATGGTAAAGTAACCCTTGATAAAAGGCTACACAATATTGGCTCTCAAAACCCACTTGAAATTAAATTAAATCCATTGAAATTCTTTAGTAAAGGCGTAACAAGTAATAGCTTTTATTCTGTCAGTGTGCCCTACTGGATCTTTTCCCTCCAAGCCATCTGAGATCCTCTTAATAGCAGAGGTGATTGTAGATGTGTGTCCTAGAATTCAGAATATTATAGAGTTCAGCTGTCCATTTTACTTCTCCCCCTTTTCCAGGTAGGAGTGAACACCTTATGCCAAAGTACTGAGAATCTCAAGAATTGTTCTGTTTCTACCTCTTTGTGGCCACTTGACTCTCACCTTCAGAACAAAAATGACTCTGGCTTTATGAAATAACCTGCAATAGTACGGAGAGCAGTGCCTGCATTTTGGAGGTGCCAGCAGCTCCCCATCAGCACTGGCTGTACAGAGCCTCGTGTTCAGTACACTTCTGCACCCACCTGCACACGTAGCGGTGCCAGCACTTTTGCTCGCTCCTACAGCCGTGTTTTCATGAATCCCACCTGGGAAGGAGAGGGGTAGAAATAGTGATGAAAAGACAAGGCTTTCTCCTTGTGAGCTGTGGCAGTGCAGGGTGGGAAGCACTCGTCTGTGTACATCAAATAACAGTGTTGTCTTACAGGGTCAGGCTTTTTAGATGTTGTGCAAACTGACTTTAATAGCAACAGGTTGATATATTTTTCATAATGTACATGCTATGTCCAGAAAAAAACAGAAATATGTGTTACTACACTGGGTACTGCTTTGAAGCATTACAGGTAGAGCACTGTCATTTCCCTTTAATTTCCCAGTATAAATTACCCCTCTCATTGTGATATCTTTTGATATCAGTGTTTTCTTCTGACCCTCTCACATTTCTGGTTTTGCAGTTCTACAGTATGTGAAATGCTTGTTATTATAGCAGTGATGATACTGAAGAAATAACAAGGCTCAACAGCATAGAAAGTTGTGTCAATAGGTATGTGAATTAAAGGGTGGGAGGGGAGCTGGCGGTAAGAAGTTCAGAAACCTGACTCTTTACTGTAACTTTGACTTCCTCTATACGATTTGTTTCTGTTTTGAAGTTTGCAGATTAAAAATATAAAGGGATGACTTGGTTATGGGAACCTTTCCCCTCCCCAGACAGTATCTGATAGGCTTGTTACCAACTAACGAAAGGTTTGTGTGAAAATATGCTTAAGCCTGTGGCTTAGATGTATGTTGTGCTGTTATTGGGCTCACAAATCTTACTAACAACTTAGCACACTCCCTTGTCAAAGAATCTGTGTTTATTTTAGAAAATTGACCTGAAAAATAATTTTGCAAGGGGAACGTTCAGAGTTCTCTGCAGGAACATGATTTAAGCATATTGAACCCTACCAGTACTTGAGGATGAAGATGCTTTAGTTACTCATCTACCAGCAGTCTGCTTGAGCTCTGAAGGAGCAGATTAGTGGTGCAGCAAAGAGTAGCCTCTGTGTCCTGGTGTAAAGAGCATGCAGAAATGACCCAGTCCTTTCCTGCACTGCATGATGTCTTTCACATTGTCCAACAGCTGCAGGCAGCAGTGGGGAACATGCACCCATGTTTACTTAAATGTGTGAAGTTTCATTTTTAGCTTTTGTTCAAGGAACGTTAAGTGGGAAAACTGCTGCGTACATCTAGTCTCTAACTGCTTCCAAGAGCTAGCGTTCTCTAGCTTCCACTAATATCCACATGGGAAAATGGAGAGGCCTGAGAGGCTGTATTTCTTCCTATGAAATCACCAACTCAGTTAAATATTTTCAGACCTATGGTTTTCCATAATGTTACTAAATCACAGCCTCTGCAGAGAAACCTTAAAGTGGCTGACTTTGAAATTTGAGCAAAGGAAACTCGAAGTATTAGGAAATGACTGGAAGCTTTCAGGGCATTTACTGCAGTGATTACACAGACTCTTAATGCTCAGAGTTTTAGCAGAAGATGAGTGGCAGTAGGCTCTGTGTTTGGAGGAAACCCTTGTTAAAACGAATGTTGCAAAGCAGAAATACTTCAGATTCCCTAAGAGCGGGATGACTGGGGAAAAAGAGGCAGTTAGGGTCCTTCCAGAGTGGCATAAATGAAAACCTTTGCTTCACTTTGGAATAATAAATTAAAGAAAAGCAAAAAGTTTCTTCTTCATTGACTATTCGAGAGGTGGGGTTTTTTGTCCTTGTTTTTTGTTTTCTAGTGAAATGCCATAAAAATGAAAAGAATTTCTAAGAGTTTCAGTATGGAGTGTGTCTAGGTCTCTATCAGTGACTAGTACTGACTTTAAAGATCGTGTTACCTATCCTACCCTCTCCCTACAGTTTTATTATTATATTGGGCTATTATCTTAAATCATGTGCGAGGATTAACAGATTAGTTTTGAAAGCCTTTTTTTCTCTCTTTTTCCTACTGCATAGTTTGTGGTATGTTGAAGTTCCTCTGCTGTCTTTATATTCTCATCCATGGTATCATTATTGATAAAATAATGGTATCAAAAATATATACTTATATTTTTGGAAACAAAAAAATACTGGAAATGTTTTTATCTCCAAAACACCATATCAAATAGACAGGATATATATATATTTATCTATCCAAAAATCAAAACAGCAAATTGAAGTGAATTTTGAAGTTAGTTATGGAGGACTGGCTTTTCAGAAAAAATAAATAAATTTAAGGTGCCCCAAACAAACTTCATATACAATTCTGCAAACTGCTTTCAGTTATAGCTGTGTATGCAAATCTATAAACTCTAGACATTAAAAGAAATCTGGATTCAGTACTGATTCATAACCATCCTCAGAACTGACCAACCAAGTGTCTACAAAAAGTAATATCACTTCAGAGTCCTAGCATTTCAGAGCTAACTTGTTAATTATGCAGAGAATAATTAGGAGATACTTCTGTCTGTAATCTTCTTAGTCAGCTACGTAGATATTTGCAGCAACAGAACCTTGATTTCTTCATAGCTGGGCATGATGTATAGACAACTGTATTCTTATGGTTTTGCTCTTTGACAGGACAAGGGGCAATGGGCAGAAACTGGAACACAGGAGGTTCAATCTTAACATAAGAAAACACTCATTTACTGTGAGGGTGACAGAGCACTGGCACAGGCTGCCCAGAGAGGCTGTGGAGTCTCTGTCTCTGGTGACATTTAAAGCTTGTCTGGACGTGTCCCTGTGTGATCTGCTCTAGGATCCTGCTCTAGCAGGGTGTTGAACTAGATGATCTTCGGAGGTGCCTTCCAGCCCCCACCATTCTGTGATTCTGTGATTCTGCTCTTCAAATACTCAACATGATTTTAAACAGTATGAAGCATTCAGCTAGTGTAATTGATTTAGTGGGAACCGATTGATGGTTAGTAATATTTTTAAATTATTTAAGATAGTTTTCAAAATCAATTAAATTTTTAATTAATTAAAAATTCCTAGTTACTAATAGAGGTGAATGGGAATGAATGCAGATATTGGGTAGCCTTATCTTACTTTTTAGGTGGTTTTGCCACATTGGAAAGCATTGCCAGATTAAAATATATTATTTTGTGTTGGCTGAATGATACTACTGTGTTTACAGTGGTAAGAAGAGATTCTCTTGATGAAATCCAGAGAGCGGCTGTACAAAAATACCAGACATCTGTTTTACCATGTTTTTCAGAGTGGTTTTGTTGGGTTTTTTTTTCAGTCCTTAACTGGTAGTTATGGATCAGGGAAGAATCCTCAGTGGAAATGTGGTGGTTGGTGTGTGCATGTGCACACGAGTGTTGATGAAAAGCTCTACCAGTCCTACTCTGTGCTGCAAAAATAATTTTGAAGTCTCTTCCCTCTCCCTGCAGTATCTTAGGGCTAATTCCAGAGATAAGGAGAAACACAGTGGTGTGATACAGAAAGCATAAGTATTTATGCATAAACTTGAAGGGAAAAAACTGTTTTTAAAAGAAAAACCAAAAATAAATGCAATGATCACTTTGAGTTACCTAATTAGACACTACTGCTTCTCTGTATATTTTACTTTTTCTACCCTTCTCTTCCTAAAATATATTTTTAATATGTTCAAAAAGTTGATTTGAAACATGCAGCAATAAGAGGCTATAGAGCACTATCTCAGGGAACTATTAGCTAATTATACCAACGAGTATGTAGGTTTCGATGTGTTATGATTAAAAAGCCTACACCTTCTTATTTTTAATCTGAATAGCTATATGTGGAATGAAGTGTGTGTATACATGTGCATATATGTGTCTGTATAGGCATGTACAAATAGTTATATAAATGTCAGTAAAAACTACTCAAATATGCTGTAATAGATCTCTACTGTTTATTGGGTGCATTTTAAATGCAGGTTTTTTTCCCATATGGACGGTATTTTCAAGCTCCTTTTCCTTTTGCCCTTCACCTCATTGAAGTATTCATTTTCTTTGTACAGAAGACCAGCAGGAGGTCTGTAAAATGACTTTTTTTTTTTTTTTTTTTTTTTCCAGTAAGGACTACAGGATTTTGGCCTATAGTTTTAGTGTAGATGAAAGAAATAATGGATTTCTTTGAAAAAAACAGGGAAAATCAGGACCGTTTTGTTCAATACTACACCACTGTTTCCAGTAATTGCCTTGTACAGTTTGCAAGTCTTTCCACTTTATGTAAATACATTAACTTCTGAAAATCCCTTGTAGCTGTGAGGTGGGGCCTTTTGAATGAGGTGTTCTTTTGAAGGTTCGTGAGTCTCTTAAACACACATTTTTTCTTCAAAGTAAATCTTGTAGACTCTCTGTCACAAATCCTTCTTGTTAGGAATTCTGCTTGAAGAACTGTTTGAATTTCAATATCAGGTATTTCAAACAAATACATCTAATGCCTCAATACTTTTTTTTTTTTGTGGTCAGTCAGTGGCCCTAAATAAGAAAGGGAACCTCTGATAATTTGAAGTCACTTCCTAGCAACCCTTTGAAGAAAAAAAATAAAATAGAGTCTGAGGTTTTTATAGTTACTTGTGGAAACTAAGAAAGGGAAGGTAACGGTGAAGTAAACTTTCAATTTTTGAAGCTGTTGAAAACAAAAAAAATCCCAATCAATCCCACCAAAACAAACAAACAAACCAACCCAACAATAACAGATTTCAGAAACCAACTCTTCACTCCCTTCCCCAAGCACTCGGTGAAACTCTTTGGATTCATATTTATGCAATGGTGTTAGCTACAGAATAACCTAGGCTACGAAAGCTCTCAGGACATCATCTGCCTGTATCCCTTGCTTAGAGCAGGGCTTCAATGTTAGTTGCTCGTAGTTTTTTTCTAATTGAGTTTTGACTCTGAGGATGGATGCTTCACAGCTGCTCTGGGCAGCTCATTCCGCTGGATGACTGTCCTTGTGAAATTTTGGTTCTTAATATAGTCATAAGTTTTGCTTGATGTAATTGGTTCTTCTTGTTCCTTATCCTTTCATTTTGCACCTCTGAGAAGTGTTTGTCTTCTGTATAACCACCCACCAGGTAGTGGAAGACAGCAATAACAATCCCTTTTAGCTTTTTTTTTTCGGTCTGGACTTAAAAACTTAGTTTTCTCATTCTCTGTTTCTTCATCGTGTGCTCCAATTCCCTGTACTTTTATAAATAAATGAGAGGTGCAAAATTCTGTAAAAGAAAACAATGCAATAACATACAGGTAAGTTTTTGTCTTGACTCCTAAGTAGAGAAAATAATTATAAGCATGTCTGTCATTATCAGTTCAAGCTGTCAAGTGGATAACATTTTTGTTTAAGTTTTCTAGAGTGAAATAACATTTTTATTTAAGTTTTCCATAATGAAATTCTATTCTAGCAGATTTTACTGATTGCAGGATGATGGGTCTGTTTTACACATTTTGTAGGAGTGAGGCCATAAGGTTTTAAAGCATTTATCTATTAATTTCTTTCTGTAGATAAGAATGTCTATTTTGTTTGATGTAATTTTGAAAGTTCCAATATGCTATAGCGCAAAGGTTTTGCAGGTTAAAAATCTGGAAAGAGAAGAGGTACATTTAAAGTTCAAATATGGAGAAAAAGATTGTCATAATCGCAGAAAAGCTTCATATTAAAAACTTGAATTTTTGCTCAGTGCCTCTATGCAGTTGTGGACTTAAAGAAGTACAAACATCATCTTGAATTTAAAGCCTTTAGCTATAAGACAGTTAAGGGAGCACATAGATTACTTGAAAGCTTATCTGGTTTATGTTGAATTGTTACAAGATTCCTACAGCTCAAGGACACCATCTTGTTATTTTCTTAAACCAGAGCCGAACTTGCTTCTTGAAGTCTAGCCTTGTTTTTACTGTCAGGGTCTCCAGGAAGGAGAGTCATATATCTGAAATGTTATATTTTCTCATAATTCAAGGTCAAACTATAAATCTAAGTTACCAGGTCTCTTGCTAGATTTGTATTTTCTCTGATTCTTAGAGCTTAAAGCTTCCAAGAAGTGACCCTTTAAATGCTATTGACATTAATTTTAGCGTCAAATGTGAACATGAACCTTGCTGAGCTGGACAGCATGAGTTGCTTAAAAGAAGTATATCATCAAAGTTTTTTGTGTAACCTGGAGCACATAACATGTTTGTGCAATGTGGAACATGTAAAAGATCCTCTTAGCCTGATAACCCTTCCCTGTAAAAGTGACAAGTATTTTGCAACTTCATACATGTGTACGTACTCATGTACATGTTCCTGTATACACCTACACATACACTGAGGATCCTGTGTATCATTGCCCCTTTGGAACACTCCTTGGGACTTCCTAAATGACTGTAGAGCTGAGTTAAGAGCACAGCAACCTGACACCTAGATGGAGTTGGATATAGTGAAGCACATTGTACCACCAGTTCATGCTTTCTTTCCTGAGATTGTTACCAGCATCTTGCTTTCATCTGCAGTGCTCTGAGTGATCACCTCTTCTTACTTCATGATCTGCTTTTTTTCTCTGCTGTCCTCCTCCCACTTTCCTCCTACACACATTTGCATTGTTCGTCCAGAACACGTGCTGCACGGAGCTGGATTAATCAAAGCATGCATTTCCCTCAACAGTTGTATGGTTAGGAGGCATCCAGTGAAAAAAGAAAGACGCTGTCAGTACTTATCCCCAGCTGAGGAGAAGTACAACATAGATGTCTGCAATAGTAATATAGCATGTCTTCCAATGATGAAAATGTTCAAATTATTCCAAAGGATGCTGCAGAAATGGCCATAAAGCAACACTCATGGCTTTCTAAACATAGAAAACCCAACCTCACATATTGTTAGCTTGTAAGGGAAGGAGGAGATACTAGCAACTGTGTATATTGACGTGTGTTTAAACTACAAGCCAGAGCACACTGAGACCTAACCCATGTCCCATTGAATGTATTGCTGAAAAGTGGTGTTAGGGAGGGCTATCTAATGGACCATTTTGCTCCGTACAACATATTCAAGTCCTATCTTGTCAACTGGGAAGCCATCGACAAGCTGAAAGAGCAGCCGGGGGCCAGGCAGAGCAAGAGATGTGCTCTCAGCACTTGGACTGGACAGAACTTCAAATTTCTGCACACTTCTGCAACCCCTCCACTGCCCCAGAGCATGGTCTGTTGGTTCTGCAGGACCTGGGAGTCAGTGTCATGTATGCTTTAGTTCAGTGCAAACTTCAAATCATCCAACATATCATGACAAGAGGTAAGAAACCAGCTTATCAATTTAGAAGAACCTGAGGCAACTGACTGAAAAGGTTTTGCTGAATCTGTAAAGTAGACCTTAGATGAGAATTTGGGTAGTATTTATCTGTCACTGTACTTTTCTACTCTGAAGAGGTAAGGAGGTGCTGGCTCCTGTGGCACTTCAGGTATAAAGCTAGATGGGTGACAAGGAGCTCGATACCCCTGATGTACAAAATTAAATCTGAGATACTAATTAGATTATCCCCAAAGGATCAGTCTTTTAATCCAAATGTAAGAAGGCATGTACTGACATAAAAGGTTTCAATATGTTAAATTGAGGTTGGGGAGATGGGGGCTGGGTATCAACATTGCTGTTTTCAGCTCCCAGAATATTTTTTAACTTCAGGGACCAGCACTGGGCTGCATCAAAATGCTTTAGCTGATCTCCAGAAAGTCCAGACTCAGAGATCTATTGGAGAAAACATGAGTGAAATTGTGGCTTCGCCAATGTAGCTTGGATTTCACTCAGCTGGAAAAGAAGGTTATATTCAGGCCCTCAGTTATAAATTTTGTAGCTCTGCCCCATTGCTGGGCCTTGGTAATTGTCATACAGGAACCAGAAAGTGAAACCAGCTTGGAAAGCTCAGAGCAGCATCACTTTGCAGCCCAAGCTGAGGCAAAAGCAAAAAGCAGCAGTCAGGAGGTTTTATTGTTTTTCAATTATATCAACTTCAGTTATAGCTTTTTTTGGGCCTAGTAGTTTTATTTTGACAATCTTGAAAACACTGGTGCTGATCTTTCATGAGGTAATTGACAGTAAAGGCGTTAGATGTATCTAATGTTGCAGTTAAAACTTGTTTCCAGTACATAAACGATTGATAAACACAGCATAAAATGTAGTATCAGCAGTTAAGTAGTTTAAGTGGTTATTTGCTTGGATTCAAGATAGAGAGTCTGACAGGACTTTTGGGGTTTGTTTTTCCTTTTGAGCTTTTACTTGTTGAATAAGCAATTTTAAGAGGTTTTGAAGACTGGTGTAGATAATTTATAAAACTAGTTTTACACAGTTTAACTATTATAAATCATGCAAAGCAAACTGTTTTTTCCTTAATTAATTTGAATGTTAATGAGAGCATAAGACTCTTTAACATAGTTAAATAAGTCAAGATGCATGATCTTTAGAGAGTTCACGTGGCTAGATGGTTGTACAAAGAATATGTACGTTTTCAACCTTCAGCTCAACTGTCCAACACTGAGCTAGGACATATATCAAAGCCAGACTTTCTCAAGAAGACTTTTTTTACTTCCCGTTACCCCTTGGAGCAGAGCAGAGGCCACTGTGGAAACAGCAGAGAAAAACTCTTGCCATCTCAGTTTGGAACTTCTCTTTTCTCACCCTGCTTGTGTTCCTCATGCAAACAAAAGGGAACGAAGACTGAACTTTCCACCTCACCCCAAACTCCCCGAAGTTGAGGGTTTGATTGGAGCTTGGTTTCCTCAGGACTGGTGTTTGGTGTTCTCACTGTCCAAATATTGTAGTAGTATGTGAAAGATATTATTTCTAGCTAGAAGGAAATGTAAGTTTGACCTTAAAGGTTTATGATTTAAGAAGGTGGGTTATCTGTGGACAGTAGTAAGAAAGTTTAGACATGGCTAGGTATTTTTTCAGGCTAATGTGGGAAACTTGGAGGAAGGAAGGTTCCAAGGGGAAGAAAGAGCACAAAGGAGTTTCTGGATCAGAGACACTGGAGGGCAAGCTGCTCTTATTTTGTTCACTATCATAATCGGTTTTTAAAATGTGTTTACAATAGAAAGAGGAAAGGAAAATGAACAGATTAATTGCTTTTCTTAGGAAAACTTCTTTGTGCATCTGTATTTTTCCATAGTGGTTGGTCTCTTCCACCTAAAATGACAGTGTGGTGGAGGAGGAACTAAAATCTGTCACACTTCACCCCTCTGGAATGTGTTTCCATTGATTAGTATGGGGCAACTAGCTGAACATCTGCAAACTGAAAATAAAGCTGGGATGTCACTGAAAGGAGGTTGATATCTTTCTCAGTCTTTGTCTGAAGGAAGAACCTTAATTTTTGTTTACCAGTTTACAGGCTCAATAGACTGACTTTGCTCGAGGAACTGGCAGTTTAGCTAACAATTTTTTTCTCATTTTGCATAAAAATCAGTTTTAAATAATGCCTCTGTATTTTAACCCCGAATTTCATACTCTAAAGCAGATCATCTTATGAGAAGAAGATGACAGACAGAGCCTCCTGCTAAATAATTGTATAGAGTTTCATCTTTTGTGATATTTCCTAACGTATGAAGTATAGGAAATAACTTTTGCTATAAGGCAGAAAGAGGATATGCAAATGTTTTATGCTGATTTTAGGAGAGGGAGAGCACATTACCTCAGTTAATATGGGAAAAATGAGCTATTCTTGCTATGCCAGAATTTCTATTGCTAACATTTTATCAATTTTTAAAACAAACTGAAGAAACAATAGTAATACTAGGCTTTTTTTTTCTTTCTTTCTTTTTTTTTTTTTTTTATTTTGACAGAGATTAGATTTTTGGCAGTGTACACATGAGCACAAATTATGAAATAGCTGTTGTGAAATTGTGATATTTCTTTGTGAGACACATGAAAGGGTTTTTGTTTTGAACTAAAGGAATCTGATATTGTTGTACTCCTGTTGTGATTTAATTGTTTACATTGAGAATTCCAGGTGTTTGGGAATATCACAGCATGGACTGTTTCAGCATGGTAGATTACAAGCTTGGCCTCCTCCTCCTTCTCTATCATTCTCTTTTGGCTATTTTTGCCTATTCCATTGCATTGTATTGCAGTAAATATGTTGTATGTGTTTATAAGCCCCCAGCAATATGTTTATTGAGCTTTTCTGACACAGTTAAAATAGCCAATCTGTGCTAAATATCTTTGAGTGTTTATTACAAAATATCCTACAGTGAACTATAAATAAGCTATAAAACAGAAATAATGAAACAAATATTTTTATTACAGAGTGTTTAATTTCCCAGTGCTGCCTTTTCTCTTACCTGTTTGTAAATCACTCAAGTATTTACTTGGCTGTCTGCCACAATTTGTGTCTCGCACAAGAGACTACTGTTTACCTGGCTTTTACTTTAAAGGTATATATTTCCAATATTTCTGCACCTCTGTTAGCTGACTTTAATTATGCTCATTAACAAGAAGTGATAGAGAAGCATTTGAAATTGCATAAATGACTTTATAATACTAAATTTAATCATTTTAATGAAATTGAAATTCTTAATAGAGCCTCTCTTTCAGATTTACCTTCTGCACTTCTTACTCAGACTAGAGACCCATATACCCAGGTAGGACAATATTTGGTGAACTTTCTGTATACTGTAGAAGTTTGAAAAAGGCCAAATGAATATGTGATCTAAAAAGACCAGCCAGACCATCTTAAATTTCGTAGGTCCTAACTGCAGATCTCTTTTTTTTTCCTGAATAGTCTAGTATTGTCTTCAGTTTTTCTCTTCCATTGTCATTTTTAATCTACAGTAAGTGCCTTCTATGTCCAAGGACAAATAACATTCTTAATTAAAAGAAAAGATAAAATCAGTATGGAGATAGCAGAGAAAATGAGAAGGCTGATAGTTTAGTACATTTTTATTTAATATAACTATTATTGCAGATAACTAATCAATTTGAAATATATTAACCGAAGTACACATAACGTGCAGCAAGTAACCTTATTCCCACACTACTGCAGTGCATCTCACGTTTTTTACTTCTGTCCCCCTCCCTTCCCCCATTTCTTACCTGCAATGTGATTTTTAATTTACACACACACACACACACACACACGATTCATTTTATGTCAGTCAGAGAAGATTTTTTAGTACTTCTGCTAAAGGAGCAAATAAGCAAGGTACATGGACTCTCACAAGACTGAATAGAAAGTGTTTCTGGGACAATACTTAAAAAATATATTTCAGAAGTGTATGTCCCAGGATGTAGATTCATGGGATTTTCTATGTTACAGAAATCTTCTTATGCTACAGAAACTTCTCAGAAAAGTTTGTCTTTGCCTATAATGAACTATTTGTCAAGGTTTCCTTCCAGTTTTGATAACTCGTTTTCTTTAAAGAGGCTTTGAATTTACTGCCTGTGCTAATTACTTTGTTGGTTTTATAGTGGGAGAATTAAAAAAAAGTGTATCTTTAGACAGACTTTTTCTGAGTATCAGCATTATGAACTTGCCACATTTTAAGATGGTTTACAGTGTGTGTGTGAAACATAAACTGAAGAGCTTACAGGCAGGGAATCTGAGGGAAGGAGATGTGACATACTCTGATGTGCAAGGTAAGTCTGTGGAATCAGTCTGGTTTCCTAACCCTTTCAAATTCAAAAATGGATATTGTGAGTTAAGATTCTAGAAGTTTTCTGGACTCTTTTAGCTTTATAGCAGTAGTTTCTTGACAAGCCAGTCAGGAAGAAATAATGCCTGCCACATGCTTATCTTTGGAGACATCTATCTAACCCATTTGGACAGCCCCAGAAAGAAAAATCATGTCAAAATGTGGAGAAGGGTAAGAGATGGGCTATCAGAAGATGACCAACAGCATCACTGTAAGTAGACCAGCCTTCTAGGTAAATATCTATGGTTTATGCTTGTAAATACCTTGCTCAAAGGCATTTTTTGTGCTTCTGTACCGTAATGACTTCAATCAGCCGTGGGAATACATTTCCATCCAAAAAATAATCATAGTTTGGATGTTAGGAAAGCATTTGGCATAACGTTATCCTATATGTTATTGGAAAAATGAACACAAATACTCTTGGATGTAAGCACTGTCATCTGACAAGATAGCAAAACACCGGGAGGACTTGCAGACCACAGCTAATAGTGTATGACAATGAATCTGGCATCCTAGGTGGGAAGCGGTCTGGATGGAAGCAGAACACAGTGCTAGAAGCAAACAATACATAAGTTAACACCACAAAAGATACCTACTTGGGAAAAAATGAAAAATAGACAGAGAACTTGCAGAAAGTAAGCTCGTCTACTAATTTCAGTGTGACTGCAGAGAGCACAGCTCCGTGCCTCACATTCAGCTCACGTCTTTTTAAAACAGGCATTGTTCATTTGCTGAGACAAAGTCATTTGAGTGTCTATAAGAATGTAGGGGTAGTACTAGGGGAAACAAAACTGGGATAAAAAGGAGAATCGGACTAAAATGGAAAAATGTGCCATTTTTGAAGGGCTCTTCTGAATGAGAGTTCAACAAGAAATGGTCCATGGGTAGAAAATATTCAAATAAATGTTCTCCTTCCTTTTCATTTTCCCTTTCAAACTGGATGATGGAAGGATTCAAAGAAAAGACACTATGGCTAAACAAGTTTATTTGATGTTTCATAATGTGAAATGAACTCATTCATTGTGCAATTTTTGAATGCCATATACGAAGCTAAATCCTGAGCTGTTCTCAGCATCCAGCACTCATTCAAAACCAGGAGGAGGAGGAGATGTTCAGCACAAATTTGACTCAGTACTTACGGGTATGCTGCCACTGTCTAAGGGCAGCAAATTTGAAGGGGGCATGTTAAACAGAGCTATTCAAGAGCACCCATTTCACAGTAACTGTGCCTAGTGTTATCCTGGAATGATTTTGTGTGTAAGCTATGAGTAAGCACCTGGCACTTCTGAGAGCTTATCATAGACTGGCTCATTTTGGGCCAGATTGTGAACAGTGCCTCAGGGATAACAAAATACGATCTCTGTCCGGAGCAGGTACAGCACAGGTCATGCAGGCAACATATGAAGGAAGATGTCAAATCATCATTGCCTGAGGGCTGATAGCAGCATAGCAGGATGCCTGCACAAAGAGCTGTATTGTTTACTCTTGACCTTAAAATAATTTGATCCAATATGACAGATTAAGTAAAAATGTTTTCTTTCTTTAAGAAATAGTTCTTGGCAATTGCAAACAAGCCTGAAAAAGTATGTGCAAAATAGATTCCTTAGCAAATATTCTACAAAATTTGAGAGTATTATAACATATATTCTCTAGCAGGAACAATGGTTTCACAGTAAGGCTGTCAGATTAATTTTATAGGATGAAATGCATTAGTTGCCCTTGGAATGAATTTATCCTGTGTCCATTACTGCTTGCTAAGTTGTGAGCCTCCAGACTCTGTGGAAGTGCTTAATTCTGATGTGCAGCCATGGTGAACATCAGCGTAACTGAGCTGAGCCATATGAGCTGATTTACATGCAAGGAAAATTATGCAAAACAAAGAAAGTCTGAATACCTTTAAATCCAAGCCATGTATGAGGTGTGTAGAGAGCTTCATTTTTATTGAAGGATGTGCTCTGTACTTTATTCTTTCAAGGCCTCTGGACAAAAAGAAACCAAAGGTGGGTTCTCAAGATTATATTTCTTGAGAAAACTAATTTATACAACGTTTTAAAAACACATTAACACAAAACAGCATCAGGTTTAGGTACCGGTGAACACCATCGCCTGAATTAAAAGAAGCCAAACCAACAACTAGAAATGCAACCCAGTTAAATTTCTTTGTGACGAATGTCAAAGTGACACCATATTGACTTTGAAAATCTAAACTTGGAAGTTGTGTTGGGTGAGGAAGATGAATGCCCCGTCATTATTTGGCTAAACAATTAGGGAAATGCACACAGGGTGAAAACAAGCAGCATGAAACCGTATGAAGAGAGAACAAAAAGAACGTGGCTTCTCTGACATCTTTCAATCACAGTTCCTATGGTGTTGAAGACGGCAAGCACCAGGAATGATAGCTTTTGGGTGGCACACACCCTGTAGGTGTTAGCGTGCAGGGTAAGCACGGCTGTTGTTTGATACCTGATGGTGAATACAGGGTGACCCTGTCTTTCAAGGGCAACCTGCAGCAATCCAACCTGAGACACAAATTTATTCAGCTTGTGGCTGTATCAAAAAGCTGCCTGTACCCATGTTACTGCTAATCTTGCCTTCTCTCCATCTTTCCAGTGTGTTTCCTCCCAGCCCTGAGGTACTGGGCAGAGATAGGGAATGCTTTTGAGAGCATTTTGTGGGGTGAAAGAGGTCTCAAAATTGCTTACATGGATGAAGAGTTTGCGCTCTCCCTGCCTCTAGGGTAGATAGTGGTTGGTTTTGTGGCTGTTCTCTGCTTTTGTCTACCTTTCATTGGAATATGAGCCAGCTCTTCGGCTTCTCCCCAAAGAATAGTGATGGATTTTTTTAGCTGCATATGATCAACTTGTTCTGGGGCAGAGATGTCATGTGCTCCCTCCCTCTATCCCCCTCTCTCTTTCTCTCTCTCACACAGACAGACACAGACGTCACTGTTACTTGGAGGGAGGAAATAAGGCCCGAGTCTGTACTGAAAAGAGCAAGATGCCACACACCCTGAACTGCCTTCTAGTAAAGCTATCATGGAGCATGGAGCTATGGAGACTGCACGCAGTTTAGGCTGGACTTTGGGGGATGGATAGCAACATGGTAGCCAAGAGCTGTCTGGAACAGTGATCCAGATGTTTTCCTCGTATGCAAATATTACTATAAGGCAATCATCTTACTCTATAAATAGTGGACACCCCAGGGCCCATTGAGTTCTCCTGAAATGACAGCGCGATGCGTGCCAGGATCTCCCCTTGAGTAGTGACGCCTCTCAAGGTTACTCCTTGAGGTTGAGAGAATCCATATTACGTCAGATACTCAGTAAGTGAATTGGGAATAAATGCTGAAACTTTGAAATCTTAGCTGTGTGATATAAAGGATTGATCATGCACATATAATTCTTTAGACATTGCAATGCCAAGCAGTCTCTCCTTGACAGAAGAGTGAATCTAATTATTTTATGATTATGATTTCAATATATTTTAATGTAAGAACATATGAATTGTTTCATAACAACATTTGCAACTCATCTGGAGCAAGGACATATTGCTTTAATTCTTTCTACTTTGAATTCCCTTTCTCTGTATTTCAAGGGCTCTATCCTTTACATTTTTGTTATGAAGCTGAAGACATGTATTTGTGATCTTTTCCAAAGGCTTCAGATGTAAATTGAAAGGAAGAATGATTGTTATTGGCACTTCATATTTTTAGAATTTTAATGCACTTGTGATATGATTGCCCATTGAGCTGGAGTTTAACACAGAATATGGAGACATTTATGGTAATTTAACAAATCTACTGTATTGCAAGATAGGGGAATCAGACAAGGAAAGATTTGCTTCTTACAGGTTTTTTGTTTGTTAGTTTGTTCCTTTGTTTTGGGTATTTTGGCTCTTTTCATCACAAAAATGCTAGCAGAGTATACTGATTACCTCTGGCTGATTCTATGTTTTTTTGCTTAAATCTGAACTTTCCTTTGTGTAATTTCTAGCTTGATGTATGTAGTTGATAATTACCTGCTTTCAAAGGCTTTTTATGAGGGGGGGTTTGCTTTTTGTAACACACTTCCTTCCTCCTTCTTAGGCCAGACCTGTGGCTGTTTTGGGTACTTAGTGACTAAAATACATGTGGTATCTCTCAGTGAAAATATCTTAGAGTCTTTGAAAAGCCAGTGTTTTATACCACGATATCCTTTATTTCTTCCTCAGTTGTCCATATAGACAAATGCCAAATAGACTACTGAGATTTGTGTTTCAAATGCACTGCACGCAGATGGAATATTAAAACTTCTGAGACTAATCTGAAATAAAAGACACTAATTTCTGTGAAGGTGTTGTTCTCTCTTAGTTAAAGGACAATGATTTATTGCCAGAAAATGGGTACTGAAATAATTTGATGAAGGATCTGCTCTTGGAAAGAGAGATTTTTCTTAGCACTTCACTGAGACTTACGATATATGGTTTGAGTCTATGAATCCTCCATAAGTTTAATTTGTAATTTTGATCAGCAATTTTAACAGATGATGGGTTTATGGTTTCTCAATTGTTACATGTGTAATAGTAGTATACCTGAATGGTATGATGGCTAGAGTGTGTGATGTCATCACTAAATAATATATATAATATGTTGCAATATTTAAGTACTATGGAGGCTATGTAAATATCACACAGCAAGAAAAGGTCCACTGTGCAGGAATTTGTCATGGGGACACAACTTGAACAGTTGCATGGATTTTGTATAAAACTGCTGGGAAGGGTCAGGTAGAAACGGAACCTGGTTCTTGTTGAGAGCCTTTATGTGAGATTCTCCACAGGATATCATGCGCTCTGTTCATCAGATTACATGCTTGAGCCCTTCTGCTATCCTGGTTTTGTCTAGGACAGCAGGGACTAAGATGTCAGTGCTGCAGACAATGTATGGCTATAGATCAGTTCGCAATAGCTCCAGGATGATGAAGTTATTGTATATCGAAGTTGGAATCTCTGGAGTGTCAGAGTGATATCACTACATCAGTTTTGTTCTGAACACATTTACAATATAAATATTAGTACAGCCAGTTTGTATAGAGAGTTACTGCTTAATGGAAGCTAAGATTTTTGCCTGTTATAAGACTTGACACAAAGTTAGACACGTAGAAGCTGGGTTTAATCTTATGAAAGCTTTCACTCATGTCACCTGTGAATTATTATGTGAATTTGTGCAACTTTTTCCTGTGTGATGCTTAGCAAGTCTCTGAAAGACTTACAATATGAACAATAAGCACAAATGTATTCTCTTCACTTCTTTATTTGTCTTGTGACAGGATTCTGCAGATTCTTTTAAAACCTTTGAAACCTTCAATAAGAGAAGAAATCCCAACATTTATTCTTTTTGTAATCTTCTATATAACGAGCATTTGTTATCAAGTTGTTGAGTACTATATCAGTGCATGCAATGAGCAAAAATATCTTTGGTGTACCTTGCATCACCTCCAGGAAAGGGACCACAGTCCTCTGGCACTATCATGGTAAAGAATTGCATTGATCTAATTAGGAACTGAACATTGCAGAAGACCAAACTAGACTCCCTCTATCCATTTGGTGTGTATTACTGTCATACCAAGAATTGAATCCTTGTGGCAAGATTCAGAAACATATCCCATGTTTAAAGGGTTTTCATTCAGTCAGTAGTCACTTCGCTTGAGGATACATCTTTTTATGAAGGCCTTCTTGCCAGCATAAGGGTTTTTGTTGACTGATGGTTTGGGTTTCTCTTTCTCCCAACAGAAATCTCAAGAAGCATCCATAGCATAGAAGGGACTCAGTGAAAGTATGCAATAGAAAAGTGAACATGAAGAGAAAGCATGTCTGTTTGTTAAATCCAGTCTTTTGAAAAGTTAAGTCTTGTTTAGCTCCTCAGTAGAAAGAAATGTTTGAAAAGAATCTATTTCACTTGAATTAAGGAAGCTGAACATTACTGCAGCAACTTAAGAAAAACCCTCTTGACTTCCTGGAAACTGAAAGAATTTTTTTTTGAAGAAGTAATTGTCTCTGACATCACTAAACTGCATAGCGAGTTTGCGAGTGGTTAGTTCGGGGTAACAGAGGAAGCAACTCCTGCACAGATAAGCAGGCAGTGCAATGTATGTACCTAGTTACCCTCCTTTTTGGTTCAAGTTTTGCTGAGAAATTCTTCTGCAGACAGATAACACTTATTTTGCTTTCCAGAGAGAGACACATGCTGTTTCATAAGGATACGTCTGATTTCCAGAAATAACCATGTTTTTGTGGCTTAAACTCGTAGCATTTGGTGTTGTATTTCTGAGACAGGATGCTTTTGTCAAAGGTACGTAGCAATTGATATTTCTTTCCCTCATTTTGATCCCTGAATGTCCTCTATAGAAGTAAAACAAATGAAAAGCTTTGCAAAGTGGAGAAATAACATCTTTGTTCAGAAACTAGAGTACAGTTGTATGCAATGTGTCAGAACCCAGATCAGGAAGACTGACGCATAATGTACAAGGCTAAAATGTCTTCCGCATGGTCATATGTGAGAGTTATATGAACTTTTATTTTTAAAAAAAAAGATTTGATTTTGTATTTGAAAGATAATACATTTAGATCTTTTATGTGTACCTGTTCAATATAGTCTTTGTGTTCGGTTTCATCTAGTGACTTAGTACTGTTTTCTGTGTTGGAATCCTTCAAGAAAAATTTTTCCCAGCCATTGTAGCCACTCCCTGATTTCAGAATCTGCTTACAGTTCCTCAAATTTTGATTTTTACTGTAGTGGGGTTAGTAAAAAAATCTAAACATTATAACTTAATCTATACAGTTGGGAAATTACTGATTTTATATCAATTTAATAAAAATATAAATTTTTTACTTTATAAAAACTGATTCTTTGAGAGCCTTCAAGATTTTTAATTGTCTAATTACCCCACTGCAGGTGAATTTGTTGCTTGACTTTTTAAAATTTTATAAGAGAAAGAGCCTAAGAGGTTGATCTTGTAAAACATGCGAGATGTGCCAGATAATGAGTAGCAAGAAAAGCAATTAATTTTGAGGTATTACTTTATATAAAGACAAAAATGGATCTATGTTTAAGAAAATATTTTCTTGAGAACATGCAGCATTCTGTGTATATGTACCTTTCGTCAGTTTAGCCATTTTTTTTGGATAGTTGATGGCAGACACAAAAGCTTTTCTTTGAAGTAATGTTCATCCTAAAAAGTGGCTTGAAACATATATTTTGAAATGGCAGCAAATATATGCAGGGCTGAAACCTCTTTTCACATACATTGAATTTATGCATGCTTCTATCATCATGTCACTATAGTAACTCCAGGTTTATACTGATGTAAGCAAGAAAACAATCTGCCTTTAGTTGATAACCAGATAAGAGTATTTGAAGCCTGAGCATTAGCTCTCTTGTCCTTCAAAGTCTCTGAAGAAAGGCAGCACCTGAATACATTTGGTTGGTAGCTGTTAGATATTGTAAGAAAACAAGTGAATACTATACTGTAGAGGAAAAGAGCAAAATATCTTGCTTTTCCTGTCTTTTCTTTTTAAAAAAAAAAATCTGCTGTCCTACTTTCCATTTTATAAGTCTTTCTGAGACTTCCGAGCGCTCCCTTTTCTCCATAAAGGGCAGCTTACTGTCTGCTCTGTCAGCCACCTCCACAGTCAGCCAGTGTGTTAGCTAACAGAGAGGGCTGGAAGACAGAAAGATGGGTAGCAGTATTTTATTTCAAGTAATAGTTATTTTCTCTGTCCACACGCAGCAGTCTAGCTTGAGCCAGTTCTTCTGTACATACTTTTACTAAACAGAAGAGCCTCAAAGAAATGAGAAGTTTCAACTCCTCTCTAGTACCCCTAAAGCAATTAACAGTCTCACGCTGTAGTATCAAGTACTCAACCTCCCAGACCTTGTTTTAACTATGTAGTTTGGCACAGAGGTTGATTCTTCTGTCAGGGTCACAGAACCGTTACACTTCATCTTTGCTGTGCAGATCACTCTGTCGTGTAGCTATGGGTGACTGGGCAGTCTCCTAGGGAGAAGTTTGTTAATGCAGGAGCAACATTTGGAAAAAGTGATGTAGACTTTGGTTTTATGGCAAGAGCAATTTTCAGGCACTTGTTAGAAGTGCTGAGTGGGCTTTGGGACTTGGTTTGTTATTACTATTGTTGTTATTCTCCAAGAGCCTGTTTTACCTAGTGATTTTGAAGATCTAGCAGGAGAAATTTTAAGGTTGTCTGACTTCTACCACAAGCACAGACGTCCTATGAAACATCTCTAGTTTCCTATAATCACTAAGCCACTTTTAAGAGCATAAAACCAACAAACAAAAAATTAGGAATATCTCGAGCCTGTACAAAGGCCTTTTCACTCTGTAAATCCTCCAAAGAAATGGCATGTGTCCAGCTGGTTATCCTGGTAAGAAATAGATGAGTAATGGTATTTGTGGATGTACCTGTACATATGAATACATGGTACTAATAAATATCAGCCTTGGAGTTTGATCTGTCCTTGTAAACATTTGCACTGCTGAAACATCCCATTAAATTCACCAGTGTTTTGTGTAATATTTGTTAGTCTTTTTTCTTTACCTACATGGAATAGCTAGCTTGATTTACTAAAATCCTTAGATGCCAGATGTGTGCTTCTTAAAATCTTTAGTGCAAGATTGATAACACTTTCTATTATCAAGTCTGACTTCCCAATCAAAAAAGTTATGCTAACATACCTGGTAAAATGCCTCAATGCCTGTTTATGGAAAAACCAAACCAAAAAAACTCAATCCCCCAACAACCCAATAACCCCCCTTTCCAAATAAAAAACCCTATCCCAACACCTCACTCCCCCCCCCCGAAAAATAATTGCTTGCAGGACAAGCACTATTTTTTCCCCCCACTAGATTACTAATTCAGGTTCCTCCCCCATCCTCCACAAAAGTATTAGCAATTTAACAGCTTTCAAAAGCCTTCACCCACTTCTGAGCTACTTCCTTTATTTCAGGAAACTAAGTAATTGCTTGATAGTTTTGGGTGTGACTTTTTTATTTTCCAAGTTAAAAGTACCAAGCTTTGGCAGACACGTGAAATCTGGGGCTGTGCAGTCTCCATGCAGTGCTCTCCAACAGCTGCAGAGGCTTTCACCTGGAAGTGTTATGTTTTCTTTGCACAGACATCACCGTCACTATAGCTCGTCCTGTGGCTTTGACTTTGTGAAAAGCTTTTTCACAGATTGGTCTTCCCCTTTGGAAAGAGCCTGGCAGACCTAATTTTTAAGAAGTGGAACTTAGTAATATTGCCTCACTTTATCTGTAGGATAAAGGATAAGTGGGATTGCTCTGGCAGGAGGACAGGTATTAAGGTAGAAGAATGTGAAGTGAAGGCTTTAGAGCCCTGCCTCTGATATTTTCCTCTTATGGATGCCTCACTGCAAGTTCTGTTTAGGACTGTATCAATTTTTTTTTTTTGGATGGTGCATTTAAGGCTTTCTGAAATATATACTCTAGAGTCCTGTACTCAGGGACCTCTTAACCATTTGAAACAAATTGCCTGCTTTTCACATCTTGCACAGTTCCAATACTTTATTCAAAATCAACTGAGAAAAAGAGCTTGTGTACATACAGAGGTGCAGGCGGTTCTGCTCACTTCCTGGGCTGGCCAAACACAAGCCACTTCTAAATTGGAGGCCATTCAGTTTCTTTATGGTGTTGCACCTAAGCCATCAGCAGGACACAATAAGCAGAGCACAGCAGCACACTAGCTACATGGTTTCTGAACTAGATGTAGCTACTGATCATGACCAAACATGTAATTTTCTTTATTCATTCAGCTAGACCTGCTCAAACATAACGAGCAGATGGCTGGGTTGTTGATGTGGTATATTGATTAAAATTGCAGATAGGGCAAGAGGCATTGGTTCTGGACTGATGGGTCTTTCTTACATAGTATGGAGCAGACATTTGCTAGTCATCATTCTGTATTCACTCACATCAGTGAATTGACATCCTGGGAATGTTTTACTAGTATAGACCTAAAGCTGCAAAACTGCCATGCAAAGACCCGTTCTAAAGAAAATCCAGCTTTCAGTGGCACGGTATGTGGGAACCACTCCCTTTAGTTTCAATTCGGTGAGGTTACGTTTATATATTTAGGTTCTGAAGAACAAATCAAATTAAGTGGGCTAGAAACATTGCATATAATATGAGATAAGGCAGAAATGGGGGGAGGAAACAGGATGAAGTGATTTTTCAAAATGTTTGAAGCTCTGTTTTTCTGTCTCCTGTGACCTATCTGCAGAGCTGCCTGCCTCCCTGGGAGCACGTGTATGCATTAAACAAGTAGGCAATCTCCACACTGAAATTGTGAATGCATTGTATATAGCGCACAAAAATTATTCTGTTTTCTTTTGCTGTGCAGCTGCATTGTGGTATATATTGTACCATGCTGGGAGCAAGGAAAGGAGAAAAGTAAGCCATGAAAATATTCTGTCCTCTGTTTACGTTCTTGATCTAGTTTTAAGAGTTAATATTCATAAGCATACATCTGGCCCACCAGGAGGGCAGACCAAATTAACCCACAATGAACTCTCTGCTGTCATGGCTTGACTTCTCTTCGTACTCATTTAACTACCTCAGTTAGAGTTAGCTTGAGTGTCTCTGCATTACCCTGTGTTTTGCAGCACAGACTTGCCCTGAGTCTTGCTACTGTCATTCCCCTTCATTTGGTTGGCTGTTCCTCTTGTGCTGCCAGCCCCCGGGATTGGGGACCACAGGGGAGTGCAGCACGGGGGTGGCTGCAGAGATGGCATCTGAGACAGCAGAGGAACAGGAGGCACTGCAGGAAAGTGTCATGTGGTGGACAAGGCTTGCTAGCATGAGTTCAGCTCTTTGTGGCTGTGGGTGAACTCCTTTCAAACCCTAGCAAGAGCATGGGTGTTACAGCAATGTCACAGCTTAGATAGGGCCTCCCCTGCTAGGACAGATGTGCCCTTTGAGCTGGGGCTGTGACTGCCAGTCCTGCCTGGGAGACAGCGATTGTCCCAGTGCTCCGCTGCTTTCTGCATCATGCGGAGATGTCTGTTCACATTTATTCATCTTTAATCATATATAACTAGAAGCCAAGCAGTTATTTCTTTCAGGCAAACTTATGAAGTACACAACATTCAGAACATTTTTTGGGGGAATAGTTTGCTCTCTTCAATGCTCAGTTTAGACTCTGAAGCACTTCTGTGCAAAAAAATGGTAGAAAGTTTTAAAGTGGCAAAACTCTGACTTCATCCTGTAAATATCAAGATTAAAATAGCAGATACAGTTGTGAAAGCTGTTTTTTCCCCTGCAAATTTACTGGTCTCTGACTGTCATTCTATGTGTCCTGATGTATTTCCAGGCTATCCATACACTTGCAAACAGATCTTGTTCACTGGTGTCTCAGTAATTATTACATTATTTTATCTATTTCCAGGCTTTTTTCCCTTTCAAGTGAAGCAGTTTGGGGCCTTCGGTTCCAGGGTTTTAGAAACTAGCTGTGAGCATTTCAGTGCCAGCTTATATTATTCATAGTGTTGTATAGCTAACAGGATCCACTTCTTTTCTTTTATACCACTACTTTGCAGTACTGTTCTTCCAGTTATTCCTTCTGTGTCAGTGCCTCGCTTGCTTGGGTTTCTATTCTCTAGTTTCAAAGACTTCTCTTACAATCTGTCTGTTCTTCATTCATAATCCCACCACCCTGCACAGAACTCTACAGGTATCTTTTATTGTGCACGAAGGACTTTTTTTTTTTGTTGTTGCAAAAATGTGGACTCCATGGAGCAATATTTTTAATTGCCTTTTGGAATACATTATTTTCCTGACAAAAAGAGAAATAATCAAACTAGCTGGCTAATACAAGAATCAAGCCTTACAACGAAGCTTTCTGTACAACATATAAGGAAATAGCAGTTTGTTAAATGAAGCGTATATGTCCTATATGAGCTGAAAGATTTCACACTCGGGCAAATGTAGTAAAATACAGAACCTCAGCTGAGATGGTACAAAAATACAGGGCTACTAAAACCTTTCCAGGTGGTTATATACATTGCGTAAGCTGTGAATGGAATATTTAAGATAGTGTTAGTCCCTGAACTGTTCCTGGATGCTTGTGTGTTAAGAAATATGTAGGTGGAAAAACAGGGTAAGATAAATTACAGAGCATAGTCAAGCTTCTAGAATAAGATCTAAGAGACAGAAGTCAGCTGCAGTCTAGGCTGTCTCAGAAACTCATGGTGTGGTGTCGTTTTCATTTCTCCAGATCTCAGTTTCGTCATCTGTTAAGTTGAAGATAGTGGTGCTTACCTTGTTGTAAAATGTAGAGTTATAATTCCTTAAATATTCTGAGAGATGTTTGTCTCTTGCAACCTATAAGTTGCCACAAGTTAATCTGAAGAAACTGGTTGTGCACTAGAGTATTTTGAATACTACATCTGAGCAAAGAAAATGAAAAGCATGAAAAAAGGACTCGTGCATAAATTTCTACCTTGTTCTCAGTCCTAAAGCACAGATGTTTTCAACAGAGGGCT
Organism: Podargus strigoides; assembly: GCA_028020825.1. Taxonomy (NCBI): domain Eukaryota; kingdom Metazoa; phylum Chordata; class Aves; order Caprimulgiformes; family Podargidae; genus Podargus; species Podargus strigoides. The sequence continues at coordinate 23,493,062 of CM051627.1, read as the reverse complement.
GATATTTTTGTGCTGAGTAAGAACATCCCATACTGTGCTTCTGCAAATCTGAAATTCTCTAAAACATGATCACGTCCACTGTAGTCTCCATTTTAACCAACGTTGGGTGAAATAACAGAAGTTGGTCAAGGAGTCCCTTTGAGACACAAGAACATGACTGCCAGCTTTTTACTTCCAGTGTCTGCAGATGAGACAAGAAGGTGTGCTAAACAGACCAGAGCTGCAAAAGTCTTCATGTTACAAAGCATTCTCTCCACTTAGGGGTAAATACAGTAGTGACCCTGTCTAGTAAATTATGTGTTTCAAGAGTCTCAGTAGTAGCATCTATAAACGTAAACCAACTGTTCCTGAGAAATGCAGGCCAAGATGATTCTGTCAGCATATGATTTAAAATCATGACCAATGTTGCTACTTCAGCAGTTTAGTTAATCTTCTTGAGACAGACCTCGGATGTCTAAAATCTGTGCAGAATCACATGCATACACACCTCAGGGAAATCTTTTAGTTTTAATGGGTTTTGGATAGAGGATCTGGAAGATTTCTTTATTCATCTCACTCTCTCTTGGAAGACTTTAAATGATAATGAAAGATATATTTTTTAAATTATGTGCATTTTTTTTTACTTGGTCCCTGAAGGCAGCGAGAGATTATTGCCCTAGGTCTTTTGTAAGCAACATACAAGGTCTCATCCCCAAATAATGTGTGTGAATGTGCAGGCCTGAGCCATGTATCTCTGTGTGTGACTGGAAGTATAACACTTATGATACTTGAGACTGTCCAGTAAGTACATGAAAATACTTGGCCTTGTTTGCAGTTTCATTAATGCTTCTGTGTTCAACTGTGCTGCCTTGACAGAACTGAGAGACTTTTCTACATCTTCCACACACCTGCAGTCTAGCGTGCTAGTCTGAAGTATGAAATGTGGTTGAGGTTTGAGAGAAAGATGTGAAACGGCAATAAGAAATTCGTATTAGTACAACTTAAGTAACATTTCTGATTTTGCTGTCCCACTCTGCTAATCAAATGACTTAGAAATAAATGTTTCTGAGAGTTGCCCAATGCACTTACTCTCACTCTTAGAAAATGTTAGGAATAATAACAGCTTAACCCAGTGTCAACTTACAAACTTGCAGTTTAGAAGGTTTACAGTGGAGTGGTGGTGAATACGAGGGAGGCAGTTCAAGGAAGTGAATGTGAGATCTATAAAGAGTAATTTATCCTTGATATTAATAGATCAAGGTTTTGTAAGACTTAGGGATTTTGTAATACTTGGAGGTGAAACTTTCGTAAAATCCAGTGATGTTTGGTGTCCTGAATTTATCTCTTTGTACTTTTCTGAAGATTAGCCAGTTTGGCCATGAGGATGTTGAAGTGATAAAATAGAAGAGTTTTAATATGTAGTAAGATAGTATTTATAGAGACATACCATTTATAGACATCTCACCTACAGATGCCTTTTGAATCAACACAGGATGTATTAAGTCCATTAGAAATCGTAGAAGAGTTCAACAGAAAAGGTCCCACAAAAATTCCAAGATGTGAAGATCAGATTATTCCAAAAGCTAATAAAAAAGTGACAGCTGCATTTGTCTTCCTGCTGTGATTAATGCTAGGCTTAACAGTCTCCTAAGATGCCACTCTGAATAAACAGACAAGTGTTTGGCACAGTAGCTGGTTTAAGTTTTTGTGTTAAATTTGGGAAGAGAGCCATTTACAACATGGAAGTGATTCTGCTCCGGAGATGTCAATAATTGTGTCAGCATTGCAGGAGCATGCCTTAAATGGCAAGGGAAGGATTGCTTGCAAACCACAGCTTCTGAAAAACACTCTTCACTGAGCAATGAAGACATTTTGGTAATACAGAGCAAGTCAGATATGCTGTTTTCAGCTGCTCTCTCTGCAGTTGAAGCTCTCTGTTTCTCTTTGCAAGAGAATTGCTGCTCACCTAAGTCTTACCGCAGTGGTGACGTCAGTGGAAATTCTGAAAAGGCTTTATTTTATCTTTGAGGGGTTTTTACTCTATTTTGTTGAATTTTCTTTGGCTTTATATTGGAACAGGAAAATAAAATCCACCTCTTTTATTTTTTATTTATTTTTTATAAAGAATTTTTTTAACTTACTTGAGTCTTCAGACTCAAAGTTCTGCTTCCTTGTTAGGTGCCCTGAGTGAGAAAGCTGTTTGGAGGAGACACCCTCAGTTTTGACTGTAAGCTCCAAAACACTTCAGAACTGTTTTTCTCACAGAAGAAAGTGATCAGATTTTCAGAAGACCTCCATATGTTGATCACTGAGACAATATGAAAAACTGGAGTGTGCAGCTGCAAGTTAAGATTTTCTGAAACTTTTTCTGAAGTTGTGAATGCTGAACACTTAGAAAGTCAGGAAGGAGCTGCTCCTCTGCGTGTGTGACTGACTGACCTGTGTGTACAGTAAAGCTAATGGCCACGATTAAGCATTTGTGTTGGGGCAGGTGCTGCACAAACGTAGGCCGAAATATGATCTTGTCCTCACAGGATTTATGATCTGATTCTGGACAGCATGGATATTCCTTAAAAAGGAATGGTACAGAGGCAAGAGGAAAGACAGATAAGGGAAAAAGTAATACTAGGGTTATCAAGCATTGAAAGAGACTGCCCAGGGCAGTGGTGGAGTTTCCATCCCTGGAGGTATTTAAGAAATGTGTAGAAGTGGTGCTGATGTAGTACATGGTGTAGTGGGGAATTGGCAGTGCTGGGTTAATGGTTGGACTTGATGATCTTAGAGGTCTTTTCCAACCAAAGCTATTCTGTGATTCTATGTGACCAGCCAAAGAGCTTGCATAATCCCCTGTGCTATTCATTTCCTTTTCTGAGAAAGGGATATACAACATCTCATTCAAAGCAGCACACAACTGAATAAATTATTCTCTGGATCCAAAATAAACTCTCCTACATAGGTCCATGTATTGCAGGTCTCACATTGTGCTCTTATAACTTCTTTATGTGACAACAGTTGATCCACATGTTCCTGGAAGATAGCTCGTAATGGTAAAACTGCTGCAGGTAAAAACAGTGCTCCAAAGCACCTCTCTTGGTATACAGAAACAATAAAAAATCAGGTCACATACAAAGGCACTACGTTTATTTGAAATGATTTTTTTCTCCAGCTGTTTAATCCTTTCGTTAACATATTGCATTCTTTTACTAGTGAGTGAAATATGGTAAACAAACAACAGAATGTGTAGATGATGTGTTGCGAACACATACACGTTCACTTCCTTGTATGGGAGAGCATATAGTCTCACCCCTCTGATTCTCAATTCTTGTAGCAGATACTCTATCTGCAGGAGATGAGCTAGTGTGAACAGCATCTGTATAGGATAGGGGTCACATTCTGTTCAGTTCAGAGAATTTTTATGTTGCATTCAGCATTCTCATATTTAAGCGCTCATAAATAGTAATAACAATAATAAATTAATTTTGACCTGTAATTGACCTAACAGGTTTATTTAGACTGAAAATAAATAAATAAATTACACTACAACTCTTTTCTTTTGGAAAAAGCAAGATGAAAGAAATACATAACTTATCTTTAGGGTTGCAGAGGGTGACATCATGTTTCCTGAATATCAGATAGTGAACTCTGTAGACACAAGCTCTGGGAATTGCCTGCAATTAATTCCAGTGTGATCTGGATCCATATTACAGTATAGAATATTTTCTGGAATATTTATTGAACTTTCCTGAGTTGTTGTTTTGTTGTGGTTTTGGTTTGGTTCTTTGTGGAATTGGTTGTGATTCATTTGCTGAGTTGGAGTTGAGGGTCATAAGGACTTTTGAGTTCTGGATGGCTGCAAGTTTGAAAAGATTTTGTTGTGAAATGCTAAGGGTTTGGAATGCCCGTGTTTTCTATTACAGTAGTTGATCAAAAGATACAGCTGTGAGTAGTGTCTTGAATGAAGCTGATGTATTGTATAATAACTGTTTAATAATATTGTCTTTCTGTAAAATCTGAGCTCTATCTGTTATATCAGCTTATCCTTGTGGCAGTGAGCAACCATAGGTAGCAGGAAACAGGTACGTAACCGTACATCCTGTTTAAAAAAATCACTTAAGATCTTTATGGTAGTCTTTGAAAAGCACTGCAATCATCGATAGTGATAAATCTTCTGATTTATGGCAGATGTCAGATCTTTGCAGTGTTAGTGGGTGCAATTGGCATATTTTAAGTCAATTTTTCGGTAGTTATGAGAATTAACATTCAGAAACAAGTTCTGATCTGATATGAAGTCAAATGAGGGGAGATCAGTGTTGTGGAACAAGGAGTCAGGGTGTGATGATACAGCTATTGCTACCCCAAAGCATCAGAGTTGGAATATAATCCTGTTACCTAAGCCAGCATTTTGCTACTTAGCTGTGAGATCTCTTCTCTTTTTTGTGGTCCCCTGTGACACTAACAACATGGCTCATGCTCAAAATTAGCTCTGCAGGCAAAAGGTATCTCCACCACACACTCTGGAGGGTTTCTGTACTGGACCAAAAGAGCAGTCTGCGATCACAGAATGAAAGATCTCAGTGAATGTTTGTAAGTGTTCAGAAAGAGAAAGAACTAGGGCTTTGCACTGGCAATACAAACCAACATTTGCCAGTTCTTGAATAATTACCTTTTCTCCTCAGGCAATGTCTTTTGAAACAGTTTATGTGTATACCATTTTATTATAAAATTGTTATTGTACATTGTGAAAGTCACATGTAGCGACAACTTCCCAGATGTAATTTTGTGCTGAAATTCCGGCAATGTTGTAAGCAAAGCAAATTAAGTTTTTTCATAACTACTCTTCCAATATTTGGAGTAGAATTGAAGAACTAATACTGAAATTCTGGTTTGTTATGTGTTGACATGCTATGTGTGTTGGTTTGCTGTTTGTTTTTTGTTAAAACACCTAGTGAGGTCTAGTTAAACATTCAGGTCTTTGCAGTAGTGTAGTACCAAACCTGCCGCTTTCCTGTACCTCTTGACCAAGGGCAACCTGTTGGTAGCTGTCTTTCCTACTTATTTCTGAGGATCACAGTTGTTTCTATTGTACTTATGCCCATGAAAGTGACTTGTTTCATGTTAGTGTCATCTTTTTTTTTTGTTTTGTTTTCAGTTATTGGTCTGAAAATGGATATTGCATTTGTTGATGTTATTTATTTGACAAAGAGCTTCAAATGTTGTCTTATGAGCATTCCTGCTTCTTGCAAAAAGTAGATAAATGTTTTAAAGTAGATGCCACATTTAAAATAGATCACATGAATATTGATAATGTTTATAACAATCTCCACTAGATCTATGTGACATCAGGAAATGTGGAATTACAATTTTCAGAATGTGTAATGTTTGTTTGGATGAAGGGCAGTATAACACCCATTTAATGGAGCATAGAATTGAGAGGGAAGTAGGAGGAAGATCCTACTGAAAAAACATCACATTGTGTCTGTTTTGAGCTGTAGCCTTTTTCTTCACATCCTTAATCAGCACCAACACTTGAAAAGTGGACATCGGTGGGAAAGTTAAGTGCAAAATATTGTATAGAAATATTTGATATCTTTGCTCAGGCGTAAGAGATTTTTGAGGAGAAAAAAGAAAACTCATTTGTTGACTATTTCTTTCAAGATGTCAAGCAAATTTTGTTTTACTACTGTAATGCCAAGTTAAAAATTAAGTAATAAAAGAAAATATTTTGGTCTCTAGCTCATGCGAGGATCCCTGCAGCACAAACTGATTTCAGTCAAATTTCTTTATATTGTTGCTGGAGAAGCTGACAGATATTTTTTTTTTCATTATTTTTTTTATTAATGAGTATAGTGGACTTCTTTAGGATTGCTTAGGCTCTAAATCCCTTTTATGTTTTGGAAATTTTGACCTTTGTTTTGCTTCCAATAAATCAAGGAATTTCTTTCCTATATAAGAAGTAAATAAGTACTGAAGGCATGGTCAGGATTTTACATGTTAGTCTAAAGAGGATGAAAACCTTCTGGCTTATCTCCAGCATTTCTTCAGTGGTCGCCTTTTATTTGTTGTGGGGTTTGGGGTTTTTTCCCCCCTTTTTTCAATCTAGCACTTGGTGTCTTCTGCTCCTCATACTTTCTAATAGCCACCAAACTAGTGCAGATCTTAGCTCTGCTGACTAGTTAGCCACTCCTGACTGGTTTGCTGCTTGATCCCTTGCCTCCTGTCACCAACTCCAAAGCCAGGGAAGAGCTGCATTGGGGGCCCACAGTGGAAAGAGCTGTGGAATCTGATAAGGCTGTAATTCTGAGCACACTTATAGTCATGAAAATAATGTCCTTCATTTTCTTAGTGATTATATCTGATTCATTTTGAGGGAGAAGCACTAACACTCTTGAACTGATTTATCATGATAGGTAGCATCTTTGTCTCTAGATGAGTGTGGAAAATTACCTGACCTTTGATGGATATTTTGATAGAAGCATACAAACAGGCCTAAGCTGAGTTTCCAGGAAGTGTAGGCAGAATGCTATCATTCTTCCACTTACAACAAAGATTAAAGGCAATTCTTAAAGGTGAGGGGGAGGAATTCTTGCTCAGAGAAGTCACTGAGAATCTCTTCTCCAGAGAGAAAGCATATTGTGCAAAATGAATGCAGAGGGGAAGAAGCAATGTCTAATTAAGAAAAATATATTCTTTTTCCAGTCAGGAAGGCACTTCATTCGGATCTTAATAATGATTAGAGCTGCACTACTGAAATGATTATAGTGTCCCCTCAGAAAATTCTTACCTGGAGAAGCTTTCAAACTATGTTTGTGACAGTTTTACCTGAGGAACAAATAGCTTGTTTTTAAAATACATGGTCGTAAGATTTTGCTAATTTGTCTATGCCCTTGAGAAAGCAAAGAGCTATTCACTGGTTTAAATTTGAGCCAATTTCTGAGAGGTTTTTTTATAGTGAAAGTAAAATACATTACTATCAGGCTAGACACACAAGGCTTGATCCCTTAGCCACCATATAGCCATCATTCAGGATTCCCAAACCATTACTGGGACGATAGTTCTTTATAGTGTGTGGTTTTAGGTATGTAAGAAGAAATACAATAACTTTTCCTAAATGCTGAAGGGTTTAGAATAGATTTCTGCATTCAGGAATGTACCCATACCTTGATTTTTCCATACATATATAAGTGGTTTTGAGTGAAACATGATGTCAGTGACTGTCATTTTTATCTTCTAGGTGAGACAAAGAAATGTAATTTCCTTTAAAACAACCACGGAACATTTTTCATTACAATATTAACTTGCAAAATATTTGTGTCATTTGAGGGAAAAGTATGTATTATTTGCAGAACTCAGACGATGTATTTATTTTAGTAAGTGCTTCATTAGTTATGAAAGGAAATGCAAAAGAAAAGAGCCTTGGGACTCCTGTTCATCATAGCAAATTGTCACCTTATAGAGCTGATATAAAATATTTCTGCTTCATAAATGGACTTCCACGTACCTTCATAAATATCTTGCTGTTACACAGAGCTCAAAACACTCTAACAAAGAAAAGTCATTATTCCCAGGTTAAATGGAAACAGATCCAGAGAGCTGACTTCTAAAAGGTCACCTGGGAAGTTGTCTGGAACTTTTGCTGAGTAAGAAGCAAAAAATGAAGAAATGAAGATGCAAGAGCATTTTTTAATTCAAACTTTTAAATTAATTGTGACTGTTATTTCATAAAGGAAGTCACATATTTTGTAACAAACTCAAGCAAAAAGTCATATTGAACAATGCAAAACAAGGGGAGATCGTAACATTGATTATTGGGTGAAATAAACCATTCATTTAATGAATCCTGGTAGTCAATCAGCAAAGTGATAGGAGGTCTGAATATCATCACCTCAGCTAGTTGCAGAAATCCTGGTTTAACATTCTGCATAAAGTACTTGTCACCCTAGCAAAGGGTGGACACAGGAACTTAATCTGATATTCAGCAAAGACTAGTGGAGGAAGACATAAGGGTATTAATCCTTCTTTCTGGGACAAAATTGCTGTGAACCTCTGAAAATTTCTGCCTATTTCCAGCAGGGATGTCAAATTGAAGCACAAGTAAAAGGGTTGCTTGGACAGTTGGGTAAGATCAAAGGGTGGCACATTTCCAGTGTTATGGAGGAGGGAGGAGCAAGAGGAAATCAAGAGAAAGGAAATAACAATAATGCACTAGTAATTTTGCAGCAGGGGTCAGTACATTTAGCAACTGCATTTAATTTTATGATCTGAAATGATTGTGGTGCCACAGAAGGCAGATGCAAATGAGAATTAACCTGATCAGGACTACAATGATAAGTAGTCCTGATAATAATAATATGATAATTATATTAATAAATTAATGATAATAATGAGGCAGATTTCTATAAAAGTTACCATTTACTCTGCTTGTAAAAGAAATTCAAATCCAAAATCAAAACAGTTCAGCTGTGCTGGTGATGCAGACTCCTAATCTATGTCTTAAGTCAGAGCAACACATCTCTTTGAGTCCTGTTTCAATCTGTGCGTGTATAATAGCATTTTCACGGGAGGTGGAAAGGTGTTGCAGAGTGAGTGTGGTTGCAGTGTTGGTGCAATCATAGAGGCAGATGAGAAGTCTCACTACAGGAAATGTGATCATTAGGGAGATGATCTGCCATGAAATTCATTGTAATGCCACATTTCAGAACAAAAAGTGCTTCAAAGCTTTTAGCTCAAAAACAAACTCAAAACCACATCCCTGTGACTTCTTCTCATACTGAGATAGGAGATTTCACTCATAATGAAAAATGCTGGGAATGACTGACAGAGTGTGGTGCTAAGTATTTGAAGTATTGGATGTTGGTTTCTTGTCAGATTCCATCTAGAAGCTTCACAATGCAGTTACTGGAGAGGAAACTAGTTTGATTGCAAATAGATCCTAGCTTGGTCTCTCTGCTCATTATCTGTATGGTACACTCGCTTTTCACATGCCTGCTGTTGTTATAATATCCCAAATGCTCTCTGAATTTCAGTTCTTTGATGATTCTTTGCTAAAAATATATATATATATATTTAATATTAAAGTGTCCAGTGTTTACAATCTTACTGGTGCAGTAGTATTGCATTTGATGCATTTATTAACGTAATGATCAAGTTGATGAGCACTAGCCAAGCTCATATCTTCTTTATAAGTGAAGCCTCGCTATGAGGAAAATAGAAAATATCAACTGATCTTTTGCTATTCTCTAATTTTTGTAATTCTGTTAAGCAGACAGAAAGACTTATTTGTTGGAGTTTTTTTATTTAAATTAAAGAAACTGTATTGATAGGAATCTTTCCTGAAAGCTTAATAATGCAAGCTATGAAATTAAAAAAATCCTTAAAAAATTATACGATATATAAGAAATATGATGTGAAATGCCAAGGTGTAAACATTTTTGACTGGATCTCTTCTGCAGATAGTAATATGCTCTAAGATGCCCCTTGCAGCCTTGGCCCTCTGCCTGTCCAAGGGGACATCCTGGCACATCTTGCTGCTCCTTCCCTCTTACAGATGTAGACTTCCTTCATGTAGCAACCAGAGTATGGCAGATGGAGGTGCTTCCCCTGGTATGCTTGATCTGGACCTATAAGCTTGGAAGCGTTTTCAGGTTGTTGGTATAGAGATAGTCCTCCATTTCTATGGATGCATTAAGGATGAAATCTGAGGCCTCTTGGATGCCTCTTATCATACCATGTCCCAAGCTGTTAGGCAATGTATAATTTTTTCAGTGATTGCATTGCTCTTGTTGCAGTGAGTCACCACTTTTTATCTAAATACTGTCTTAGTCTAATGTCATGTTTTAACTGACACTTTTTAACAGAGAATATATTCTACTTTAAGAAAAGCATAGGTAACAATATGCAGATGTGGTAATTTGTTTTTTACCTCTGTCAGTGTTTAAGTTGGTCTGAAAAAATCCTTCTCCATTTCATTCCCAGTGCTTTGGAAGTGCACAGTAATTGAGTTTGTATTCTTCTTTGTGAGGACAAGGCACACATTCGAGTCAATCACTAAGTCAGACTGGAAAACAGGTGAACAAAGAAACAAAAGTAATTCACTCAATTGTATCAAGCTCCCAGTATACCTAGCCAAAGGACTCCTTGCACAGTTTAAGGCCTGGATAGAAATTTACCATGCAGAGCTCCTGTCTTATAACTAGGTATTTGGAGTTAGTCTTATAAAAATCTATGCACACTTGGTATTAGAAAGTGAGAGATGCGAGGATGTTACATAGATGTCATGTCTTCCAAATAAATATGCTATATTCTAGGTGTAATTTAAACAGAATTAAAGTTACATCTCCTCTGAAAATCCCAGTGCTGTTTCTGCAGAATACGAGCACTAGTATTCTCTGAGGCAAGTGTTGTTTGAAAGTTAGCTCTAGGAGAAAGCATTTGAGAAAGAACTTAAAGAAAATATAAAAAATTAAACTGAAATCCTAGAAACCTGTATGGAAATTATGTTAACACACTCTGCAAATGTGTGCCTGAGTCTAAATGGAGAGGGAGCAGTAAAGCCAGAGTTAAAAAATAAAAACTGGGATATGAGTGTTTGTTTAGGTACTAGAGGTGCTCTTCTGAAGCTGGAAATCCATCTGAAGTGATGCAAACTATAGATAATATCAACTTCTGTAGGTAAAATTCAAACTAATTATTACAAAAATGAAGAAGAAATTAATTCAGGAAATAACATAAACCATAATAAATTAGCAAATTATTCCAATGTATGAGAAAAGCTGTGAATAACTCAGAAAATCTGCTAGAGTGTTAAAAAGTAACAGGAGCAATCAAACAGAAGACTAAAGCCGCCTTTTTTACGAAGTTTTCATGCACTTGGCCCCAGAGACATTCCTGTTCACTGCTTGAAAGTATGAGGTAGTGTTAAAAAGGTTGTGAATATTGTCTTTAGAAAGTAAGCTTTGAGAGCTTAATGTGGGATTCACTCAACATTTCTTGAATGGCCTATGAATATGAACTTAAATAAAAATAAACAACTCCCTAAGCATCAGTTGCTATGGTGGAGGTAGTCAGGGTACAACAGTAATCATCTTTTTAAGGGTGACTTTTTGTACTTTAGATCAGTGAACCTTCAGTAATTGAATACTTGAAATAGTATAGCAGATAGCAATAGCAGAACTATAAAAGGAAAAAGTACTTTGCATGTTGGTACTGGGCAACTCAGATCATCCTAATCTGGGACAGTCACTGGATTTTGTGTGTACAGTGTAATGCTCATGGAAGGTAAACTACTAACAGCCTTATTTCTTAGATAATAACTGTCTCATACTGTGATGTACTATGAGGGCTGTGACATTGTAGAGGCTGTTTGTGTGGTGTTCTTTGTAGCTACAGAAGCATGTTAAAAATGAAAGATGAATCGTTAGGGCAACTGCACTTTCTGGTAGTTTAGTTTTGCAAAATTCTATGTTTTCAAATGATGTAGGCTGAAGTGTTAATATTTTTGTACGTTGCTATTTTTCACCTTACCTCAGTAAGGAAGTTTACTCATTTGTGAGTTGACAGGCAGCCTTGCCATGGGAACGGGAAGGTGCTTGCTTAGAATGCAAGCTGAGACGTGGTTTGCGAAGTGCAGACCAGTGCTCTGCAAAATGGAGATAAAATTAAGGCACCCACATCCTGTGACACCATATAGTTTTTGCAGGCTGCCATTTACCAGGAAATTGAAAGAAGTCCATTAGTTCCAAACACTGTTAAAACACCAAAATGCTTGAAAAGTTAGGTTTGATTTCCCTGACACTGTATACAGTTGAAAGCCTGCCTTGTTAGCTAGACCTTCTGCTGATATGCAGCTCAGCCTCTTCCTGGTGGTGTCAGAGAAGGAACAACAATCAGCTCTGGCTACTTGTCTGCCATATTAGTTTTGTAGGTGAACATGAGTACTTTCCCCTAATTCATAGCTAATGCAAATCTTCTAGTACATCTATAGTCATTATTTGCTGTTAGTTCCTGTGTCTGTTCTTATCCTTGCTCAAAAAATGTTAAATATGCAGCCTTAAATTATTAAAAAAATCCAGCTTTGTTCTATTTCTGGAGTACGTATACATTGATGACGTTATAGACTAGGTGGAGATAAAAATTTTCTTTTTATTGTTGTGTTTGGCAGGAATAATAGTAGGAAATTAAAATTTTATTTGTCTTTAGTAATAAAATTAAATGTGGCTGACTGGGTCTATTTTGGAAAATCCTCTGAAATGACAAGGTTATCATCTGAAAAGAAACAAATTTTCATTAAGCTTGCTAGTTTACCTGAAGTCAAACAGTATTTCCCCAGTGGAATCTGGTCAAGACTAGGAAGATAAACAGTGCCATGATTACATGTCACAGGCTTGCTGGTCAAGCAGAACTAAATTACTGTCACTGTAGAAGGCTGAACTAATCTCTGATTTTGTCACCTCCGAATCTCAGAACATCTGATGAAGTTGGTGGAGAGATAGCAAACTGCCAAGGCATCCCAAAATAGGTAACCTAAATGGCAATTCTGAAGAAACTGCAAGTTCATAGTGAAACTCTGGTGCAAGAATGGATCAGTGTTTAGTCTGTGGAGACTGGACACATCTTTTAGATGGAGGTATTTGTGCTGTGGAGGCATCATCAGAGTCATGGACCAGTTTCCTGGAGCATGACATAGGCAGATGCATGATGATAACATGATTAACAGAGCCAGGCAGGAAGGGATCGGCCCCTTGAACATGGAACCATCTTAGTTTAGAGGTAGGATGCTGAAAGTGCTTCAGAAGCAGCAGAGAATCAGGAACTTCTAACCATCTGGGGGATGGCGGGGGCGGGGGAAGGAAAAAAGGCAACAAGTACTACAAGTAGCAAATTGCATATGGATTTTGCAATTTTAGGCTTCCTAGCAGAGAATGACATTGTCTGGTGCATGTGTGGAAGGCCGTGGAGCCTTGCAGTACCTGCAGCTAGCCCCGAACCCCTTTCTCAGCACATGAATATATTGGCACTGCATCATAAACTGTTGAACGTGTCAGGATTAATGCAGAGCTTAGGAAGGAACACATGAAGATATTTTGTTGGACAAAGTTACTACTAGAGACCAAATACACTTAACAATAGTTTTGTTACTTGTGTTCAAATAATTCTTCTGCCCCTTCCTATTGTGGGTGTGGATTGCTGTGATATCTCTGTATCTCTGCCAAACCAGCATATGAAGAGTAAGTGAAACTTCAAGCTGACTAATGGGTAAACACCAACATTGACCTCTCAGTTTTGTCTCCTAAGGTCCAAAGTCAGAAACTTAACAAGACAATGGGAACCTTCCCATGGTTAAGCCATTCAGATCTAAACTGAAGTTGATTTATACTGAAATTGGAGTTTGACCGTGTGGCTGATGAACTGTAATGACTCATAGCCAAAAAGGATGTGACTACAGGGTACAGCAAAGCAAGACAGAGTGGCCCCAGAACAAGCAGTAACACAACTAGCTCCAGAAGCAGGATTTTTACAACCACATTTGATAGTGTAGTGCCAAAGCTCATTAACATTGATGAGGTAAAAGATGACTTTCATTAGCAACTGCCAATAACTTAAAAATGAAAGACAAAACGTGCTTGATGATTAAGCCATTTTTAGCATTGTGTACCTTTGCACAACTGAAAGCACCTGCACTCCTCGCTGGACAGCAGATGCTCTGGCAAGAGGCCCACATTCCTCATATAGTGTAGACCCTTATTCACAGGGAGAAAACCATGGTCAAATAGATTCTAGTTGCTCTAATTTGAGAAGTTCCCCATGATACCAAGTGCAGTGGGATCCCACTCAGCCATCAGCCACTTACCTCTGCAGATCCAGCTCTTCTGCTACAGCCGGTTTCTCAGTCACCCATGATGGGGGATGGAGTAGCAGGGGATGTCAGCTCATGTAGATGTTAGGGACCTCAGTCCTGTTTCTGGCATTCTTTGGAGAATGCTTTTGTAAAAAAAAAATAAAATAAAGCATTTTACAAAACTTCTGTAAAAGTTCCCTTGCCATTCGTGAAAGAATCATGTTCCTGTGGGGCAGCTATCTGCCCCAGACATCTGCCAAAATGAATTGACAGCCTTTAGTTCAATTGTATTTTTTATCATCTGTTGTGGTCCTAGGTGAGTGACAACTCATCTCCTAACAGAAACACATTATGTCCTGGGTAGGCAGTTCCATTCTCTGATCATTATGTTCCTTATTTTCTTGGGAGTTAACTGATCTTTGTAAAGGTTTTCTTTGGCTCTGTCAACCTGAAGAAGACTGGTGGTCTTCTGCTTTATCTTTCACTACACTATTTCGGACTGCTTTATTCTGTCACTGCTACAGATGCTGTTGGTCTCTCCTTAATTTCTTTGGGTCTTGGTTATGTAAATGTACATAAAGAACATAATTTATTTCCAAAAGGAAAGAAAGACATCGCATTGAGTTAACAGCACACAACCAATAGATTTTGCAGCAGGCGTCACAATGGGCAGAGTATCATGCCTTTTTGACCATGGAATTTCCTAGAAAACAATCTGTTGCAGCAAAGTGGGAATGTAGAAGCTAGAATTCTACTTTTTAATAGATTTTTAAACTTTCTGGTTGTGAGGGTAATCTTGAAAATCCCAACTGAAATGCTGCAGCCTGTTTGAGTCTTTGGGTATAGTGCTCTCAATTGCCTTGCTAATGTTGAGAACCATTATAAATTGTCTTTCATAATTTTAATATGAATGAAACTGCCTAGAAATTTTCAGTTTGCAGTATGAAGTGTTACAAGAACAGACAAATTGACACAGAGTTTGGCTGTGGGTGCTGTAGATTGTGCAGGGTTTTGATCATAGTTCATTTTATTCAAGTACTCCTAACAGCATAGACATCAGTGCAGAGCAGCCCATGGAAAGCCAAGTGATTCCACACTGGAGTTGGTCTACATGCAGCTATCAGCACACAGAGAAACAGCTGACATGCCTTCCTGAGCTAGCAGAGCTGAATCCTGAATTAAGCACTGTTGGTTCCCACTTCATATTTGTGTTTGTTGCTGGGGTGATATTAGGGTTCTGTTACATGCTTACATGCTGCACTCTGTAGAAGTCCCTATTCAGACCATCATCGTAATTCAAACTATGGGCTTAATTCCTACTGAATCAGTGATGAATTTGTCTGCAGAAGTGCTTTCTTGAACACCTACCAGAACTTTGTCTTTTTTGGTTTGTTCATGTTATCAAGTTTGTGTGGCATATGTATGAAATGCTCTATAGGTGCTAAATAATACCTCCAAGTGTCATAGTCTACATAACTGAAAAATTTCTGATGTATTCCCTTAGTTAAAAATGAAAGAGCAGTTAATTTTACCAGGTCACGTGGTCATAAATTAATCGGCATTTCAACTAAATGCTGCTGAAGTATAGACCCTGAAAGAATAAAATCTTACCCACATTTGCACATACTATGTCTTTCTGCTTCAGCTTTTCCATCTGTCCTTGTAGAAGACATTACACATGCTACTTCCAAACTGTTCTGTGTGCATCTGTTTATAGAGACTGATACTCGTTTTACAGATCAGATCAAGTTTCTGACCTCCCACTTCCAAGTGGGAGTTGTTCTTGCTATTGTCATAAGATGTGTAAAGTCACTATATACCTCTTTCTTATTATTAGACACCAGAAATATTTACAGGTCTGCTGAATTTCCTGTCTTGTGCACTGCTGTGCCTATATAAAGAATGTAGAATTATTTGGAGCATGAAATTGGATGTTCTCTTAGCTTTGGCCTGAGGGCTTTCCCTGGGTCCCTATAATTTGAAAGGTCCATACAATTTTTTTTCCTAAATAAATTCCTGTCTAGCATCTTTATCCTAGTATCTTTAATTTTACTTTTCTTTTGCAGACTGCTCACTTAATATTTTTAAAATTAAAAAAATGGAAAAAAATAAAATATTGATGAAATGTTAATGAAAATAGCTTGCCACATACAAAAGATGGAAGCATAGACTGTTTATGTTCCTTTTGCCTTGAAATATTTAAAGTAATAGTGAAATTAGTCTTGTTCAAATCCTGAGGAACATGAGCTTTAAGTTTTTCAGATTCTTTGCTTGGAATATGGGGGACCACAATCGCTGTGAGCAGAGTGGAGTCCTTCTATTCTGAGCCATTATTTTCACCTCCTGGAATGTTCAATGTACACTGGCTTTTAGAAAAGAATGGTCAGCACAGGATTTAAAAGATAATCAGATGAACAGTTTTCACCTCTTTTTGCTCATGATTATCAGATAGATTGCTAGTTAAAGGTGGGGCTCAAATCTCTTGTCTGTTATACTGGAAATAGCAAACAGAAAGGAGGAAAAAAAAGCGCACATTTAAAATGCAGGTAACTGCTCAGAGTTGGGCAACAAAACTGATGATCAGATTTTCAAAAGAAAAATAAAGAGGAAAAGGAGACTGAGAAACTACTTTCACTCAAAGTTTTTATTGAATTCAGAAGGAATTGTGCGTGCTCAGCTCTCTTCTGAAATCTGTTCATCATTTCTTCTGGCAGGACATGAAGTTCAGGTCGCTTCTCGATGGTGCTGGCTCAGCTTTCCTGAAAGGGCAGAGCCCAGGTTTTGCAATCCAGGTTTTGAGAGAATGAGAGGCTTTTGTATATGCGTGCAGGGCATTCTGGGGAGCGTGGTTCTAGGAGTTTCTCTCTTTGCAGCCCTATGACTGTTCCTGTTTATGCAATTAGACAAATGCGAACGTATTTTTTTTTTAATAGCACTTTCAGATTCCTTGTATACAAACTTCATAATTTTTAATGGATTTCTAATTGCAATATGCCAGTTTGGTAAGATAGTGCCATTATCTCCACTTTGCAGGGGATGTTACAAAGGCACAGAGATGGAGGGTATGTCTGACCACTCACACAGTAGTAAAATGTGGAATCCCTGGGCAGGACTTGGTCACAGTCCCAATTTCCCTCATGCTGGCTGAGCACAAGGTGGATTTCAGGTTATATATCAAATATAGGAAATTCAGTTTAATGTAAATACTGGTAACTTTTGCTTTTCAATAAATTAATGGTTCTGTATTAGTTTATTTAGGAAATAGATAAAAATAATTTTTAATGGGCATTTTTGCTAAAAGATATTGGTATGCTTCGCTGAATGATTTACTTATCAAATGATTTTTGCATGAGTAATGGTGATAGAGTCTGACCTTTATATGATATATATATCAACATTTTGTGGGTATATTTTCTGTGTTTTAAATTGTACCCTAAGGAGTATACTGTTGATTTAGCTGTTGATCAATGAGTAATTTGTCACAATATTTTATGGACAATGAAAATGTTACTTAGTGGCGTATTTGATAAATTGTATTAAATTCTGATAATTTCTGACCTGAATGTCTGGAGTTAAAAAAAAAAAAAAAAATCAGGATAGTAACCAAGTAAAATCACTTTCCCTTGAAACAAAGAGAGTTTGCCGGCTGCAGCTGACAGCCCCGGGAGGGCGAGGAAGCTGCCCAGCAGGCAGAGTCGGTATGGGAACAGTTCTCTACTGAGCTGGCTGATATTTTTCCCTCTGTACTCTCTATCCTTTTAAGAAACAGAAGTTAGATGTCTATCAGCCAATGCTGGTTAAGATATTCTCTTAATGCTGGAAGAAATCTGGGTCATGGGAGATGACTGAGACTAGCAGGATAGTTTAGAGCATTGCTGCTTGGAGATGTGAGGCTGGGACTTTGGCACACAGGGACTACTGAGGGTCCTGTTAAGCTGGGAGCAAGAAGCTATAGAAATACAAATGACAGATCACTGGAAAATGAAATTTTTGTGCCACGTCTTTATTCTTATTTGTGCCTTTCTGTTGTAGTTAAGGATCTTTCAAAGGCTGGGCTGTGCAGGTGGAGTAATGACACACAGTAAAACCCAGCACTATGCAGTGGAGGTACAGAGCAATGGCATGTGCGTTACTCTGCTATGGAGTAAAGCTGCTAGTTTTCTTTAAGCCTGAACTGCACAATCATCAGAGAATTCAATTAAACAGTCATGTCATTCAAGTGAGCAGATAAAGTCAGATCCTCCCTCTCACTCCAATGTGCTCATCTCAACCATGGGACCTGTGCTCATCAAAGATACCAGCTGACTGCTCCCAGCCTTGAGCTCTGTAACAAGGATGCTTCAGTAGCAGCAAATATCCCTGCAGTCCTCAGATCACCACTGAGCCGCTTGGCATCTCCTGCAAGTGTGAGAAATTTTGTATTCAGGGCACTGTCTGAGATGTGTGATTTTTGCAGCACTACTGAATTACAGGGAGCTTCACCTTGGTGAGGGGAAGAACTGTCCTGTGAGAACAGTGCAGCTACCTTGTGTCACTAAACCAGAGTTACTCTGTGACTGCAGCTTTGAAAAGACTCGTGGGGCTCTGGGCTGTTTCTGTCCCCAGCCTCTACTGCCAAGGATCTCAAGAACCAGGTGCTGTCAGAGTGCCAGAGCAGCCTCCAGGAACACCTCACTACACCTTTACAGCAGTATTGAGTGTTGCTGTCTGGTGGGTTGTTGCTCTGTGGTTCATCACGCTCTGGTCTTGCTGACATGGGGCTGTTTGCCACCACTCAGCCCTGCTTGCCCTTGGTCAAGGTGAAGCCATGGCACTCCTGTGGCACCCCTGTATGTCCTTTTTTTTAAAAAAAATCTGCAATGCATAAAAATGCAAAAGCAGACTAGCCATTTGTGACAGTAAAAAGATGGATTTGTGAACTTACACAGCACTAGATGGTTGTTTGGGGATCCTTTTTGTAGCGTAGACTTTTTCTAAGAATTTGTGGATGCCTGCCTCAAGTTTTGTGGCTGGTTGTGTGGGGTTTTTTTTAATCTTAATATTCCCTTTGTAACGCTGAAAATGTTCCCTTCCTTTTCTCCATCTTGTCTGACTGAGACCTTTCAAGGCATAAATGTCTTAAACAGCATCCATAGAACATAGCACCAAGCAGTTATGGTTGGGATTGAGTAATTCTGACATTTCTGCATTAAAATTAAATTAAGAGGAAGCAATCTCACCTTGAAAGTCAGACTTCCATCTAAAAGTCTTTACTGGCTCAGAATACAATGCATATCTAAGGCTACCAAAAGAAAAAAAAAAAGTAGGGAAAATATTAAAGGAAATTTTATGGTCTCTTTTTCAGAGCCTATGTGTTTTCTTTCCATTTTTGATGGTGCTTTGATCCTATTTTGTAGGAAAGCTAAGTATTTGCAAATCCAGGTGATGTCAGTTGGAGATGTAGATGTTCAGAACACCTGAATATCAACTGTTTGTCATCTGTACTCCTCCCTCAGCTCCCCCAGGCCACTTGGCAATTTTTCTTTGGATCTTTAACATAGCAACAGATCAGAGAAAAATATTATTACAAAAAGGAAAAGCTCACAGACAGATGTCATTTCTTGAAAGAAATGTTAATTTCTTTTTAAAAATCACTGGCTGCATCTTTTTGAAAGTCAATGATGAGAGTCCCCACTGACATAATGCTCCTAGGATGTACAGAGCTGTTGATTCAAGAACTTTGCCAAACAGAAGATATTTCTGATTTCAACAGGTTTTATATTATTAGTGGCTAAAATGCTGCTATTCATACAGTACTAAACTGTTTATGATTTGTCATTTGTGCAGATTAAAGACAGAGAAACGTTTCCAAGTTGCTTCTCTTTTGTAGAGCAAATGACACATTTTCTATTGCTGGCAAAATTATGTAAAAAGTAATGTGCAGTCAATACCAGATAATGCTTTTATCTTGAAGGAACTCAGAGGTAGATAGAGGAGCAAGTCAGATATTTAAATAAGACATGGTCCAATGAAATAGCCTGAGAGGAAGAAGTTTGCCCCTACCTCACCCTCTCACCAATAGTCAGTTGGTTCTCAGTTGCAGCCTCCTGAACTGAGAACTGAGATGCCTTCAGCTGTGCTCAATAGCTCCTCAGGACTAATAGAGGTGGCAGCTGTAAAAACATGGGAGTAGGAATTGAGAGGACAATGTCATAAGTTGCATGTTCTTTTCTTCTTTTGCTTGCCATAAACTATATGCATTCAGCAAATCCAGAACCAGGCTGTCGGTGTCATTAAGCAGAGCAATATGGAGCGAGTGTTTCTTTTTGCTCATGGTAGATGTGGGAAAGAAAGATCAAGGAAGGTACAACAAGGCTAGAAAAGTTCTAACAGAAGTTAGGGATGGGCTCTTGACAAGAGAAGTTTAGCACAGTGTCAATGTGAGTCTGGCTCTTGACTTTATATATGCGCAAATACTGAAAATATACAAAAGGCAAAGCAAACATTAGCGCACATTTTCTTTTGCATGTAGCACAAAATCACCAAACAAATATCACAGCCAATCTTCCATTCCTCATGTACAGGTGTTTCTTAAT
Organism: Podargus strigoides; assembly: GCA_028020825.1. Lineage (NCBI taxonomy): Eukaryota > Metazoa > Chordata > Aves > Caprimulgiformes > Podargidae > Podargus > Podargus strigoides. The sequence goes on along the minus strand of CM051627.1, from coordinate 23,472,674 downwards.
GACTGTGGACAGTATCCAGCATTTCACAGTTGAAGTAACTCTTCTATCAGGGTTTGGTATTCTTGCCTCTTGCAGACAATTCAAAGTGGTAACAAGTACTCTCTGTAAAGCAGCCTGGACTGTATCCCAAAGATTGCCACCCCACACTGTATCATATTAATGAACCTGTACAACTAAAAATAATTACAAATGCAAATTTGGTGAAAAGGAGTTTAATAGGGAAATTTCATGACTGCATTAGAGAAGTTGTGGTTTAGCACTAAGATAGGTCTGATTGCTTGAGCATGTGGGTGCTATGGTAACTCAGTTTCACCATTTGGAAGCACTTAAGCTCTAAACCACAGTATGCTGCACCCTCTTCCTTTTCAGTAGGGTTCTGTAGAAGAAAAACAGAAGTAAACAGCATGAGAGAAACCACAGAGCAGCAAAGGCGGCGTTAGCTGTAGTCGTACAAGTAGGTTACTGTAGTTGAAGTCCTCCTGTGAAGGCTGAGGATGCCACTTAAAGGGCAGTGCAATTGGTAGGAATACCTTCTTTCTGCCTGCTAAATACACAATATTCCTGGATATTTATTTTAAGTTTGCAAGAACTGCGTACATGGCAAAAAGTATTTGACTTGCTGCTTTTAGTTTTTGTTCTATTTCAGGTTTGCAGTTTTGAGAAATTCTGGATATCATTGGTAACAAATGTTGTTTCCATGAAATTGATATTTCTTGAGGGCAATTTCTGGTTTTCTCTACGATTTTGTTTTTCTCTGGAAAAAATAAACTCTTAATTTATTTTTTTTTAATTTTTATTTTCCTTAATCAGAAACAGAAAATTCATTTTTTTTAAATGGCCAGAAATATTTCATTTGATTTCAGGTTAGTTGAGAAAAAAAAAATAAAAAATCAATGTTTTTCTTGTCTGTCATCCTTTCCCTAAGACAGGCTCTGTATGTTAGGCAAAGTTATGCTTGGTATGAATTTATTTTAGCTGATGAATGCTGACAAACTTTAGTGTTTGTAACTCCTCCTCTTTCCTGAACCTGCAATGTTGTGTTCCTCCTTGTGTCTGCCAGCTATAAATTCTTTTTAATTCCATCTCTTTCTTCTGTCTGCAGCCCTTGTACTTGATTGCTGTTTAATTTGAATTTTTTGCCTTCTCCAGTGTTGAAAATGCTCCTTAATGCTTATAGGTGACTCTGAAATTGAGAAGGAGGGAGACAACTCCTGTCCTGGAAGCTGGACAGCAAAGAGAGGGTCATAGATGTTGGGAACCAAGAACATGCATTAATTTCAAAGGTCAATTTTCATTAAAAAAATAATAACACATCCTAGCATATTTAGCTGTAATGTAGGCCTGCACTTATTCCTGAGATGTGGTTTGCAGGAAGACACAGCCTTCCTCAATGCAATTCAGGTCTGAGCAGTGGGAGGTGTCTTGGGAATGAAAAAACCTTTGACTCCCCAGATACATACTTTAACCAAAGATAAAGGTGGTAGGAGAGAATGACAGGATCAGGCTCTTAGGTGATGATTGCAATGTGTTAAGGAGTCACTATGGAGGTCAATTATTCATGATTATTTTGGAGAGTCAGAATGAATGTAACATCCTGATGCCCAAAGGAAACAATTGGCATTTCTCAATCAAAACATTTTAGAATTTGTCTTAATTTAAAATTCACAGTTTCAACTTTTTATCCCTAATTTCTGGTGAAAAAAATATTGTAAATATTGCCTGTGGGAATAGAAATTCTAATATTTATTTAGTTTTAATTCTCAGCTACAGTAAATGTATAGCATTCCTATGATTGCTGTAGGGCTTTGAAGATTTTTACCAATTAGATTATGGATTACTCTGAAGTGATTTTGTGGCTGTATCTTCAGTGACCAAAAGCATAGGCAGTTTTTTCAGGACCCTCTGAAATGTCCCAGTTACCTAAGAAGTTTCTACATGTTAAATGCAAATGAGTAATTTGTTTTTTGTCTCAGAGCATGCAAAATTTCACATATTTGTAATGTGAACTTTATATGGCATTCTTTTAATCAGTTTTCCAAAAGCAACAGTTTGTCCAGAAACTGGGAACAGGTTGGTGTTTTTTTTCTGCCACAGAGTTAGTGGTAAAGAGTAAAGTGTAATTCTGCAATCTGTGGTTATGAAAGCACTTCAGCACACATGATCCTAGCTATAAAGTTTGAGGGGTCCTCTGTGGTATAGAATTACTCAGATGTTTAAGTGTTTGCTAGCCTATTCACAGTTCTGTCCAGATTTATTTGTAAAGAAGCAATGGATCCCTTTATGTTTGAGGCAAAAAGCAGCAGTAACATCTCTGGCCCTGATGCTCATTTACTTTAAGGTCCCTTTAGCTGGTTCTGGCAGCACAAGGCAGCCTTAAAGTAGGTGTGAATTACATCCTATCCCACTTGAAGTTTAAAAATAAATCAAAGGGCGGCTGGCAGCATTTTGTAAGGCTCCTTGCCTTACTCACCCTTCACCTCCCACCAGGAACTGTTCTTTTTTTGGAATTTATTATTGGCTTGCAGTGGAGCTGACTAATGTCTGTGCTGTTTGCTAGAAGACCCCGTCAAAGAGTTTTACTCCATCTGAACAAGTAGACCACATCCTGTTGCTCTCTGTGCAGATGTGAAGAGCCCTGACCCTGCTGAAGCAGTGCTGTTCAGCTGTTTAAAGAGGGAAGACAGAATCTGGACCTACACTAGCTGCTTTGTGTGAAGTACTGCTCTATGGGGGTTGCTGGGGTCTGTCCGATATGCTGAAGGGCAGAGAGATCCTGGGAAAAGGGCAGCAGCACTGCAGAATCACTCAGCATTTTTCCTGGCAGAAAAAATCGGCTGCCAATGGTTTTGCAGACACCAGGCTGAGAGGAAGGATAACTTCCTCTGTCCCCTCCCCAGGTCTGGCAAAGACGTGCGAAGCGCAGCTGGATGTGAAGAGCCAACTGGTGTGGTACCATGGTAGTTAAAACACCAAATACACTGTCAGCAGAAAGGGATCTTCCTTTCCACATTTCTCTATGCTGTGTGCATCAAGGAGTGCAATACTGCAGCACTCCTGTGCTCAGAGGGGAGAGCCTGAGCTACTGGCATCGAAGTGCAGGCCCCTGCTCATCCCCACAGGAAATACAAAACCAGGTTCATTTTACCCACTGTGCAAATTAAGCAGCAGAATGGAGTTAAAAAGCACATTGCTTGTCATCAGCTTATGTATTTTTGCCCATTTAAACGTGATAATGTTTTTAGGCTCTCAATACAGATTCAACAATATCTCTACCTTATCAGCTGGAGTTTCCTTTAATAACACATGCACCCAGGAAATGCATGTTGGTGCTTCCTTCTGCTCGAGAAGATCGAACCTGGGACTTACTTGGAACACAGTGTCTTTTAACATATTCTGTGTCTGAGTGGTCTTCTGTTGAGTTGCTTGGTCTTGCCAAGTGGAAAGCATTCAGTTTATTCTGTCTTTCGTGAGAGGACAGCAGCAAGCAGTAACTTCGTATAGGGGTGTGACCACAGTTCCCTGCAGCAAGTGCACTGCAGCAGCGATATAGCAGCTCTGTGCCTCCAAATGTGACCTGTACAGCCTGTTCTCCTTCTCCTTGGGGTTTGAAGGGTTTGGATTTTTTTTTTTTTTTTTCTTTTTTGTGTGGCCTAGTTTCTTTCAAAGTTCTTCCATTTACTCTTCTTGCTGGCTAAGGCCAGATCCACCCAAACATTTACTGATGGGTTGCAAATCTTTCAGGAAAGTCAGCAGGAACCAACTGGTAGCCAAATCAAGAGAAGGGAAAGGGAAGCTTAGAAAAGTTGCTTAAGTAGCAGGAACTTTATCTATGCTTTTATTCTTCCAGTTTGGTTATCTGAGCATATCTATGCATATTGTCTTAAAAATGTGGCTGGATGTAATTTAAGATTTGAGAAAAGTTTGGGGATAGTTCCTGTTTGAACCAAGACCAACTTGCTTAGTTTGGTAATCATCAGGCTTTCATACCACATAACATGTTTTGGCGGGGGGCTGGGCATCCTTATAAAATTTTAAAGATATTCTTAGATTTCAGCCTTTAGGATTTCAGAAATATTTTTTAGAAGATAAATATGAGCAGACAGTTTTGATTTTTGAGGTTAACTTTGTTAGCCCACTGTTAGCTCAGATGTATTCGTTAGCTGTGGGACATTTTGGGAAAAATAAATTAATTGTAGCAATATGCCTATTAAAATTGCAATAACACAGTCTAGCATGTTGGGATCCTTTATTTTCCTTCAGTTTACCTCGTATCTCTCAATAAGGTTATATGGGGAAATGTATCTGCTTTGCTGTTGAGAGGAGTTTTTTAGTGTTCTGGTGCCACCTATTGAATTATTTTCAACTGTGTCTTATTCCACTGTTGTAATAAATCATGGAATAGAACAGAATCATAGAAGAGCAGGAGACCTTTAAAATGCTTAGAAGGACACTGGTTGTGGTTTTTTAATGGCTGTTGTTGGTTGTCTGAACTGTCTGTACGGGGTGCAGAATCCATGGTGGCTATTGAGCAGCCAACATGAGTTTTGCTGCTTGTTGGTCTGATAAAGAGAAGGTCCCAGGAGACCAGCCTATGTTGAGCTTCTGTGTCAGAGATGAGAGACATAGTTTTGGTGCTGGCATGTGAACAGGGCAATAGAACACGTATCCTTCACAAGTATTGCAGTTTTTCACATAAATCTGTATTTTTGTTTTAAAGTTTGAAAGAGTTTATTTTCAAAAGAGTAGACCTACAACAGTTATGAAGTACCATGTAGGGAAGCTGAACTAACAGAGAAATTATAAACAGTGTAGTACTGTCTGAAAAACAGATGTGTCCAAAAAAAAAAAAAAAAAAAAATCCAGAAAAGAAACCTAGTGGAAAAGAACTAGCAGAAAAAGGGGGAGAAAGGAAGAGCCAAATGCACAGCTGAAAGTTTGTGGATGGTCACAGCAAGGAATATGTGAACAAGTGGAAGTTTGTTCCTTGCTGAAAGTATAGCAGGCTGTGTTAGAGAGACGTTTTGAGGGAACAGGAATGCTTTTGGGATGGCTTTCAAGGTTCTTATGTCAAAGTGGAAGCTTCTAATCCTCAACACGAATTAAAAGATAGTGTGATGAGAACAAACTCATAGTTCCAGCCATTTTTGTCTCTCCTAGCAAGAGAAATTTTACGTTACAAAAATACAAAATGTTTTGGCTCAGAATTTCGAAGCAGAGTGTGAAAACGAGGCTTGTTTTTATAGGTGTGAAAAGATCATAGCTCCCAGCTCCAGTCAGGAGGTGGTTTGTAACCTGGAGATAAGAGTTATTTGGAGAAATTCTTAAATATCAGCAGGATGGTCCAGGAAGGGCACCCTAATTAGTATTAGGGAAAGTAAATGGCTTTCAGGAATGCCGAGGTTTGGCTTTCCAGCTCTTGTATACACTGCTGTGTGATGATGAGAAAGATTTTGAGGGGTTTAGCTTTTGGTATTGCAAGACACGTTGTTACACAATAAAACTTTTAAGTATTCCCCAGTCAAATCTGTCCTGAGAAACATGGTTCAGAGAAAGCAATACAAACCATTGGCCTTTTTCTACTGCAGATGAACTTCTCACCTTCATGCATTGCTCACCTGGTGATATCTTTTCCCCACTGTGCAGCAGGTGATGAAAATCTGGCAACTGCCAGCTCTCCCTACCCTGTGTCACCTCCACCTGCACGCTCCACATCACTCTCACCTCCAGGCACCACTGAAGGTAATGGTGAATTTGGGACTGTGGCATTGCTGCTCTTCTGTTTTAGCTGAACTGACATCTACTTACATCATGCCATTGTTAAATCTATCACTGCTAAAGCAATCTTGTGATTTATGTTGTCTGAGGTCAATTATATTACAGCAAAATTTGTTAGTGAGGACATATTCAGTCTTTTAATGAAATCAAAGGTGGGGATTTGAAACACAATTTTCAAAGAAATTGATTAGAATTCAAGCTATAACATATTGGTGTTATGAATTCATGTTTTCCTTATGGACACCCCGTCTCCTTGAGCTCTCAGATGAGCAGTTCATGCTGACCTGTCACAGTGGAACTTTCCTGCAATTTATGCAGAGCTCCTCAGACACCACAGCAGTAACTGATAATTGTGGGAAGGTCCTTCCTGGGTCAACAGCACAAAACAAACCCACCCCAGTCAGTCAGGGCTTTTTGCAAGCTGTACATTAATTCACCCCCTTCGACTGGTGTTTTCTAACACCTGAAATCAGTGCATCCCACACACCTTGCCTAAGGATGATCAAATCTTTTTGCCACAAAGGCATCCCAGACAAATTGGTGGGAATTTGGAGTTAGCGGTCTTGCAGACCTAATCACGAGCCATGCTCTTGCAATAAGTCCAAGCAGATGTGTTGCACAGCCTGTGCAGGAACTGGAGAGCAATGTAGATGTGTTCTTTTTGCCAGTGCTGGAGGCAGAAATATAAATCAGAGAGCAGCTGGCGGTCTTTCTGCTTGCAATGAACTTCTCACTTTCACACATTGCTCACCTGATGGTATTTTTTCCCCACTGTGCAGCAGGAGACGAAAATCTGGCAAACACCAGCTTTCCCTCCGTTATATCACCTCCACCTGCACGCTCCACATCACTCTCACCTCCAGGCACTGCTGAAGGTAATGGTGAATTTGGGATGGTGACATTGCTGCTCTTCTGTTTCGTCTCAACTGGCGTCCACCACAGCCTTTCTGATGCTGCCTCCACCCCTCAGGCTGCACAGCACAGACTCCTGGCTCAAGGAAAAGTGGTTTTTATGTGGATAATATCAGTTCACATATCCTATGCTTGATAATTTGGGCGTCTGGTTGTTGCTAAATATTACTTAAGAATGTGTAATTCCCTGGGGAAATCTCAGCTGATAGTTGTGAGGAAAGAATGTTTCTTTTTATATTTTTGGCATATGATTGTGTTTAATTCCTTGAAAGTTTAGTTTACACTCTCTCTTTTTGTTTTTAAGGAGATAAATCAGCAACGACTACACCTGGTAAGAAACTTCTAATTTACATGACAGAACTGCATTGATGTTTTTTTGCTGTTCATTTCTTCTTTGCTTTTCCTGTGTACAGTTATCTCACAGAGTGTGTAATGCCTTCTCATTCAGCCCAATGAAACGGAATACACTGCCTGAAGAAGCAAGAATATCAGACAAGTCTTGTTTTGAGTCATGAGTTTGTGTATATTTTAAAACACGGTATTTAGCACAAAAGAGATGCAGTCAGTGCCAAAAAGGATATATACTTACACTTACTGGATGTTCAGCTGACACCTATTGGACCCCCTAACACCTCAAGCATTCAGTGTGCCTTTAGTTACTAACAAATTCACAGTGCCTCAGCATGAGAGTGCTCCAGCACAGCAGTCCTGTGTTGTGTGCAGCTTTGTGTCCCTCTTTGACCGGGCAGCCTCTGAAGCATTAATGAAACTGCTGTACCTCTCACCACAGGTGTCTCTCCTGCAGACAGCACATACCTCTTCACGCACGCAAACTCCGTCCCTGCCATGGGACTCAGCACCGCACCACGCAGCAGCACTGCTGCCCTCACCACACGCACTCCCGTTGTCTTCAAGAATGCTTCATCAGGTTTGCCATCTTCCTTTAGATGCCACTTACTGCTCTCTGAACTGTAGGGGAAAGCTAAGTAATTCAGCCTCAGGGTAGCCTTTTCCAGCTTATGAATCATCAAATAGAAAAGATATCTACAATTTGGCATACTGGCAATACCAGGATTATTTCCAAGATCTTGTATCTGATGGCCAAGTCTTGTAGTTATCAGAGCTGTTATCAGCTGCTGTTAATAAGGCTATTGCCAAAGCAAGAGCAATAGGAATGGACCTAAAAGAGAATGTAGAAACCTGTCAGTGGTTCATAAGCAGGGAGAGTGATCTGGCAGACAAACACTACTGGAATGCTTGTTTCTGAAAGAGCACAAGCACTACTCATAAGTGTGTTTTACTGTAAGAACATAGCAAGATGTTTTAGTTTTTCCCAGTTCACAATTACTAACACTATTTTTATGTTAACTCCATCCTGGATTATGCCTAAAGAATAACAAAAAAATAAAAAATATAGTTTTGCATTGCAAAATTTCTTAGTAAGTGATGTGTTCCTAAAAACTTGCTTTCTGTTTAAATATTCATTTTCTGTTTTATTGGATACTTTAACATCATTTTTCTTTCAGCACTCTTTAAATTACAAAAGTCCCAGAAGAAAAAAAAAACAGGGAAGGGCTGTAGTGTAAGACATTTCTGATGACATAGCCATATGAAAGAATGAATTTTACTTTTAAATGCTGATATGTTGTTTATTTCCTTACAGATGATTACAGTTCAACATCCTTGCACAGCACCATCTCACCAGACAGCATGCCAGCAAACACTGGGATCATCCCCACTTACACAATAGGTGACAAACTTGCACACAGTTATCACAATTATGTTACTCCAAGCACAGAAAATGTGTTAGAACGAGGGAATTGATTTTGGATTTCTTTTATCAAACTTAAGCATACAAATTAGGCATACAACTGCATTAAACTTTAGGGGTTTTTTTAGGAATCTTATAAATAGTTTATGAGTAGTATTAAAGACTCCAGATTTGCTACTTGTCAAGAAAGTGAAAAGTAGGAATTATTTCCACACAGTGGCATAGTAGGAAGGTAAATCTGTCAATTACTGTGCAGTACTCCTCTTGATATTCACAGAAAATTGCCCAAGCAGCTAAAAAGTATGAATAAATCCTTAGATATGTGTGCTTGTCTGTTTTCCAGTGGCTTCCCTTTTGTTTCACTCAGCATTAACATTTTCTTGGGATCTAATATTGCAATCACTTACACATGTTGTTATTGCAGTTGGACTGTAAGGAATTACTCAGATCATTAAAATATGGGTGTGCTTGAACAAAGTTTATCCAGGAGTTGGACTCTTACCATCTTTGTAACTGCCCTTCAAGTAGCTATAGGCTGCTGTCAGCTCTTTGACAGACTGAGCTTAGCTTTTAGTTGTGGGTCTTCTGCCCCTAACCATCTTGGTAACTCTCCACTGGACCCTCTCAGTTTAGCCTCTCGTTAGGGTCACTACTCAGCCAGATGACTCCCAGCCTGGAGGGGTGCAAATCTAGGGCCTGTCTTCTATGAAAGAAATTAGGTATCAGTGTCTTGGCAATACTTATACCTTAGTATATTTTAAGTAATTGTTTTCAGGATGAAGTTCTTTGCTTAAGCTTCCATACGGGTTTCCTAAATACCAGCTCATAATTTCTTTGGGTTATTTCAGTGTAAAAATAGTTGTAAAATTATCTGTACTGTTGCATAAATCTCTTTCGAGAGGTTAACAGTAGCTGTGCAAAAAGTAGGTAAATTTTGTTTCTTTGGTGACATTGGATACTATTCAGTTAGCCGTTCTACAATGTACGTGTCCTGGGAAACTGCTCTAGCTTGCCATACCACTATCAGAATGTGTGATTTTTTTATATTCTTGTGTAACTTTGTATGCAGAAATGTTATTAATAATCTAATCAGTTTGGTTTGTAGTCAGTGATGACATTGGAAAATGATGAACGACACATGATCTCTAAAATGACTAGTTAAAAAATGAGGTTGTATGTAGCTGATGTTTTCTTCCCTTTTTCAAATGTGAGTGAGTGCTAAATACAATTACTTGTATTGGGCTTATTAAATGAAGAGTTTTGGGCAGTACCAGTCACCCTTCTCCAATGCTTTGTGAAAAATACCCAAATCTGCTGAGCTACACTTTCATTTTCTTTTCTTTTCCTATAGAAGCTCCCATCGTGACAACTAAAGAACCTTGTGGTAAGAACTAAACCCCTTATATTTTTCAGTCCTGAAATGTGACCAAATTGGAAAACTCAAATACAGAAATATGATCACTTAAACTGATCAGTTAGCACCTCGGGTTATTTTATAAATTGTCTTCCAATTCTGGAAGAGTAGGATTAAAGTTATTAACATTTCTGGTCGTCTTGTCTCCATTTACAGTTCCGTTAAATTGCCCTGCTGTTGGTATCAGGGCTGCAGAAAAGATTCATTCCACTAGGCCCTCTCTAATTTTTCCCCATCATGCTGATGATCACACGCTGCAAACTGCAATTCATAACTAAAGTAAAACTAAAGTTTGGACATTGGTTTATCTCTATTCAGAATTAGAGATCATTCCTTTCTAATTTTCAGGAATAGACTATAGCTGTTATTTACTAGATGGTTATGAAATGCTTTGAATAAGAAAATTTGAAATTCCTATTTAAACAAATGATTCAGTGTTTCAAACCCAAAGTATTTCATTTGAACTGACATATTAAATAAAAGCAAATCTAGTTCTGGAATGTTCATATTTTTAATTCTTTAGATTTCCTAACTAGAGAATTATTTAAAAGAGTATTTTCCTAAGGAAATTTTCTGTTTTGACTAAACAATTTTTAAAAGTAAGAGATAATTAAGAAATAAAGAATAAGAAAAAGCTTATTTTGCTATATTTTCTGATTCTTAAAACACATATGGTGCTGTGGGTGCCATAAAACATTTCATGGTTCATAAAAATTGTCAGAAAATCATTGTTTACTGTTTTATCTTTTTCTTTTAGATCATGACATAGCACTTGTAGAAGACAAGCGTGACAAGGGTGACATGGCTGAAGTTACACTGAAAAATCTCAGAAAAAACAGGATATATACTATTGTGGAGACTAGCAAGACATTAAATGGGGATTCCAGCAACTATACAATAAAACTTAAGAGATGCAGGCGATACACTTTTAGGATTACAGATTGCTCAGACTTTTATCTTACTGTTCCGCCTGGTAGGTATAGAAGGGTTTTAGTAGTTTTTTGTTTGGTTGGTTGATTTTGGGTTTTTTGGCATGCAATAATTCAGATTTCCTGAATTTCTTAGTCCATTCTTGTCTCTTCAGAGAATCAGACAGAAGTTTTTCATACTTTGTGCTTGGTATGCAACATATTTTGCATTTTGAAGTTGCACCTTAATACCTCTCAGTATATTCTTAGGGTAGGATGTAAAGAAATGTAATTTTCTCATTGTAAAGGACAATCACAGAATCACAGAATGGTAGGGGTTGGAAGGGACCTCTGAACTTTATGTTGCCATACACAGCATGGTTAGCAATAGCAAGACCAGCCAGCACTTGAAAGCTACTATTTATGCTGGATGTTTTGTTCACTGAAGAGATCGTTGGATTAGAAGTTCCATTGATTATTTGAATACCAGCATTGTCTTTCATTGTATATTATTCTATATCAATTGTGTCTTCATATTGCAGAACAAGCCAACAAATATAAAAGAACAAATTGATATTTAAAGTATATGTCATCGTGACATTGGCTATATTGATAATATTAATCCTTTTCAGTCAGCAGAAGGACTCCTTTCAAAGTCGGGAGTGAAACCGATACATCTGCAAAGTTATGTTGGGAAAACTCGTGGTCCTGCGCTAATGTGACTGTTAGCTGCCAACGTAAGTCTCTATTAAGATAAAAGTTGATTATTTATTTATTTAATTATTTTGAAAAGCAATGTTGATGTTGTCTTTTTATGAGAGAGTGGAAGATTTAAATTAATTGTGTCAGTTTGAGGGAAGAGCTGTTCAGAATTTCTGGGATCGCTGGGTTGGGGTCTACTGTCCACACACACTGCAGATCTGGGGAAAGTTCAAACCCAGGGAGCTCATTTCATGAGTTTACCAACTTCACAAATTGCAGATTTCTTAAGATTTTGAGGTCTTGCTTGATGGTCTGAAGGGGAGCTGAGAATTTGGAAATCCTGCAGTCTGTGCGTCTGCCGTGAGCTGATCCCTTGCAGACTACCCAGGCAGCTGGCTCTCAGGCTCCTGGATGGTGGGAGTCTGGGCTCTCTGCCCTTGCAGCCAGCCAGCCTGAGGAGACACTGCTCAACAGCAGGTAGTGTGGTAGGGAAGATATGGATGCTGGATATCCTCATGTGTCCCAGAAAAATGCACGATGAATGTGTGGGGCTTGAGATGTCACATTTTAGGGAGTTAGAGAGCAAAGAAGCCACTCCAGGGTTCTGCTAGACTCTCATGAAATGCTTTGATTTCTGTGGGAAAACTGTTTTCTTAGAAAGTCAAATCATATGAGCTTCACTGATGAAAAGTAAAGATCTATACAAACTAAGTTAGAGTAAAAGAACCTAAAACCTAGTCACTGGATTAGGTTGCACACTTTTCTGTTTGGAATGTTATGATAGTTTATTACAAATTATAATGAATAAATGTGGTAGAGAAAACCCCAGTTAAAATAATACCATGCACTTCTGGAGTTTTGAAAAATATTGATAAAACTCTTTTATCACGTACAGATTTACGAGACTTCACAGTATTAAATCAAAATTGTAAAGAGCTGAATGCTTTATTACCCAACCATCAGTACAACTGCACTGGTACCGTACAATTTTTTGAAAAGGAGGTGGACAAACAAGACTTCAGCATAACAACAGATTATGGTGGTAAGTGTAGTGCTTGTTTTTGCTTTATGTTCTGCATATTCCTGGAAAACCCTACTATGAATTCCACTGTCTCCGTTTCCTGGGATTGAAGATACATTTTGAGCAGCATGCTCAGCCACTCTCAGGTTCTCCTCCAGCTCCTCCCACCTGGTCTCTTGCCCTTGTGGTTGTTTTTTGACTGCAGTCACAAATATGAAAAATACTGCATGTTGTTGGTATTTTGCTTTAGCATCCAATGAAATTTAATTTAGCAAAAGTAGGTAAAAAGAGGAATATTCTCCATTTTCATTCAAACATATCCTTCCCTCCCCATTTTTTTCTTTTATAACAGCTCCAGAAGAACCAGAAAACCTTACAGTAGTTCCTGATGCCAGACATGTAACAGTTATATGGAAAGAACCTGACAACATTTCAAATGGTCCTATACATGGCTATAGGGTGACATGCAATGGCACAGGTAAGTATATGCCCCTTCAGTATTGAATAATTAATTGCAGATTTTAATATTTACAGAGCACCAAGTGTGATGCACTGTCAAACCACATTGGAATCTCTTCAAACTTCAAACTTCAAACTCTTCAAACAGAATTATTTTTTTTTTTTGGTAGAAACATTTAAGATTCTTTCCTTTGAGGTTGTTCTACTTGAACCTTTGAGTTTGCCATTTCAGGACACAGTTCTGTCATCTTTCAGTTCTTGTGCTTCTTGTATTAAGAACAAGTTATAACAAGATCTTCAGTAAAGAAAAGTAAATACAAAATAGAACAAAACCTCAACTTTCTACCTTTTGATTGGGGAATATATTTCTTCCTCTTCCTAAGCCTTCACTTAGCATTAGTAAGCAAGACAAACCAACCAAATATGAGGTAATAAAACAGGAGTACACATGACAGTGGTTTCAGGTAGCTCTGATGAAATGTCCTGAATGAGTTCCTGTGCTCACAACATAAATTTCATTAATTACATTTTTCATTTTTTTCTTAAAGAGCCGGAAAATGCCAGCGTGACTAACTTTACTTGCAACAACTTAATACCTTTTTCCGAAGGTTTTGTAAATGTGACTTCATACACAAAAAGCAAATATAATAATAGTGAACTTATGGGAAGAACTGGAAAATGTAACTTTAAAACAAAATCAGCAGGTAAGTCTCTCTTTGCTAACTGTTACGAACAAGGCTGATACTAACACAGGGAATATGTACTTTGTTACTGTACTTCATTATACTTTATGTATGTTATTACTAATTAGCCAAGAAACTGATTAACATTAAAAGAATTTTTTGACTTATATCATTAGTGTTTCTTTTTAAATTACTGAATATTAATATTTTTAAATTACCCATTTAGTATTAGTATTCTTACGTATACTAGCTTTTTTAAAAATCAATTCTGCATTTGAAAATCTTGATAAGATTTTAGAAAGCTTTATGTCCCAATCTAAAGAAATTAATCAAATTAAACAAAAAGAGAATGAAAAGCATTCATTTTTCCTTTGTGGCATGGAAGCTACAAAGATGTGCAGAATGTACCTTCTGTTCTGTAGGTGCCTGTTTGCTCAAAGCAGACCTGCGTTACCCAGGCTATACCAATTCTCATGTCTGTACTGGGTTTCAGTTAGTTTGGATGGACATGTACACAGTCACTTTCTAAGACTCCATGCTAGGTTAAAGCCAAATGTGTGCCAGCCCTTATGCTCTCAGAAAGGTCTGTGCACCTTTTGGGGGCTATACTTTCAAAAGTTTCCCCAGTGATCCTGATTGTTTGCCATACATGTTCAGTTGAAACAGTTACAAGAAAAGCTACAAAACCCAACAGACCAACAGACTTCATTGATATTTTCCTGATGCAGACAAGGCGTAATAGAGATGCAGTCCTTTCTCTTTTGTTGGGTGTTTTTTTTCCCTTTTTAATCTTCAGATGTAGTCTCTCATACTATTTTAATTCCTTCTTTGAGAGAAAAAAACAAAACCACCCAGAAAAGCATGTTTATCTAATTTCTTCCAGTACTTTTTTAGCTCTAGTTCCACCATAGGGAAACTATGATGGTTTATATCTGCTAAGATACTAAATTAGTATTGCCTTTAATTTCACTGAATAAGCAAAAGATTTTAAGTGAAAAATAAAATATTGTTTCTGTGCTTATGATAACATGCTACTTTAAAGTGGTGATTTTTTTTCCCCTAATAGCAGGGATCATTAAATCTTTTGTTGCGTTTAGCACTCCTGAAAAGTATGTAGAAAGGGATATGTAAGAACATTAAACCTGACTGCTGTTTTTATTAAATGTGTTTCTGTAGAGATTTGGGAAATACAGGGGCTTCTGGCAGACTATTGTTTTGAATTTGCATCCTATCCCTGAGCAGAATATACAGAGCTTTTGTATCCAGTTTTATAGACAATCCATGAAAACAGAATCTCCCTATTACTCTGGGTCATTGAGCTAACAAACTTTAGTTTATAGTTGGAAGAATACAGGGATGAAAATTATCACCTGAAGCCCTATGGAAAAAAAAAAAAAAGCTGAGAAAAGTTTGTTAATGTAAACCATTTGATCTGAGACTTAACTGTAACAGAAACTGAAAAATGTCTTTAATTTTTAGACAACCCTAATTTGAGCATGATCATGATCTTTCTCTCTGTGATATTCTAGTCTGAGCATATTATATTTTGGAGCCCTCACTTTCTGGGGCTCCACTCATATTTTGATAAATCAGGTGAAGATTAGAGCCCACAGTGTAAGTTTATGGGTCTGGAAAACAACCTCAGTTCCCTTATTTTTTGAGAAAATAACAAGTTGCTTGCCTTCATGAATTAACGTTATTTATTAAACCTTCTCCAACTGTTACAACAGTTGATAACATGATCAAGCAGATAGTGGAAGAGTTTTATGGCTGCTTGAACAAGAGAATATATCAGTAGAGCGCAACTCCTTGGAAGTAGAAAAAGCCTACATTTTGTAAAATGTTTTTTCATCTTCAGCAAACACATTGCCTCCGGAAAGCTTCACTTTCTCCTTGTCAGAGCTATTCCAGTATTATGCTGAACAAGAATCTAACAAATCTGCCCTGTGGATAAAAATGAGCAGATATGTCATAACCACACACTCAGCCAAGTAAAATATCCTGCCACTCCCCACATGGGCTATTTAATCTGGTCAGAAAGCCTCACGCATCTTAGCTCTTCATATGAAGAAAAAAGCCTTTTTTTCAAAAAAAAAAATTTTTTTTTGGCATGCTAGCTTGCAAATTGAAGTGTATCTGAAGAAAATTTCAATGGTAGAATGTGGCTAATGGAGCTACCTTTTGCAGAAGGTTATTTGCTTTCTGGAAGGTTTTATAAGCTCTCAATGAAAGGTCCTTTGGGCTGTGCCCTCAGTCAGAAACCCATTTACTACACCATACAAAATCAAGAGTTACAAAACACAGATTAGACTTAACAGATTCCTTATCGTTAAAAAGTAAAGTTTATGTGGTTTTAGGCCAGCTTTAAGACAATGTGACACTTAAAGCAAAAAGATACTATTCCAATATTAAAATATACTAGTAACTCTTTGTAGGAGATTTCACTTACAGAAGTTTTGAAACATACACTCACACCGAAAAACTGTTTGTTCTCCTGTCTTGTCTGTTGTTCCATGTTCCTCAAATGAGAAAGCACTGTCACATGTGAGATAGTTGCCATGATATTTTCTTTGCAGTCTGACTGTCAGTAGAGCTCTGATCTTTCCAGCCTTTTCAGTTCCACTTCACATCTTTTCCAGTTTAGATAATCCTATAGTTATCTCAATTGATTTTATTTATCTTATCAAATTGGGACTGAAATTTTTAAGGAAGAAAGTGTATGAAATTATTAAGAGAAAACATATCAAACAGACATGAACACATACAGCTGTTGAAATGTTTGGTTTGAAATGATGAGAATAGAACCAGTAACACTTCTTTTGTGAACAGAACCACAGCCAGTGATGAATGTTAATGCAATATTGACAGCTGATAATGCTGTCCACATTAAGTGCAAAAGTCAACAAGTGTATGGAGAAAAAAAAATATTTGAATTGACTTGGGAAAATGATGGAACAAATGACTCCAGAGAGAATGACTGTGATTTTACCAAAGAAAATCTCTTGTATTTGACGGACTATACATTTACGGTAAGTAGACTTATTAAATGAAATATATAAAATATTGCTGTGTTTTCATTGTTTAAGCATACTATGCTTGATTTTGGGAAAAAGGCAAACATGGTGGTAGAGGAGTCAATATAGTGATCTGTAGTCCACAGATGTAAAGAAGTGGCACTTATGTCGGAAATAAAATTCCTGTGTGCCTGGCCTATCAATGAGTCCCTTGTGTGCTATTTCACATAGGTTCTGCTGACATGAAAGATACAAGCTGAATCAGTTGTTTGTACTTAGGACAGAGAGGAATGTGGGGTTTCCAGAAGTTTTTAAATAGTTTCTTAAGTATAGCTGATATTTTAGTGTCTAAAACACACTTGATTTAATAAATGTGTGGCTGTCATTTCAAAGGATTAATATGGGATTTAAGTCTTGAGATAATGGCTCAGAAAGAAATGTTCAGAATTTTTCACTGTGAAGATTTTTGATGCTTCAGGGATTAGCTAGTGTAAAGCAGTTCAGATCCTTTTGCGTGTCCTTATATCAGCCTTTTGCAAGCCAGTCCTTGTTTCCATACAAAATATATCCTCCTCTGTTTACAAGCTTCACTTTTCTGAAGACCTCCTGCTATTTTCTCTTCTTTCAGGCATTCTACCCTTTCAGCATTTATTGCTTGCAAAGCCAATGGTCTTATGTTATCCCCTTAATGTGACAGTAGGAATATTTTTTATATCCCAATAGCTCCTCTCAGTAAAGTTTAGGTAAGAAAGTAACCAGTAGGAATGATGGAGTTTTATTACTTTTAGGAACCAGTTTCACTCATTTTCTACAATCTTTTCCTCTTTTCTCTGTGTCTTCCTGAGGAAATGCAGTATCAGAGAATTTGAGTAGTCTAGGGTTTTTTTCAAGGCTTTGTCAGTATTTTTCTGACAGATGCTTCTGATTTGGAAAATAAAGATGAAGTTCTGCACTCTTATAAATGTATTGCTTGTAAGCTATTCCTATTAAAATCACTATTATTCAGTCCTGTTAGTTTTCTCCACTGTTTAGTATTAAACCTTGACGTTTAATTATAAGATTATTATTTCCTCACAAGAAAAGTGTGAAATGTTCGACTTACTACCTTTTGATTTTGTAAAATGTATCTCCTATTTCCATAACTTTTCTTTCCAGTCATCTACATATTTTTGGGTCTAGATCTCACTGTAACTTAGGTGGAAACCTGAGCTGCATTATAAATGGCTACACAATGACAGCAGATCCTGCTGTCAAGGAGGTTGATTCATTGCAAATAGATGGATGTATTTCAAATATCCATTATACTTTGGTTTTGTGGGTTTTTTTTTAAAAAAAGCAGAAATTTATACTTGCTGTATCTTAACATCTCTATTATTCTCATCCACTGTATGCAGATCTTAGTGTTTAATGGAGACCATAGAGGGCAACCAGTAAGGAAGACTATAAGAACCAGATGTAAGTAAATATATAGAGCCTTTTTACTTTGAGACTTCAGCATAGTATAGAGTAATAGTGTAAATTGTGAATTCCATTACAGTTACTCCTAATTAAAAATCCAGACTGCCTGGTTTTATAGTTAACAGTTGATCTGCATTTGAAAAAAGAATATCCTCATTCAGCATTAATGTAACAGGTCATGTTGATAAGTCATTGACTATAATTCAGAATTATTACACAGCTGTGGTTTCTTCAGGAAACATTCAAATGCAACTGGAAAATCATTTCTCTAACTTAAATTATTCACTTTAGGATTATTTTCCTGTGTTCAGATCCTGCATTTCGGGAGCTAAACATCTGTGACTTGTCAGGGATTCCCAACTCCTAGGTCAGGAGCAGCTGAGAGCTCCACTGCTCAGGTGTACAGGTCACACAGAGCAGGAAACAACCATGGTAACACCAAACCAGTGAGTGAGTTGTAGCATTTTCACAGGTGAACACGGAGAGCTTAAGTGAAAGTTTTCTTAATGAAGAAATAAAATTCCCTCCTTTTCTGTGCCAAATCAACTTAAAAGTTTTTGGCACTTTGGAATAACCAACTTAAACTAAACACTTAAAAAATAATTGTTTTGTTCTTTTCACAAAAAAATCAATGAGCCCTGGTTCTAGGAAGTATACAGATTTAAAAAAAAAAAAAAGAAAAAAAATTTAAATTCCATTAATTATGTGTTCAAGGAATAATAAATATATTATTTTTCTGTTGCTAGATAATTCTAAAGCCTTGATTATATTCTTGGCATTCTTGATCATTTTGACATCAATTGCTTTACTACTGGTTTTGTACAAAATCTATGACCTTCACCAAAAAAAACTTAGGTAAGCTTCATGTTTCTCTGCCTTTCTCATATAAATGGGGGGTGGGTGGGGAGGCTTTCTGCTTTTCCACAAGATTTCCCAACAGGTAATGCAAAAGTGTTACACGTTTGATATTTCATTAATACTGAGAAAAGACATCCTTCTACCTTTTAGTCCTTTCAAAAGAAACTTAATTTTTGGTGGTTTGTCTGGAAATGCAAATATGATGAAGTAGATTAAATTATCTCTGCTATACCCTTCCTCAAGGCATAGAAGAACTGATACACTAGATCAAAATGTTTTGTGGCTAGTTTTGTGAAAAAATATTGACAAGTACCTGGAAAACCTTTCCTTCATGATTTAAGTTAAAAGTAATGAAAATAATACACACTTCCTTGGAACTCTCTCAAATGCTTATTCAGGCAGAACAGTATCTCAGGGAGGCTTTGTTTATTATAGCCATCTCTAGGTGACTTGGCAGTTCTGTAGGACACCAGATGGCGATAGAAGACTGGTCATTGCCTTCCCTGATGGCTGTGCCGGGGCCCTGGAAAGCCGGGCTGAGTCTTGCTATTGCTGTGAATGGAGGTGGTGCAATATGTGAGGGGGCCATTTGCTGCTGGTAGAGGCAGAGGAGTTAGGGCAATTTCTTCAGAAACCTCTCAGCCCTCTGGCAACAGCACAACTTAGGGACTCATCTCTTCCAACCCCTCTTCTCCCCTGCTCTTCCCCTTAGGAGGACAGGGAGCTGCTTTCACTCAGATGTGAACTTTTATGTTTAGAGAAGCAAAACTAATTTTTGCTTGTACAGCTCCAGAGAGTCTTGGCTACTTATCTTTTAAATGTAATTTCATTGTATTATATGTATGTGTTAGATTTTTGTTACTTATTTGGTAAGAGAAACAAAGATGGTGTGAGCAATCGCTCCAGTGAAGAAATTAAAGACATGTTTGCTGCAGGTGATACAGACAAAATTATGCAATCAGTAAAGCTGTTTGATGTGATTCCCTTGTTTCTCCCCCTCAATAGTGCTCAGAGTAGGAAGGCAAGGATCCCAACTGCCTCTGCGTAGGGCTTGTATATCCCAGTTGTAGCACTCTTATTTCACAGGCAGCTTGTAGTGCGGTCTGCTGGTTATGAGCGCTCTTGGGGTTCACATACAAAACTGCTTTTATTTAACATATAAGTATGTCTCACTAGTCAAAGCTTTTACAGATGCTTTCGTTTCTTACAGCAATTCTTCTGAAGGCGTGAACCTTGTTGCAAGTGAGTATCTTTATACATTTAGCAAGTGGAAATAAAACTAGTCACGTGTCTTGCTGCTGCCTTTGGATTATTTACATTTTAGGTTGTAGATCACATAGATATCAACATGATAACACCTCATTTGGAGAAAAAAACCACTTCAGTAAATACATAATGGAAGTAATTTATATTTAAATGAATGGAAAGTTTATCAGTGTTTGGAAAACTCTAATTTGTTATTTAATTACAAACCCAATTTTGTTATCCCAGACAATGGTTGTGATGTGTTTGACCCCGAGAGTAATTCCAGAATCAAATACATCTTCAACCAGAATTTCCCTTTCCTGTGCACCTTTTTCAAAGCAAGAATCTAAACATATACCAGTTGGTTTTGCTGCAAAACTTTGGAGACTTTCAAATCCCAAAGACTGAAGCCAAACATCATGTGCAGCTTTTTGCACAAGATTTCAAAGCCTATGAAGAAAGACAGAATCATTCAATACCCAAAAGCTTCAAGAAAAAAAAAAAATATGATATTCAAGTCCACAGAAATTAACGACATTAAATGTGTTGATATTCAAATCCATTTGCAGTTGTTAAAACACATGGTTGTTAAAAAAAATATCTTTTTAATGCACATGAAAAATGAATGTCTGGTTAGAGATTTTAAAACTTGTTTAATCATTAATTTATCATTAAAGATGATATTACAGATTACTGCAATTCAGAGAATAAATTGGAAAAAAATTGGAAAAGTAGGCAATACGTGCTGTTAACATTTTTAGGCTGTTTGCACAGTAATCTATTTTACCACTGACAATAAATGATCAGAATTGAAGGAGAGGGCATGGCCACGTAACTGTTGTGGGTGTTAGAGCTGTTGCTGTGACCTGAATGTGACAATTGTCACTTTGTACAAAAGCTCAGTTCTGCTATTCCCAGAGCCTGTTTACTCACAGCTGGCTCAGGAAACAGTTTTTTAAAAAAATAAACATACTTAGTTAAAATAAAGAGGTTTGTCCTTTTTGTTAGTTAGAGAATCACATTTGCTGAAATATAATTTATATTTTCAAAGTTAGTAATGATAAATGTTCAACATAATCTACACAGTTAAAGATGATGACAAGCAACTTCTGAACATAGAGCCAATACCTTCGGAGCAATTGCTGGACACGTACAAGAGGAAGATTGCTGATGAAGGAAGACTTTTCTTGGATGAATTTCAGGTGTGTCATTGGCTCAAAATATACCACAGATTTGTAGCCAGGTAGTTGGAATAATTCTGTTCAAGAGCATGTTTGAAGTATATGCACTGGTTATAAATAAATTAAAGAAAAGGAATCTAGAAAATTGAGTGAATTCTCATCTAAGACCAAATAGGCTTCAGATAATTTTGCTACCAAGCTGTCCTCATTATAAGGTGATAGTACTTTTTCCTGAAAGTGTTTTTCATTAAAAGTATAAAATACGCAATCTAAATTCTTGTCATTCTAAAGTACCTTTTAATACGTATCTTCCACACCAAATGTCCAATGTCTTCCACATACATTTGACTGTAAGTAGAAGCTATTTTAAATATATGCTTACCTAATAAAAGAAACATTGTATTTTACAGAGCATTCCTAGAGTTTTCACTAAATTTTCAATAAAGGAGGCCAAAAAAAGCCATAATCAGAACAAAAACCGTTACATTGATATCCTTCCATGTGAGTATTTGTTACAGTTTTTGCATGTTTTATAAATATTTATTTTCTCAGTGCCTTGAGTTAATATAATTATTTTGTTTTAAATGATTTAAACAGATGATCATAACCGTGTTGAGCTCTCAGAGGTCCCAGGAGACCCAGGATCAGACTATATCAATGCAAGCTATATTGATGTGAGTGACTTCTACTTAAAAAAAGTCTTACGCCTCATTGAAGAAATTCTGTAGTCTGTATAACTCATGCATCAAACACCTTTGAGGGTTTCCATTTGAGTTCTTTCCGTCTTTGTAATGTATTTGGTATTATTGAACTGTTGCATATTGAATTTATTTTTAAAGTTGTAACTCTTTTAAATTGTTCACGCTTCCTTTCTAAAAGTTAACACTGTACTTTTTATAGGGCTTCAAAGAACCAAGAAAATACATTGCTGCACAAGGTATTTTTTAACCTTAAAAGAATATGCTTTCTTTATTCACACATTTTTTGTTAGAGAGCAGTAAGATATATTAGTAAATATAAAGAAAAATTGAAAGTCTGACATTTTGAAATGTAATATGAAGAAGTTGCCAATGAGTTTTCACTTAGGGAATTTTGTGAAGATTAATACATTGTACTTCAAAGACAGATTTCTCATGATGCATAATCTTACATCAAAAGTTTTTAGTTTTCAGGGCTATGCACTAAAGATATATATGACATTTTAAAAATGTTGTAGTCTAATGGCAGCAGTCATAATGAAGTCAAGTGTGTGGCTGTTACTTGCATGATCTCTGGTTAGCTTTTCAGACTGCATGGCTAAGCACATGAAGGAGGCAAGTGTTTTTTGAGGTAGCTGCCCTCTTTGAAAAACTCCCTTAAAATATCTCCTGCTAGGCCCCAAGGATGAAACCACGGATGATTTCTGGAGAATGATCTGGGAACAGAAGGCAACAATTATTGTCATGGTGACTCGCTGTGAGGAAGGAAAGAGGGTGAGAAATATCCATCCATCCTTCCATCCATCTTTCAGTCCTTCTTTTGTCTGAAAAAAGAATGGGTTGCTGTGCTGTGGTGGATTACATTTTCTACTTACAACTTTGTTTTCATTGTTTGCTGTTCTCTCGTGGCAGAACAGGCATGCCAAAACAGTGCTGCCTTCTGGAACTACCAGTCTTATCAGAAAATGTCACTTTAATCATAGCTGAAAGTAGCAGAGGGGAGCTTCCAAATTATAGCTAATAAATCCAGAAAAGGGCTCAAGGTAGAACTCTAGTTCCTCACAGACCTGTCATAACAGGTATGGGTTATATTTTTCTCCTGTCTCTTATGTTCTGATATCCTGGCAATGTCCGCAGTAAATACTAGACAGATAATTTTTTTTTAATCCATTGTCTTTGCCCTTCCTTTAATTGGAAGGTAAGGTGCTTCAGGCTTGCTTTTATTCCCTATTCCAGGTACAGCAGGAAGAAAGGGAACTGCTGTTTTAACTGCTTTTAAAGTTGAAAAGGTTGGCAGCATGCAATTGTTGTAGGTAGGCAGGAACAACATCCCTCTCTGGAGACAGAAAAAGAAGCCATAGAAGTAGCTGCCAGCTTTTCTACTGCCTTCAGGCAATGGCAACAGTAGCTGTTCACTTTTTTAACTAGTGTACAGGATTCTTTCACAACTTTGTTTTCCAAGTTAAATTCCATAGGCATAAACTTCAGGTCAGAGCCCTGAATTGTGGGATATTTGGAATTATTTAGCACTGACATTCTAAGCAGTGACAGCCTTTTCAGTAGAGGATGAGACCTGTGACAAGTTGGAAAACTATGCTGTGTTGCTGTCTAGTTTAAATCAGATTTTCTTCTAGCTCTCAGCTCTCTGCCATTCTGCTGTCATGCTGCTCATCTAACTTCATATCTTCTTAGAACAAATGTGCCCAGTACTGGCCGTCAATGGAGAATGGCTCTGCAACATATGGGGACATTATTGTGAGGATCAATGAAAGTAAAACGTGTCCGGACTATGTCATTCAGAAACTACACATCACAAATGTAAGTTGATTCGAAAGTGTAAGATAGACTGGAACTGAAGTGTCTACTTGGAGTCCTTAGGTATCATTGAGAGATCCTTTTAAGAGGAGAGGAGTCAGCTGTCAATGGAAGATGCTTTGCTGTTTTTCCCTAAGCAACATACAGTTTAAGAGAAAACTCCTTAGATGTAGGTGTCACTCCTCACAAGAAATATGAATTAGACATATATTTCCCAACTTAAAAGTGTATTTTCCGTAGTACTCTGGAATCTGCATTTAAAAGGATACTGTTAATAGGCTGTTAAGTATGGAAAAGTTAATACACTGTGGTTTTCTTAGATATTTATCTTGTTCTTTAATACAGAAATTTTACTGGTTTATGTGTATCTCACTCAGCATAACCTTCTGCAGGTAAAATCAGTATGACTCCTAAAGCACCATTATCTACCCTCATGGTAATTGTACAGTAGGACAATTAAAAATTCTGGTAATCTCAAGTGCATTTATAAACATAAATGGTTTAAAATTGCCATTTGGCTACGTGTAAAATCACTAAGGCTGGTTAATTGCTCTCTTTTATACATCTGAAATTGCATTAGTTGCTCTGTGCATAATTTGGAACAAAATTTGCCATCTCAGGCTAAATGCTCCTCTCGGGCCCTTTGTGAAAATATTTCAGTGAGGGTAAATGAAGCATAAGTCACAGCTAAAATCATTAAGACTCAAAGAGTAAATCTGATGACAGGTCTTCAATAAAATAGTCAAGCAACAGACTCCACCCATCTTGATCCATGATTATAGCTGGAAATTCCTATTCTACTGTCTCATATTGCATTAAAATTTACTGAGGAAGTGGTCTGATTAAAAGAAAGTTGTAACTTATTGTGAAGACAGTGAGAACATCAGGATGTTAAGAATTAACTATTAACAAAGACATTGCACTGTGGCTAGAACAATCTGACATCAGAAATGAGAGACTGCTGCAGGTTGAAGAAGCTGTCTGCTCTCTGTTTGACTGACATCATATTAACATAGATAGAACTGATATTGGTTGTGGAATTTAAGAGCAGTGCCTGGCGAGAAAGTGGAGACTTTTGCAGTTCTGGTGGAGCAGTGATGTATAATTACTGAAATGATGGCAAATAACTGCACGAATAACTGTGCCACAACTGGGTAATTCAAGTTTGAGTAAGGATTTGGTGGTTAATTACTGGGGAAATGCTTATATAGCCATACTAAATCTTGGCCAGTAAAAGAATGCCATTGAGGTGTATTTCTTCTTTTTTTTTATAATCATGGTTATCAAAATGTGTGCCCTCTCTTTTAATCTAGCAGCCACATGTGCAAGTAGAACTCAATATTACAGTACACTGTTTGAAATTTTTGTTTCAACATTTCATGACTATTGCCCTATTTTAGTTCTGCTTTGTATATCTGCATTTGATTTTGGATTTGTGTATATATATATATATATACACACACATACCTATTTATATATACATATATATATAACTCCCACACTTTGCTTTGTCTAGGGAAGAGAAAGGACAGCTGGAAGAGATGTCACTCATATTCAGTTCACAAGTTGGCCAGACCATGGGGTCCCTGAGGATCCACACCTCCTTCTCAAACTCCGACGCAGAGTTAAGGCTCTCAGCAACTTTTTTAGTGGCCCAATAGTGGTTCATTGCAGGTAAATATATATTATTTTTTTTAAATGATGTTAATGTTAAATGAACATAAAAGGAAGCTATTCAGAAAAGTGAGCTGGCAAAGGTATTTGGTTGATCTCAAATTTTGTGACTTGATTACTTGAGAGTGAGACAGCCAAGATGCATAAAAAGGTCTGTTTTCCGAAGGATATTCAGATTAATAAATTCTGAGGATACATGGACTTTTGGAAAGCAGCCAGATAAATGTTGGGCTGCTCTGGCTATAAGCACCACATTTGGGAACATCGGCCTTACTTAAATTACAAGATATGTAAAATACAAACTCATCATTGTTTGTGTTGCTAATTAACTTACAAGAACTGTTTTCAGTTGCCTCATATCCCGTTACACATTTTCACTTTCACTCTCTCACTGACTGCTCCTGTCTCAGAGTGGGACTGGGAGAGGCCATTCCCTCTGGATAACCAAATCCCTTTGTGCTTTGCAGTGCCGGTGTTGGTCGCACTGGGACATATATAGGAATTGATGCCATGCTGGAGGGCCTGGATGCAGAAGGCAGAGTGGATGTTTACGGCTATGTTGTGAAACTGCGTCGGCAGCGGTGCCTCATGGTTCAAGTAGAGGTATCTTGCTAGAAGTCCTGTCACGTAGAACTCTCCTTTGCTGGGGCTTTATCAGTATTTCTCAGAAGTGCGCTGCTCAGTCTTGGGTACTGCTACAGTTCAGTTGAAGTTGTTTGTAAAATATAGAGCTCTGAAAAATATTGAGAGAAAAACTTCCAACACAGTTTTTCAGTTTTAGAAACTTCAGCTTTTTAAGTTTAGGTTTAAAAAAGGAAGCCAAGAAGAACATTTTAGATTTGCTAATCCAGGTTTTGGTGTACAGTTCACAAAATCAAAATTGAGCTAAGATAGTCAAACTTAATTTTCAAATTCTAAAAACTGTCTATCTAGGTGGGATTTTCAGTTGAGAGTATAACAAGTGTTATGGACTGATGCAGTGCATTTTTAACTTATTTGTTTTGCAGATCTTTCAAATCTCAATTGCATATTTCTTGAATGACATTACTTTTATTTGCAGAACACTTTTCATCCGGCACACTAATGTGCTCCAAAATGTCTAATTTGGAAGCTACTCTGATTTTTAATACTTGTATTTAATGCATATTTAATGTTAATGCTTAATATTATTAACACTAATAACATCATGAGAGTAATAGTTTCTTATAACAGTTTTAAAAAGTGATTTTTAATTTTTTTTAACTCTTTAATAACTTTACTTTTAAACCCTTCAAATGGGAAACACCAGTCACAGTACATCCTTATCCATCAAGCGCTAGTGGAATACAATCAGTATGGAGAAACAGAGGTCAGCCTCTCAGAACTGCATTCCTACCTTAAGAATTTGAAAAGAAAAGATCCTCCGAGTGATCCTTCTCTGCTAGAGGCAGAGTTTCAGGTAAATAAGCATTGCATTCTAGTGCCCTTACCTCCCACTTGGGTTACAAAAATGCCTGGCACAATGGTCATTAGACAGAGATACCACACATAACAAATCTCTTCTGTGTTACTTTTTTTCTCTGGCTCAGAAGCAGTTTCTTTACGCTTGTGAAAAAAAAAATAAAAATAAACCTGTAAATTACTGAAATTTTATTCCATGCTTTTGATGTTAATATTTTTAACGAGGATCAGGAGCATAGAACAATTACTTGGTCTATATGCATGATTTCCCGTGCCATTGTACATGGCATAACAGGCATTTTTAAAATGTAGTCCAGATGTCACCAAAATTTAAAGAATTAAAGTAGGAAGTGAGGCACTGGGAGATGAAGACTGGGTGTGGGTGTCCAGAGGGAGCAATGATCCCAGGAACCATTTTAATTAAGCATAGTACCAAACATCCTCTTTCTTTAGAGATTACCCTCGTATAAGGGGTGGCGGACACAGAATACGGGGAATCGTGAGGAAAATAAAAGCAAAAATAGGAATGCCAACATAATTCCTTGTAAGTATTTTCCGCAAACCTTCCCTTATTTTATCTGTTATATTCTGTAAGAAAACCTACTAAATTTTGAAAAAATGAGTGAATTACCTTACTGAAGTGTATTTAATTGAGTAATTATCTCAACACTGTAAAATTAGGAACTTCTCATAGTGTTTTAAAAAAGAAGAGATGAAAAATTTAAAATATTAATTACTGGGAGTTTATTTCAAATAAAATGGTCTTTGTTCTGCCTTTGTCTGTTGTGAAAGGACTGGCCTTTTTCTGTCTGCTTTGCCCCCTGCACATGCAGGGACAGCCCCCCTGCTTTACCTGAGCAGCACTGTGGCATGATGGTGACACTTTGTCTCATGCAGATGACTTTAACCGAGTGCCGATCAGGCACGAAGATGGATGCAGTAAGGATGGTGAACACGACTCAGAGGATTCCTCAGATGAGGACAGCGAATGTGAGGAGTCAAGCAAGTACATCAATGCTTCCTTCGTAACTGTATGTATTTAGAGGATCCACTCTAAGTTTTTAACAAGCTTTCAGCTAAAACTGTATTCTGTCTCGAGTTCTTATTCTCTTATGGGCTTCACAAATAGAATAGGATTTTCCTGGATAAGGGAGAAAGATATGACAGTCGACTGGCAAATCCAGTTATAGTTTCAATCATCAAAATCTTCTACATTTTGCTGCAGTAATAAGATGAATCTTTTCTCCTTCACATGGTCTTAGACTGTGCAATCTCAAATAGTGAGACTAGACATAGAAATACAACTTTTTGCGTGTGTGTGTTATGTTGAAAACCACTAGCACTCAGACTGGCCTCGTGGTAAGATGTATTTCAATTAGTGGGTATCTGCCTATGTACACACTGATCCATACTAATGTTTTCCCTGTTACTGAAATGTGAGTATAGTTATTCATATATACAAAACCCTACTAGTGAAAATTTGGGCCATCAGTTTTTTGGCATCATATGTACCACCAGAAGAAGGAGAGCAGTTACTGGTCCCTAATTCAGTAACTGGTTTTAATGGAATTACTTAGCTAAATTTGTTTTATCTGAATGCTTTAAAATGCTGCGCAGTTAGGATATCTGTTCAGAGTAAATGTATTTTTACTTTTTGGTAGCTCAGTGTGAACTGACTGGTGCAACAACTTTGTGTGGTATAAACTCAATTTCTTAGTGGTCAAATTTAACAGCTGCTTAGAGTTAAATGTTTTAGCCCTTAAAACTATGCTTTGCAGAAAATGGCAGGGTGTCACCCATTGAAGGTCTCACCCACTGCAGCACGAGTATACCTTATTCTCAATCTGGAAGTGATGGTGCTGTTAGAAGGATTGGGTTTAATGTCATTCAGTTCATAATGCCAAAGATATACTTCATTCCTGTAAGACCATTGCCTACTGTGATAGACATATTTTCCCTATAAACAAAAGGGTTCATTAGTTTATTTTACTGGGTATTCTTTAAATGACAATGGGTTTTGTTTCTTGACAATCACATTTCAAATAAATTTAAGAAAAAAAGTATTTAAAATTTATTTTATAGGGTTACTGGGGTCCAAAAGCCATGATTGCAACACAGGGACCACTGCAGGAAACTATCTCTGACTTCTGGCAAATGGTCTTCCAAAGAAAAGTCAAAGTCATTGTTATGCTGACAGAGCTGAAAGAAGGAGATCAGGTAAGGGCATCCTCTTCACACTGAAATGTTAAAGATCCTCTGTATGCAAAGAAAACACTGCACTGCACTCTCTCATTCCCTTCCTCCAGTTAAGTGTTTTGTAGGGTGAGGAATTTGGATTTCCAATATATTTTTTTTTCTATTATTTACCTTCTTAATTTACTTTCTGAGGATTTTTTGAAGAAGAGTGTAAGGAAGAGTGTATGATGCTGTGTTTTAAAATATAGTGACACTTCCACTATTTAAAAGTCAATACATGCTGAAAGTGCATGTGGAAGATCAAATAGAAGGAGGTTTGAATGGTAAACACTGACTTGTACTTTTATCCATTTTAGGAACTCTGTGCACAGTACTGGGGAGAAGGAAAACAAACATATGATGGCATAGAAGTTCAAATGACAGATGTCAACTGTTGTCCTAGCTATACCATACGTGCGTTTGATGTTATACATCTGAAGGTAAAAGTTTTTTTTGCAAATTCAAAAAGGAAGTTTAAAATTTGTTTTCCTTTTAATAGGCTTAGCCTAAAGAAAGAGAAAGGACAGTTCCCACTGCACTTACGTCCTCCTCTAAGAAATTGAAACATTTTTCTCTTCCAGACCAGCAGCCAGTCATGATAAATGCTATAAATTAGCTGAAATTTCCCATTTAGTGAATTGCCGAGGTGGTGGTAGTGGAGTCTCAGTAGGTCAGACATCTCTTGTACTATGAGCAAAGCTTGGATGTCTACGTATGTCATATTCATGAGGCAGAACTCACATCACCATGCAGTTCCTCAGGAATTTAATCTTTCTTTTGTAAATTAGCTGCAATAGATGTACAACGTGAATCTATTTTAACCTAAACATTGACTACATCCCTACTGCTGTTTTTCAGACGAAAGAAACACAGAAGGTGTATCAGTATCAGTATCACAAGTGGAGTGGCTTGGATGTTCCAGAAAACCCCAAAGATTTAGTCAGCATGATTCTCAGCCTTAAAGAGAAAGTCCCAGCCAGACCAGTCACTGAGGACAACAGGAGTACCCGCAGTGTTCCGCTTGTCATCCACTGCCGGTGGGTCTGAATTCAGCAAGTACCTTAACCTAGCTCTAAATTCTGGATATACACAATTTTGGGATGCCTACCTTTTTCCACAAGCCTTTACACGTGTCTAAAGGCTCAGGTCTCCCTAGAAGATTCCTTGAATTGCTCAAGCTTGACCTTTTCGATTGTAGTGCTGAAAAGTGAGCACACTTCTCTCTGTCAAGCATGGGTGTGGAGTAGGTGATCAAAGCTAGCTGTGCTTCCCCAGTGCACATATTTTGAGAAGAAATACTAGGTCAGAGTGCTCTTGTATCATACTACTAATGAGGATCCAGCAGAGCTTTTAGGTTCATCTTTCACTACAATACGTAAGCCCACTTTCTTAGGACTATTTCCATGAGCAGCCTTGCATACCATCTAAACCAGAGGATAATTCTCCTAAAAATTGTTGAGACTGTAAGTCTGAAGCTTTAATTTCTTTCTTACCTCTTAAGTGGCCACATCCAGGCAGCCTCTAGATAAACTGTCTTGTGTGTGTCCTACAGATATTCTTAGTTGTAACAATTTCAGTCCAGTGTTTTGGAAATGTAATTCTACATAATTGTAGACTTTGAAATAAATGTGACATTTAGTCAGAGGACTTGCTGATTTTACATTTTAAATTGACATGTACATTTTACGTCATCTTCTAGTGATGGATCACAGCAGACTGGTCTATTTTGTGCTTTAATGACCCTCTTGGAAAGTGCAGAAATAGAAGAAGTAATAGATGTTTTCCAAGTAGTGAAAGCTCTTCGTCGCACCAGGCTGGGAGTAGTCTCCACCTTTGTAAGTAAATCTTAAGAATTACCAGAAAAAATTATTAGATTACTTATCATGGTCACTAATATCCTCGTAACCTTATGCATCATTTCTGCATAGGGAACACAAATTCTAATCAAGGCTTTCACAACCACTCACCACCACTTCAAAATTAGCCGTTACTGATGAGTGAAGGAGTCTGTGACATGTCCAGAGCTGCAATTCTATAACACCTCTGTGGAAGGGTGCATATTATAAAATAATAGATTGCATCAATTGATGCTTCAGGGATATATGTGCACAGTGTCTCTTAACTTCCACAGTTAGGAGGCTAACTCCATTTCACAGGCTAGCAGCCATTGACTTATTTTGTTTAAATCAGTCCAGAGGAATTGTGTCTCTGTGGCATATGCTGTGCATTTACTAACAAACCAGACCTAGGTGTCATTGAAATGGGGCAGGTTATTAGGTGCCTTTCCTAGACTCCTTACAATATGTGTTGTTTACAACTTAGGTACTCTAAACCCCACATTTTTGGTGCTTTGCGAACCAAGAGGGTACTGAGTGACTCAACTTGGAATGTCTAATGTAGGATGTTGCAGACACTTTACATACACATGAAATAAAAATAATCCATAAAAGCAACACTCTGTACACCAAAAACTGTGGAAGGTGCTTCATATGCAGTCTTGTATGTTCAACTACATGTTATTCTTCTAAAATTTAAGAAAACGGAGAAAGAATAGGTTTATTCTTGGGCTCTGGGCATTCCATTCATACTAACTTATTCTCTTTGTATTTAAGGAACATTACCAATTTCTGTATGACACCATTGCCAGTACCTACCCTGCACAGAACGGACAAATAAAGAAGAACAGCCAGCAGGAAGATAAAGTTGAATTTTGCAGTGAAGTAGAAAAAACAGATCAGGAAACTGATTTGATCACTATTGATCTTACCCCAACAACACCAGAGGAAAATGAGCTTTCTGAAGTATGTGATGATTCTAAAGCTGCAGACAGCACTAAGGGAACAGAAAGCTCTACGAACGGCCCCACAACTCCAGTTCTAACTTAGAGGCTGTACTAAAAAAAAAGTGGTTTTTCATGTGCAAAAAATCTTAAACAAAATAAGAAGTATAAGATTTCTTCCTATTTCCACCTATTTTTTTGGGAAAAAAAGTTACCATTATATCGGTTTTTCAAAGGTACAAATTTAGAAGAATACTTGAAACTTGTAGAGAGTGTCAAAGAACTGTGAAAGTTTATTTTTTTGTGTAGATTTGCGTTTAATACTTCTTCAGAAACCTTTCATTATTTTTATACTTTTTCTTTCAAAAATATGTACAGTGTAATACTATGCTGAGCAGTGGGAAGAAAATAAGGAGAAATGCAACTCAAAACAACAAGATCAGTGTTGCAAGACCAGGTCTGTCTTCAAAATTATTATCAAGTAAATTAACCTAATTGGTAAGCATATATTAAGCATTTTGCAAGTGCTTTAATAATACTCTGTGGAACTTGTGGGACTTTGCCAAAGAGTTTTAGAAGCTTATAATTTACGTCATGTGGGAATTCCAAGGAATTCAGACTTGTAGAGGATCTGTAAGTCCTCCTGTGTCAATGTGGAATAGAAATTTTTGCATTTTTCTGATTTACCTCAAGGTGTCATTATTGCTCCACATATATTAATCTGAGTTTTCAATGTTGGACTGAAAGAAGAATTTGGAGATTGGCATTTGAATGACTGCAATGATTCTGATAGAAAACACATTCTGTTTAATCTTAAAGCTTAAAATACTGTGTGCTTGCACATCTATTTCTTATACTTACAGTTGTTTAAAGGGACTGCTTCCATGAATGCATCTGACTAGTTTTCAGAATTGGAAAATACTTAGATGCTTTTCCTCCAAACCTTGTAGATTTTAATTGGTATAGGATTTTTTTTTTTTTTTTCCTTAAGAGGTTTTGTATGTTACAGTTGTGGTATTTTTACTATTTCTTGCTGGATTTTAGCTTACTGTTTTTAGAACAAATAAAAAAGATAATTAAGAGTTTACAAGGTGGAAATTATTTTGTTCTATTGGACTCCTCAAACCAGTCATTTTCTTCTAAGTGCAGAAAATCTTGTGCTATTCCATATATGGATAAAATTTACAGATTTAAATAGGAAGACACATCATTTAATTCTTACAGAACTGTGTGAACACAGGTAAGTGTCATGGTCCTCTCATTACAGAGGAAGGAGACTTCATTTTTCTTTTGCTTGAAGTCATTAAAGGAACAGTCACTCAACAGATTCAGTGCTCCTAGTTTATCACTGCATATTCCTAATCTCTCTTTACAAAACATACTTGAAAATACTTAGAGAGCCATGTAAACAACACGTACAGTCACACTTGGTTAAAATGTTAATTTAATTTTGCTGTTACTCTAGATCAAATATTTCATTCATAATTATCAGCTCAGACAAGTGCTTCCTGGCAGTCTTGCTTGAATAAGCAGCAGCAAAGAGGGGTAGTGGGATTCCCCTTGACCATCAGCTGAACTGCCTTTTCAGCTGAAGTTGGGTTAGGTGATAAACTAACAACACCGAGGGGGGTCACCTGTGGGGAGAAAGTTCTTGGCTCTAAATGTGAAGCCTGTTGGCTATTTTTAGATGAACATGTCAAAATTGCAAATTTAGCATACCTTTGAAGTTCAAAAGGGTAAAGACTCACTGGTGCTCATTGGATGACAGAACAATTTTTTTTTCCCCAAGATTTGGCCACTGTAAAGCCTTTCTAGCTAGTTCAGGTAGTAAAATAGAGGTCAGTGCAGCTGCCTATTGTAAGGGTGTGGATACACTGGTGACTAGTCATGCTTTTAGGAATAACTGGAAATGTTTCCCAAAACAAAAATTGCGCCCAAGTTTTCATTTTGTGTAAATCTGAGGGCACTCGTACACTTCAATGCCTTGAAAAATGCAGCTCTTGAGGCTCCTGCAGCACCTGGACTGTAAAAATTCTGGAGGATTTTGTTTCACTCGGTTTTCTAGAATGATTTCATTGTTCTTTTGATTGCATATTTAAAAAAAAAAAAAAATGCATGTCAGGTTAACACTTGATTTGTGCATGTATTTTTAAAGAAAAGTCCTGAACTACGTTAAATTTTGCCTCATGCATGTCTTCATTATTAGCCTAATCAGAGAAACAGAGCCTTATATTAAAACTGCCCTCATGTGCCTAGTGGAAACCACTTTTTGAGTAAAGTTCCTTGTAGTCACAAGGGGATAAACTGAGCTCTTGGCTTTTAATTATTTTCAAATTAAATAACACTCTGCACAATTAAATCTCATTAAATCCCAGCGTGACAATTGAGGGAGCCTGTCTTAACACAGCTCAGAAGCCCAGATTCCTTCTCGGAACTCTCTATGTATGTAGCAGGGATGTTTTTTTGCCTTCTCTATTGTCATTTGAATTACAAAAATCCATGAGGTGGTGACGCAGAGCTTGTAGAAGAAGGTAATTATGCTGGATGCTCCATAGTCACTTGGCTTATTCAGTTGTAGGCTTAATTTTATGTCTCCCAGGAACACAGTGAAGCATATTACAGGTGAGGCACTAAGGCCAAGCTAATAAGCTCTGCTGGAAACCGCTCTGGTTCTGCTAGGGCAAGAACAACATTGTAGGAGGTTGGTGACTTGACATAGCCTGAAAACCGAGAAACATGTGAAGTGAGATGCAAAATGTTTATTTTCTCAAGTAGAGCTAAACTGCACAAAGACTGCTGTCCACTGCCTCAAACTAAGGGTTAGCTGTTGTTGGAAAGTGTTTTATAATCTGAAGTCCAGGATAAAAATAACTAAGCAACAGATCAGCTGGGAGAGGACTTTGAGCAACAAATGAGAGTAACCAAGGGCTTATGTGACCAAAGGGACTGGATTTCTCCCATAATTTGCTGGCTAGAAGCTGATAGAAAAGTGGGTATGGAAAAGTGGCAGTGCTGTGTTAGCAGTGTCCGGCGAGGGAAGGTGGGGGGGAGGAGCGATACCAGAGTCTCTGCAGGAACTGGGTAGTGAGTCTGTAACACACTGCAGAGTAGTGGCCTAAGATGGGTGTCTCATTAAGCTGGAAATTATATCCTTTACTTGACATTCCTCAGAAAAACTCTCCGGTAGCAACGCTTATCTCTCCAACAAGGCATCTTGCTTTTGTAAAGCCTGGGGTTTTTGACGTTGTACATTCTCCAGATTGTCTTTAAAAGAATATCAGAAACTCCCTGAGGGCTCTACACAGCTGTACCACAGCTATTTCTCCATACACAAAGCAACTGTTTGCCAAGAACCAATGTGCTGTGTTCTAGACTAGGGAAAAATTAAATAGAAGAAAAGGAAAGTTTCAGTTACAGAGCACAGCACATTTCTATATATGTCAGCTCCACTTCAGGAAAAAACATTAACAGAATTCAATAATTTTAAGGGTACAGCAACATAGAAATAAAGTTTTATACAAAAGCTTTATAAGTCAATCTTTCCTTTTGATGCAAATGAAAAGTACTGAGGAAGTTTATACTAAAAGATTTCCTTTCTGGGGACAAAAAAAATAATTAGGAAGGATATTTAGTACAATTTATTGTAAAATATTAGTCTCATTGTTTTAACCATAGTGAAAAACAGAATTTTATTAAATATGTCCTCAGACTCAGGATTGTCAGCATCAGCAGTACATGATGTTACTGAGTTTTTGAAATTAGCATAATAAACTTTTTTCAGAGGAATAGGCATATAACTATTTACAGCTGGGTTGTCTCTTGAATCCCACAGCTGCACACTGCCGTGGCTGGCAGTACTAATGTAGTCGTAAGTATGACTGTCTAACATACAGAGGAAAAATAAAAAGGAGATTTACTTGGGACCAATTTTAG
Source organism: Podargus strigoides (assembly GCA_028020825.1). Classification (NCBI taxonomy): domain Eukaryota; kingdom Metazoa; phylum Chordata; class Aves; order Caprimulgiformes; family Podargidae; genus Podargus; species Podargus strigoides. The sequence goes on along the minus strand of CM051627.1, from coordinate 23,436,699 downwards.
CACTCAATATCAAATTTTTAGTTTTGGAATTGAAACCTCATGATAGCCTGGCTGTGCCTGGTAGTTAGCTGAGACCCAGAACTCTCACACATCAGTACTCCAGAGTTCTCGGGACTGACCTGGTGTATTTTCAGAGGTTACCCGCCAGGCTGTGCTGAAACTCTTCAAATGCCTTTTTCTCTGTTCAGAGTGTTCCTGCAATGCATTCAGCTTGCTCCATTTCAGTAATGTGGAGCCATCTGAGGTAATGAAGATGACATTTGTTTGTACAGCACTGCAGAGATTGTGTCTATCCAAGACTAAGCACTAGTTCAGAGCGAGGGGGTGTGTGTGAACGTGTGCGTGTGTGTCATGCATAGCCTTAAGTGTGAGATTACATTGCCAACCAGAAATCAATGAATTGTAGATTGGTCAGCTGCACACCTTAAAAAAAGAAAAATAGGAGAAGTAGGGATCACGTGGTGGGCCTGGGCTAATTTTTCTGTGGGGCAATGAGACAATATTGAATTGTGTGGCTGATGGGCCTTATAAGAGTGGTTTTCAAAACTGAATTTGCAAAAAGTAAAATACAGATGAGGTACAGGAGACTGCACGTATAGAGAGCGCTCATGTCAAAGGCTAAATTGGTGCTGGCATCAGTGGCTACTAAAAAATTATTTGTAAACTCTCCTGATGTTGCAATAGAAGTCAATGTGCATATTCTTCAACTGCAGAGAAAAAGTGGTAAAAAAATGACAATAGAAAGTTACCACTGGGAGATGGAGTTCTTGCCAAATGTCTGCATTTGAGGTTTTTTTTCGAGGGTTTTGAGGGTTTTTTTTCCGAGAAAGAAATAATGAATCATTTTCATCCTATTTTATCAACGTTAATATGTCCTTTTGAGAATAACAATATCTTGTTCTAAGTTTAGCACAGTACTTCCTTTTACTCCTGCTCTTTTCTGAAATATTTAAATACATTAGTTTTAATATGTCATTATATCATTGAAACCACTTCAAGACTAAAGCAGCTCAGTATCAAGTGTTTCCTTTTTCTGTGCTGCTTTCTTAGTATAATTTCTATTCAGCAATAAAATTAAATTCTGACTTCATGTATTGATTTAGCATAAATAAAATTCCTGTGAAACAGGAATTCAATTTCTTAAATGACATTAATATATTATTTCATAAAGAGTTATGTCTCCTCCCGAAGAGAGCGAGGCATTTCCACTATCCAGTAACACCTTGCCCCACTCCAGTCACAGTGGAAAGAGCCTTTCTGTGGCTGTGCAGGGTGAACAACGCTTGCAGTTTCCCCCACAGCAGATAACCCTACTTCATCTCCACAGTCCGATTAGTCAAAGTCTTTGACTTTTCCTTTTGTAGCTCTTGCTTCAATTACAGAACAGTGGACTCTTCTTGTTTGAATATTTATAGCAACTTGCTACGTTTTCTCCTCATTTGGGCTATTCAGCATTTCAGTCACTTGAAGAGCTATCTGTTTTCTGCAACAGCCTTCCTCTCCCATCCCATCCCCTATCCCTATCTCCCTTTTTCCCCACCCTGGCTGCCGGGAAATAGCAAGAGCCGGCTGCCCTGCCAGGGAAGTGGAGCTCAGCTTGAGGGGGAAGCAAGGCAGGCAGGGGAGGGAGAGCACCCACATGGGCACTGTCCCACAGGGCCCAAATAAGGTGAGCAGAGCAGACCTGGTGACAGTAACCAGTGTCAGGCAGCAGTCCACTGCTCACCAGGCAAGTGCAAAGCGACAGGGCTGGTCTGAGGCCAAAGAGTTGTGGTGCTGAGTCAGACTGAGCCATGGGCAGGTGCAGGCAGACCTGCAGCACAGCAAGTCTAGGCAGGGCTCCTTACCTTAATGCCTCTCTTTTCCTGGCCTGTGTCAAGATACAAGTTTGTTACATCTTCTTTTCTTATGATCTTGGACTCTACTTTGGAGTTGCTGGCTATGTAGAGTGCCCATGCCACCTGGGTAGACATTGTGGAGGTTGATTACTTGTCACTGCATGGCATTTCTTGGAGCCAGAGCCTGTGACATACTGACTCATGAAGACCTCTTACCAACTTGGTAAAGTAGGAGATGCCAGCACGGCATCTCGGCAGCTGAGCTGTTGTATCATGGTGCGTGATTCCACAGGTTCTGCTTTATTGTTTCTGGACTGCTGATATTTTAGGTCTTATATGTTTAGACGATAGGAAAACCATTGACCCTTGCAAAATCGATGCCACAGACTGAGTGCCAACTGAATATTTGGACTAAAACTTTATTGATAATAGGTATTATTTTATGGTGATCTGTGAAGAATTTAGAGTTACTCCTCTTTTTTTCTCACCTGTGTACAAAAAACTCGTGACAGGCTACAATACAAACAGGTGGTTAAGTTTAGGCTACAGTAATTTTTTAGTCATAGCCATTTTGAGTTTTAAAGACCTTGAAGCCTAAGCCACTTTCTAGTCTAATACATAGGTGACAGGCATGAACCGACGACATATGTGAAATAGTGGTCTCAGTCCTATTTGTACGGGAAAAGTCTATCTCACTGTTAGGGCAATAATAGCACTCCGGAAATTAAACTGCTTGCCATACATGCAACGAGCCAAAATGAATCTAGATTGGTTTCAAGAATATAAGGGCTCATTGACTAGGTTTTGTGTACTTGTAAATGTCTTTGGTGCACACACTCCATAGCCTTCCTGCAGGCTCCGCTTTGTAGTGAGGAGCTTCATTAAGCCCAAAGAGAGCAGGCATGCAGCCAGCAGTGGTGACAGCTGTATGGCAGGAGGCACTGGTGGGGAAGGAGTGAGGCAGCTTGAACTGAGATGGCCCCACCCTCACATGCTCTTTCTATAAAGAAATGCTCAGGAGTCATCAAATGACTGCTATTCAACAGCCATTTCAATCCCTTCTCCCTTTTCTCCTCCAAAGTGTTTGGATGGAGCAAGTGGGTATGTTTTTCCTTACATTTATGGAATTTTCTTTTGCTTTGGTTCCTTTCTGCATTGCATTTTTTAAATTGCATCTAGCACTCTACTACTTAACTTCAAGATTTTGCTTGTAGTTAAAAATATAAATAAATCAAGAGTTTGTTTAGTTTAATTCCTGGTGCTGTGATTTTTTTCATCCAACTGTCATTATGAATTAGTCATTTCTTTGCTCAAATCCATCAAGTACAACAGCATCCAAGGTAAATACTTCAATAAATTTTGATAATTTAAATACTTATAATTTCAAAAATCTAAGATAAATAGGAAGAAGGGAATATTTTTATAAGGTTTATTCAGGTTTCCTTGGCAAGAGCTTGATCTACAGTAGACATCCCAGCCAGTACTTTCCCCTGCAACCTGACACTCTTGGCTGAGAGACATCACAAACACAAACGAGCGACCGTGTGATGGTAACTGCTCTGAACAGCTACAACTGTGTGCTGATGGCTCCTCTGAAGTGGTTCACAGGCAGAGATCCCATATAAAGGGTGTTAGAAGGTAGCATGGGTAACCCAGCCCAGAAGCTAAAATGGGATATGCCTCCACAGCAGGGAAGTGGGCTGTATGCAAGGAATAAATGCAGGTGTCTGGCTGTTCTACTGAACTTCTAAATCTGAAAGGGGCACAACAGATTTAATGAGGAAGATTTTTTTTTTTTAGTCAATTATATAGTTTTATAGAAACATTTAAGGGAAAAATTGCTACATGCACTGATCATTTCTATGGCAAACTAATAAAATCATGTGATAGGAAGAACACTTCTACTCCCTTTGCTCCCTCATTCTGGTTCCCTACTTGCTGTCCTGTATAACTGAAGCATACATATTCTGTAAGGCTGCCCCCCTGATCCTCAAAAGATCAAGGCAGCTTCCAGCAGTACATGTTATAGCAAATATCTGAGCATCCATTGTTTATTAAGGACTAAGGAGAGCAGAAGGTTATATTAAACAAGAAAAGAGCAAACTTTCCTGCTGTGATTACTTTGTGGTAAAAGATGAGCCCAGTATGTCAGAGTTCAGCACTGGAAAGGAGAGCTCTAGAAAACTGCAGATGTGTTTTTCTGTCCAAAAAGGGGATGCTGTGACAGTGTGGCGTCTTAGTCCTCTGTTAAAGAGCATTTTTGATGACATTAACCAGACTTTGGAGGGCAGATGTTATGAAGCGCAGCTCAAGAAACTGTGCTGCCTCAAGGCCTTGGAGCAGCCTTTTTTTACTTTTATGTCTTGGCTAATGAACAGACTGCCCTTTGGCATCTGTTATATAAGCCAAGAGCTTTTTGAGCCCAATACATTTCACATTCTCTTGAAAAACAAAATTTTTGACCCAATAGGATAATGCGTAAGCAATTCCCTGAGTTATGGTCTTCCCTGTTTTCCCAGTGTGGGTTTTTGCTCCACAAAGCACATTATGAGCAAGGGGAAAACAGTTCCATGGACAAACTGCTTTTGCAACGTGGCTTATAAGTGTCCAGTGATGTCAATATATCACCATTCTTTTATCCTAGGACTCTGTCCTATATCAATTTAAATTAGTGGAATAACATCCAATGATTTTGCTGTGCGTAAATTGGGACTTAAAAACAAGGGAAAAGCAGAGGTCTTCTACATGAATATGTGCATTTGGCACACTACTGTGCCTTGAAACAATTCTGTTCTTGGATTCTGCTGCCCTGTAAGTGGAGAACAGCACAGAGTACATTTGTGGTGGATTCAGTACTAATTTTCACATTCTGCTTCTTTAAGAAAAAAAAAAAGGTACAAATAACAATCTGTTTTAAGTTTTACCTGGAGTCCACTGTTAAATTGGTCCTTAGCCAATGGCAACCTAAGAATACGCTTTCCTGCTAATTTAGTTCAGTGATAAGATCCCTGCCAGCAGTGGGGAAACTGTATGTGGTCAGCCTTGATTCCTTGGCAAACAGACACGCAATTTGAACAGCAAGTGGGAAATTCCTGTTGACCTGGTTATACAGTTTTTCAGAGTTTTACACCTGTTTCTGTTTCAATGCTCTCTTCCTCTGCATCAGTTGTTTCTTTGGATTATTTTTTGTGTGTGTGTATAAAAGATTGAAGCAAGAGGCAACATGGATTTGCTCTTAGAAGTGGCTTCTGTTGTATCAAAATGCAGTCCAGTAGATTAAAAATTGGCATTTAATTAAAAAAAAAAAAATCCCCACAACAATCATCACAGATACAAATTCTGCTACTTCATGTTTTATTTTTGGGTAGGGTCAATTACATGAGAGTAGTTGGAGGACACACAGTTACCTGTTTCAGTGTCAGCATTAAACAACAGGGAAATGTAATTAAATGTAGTGTTCTGGTGAGCTTGAAACCTATTCCCAATCAAGCAAACCATTGAGCTTCTCAGCAGATTTGGCACTCTCTCCTCAGAAGAGGTCCAGTACTGGGACAGCAGCCATGTTTCACTGTCACTCCTGACTGAGGTGCGTCGTCAGAGACATGTGTGGGAGTTTACACAGGGTCCCACTTGCACCAAACCTTGCCCTGGCCAGGATTAATCTCTCATTTTTATGAGCTCTAAATTTCACCAACATTTACCCCCAAATTAAAAAAACTAACAAGAATGTATTACTAAAGCAAATAAATGTTGCTTTTTCTGCATAAATAAAGTGGAGTCTTATTTAATCTTTGTTGCCTTGGATGAGGAGAACATGGTATTAGGTGCCAAACCTTTCATTGCCTCCTGGATGTACCTAAAATTAACTCTTTGACAGGAAAAACAAAGTGACAAGTCACGTATTGGTTTGCAGTTTCTTTTTATCTCCCATATAACTAGGGCAGAACTGTCAAAAGCTTGAATGTTGTTAAGAGTCTGTGTATAATGTATGTTCATTTAAATACAGGTATCTGAAGGTGTCATACAGTGGAGCGCGGTATAGGAGCTCCTCAGCTAATGCTGAACCAGTGAGCTTGAAGCCATGAATTAGATGTAGCACAGCAATGTCATTCCAGCAGTCTCATCAGAATTAATTAGCCTGGCTGAGAGGCGGGACAGATTTGCCTGGGTAGACTGCAAAAGCAGAGCAGCTATAGTGCCTGATTCCTGGGCGAGTTTATTTAGGGCAATATGGAAGTGCTGTCAGTGCTGAGAAAATTGTACTGACTTACAAGGGTGCCAGATCACACTGTTTATTAGATCAGCTGTCTCAATGACACATGCACACAGCTGCAGCTAAAACAAATAGTTTTGCTCCTATGCTTTTCCTTTTTGGTATAGCTTCAAGAAAGAGTCTGAGTGTGATTGCTTGAAAAGCCACTCTATGAATTCAGAAAAAATAGGTTAAGTTGTATTAAAGCAGCTTCCTTTCCTGTTTCATGTGCAGGTACGAATATTAAGAATGGAAACAGAAGTAGGAACACATAGATATGTATCAAAGTATCAATGTAGAGATCTTCTCTAAGTTTGATCTGTGCAGTCACTAATCTATAATAATTACATTTTACTTTAGTAGAAACCTTTAAATGAATGACTGGCAAACAGTATGCCTATATTTTATTTCTGAAGTCTAAATAGTTAAGTAACAGTTAAGCATATAAACTCACATGCATTATCTTCCAGGAGAAAGGAATTTGAGAACATAATCTGATGTTAAGTCCTTTCCAGGTAATGTGAGCCTTTCATCTAATGGGGCTCTTCTGGATCAGACCTGTTATTGCCAGGCACTGTAACTCCAGCTTCGAGGAAAGAAGACTAACATGGAGAGGTGTATACTCACCAGAGAACACTGATGGAGGCTTAACTCCTTCCTCTGCCATAGCCTTCCTATGTGATTCTGGACAAGTAACTCTGGGAAATAAGACACAAAGGCAATTTGGAAATTGAGGAATATAATACATTGAAATAATGTTAGATCATTGTGAGATAAAAAAAATCATTGAAAGACTGTGAGGTTATCTTCGGTGATGGGGAACAAATAAGCATTTTATGTAAAAAAATACTGTTATGTGGCTTGTTTTTATGGGAATCAAAGAGGAAGCAGGACATAAATGTGTGTAAGAGAAAGTGCTTTTTATACACATACCTAGAACTGATGGGATCAGTAAAGAGGATTTGCTCTGGCAGGCTAATCCCTGCCCATATCCTTCACGTTGTACAGTTACATCTTGATCCTACAACAAAGTCTGTGTTTCATAGGTGAGACTTCTGTATAGCTACATATGCCACACAGCTGCTACTGTATCATAAAGTACTAGGGCTAGATGCTGCAGTAGCTGGCAGAGTGAGGACAGAATAGGGATCAGGACTTCCAGAGCTATCCATTAAATTTACATGTCCCTTTCAATTCAGTTAACAGAATAAAAATTCAAGGCTGAAGATCTCAACCTGGAATCTCTGGAGAAATACAAGGTAAGATTCAGGTAACTCAAAAAGTAGCAGATAAAATCCACGTTTTTCTGTGCAAAAAAATGTGCTGTACATATTCTGTGTTAAAAAACTAAAAGAAAAACCCAAACATTTTTACGAGAAGTAACACTAATGGGGAGACATGTTAACAGGAGTGCTGATTCATATCATTAATGCGGGCGGGCAGGAACTGTGGAGAGTGAAAGAGCTGTTGGAACACGCTTTTCTTGAGAACACACCTAAATTAAGAGGCTGTCAGAGACATGTGTTTCATAGTGTTGGCAACCCAGGTGTAACAAATTTCCAAGATGACTATTAGTGAGTACTAACAGCTAAAAAAGCATTTCTAATTTCTTGCTGAATATGGAGACTTAAGTGTCAAGAGGAACAGGGAACTGTAAGGAGACGTGAAGGTCAGTTGGGATACATGTGCAAAGTAATGCTCATTAGCAGGGAAAATATAAACGACTTCCAGACATGGACGGGTTCAAATCGAGTGATGTGGTCCAAAAAAAAGAACCAGGAATGGAGAGAGTGGAAAGATCATCTCATACTTTCCTAGTGCAGAATTTTTTTTGCTTTCCATGTCAAGATTTTTGTCTTGGACAGTGGATCTTGGATCTGGTTTGGTATGACAATTCATGTATTCCTGTATTTGCTTTTCTTTTGATATATTTTAGAACAATGCTAATTGCACTGGGAAAAACACACACACACTCTCCTATTATTTTTCTTTTCTGAGTGCTACATTGTTTTTCATTTACGGATCAGTTTCTTATTGTAATGGAACCAAAGAGATTTGTTTCCTGAATGTGATTGATCAATGCCTGAGAAAATTACTTATTTATTTCACTGGGGCCACTTTGAAGAACAGAAGCGGGAATTAAGCATGACTTTCAAGAATTTTTGTCGACTTTACTACTCTGCTCCTTTCAGTTAGTGGCCAATGATCTGCAGTGGTAGAACATTTAGTCACATGACATAAAGGAAACTATATCTTTGTGCGTTTTTAATAACTTTTAGGTATCTTGCTAGTTAAACATTCATTTGTCTCGTGTTTGACTTTGTTCTCTTCTTATTTTTTTTTCACCTGAAGTTCTCTGAATTTTAAGTAAGGGTTGAAGAGAAAAGGTAGATCTTTTGATGCCAAAAATTAAGACAGGGTTCAAGGATGTGTATTTTACCTGTTGACTTCTTATTGGCAATATTTATTATGAAAAGGTTAAAATGGTGCTCAGTTTGGCTACTTTCTTTTCAACAGGCAGCCCCACTCCCAGCTGTACCTGTGGGATCTAAAGATGTGACAATGCTACTGATTTTTGAAAAACATTTTCTTGCATGTTAAAGAAATATTTTTCACTGATAATTATAAAGTGCTGACCTATTCACAAAACAGGGCATCAAGGCCAGTGAGAATAATGGTGACACTCAGATCTTGAAAATGAAAGGTCACCAGATCACATCTGAAATATCTGGAGTCTTTTTTCCAGAAAACACTGTAAATCACTGGTGCTGGTACCAGAACTCTGGCCAGCCAGGCAGATCAGGTAACACAGCTCAGTGTTAATCAGGCTTGAAAGCTGGTGGTTTTTTTTAGGTTTTGGGGTTTTTTTTACAATCATTCTGTACTCCACACTTATGTAATTCTACAAGTTTTATTGATTTATGAACCTGATTTATAGTGTTAATTAAAATTGTGTCTGAGAACACTCTGGAAATGTATGTTATTTTGGACCTGTGTGAAAAACCTCTGAAGAACAAGGGAATGTTCATTCCCATGAGTTTTCCAGCTGTCTTGCACATGGTGGCTTGCAACATGCAACAAGTTTCAGTAGATATATGAGCAATACTTGGAATTTGTATCTATGATGTTTTCTGGGGAAGAGATGGCATCAGAAATTAAATTACAATCTACTATGTTGTATTGGGTTTGTGTGGTGAGGTTTTGGTAGTGGAGGTGCTGCAGAGGTGGCTTCTGTGAGAAGCTGCTAGAAGCTTTCCCCATGCCTGATAGAGCCAATGCCAGCCAGCTGCAAGACAGACTTACTGCTGAATAGTGCTGGCAGGACACTCAGCCCCTGTTTCTGGGCAAAATGGGGTCAGCAGGCAACATTCAAGTCAGGCAGGGGTCAGGAGGTGAGTAAGGATCAAGTCAAAGACTAGAAAAGCTTATGCAGGCTCACTGTGGAGCAAACACCATGCTTGATGTTCCCAGTGTGGACGTGTTTAGGATGCCCTAAGTCTCCAGACTCAGAAGTATTTTAGAGGGATTGTATGATATATCCCTTCTAGTACTTTATGAACCTATTTATAATAGTTGAATGTCAGGAGTTTGTGATTCTTTTTAAAAAAAAAGCAATTGCCAAAGTAGCCTTTCTTTTCTTCAATCTTTTGTTTTTATGGCAGTGTGTAACACGGAGTAGTCATATTACTATTTCAAATTGGCATGTTCTATTAAAAATGAGTCAGGAGCTACTCTATAATATCTCCTGAATCCAACAGAGCTAATGTAGGTTTACACTAACATTACTGAGAGAAAAAATTGGCCATTTTTGGACATCAACATTTTGTAAGCAAAGGGTTATGTTGTATCTCCAATAAGGCTTCAAAACCCCTCATTAATGGGATTTATGGAACTTGAAGAGAAAATGGTCTGCTGGGCAGCAAGTTTATTATTTCCAGTCTGTGCAAGCTAGCGATACATACCTTCTATATTTAATAACAGAATACCTGCCTGGAGCACTTTTTACACTTTTGCTTGTATTTACATTGTGTCCAAGCATTTTATTTCTATTTATATCAGATAGCTATACTGTCTGTAATATAATATGTCATACATGAAGAGTTTTTACAGTGCTTAGTAAAGTCCTGTCTCCCTAAAATTGGACTTTGGAGTTCTCAAGTAGGGCATTCTCTGCAATAACTTTCCATCATCCCTTCCAACATTCTTTGTCTCTTTTGAAAATCATGGCTGATTAAAAGTCTAATGCAACAGCTGTTTGTGATCATATGATTGATATGTTTGCTAGACAGATGCCGAGTATTAGAAGCAGAAACGTTCTGAATTCTTTGCAGTGCTCAAAAATTTTTAAATTGACACTTTTTAAAGTCACAGTAGGACAGAGCTGTCAGGCAAAGCAGATTCTTTACATACCTAATTAGAAATTGGTGCAACTCAAAAGATAAATCACACCACACCAAAAAACCCCCCCCATAGGCCTGACTTTAGGAGATGAAATTCTTTGTCTGCATGAATCAAAAAGTGCTCTGAAAGCTTTTAACAACTCACTATACCTATAAGACTACCATGCAATTTATCTTTTCGCTGTTTAATATCAGAAGTGAAGTCCCCTTGTGAAAAAGCATACTCATTAGCTGGTGTTAGCTGCCCACTGCACAACAGCTGGCTGCAGGGTGGTGAAATGAGCAGGAGTTGCAGGAGGAGCACAGGTAGCGATACGGAATTTAAACCATTTGCAGTATGGAAGGCGTGAGGCCTTGTAATTGCCTTTAAAAAATCAAACCCCTTGTGGCCAGCCAATGGCAGAAATATCCCCTGTGTCTGTTTTACTCAGCTGCTGAAGGGTAAGCAAGCCTGCAGAGGCAGAGCCCTGTTTCCACCCCGTCGGTGACATGTCCCCTGTGAGGCAATGTGCAGGGATCCATCCTGAAGGCTGGCAGAGCAAGCAGCTTCTTCCGAGGCCTGTCCTGGGCATTCTGCCCTCCCTGCTGGCTCTGTGTGTAGGTGGCTGGTAGCTCCCCGCTCCCAGCAGGCAGCTCACGTTTTGGCACTTCAGGCAAATGGCCCAGTGCCACTCTGCTTCCCCCTCACAGCCGCCCTCTGCCCAGGCGCTGACAGGAGCCGTCTCCCCGCAGCGCTGTGGGTACGCAGCCTCCCACAGCATACCCTGACTGCCTGCGGCCCCCATCGCTCCAGCCTGGGGAGGCACTTCAGAGCCCCATCCTCATCCACTCACACACCACGAGCCCACTGCTGAGGCATTCCTCGCTGCCAAGAGAGCCCTGGTTGGCACCCAGCGAACACACCTGCCAGGCACTGCTGCAAGCTGTGTCACCCCGTGGTGCAGTGCAGTAACTCCCTCCAGCCCTTACCCACAGGTGAGGAAGCTGGAGAAGTACCTTCAGGAAAGGTTTGCAACACAGTGCAGCCCTGAGGCACAGTGGCTCTGCGGACACCTCCTGCCTGGGTTGACACACAGCACCTGTGTCGGTCTGAGGGGCTGCACCTGTGTCGGTCTGAGGGGCTGCACCTGGGCCCAGCCCACACTTAGGCCCAGAACCTTCCCCTGGGCAGGAGCTGTGTGGGGCAGTCTTCAGCCAGCAGCACACCCTCAGGGGAAAGAGCTCAGGCAGCACCTCAGGGAAGAGCTGATATGCTTGAGTTGGCTCTTTCTGGGGGAGCTGTGTGGGTGGTGGGAGCAAGGGGAAGGGAAGGTTTTCTTCTTGCCTGGAGGTGTCTTGCAGTCTGAGGGTTTGAAGGCTCTTGCTTCACGTTTAAGGTAAGGTTGCTCTTATCGCAGTTGTGTGTGCTTGTGAAAACTTCGCTGTGTAAATGCAGTCTCTGCTCTGTTCTTCCCAAGGCTCTTTGTTTCCCTTGGCCTCCCTTGCAGTTTGAGGACACTGTGGCTATGCACATGTGTCGTGATGCAGGGAGGTGGCTTGTGCCCTGAAACAGTACGTGTAAGGGAAACTAGGGAAGGGTTTTGATGAAATTGTGCTCTAGTTGCAGAGTGATGTGATTCTTAGCAAATATTCGTGAGGGAAGTTTGAATGGTGCCCTTATCTCTTGTATGTGCTCTTGTTATCACTGGTTGTCTCACGAGGATTTGCTTTTCTGATGTTGTCACAGATCATGAGCTTAGGTAAGATGTTCTTCCTATACCAAACTGGCCTCTGCAAAGTAGCTGAAGGTGTTTAATGCTTTTTAAGGAGGAGAAATCTTTAGTGATGTGGCTTTCCGTCTCGAAGATGTGTAATGTTGACAGTCCAATTGTAGATACAATTTGTCTTTCTTGATACTAGAAAGATTTTCCATTTTTTTCTTTCCTTACCAATAGGTTCTACTTGGATTCCAAAATGTTTATATTTACCTCAGCAACATAGACAAAGCAGCGTAGAGTAGATGCATAGCTCGCATCCACATTCTCTCACAGCTGCACCTTAAATTGGTTATTAGCAGTTGCTTGGATTATGGGTGAGGGGTAAGAAAGTTCATTCCATTTTGTGGAGTTAAAGTCTATCTCTGGTATTTTTAAACACCATGACTAAAGTCAATGTAAGAGAAGTTTGAGAACCTGGTCTTGCAAAGCACCAAAAACTTAAAAAAGGAGGTGTTTATCCACTCCTTGTTATATTTCCAGGAAGATCCCTTTTTATAAAATGATATGAATTAGAGAAGCAAAAGCAACATATTAGTTAACAGAGATAGGCAATGACCTTTGATTCTGAGTGTACTGCACTAATTCATGTTCTCAGCCATAAACATTGTGTGTATGCTATGGGAACAAATAATAAACAGTATATGAGATTAACATTAAAAAAAACTCTTATTCTATGTAATATGCAAAATAAATAGCCTGTGTGTGTTAAATCTGTGACCCTTTAATATAGGGTTTGAAGAAAACTTCTTTTCATAGGAATCTTCTACTTGTGTTAAGCCCTGTTTGGCAGTGATGGCTTTAAAAATCTAACTCAAATGTGAAACCAAATAAATTTGTTTCCTACTTTGGAGAAATTAAAGGCAAGAACAAGACTTGGCACCTGAAGAGGAAAAGGGTTCTGAGAAAAGAGGGTATAGAGATATAAAAAAAAAAAATCTAATATGTAACTTAAGTATTCTTATATTTGTGAAAGCTTGCTTTTGGGATAGAAAGGGTTACGTTTCTTCTATAACTTCAACTAGAAACTGTTTATAAACAGAAACCAAGCTATACAATAACTTACACTAAGCATAGCTTCCCTGAAAAAGTTTCAACAGCATTATTCTAGTTTGATTTATTTCATGCTTCGTCAGGATAACTTCTTTTAAGCATGAATGCACTTGTAATTTTTACAGATTCATGGGACTACTGGGGACAGATGAAATACAATAAGTTTGGGGATTGTTTTCTATGTGGAATATCCATTAATTGTAATTTTCTCATAACACAATCAGGGCTGATTAGCTGGTTGATTAGTTATCTTCTAAAGGAGCACGTAAACATCCGGGAAAACAGGTGGTGCCTCTCCTAAATGCATCTGCAAGAAGTGGAAAGCTGCATTGAATGTCTGCCCTGCTTGAATTCAGAGACTGTCTTTGACTGTCCATTACCATTTTCCTGTAGCTGGTCCCAGCTTCTGACTCAAAGGGAACTGTGTCCATATCTAGTGTTGTAACCATTCAATGTGCTATGGTAAGAGCTCCAATGGTTAAAACTTGAAAGGCCTCTTCCTAAGAGCTTTCTTAACCCCTAGTGGATTAGATTCACAACAATTTAAAGCAGATATCTGATTTAGTACACGGATGGACAAGCTCAAGAGAAATGAGATCCACAGCAATGTGTCCCCATAGGGGAGATGACTAAACCTATACAAAATTAAGCATTGTATCACAAAGCATCCTTGAGGTTATGTGTTTATAGTAATCTCTAATTTATATATGTATGTTCTCATAATATGGGTGCAGATGTAGCCTGCCACACAGCTTGCTTTACTAAGCAAATGGGTTTTTTGAAGGAGATCTAAAGTTACGTTCATGAAGACAGCTTTGCTATAAAGCTGACTCTGGGAATTTAGGGCATATGTTTGTTTATTAGTGGTGTACTTTGTACTATGCATGTAAAGAAAGGCCATCAAAAAGTCCATTTCTGATTTGTAGCTTAAAATTCATATCTTTATTAAAGTTTGTTTCTGTGCCAAATATTTGCTCATAAAGATATATGGGTTTGTGTGCAGTTTAGATATTCTGAGATTAAACTAGTGGAAAAGGCAAGCTTGACTGCTTTGTTTGTTAATGGGCAAAAGCGCTCTCTGAAAATTTTACAATAGAAGAGTAGTTCTAGACAGACAGCAAGGCACCACTCTGGGAGCTGATTGCTCATTATATTTATAGATAAGCACAGAAGCAATGTGTGAAAGATTGCTTTAAGGGGTGAAGTTCTCTATTATATCATATGAAGTACCCATTGCTGTTTCTGAGAGCTGTTGAGAATACACATTTAGAAATGGGACCTGGTCTTTAACAGCTGCTTAAAGATACCAAGTGAGAATTCTTTCTTTTTCAAGACCTATTTTTTTTTGAAGTTGTAACAGCTCTAGTTGTGTGAGGACTTAAGGCATGCAGAGTTAGGTGCTAATTATGAGTGATGAGGAACTTGTGGGCTCTTGAATAAAGGTTTATCGGAATGTTGCATAATCTAATATCTGCAGTTGATAATAATCAGCAGTACTTTGAGTTAACCTAATTTATTCTTTGATTTACTTAAAAAACATTCATTTGAAGCCTGGTGGGCAATTCAATAAAGAGCTGGCTTCTCACTCAACCAGTTCAATGCACCATATATTTAGATAATACTTAAACTGTGTGATCAGTATTAGATATGTGTTTTAACAGGGTCATTTTCTGTGCTTGGGAAGTTCTTAGACTTATTAAAGAGTAATTTGTTTTTTAAGAGGAAGCTTTATGTAGCATTAAGTATGATTTTGAGATTTCAGACTTCAATTTCCATACTCTATTGAACTAAACACAATTAATTCAACTTAAAACTAAACTTTTTTTTCTGAATCTTACATAGCATTAAAATTTCTGTAGCTGACACAAAAAAACACTTTCCTGTATTTTCTCTTTTCAACTTTGCTTACTGTGTGCATCTTTCAGCCACTTCTGCAGGGAAAGACTATTCAGGAATATCTTTCTTCTCCAATGACACATTAATGACATTAAGACACATACAGTCTTAATAGTATATGGCAATTACTCTGTTTCCAAAATTAACATTCTGAATTTGATATTTACTATTTTTTTAATAGGTCTGTTATGTGTTTGCAGTTCATAACAATACTGTCTCTTATACAATTGTGTGGCTTCTCATTAAAAAGCTTTGAGATTCTCTCTAGAATGCAAGCTGCCAGCTTTATCACTTTTTGTGGTTTGTGAGCTGACTGGAAGGCTAGCAAAGCCAAATGTGTTGAAGTGCTAGTGGTACTACTGATGGACTGAAATGGAGGTCTTCTAGCAATGGGTCTGCATGATGGGTCTGCACCTGTCCTGTTTTGTGTAGGGGCTGTGACAGATGTAGCAAAAGATGTCAACAACATCCTGTACCAGGTTCTTTTGGTCTCTGCTTTCGTAGAATCACCACTTGCTGTGGCTCCTTAGTGATGCTTTTTTTTTTTTTTTTGCCTTGCAAGTTCAAGAAGGTGGCCTAAACTGAAAACTTATGTCCTTAACTTCCCTGAATTCCCAGGGTGTTCGTATGCTGGCTTGTTCAGTCACTGAGGGCAAACTCTCAGATGATGTAGTCGGCTCTGCTGAAACCAGTACAGGCATGCTCACTTATACCTGGTGCCACCCCTAAGTCTCAGCAACGAATAAAAGCAATGTACGAAGATTAAAAATTGTATTCTGTGTATATCTGAGAACTTTACATCTACCGTAATGAGATAATATGTAACACGTATGCATGATAAATTCTGCATTGCAATCCAGGTTCTGAAACATTTTCTAATGTCTGACTTATGTCAGGTTTTGTACATCTTATTTTCAGGATTTGTTCAGGAATTAAGACTGCTTTTGTTTTATTTTCTGTTGAAGTATTGTGTGCTTTGATTTGATGAAGAAACTGTACCTAGAATCCCATGTTCATTGACTCTTTAATTTAAAAAAAAAACCCCAACTCCCCTAAAAAACATCACAGAAAGAAAAACACACCCCAAAGTTAGTGAGCTGCAAGTTAGATTAATTATGGTGTAAATTCCAGTCCAGATTTCTGATGTTAGTTCATGCTTTCTTCTGTCTTCTGCTGTTGCAGATTTAATTGTTCTATGCTCAGATATGTTATCACTTTGGCTTTTTCATATCAAAAAACATTTAGGTGGAATATTGAATTGGGTATTGCACATCAGGAAAAAACATTTTCCAGAAGCAGTGATAAAAGAAGTATTGCTGATTTCAGTTTCCATTTTTAGAGTAAGGGTAACAGCTCTGGAATGAGACTGAAAACAGTATTTTTGCCTTTAGAATGGAAAGCAAGAGGGTCATCCTACCAGATTTCCAGTACCTGAGCAAGTACCTGGGTGGAAAAAAGCAAATACTGCATCCTCAGAGCTAAAATACAGATTGTGTTTATCGAGAATTTGCTTGTTTGCTTTATTACTGTTTTTTTCAAAGGTGGTTAAGGTAGTTGTGTATTCAGTTTTCTTTCTTAAAACACTGAAAATCCCAGCCCGAAAAGTAACTGAACAAACCAACTGCAAGTTTTCTGTCTCACACAGACCACCATGGTAGTTGAAATTACCCTGCAAAATATGTCTTAATTTGCCAGCTTTTGTTATCACATCAATTGATTTCATTCTTTACCTAACACAGGAGAAACCTGGTTGCCTGCAAATAGCTTTGTGAGGTATGTTTCTGTGTTGCTTCTTGTGAATGATAAAAGCTTAGCCCACTCTCATAAGGACCCTACTTTTTATAACTTCTTAAAAGTAGCAGATATAGAAACCAAATTAATTTTGGACAAGCTGCAAGTGAATAAAAATGCTTTTCTATATCACCTTGTTCTGTGCAACCTCCCCTCAGCCTTGAAGATCCATAGCACAACCAACAGATGCTATGTAGTTTGAACAGGCTTCTCGGATTTTGAGTAAATATTCATACAGGAAGGAGAGACTTGCTTCTCAATATGCCTGGAAGAGGTTTTTGGAAGAGGAAGAGTGGTAATGGGGAGGTCATTGAGTGCCATAATTAATCATTATATCTTCATGTTTTGGTTGTCATTGCCTTTCCTGTGCATTTTTCTTGGGCTGTCATGAGTAAATAGTGGGTTTGTGTGTACACCAAAAATACCTAGGTTCTGGTAATGCCTCGGTATGAGGGAGAGTTGAAACATTGACACCATCTCTTTTTTGCTCCTGCTTCTGTACTTGTCTATTTGCTTTATAAACATTATATACATCTGCTTCCCTTTCCTCAGTTTTAGCCTTTGGATCAAACGAAACAGCTTTTCCAATACAATATTTAATTTGTCTAAGTGAGAATAGTTCTGCCTTTTAACGTGTATGCTGGTTCTTGTGCTTTTGGAGGTACTGCATGTCTCTTTAGGTGAAAAAGAGACAATTTGGGGCTTAGAACTGTCATGGTGACAGCAAGGACCCCTTCCTCACAACAGTAGTAAAGCCTGCTGGAGTGGAAGGCGTGTAAAGAGAGCAAGAAAGTGACTCAGTTTACTCTGAATTTTATTGTGCAGCAGGTTCCCTGAAGTGATGGTTTGGTCACTGCCAATTTTTCTCTTTAGTGGTGTCCGGAGAAAATTAGTACAAGTTCTGCCCCCAGCCTACCAGTTTGGTGTATGACCCCTGACAACATCTAATGAAATCCTAACAGATATAAAGATGTTCCTTGCAATATAATGAAAATACTGCTTAGCAAAAGGCTTTGCAAGTTTCCAGTAATATATGTGCATCAAAACACAGATGTTAAATAAAGCTGGACTTTTTCAGTTCAGTGATTGAATGAATGCATTGGAAAGGAAGAGAGGGGAAATGGTTTCAGGACAAACCAAACCAGATGGGAGAAGATGGGGGTTAGCTTTTCTATCAGTTTCTCTTGGGTGAACTCAAATATAAGGTCTGAAATTAATGTTTTAAATTAGGAATTATTTTAAATTTATTTAAGCTATATTAAAAGAGAAGATTTTTTTTTTGGATAAAATATTTCAATGTTTTTGCTCGAAAATACTGAAACAAATTATTCTGAGCTCCCAATTTTTTCCCTGTTTTGATTCACATTGACCATGTGGTTTTACCAGAAATCACAAAAGGCTTGTTCTTCTGAGCAAATGTATTTTATGGTGAATTCATTATTTTATTGGGGGTGATGGGGGAGAGGGAAGTATTATGGTAAATGCCTTGGCTTGTTTATTACATGTTTAACTGCTATTATATATGTTCCTCAAGACTGTGATCTGAGAGAAGAATTATTTCTAAGCTTGAGTTGCACTGAATGTCAAGACTGTCCGTATCAAATGAACCTTTTGTACAACCTTATTTTAATTTTCTGCAGTGTCTCATTGGTGAGAATGGAGGTTTTTGCTCAGAATTATTTTGAAAAATATGTTGAGATACCAAATCACTGTGTTTTCCCTACATTGTGTACAGTAATACTAGATTTGGAAGCATTCTTTTTTTTTTTTTTCCCAAATAGAATTTTTGATGAGAAAAGAGATGTTAAATCTTTCAGATCAGCCGAAATACCCACTGTAATTCTAATTTTGGAATCTCACTTGGTTTGAAGATAAAGGCAATATTCGCACATGCTAGTTGATGGAGTTATTTTGATACCAGTCATAAAAGTCTTCAGACTGATGCTATAATTGCTCTGTTTGCCTAGAGGATGATGGGTGTGGACAGTTGGAAAGGTTAGTGCTGTGGTTACTGTACTGAATTTTGTAGGGGACTCTGCAAATAGGGATGTAAAAGAGCTACACAGATTGTTTCAAATAGTAGTGAATATCGTGGTTTTGGCTCAACACATTTCTGCCTTTCTAGATGAAAGTAGAACATAAGTTTGCTGGAAGCAAGAAAATTTTTTTTATGAACTCTAACAGTTTGGAAAAAAAGTTGACTGAAAGAAAAGAAAAATGAGATGAAAAAAATTAACCCCTGGAAACCAGTTTTTTGCCACTTGCAAGGATATTACAAATGCCTTCATTGTTCATGTGTTCCTATGTTCTTGCTGAGTTTTGAAGCTGAAAGCAACAGCAGTCTGAATTCTAATGTCATAGGACAGAGCAACTTCAAACTAGCATTTCAAGAGGATGAAAGAATTCAGCCAGGTACTGCTACAACTTCATGTCTAAAGCCGATGGGGCTTCACAGGGTATGCTTTCTGGATGTGGCCAATCCTCGTGTGCATATAAAACCACCACAAAGTAGAGAGCTGCTCTAGGAGAAGTCTAACTTGTGAACATCAATAATTACTAGTGTCACAGTCCAAAAAGATACTTATTTCTTAAAAGAAAAGAAGTGAGAAAATACTGATTAACGAAATAGAGGAACAAAAATTTGGATTATTTGTTTTGGTGAGGCAGTGCGGACAACTGTGCTGAGACATTGAATCAGCAACTGCATGGGCACAGCTGTTCGAGCGTGCAGGCAGGAATGGGATGTTCATCTTCAAAAAATCCACCCAGAAACAAAGCATTTCAACAAATGGAGCAATGAAATGTTTAAAGATTTTATCCTGGGTCTGGCTAAAAAAGGACTACTTATTTGCCAGAATTAAATATTTATTTACCAGAATTCACCATCTATTTCTGAGATACTATTTTCCTTCTAAACAGCTAAACCCTTCAATTTGAAAAATACCCACAAAGAAGGCAAACCCCCAGTAGTTATACAACGAAACTTTAATTATATTTTTCTAACTCTCAGTTCCTGTTGCAATAGTAGAAATAGGAAAGTTTATTTTGGAAGAGAGCTAGCAAAGATTCTTCTGTGTGTTACATTACCAAATAATATCTTATTCAGGGAGCAGGGGGAGTAGGACAGTAAGGGAATAAGGCCAGTGACATGCTAGATGTCACCAGTCTGTGATCCAGCATAAGCCTGCCTTTTCAGTGGACTCCATTCCTGTGTCTGACTTGCTGACAGCAAGGCAGCTGAGCCAGATTTCTAACCTAGAAAATGAGGTGGTTTGGAAAAGGTGGATATCTAGTTTTATAGAACTATCCATGCAGAGGTAAGCTCAGCTGGATGTCGGTATCTAATTTTTTTTTAAAACTATCAAAGGGATTAATGATTGTAAAGGGCTGTTATCATTTGGAAGTGAGCAAGAAAAGGGGTACAACAGCTGTGTGCTATTTATTGCATGTCCCTCCACATTCCTTTTTCTGATACATTTTTTACTTATTTTACCCATTCCTGCAAAATATCATCTTTTCCTTATTTTGATCTATACTGAGACACCATATGATGCTTCTGTATTCTCTCTTATGGCTTTTTTTTTTTAAGATTTCATTTCACACAACCTTTCCAAACTTTTCCTCACTGGAATCTGTCTACCAAGTTCTTTTTTCTTACCTGTCAGTACCACACTTCCTTCATCCTGACTATGCCTCCTACTTCTACCGTTCCTACCTAATCACCACTGTCATCCAGTTGGCATTTGTGTCCACAGTGCCCAAGTCACTCAACCACATCTGTGCTGACCCAAAGCAAGGCTACCTAAGACCAATAATGATGCATTCCTTCAGGCTTGCACCATACTAAATGTCACTTGGTTCATTTTATGATTGGTCTGTAGTGAGAAACTGGGTCATGTTTTTCTTCAGTTGTGGTATGCTTCTGCTCAAGTAATTTTTCTTTTTTACTCCCTTGTGTCCTATGCTTACAGTGTCAATCATCTGTGAGACTCCCTAGTTTCTCTTCCAAATTTCTTCCTGAAAAAATGTCTGAAAGATCTAAAAACTTTGTAAAGGACAGATGATGGCTAGAAAGAAAAACAATCCTTCTCAACTTTAAGAACTGAGGACAGGGTAAGAGGAGTTGCAGAATTGCTGGTCTGTTGGCTGAAGTTAAATTCCTTGAATTAATATTGGAATAAATGGTCCAACTTTTAAACTCTTGAAATGTGAGGAGAAAGAGTTACCATGGATTTGTAAGGAGAAAGCTGTCAAACCAATTTCCATTACAATGGGATAATAGGACAAGTAGTAAACAGAGAAGCAATAACTGTTATCCTTATATTAGTAAGGTTCAAGGTAGCTGTCAGTTATTCACTCTAAAAGTGAAAATCTATTGACTGGTGGTATGCAAGGTTCTGTCCTAAGTCCAGGACTATTCAACAGCTTCTCTAAGAACCTGGTGTTGAACCTGAGCATCTTAACTAGCTTTACAAATAAGAGTTAAATTGGAAAAAGGGGGGGTGCAGGCTGTAAGTATCTTGGAGGAATTGAGAAAATGGTCAGAAAGTGTGTCTAGTGTAATCTGTGGTAGTAAAGCATCATCCCAATTACTTCATAAAATCTTGGATGTGCCACTTCTTAAAATGTCAGTTCTAAACATTTCTTTTAAAATTATCAGATATCTACTCTGGAAGAATCTGAGTACTTTGGTATAAGTCAAGAAAACTGAGGGGAATGTATTAAGATATAAAAATTTCTCCATATAGGAAGAGAAAAACTTGTTCTCAGAAAGGTATTACAGACTTAATCATAGTATGAGAAATGAGACGGACTTGATGTAACTTCTCAAATTCCCTTATGGTTTTAAAATGCCATGTGCTGTTAAAAATGTAGGGTAAAGTAGAATTGTTTTAGACGAAAACATAAGTATATATATATTATATATGTACAGAATAAAGGGGAAAGCCGTTACTAGATTTTTTTTTTTTGCTGACATATTTGATGCTTTGGACCCTACCTAATTAACAATATTGAACCCTTGTGAGTGAGTATAGCCAGACATGCATGTTGTGTCTGATGATCTGCAGCTTAGAGATATTAGGCAACTCTCTTAGGCAATTGAACTAATGTTTTAAGCATGCACATATTTGATCTTCTAATGTAGCACCTGTATGTATCTGAAAAGAGAATTCAACTGTATAGCCAAAACCTCTCTCCTTCCCACTGAAAAAATATATGTTTAAATGTTCTAAAGTAGGTAGCTTGATCCAAATCTATAGTCTGAAAACCTCTAAAGTTTGGAGTGGAAGACCAAACTGTTGGGTGTTTTTCCCCCGAATCTTCCATGGACTAACATTAAAGCCTTTTAAACTCGTGAATGCATGTTTAAAGTTGCAATTTTATCTTGGGTCATTCCGATGCAATCAAACATCAGAAATTTGGTACTGCTGACTTATGCAGTGTCTAACTATTTAATGTTATATTAAGGTAAAGTAAAAGCATCTCAGAATTATTATTTCTTCATATAGGCCCATGAAGATTTAGTAAATTTAATTATCCCAAAGTAATATTATCTTAATGGTATATTTTTCCTTCAAAGAAAAATCCTAAAGAATGGTGATGTGATGTAATAGTTAAGAGATAGTGTAAGAAGAATTGATACTAGGGCTTGTCCTGATAGGAGTACGTTTCACATCTGTTATTTATGATGTGAAGCGCTGCTGGGGACAGATCCAGTAACTGTGTACATAGTAATACCTTTAATTAGACTAACAGAATAAATATTGCACACAGGCTTTAGGGATCTCATAAAAGCTTTACCCCTGATGAAGAGGAAATTGATGCAACTGAAAAATGATAACTCCAAGAACTGTAAACTGGGAAGATCAGTCTCTCCTAACTTCTTGTGCATTGATTCTTGCAGCACTTATGGATAAACTTACAATTCCTCTACGACCTTCCTATGGACTTGGAAAGCTTAAGAATGAAACTTACTTGTTAGTCAAATGACAAATGTAAGATGACCTTCTGCTATCACTGTGCCTATACCAAGATTTAAAAAAAAAAATCTAATCTCTTTTGTAAGCACTACAGAGACTAGGTTATTGGAGCAGAAAAATATCTTTACCTGAGACTATTCTGCCTCTCTTCTGGGCTGCACTGCCTGAGGTGCAGAGCTGAAGCTTGGGAGTATGAAGGCTTTGAAGTTAAAGCATAACAGCCTCTTTGTTTTCTCTGTTTTCCTTGCCATAAAGAGCACATAACTGGAGTGACAGACTTTAGTGAATAGATGCTTTACATGGCCACCCATTGCAACACCTGCTGGCAGCTGAGTGTGACACCACTGCAAACCTCTACCCATGGAACAGGAAGGGACACAGAAACCCCTTGTTCAGTCTCGTGTTTTATAGTAGTCAGAAATATACGTGTGGTGGGTTGTGTTTTCCTCATTCTTGAAGCCAGTTTTTCCATGCGTTTCAGCCAAAGCAATACCTGCAAGCATTAAGACTAATTTTCCAGCTCAGTACTTTAGAAGTTACTATGGCAATGCTACAATCATATTGTGTCATCTCTAGCTTGTGGGGCTGCCTTCAATGTCCCTGCAGTGGTCTGCAGGTACAGTTAGGGGGACAGGGTATTTTAATAATCTGTGCTCGTTGATTGTGCCTTGTAGCTTGTGTCTATCTTGAAATAAAAGGCCAAGTGATCAGGCTTCAGGAAAAAAAAAAAATGGGATTTTAAAATTGGACCTTTTTGCATGGTTGTCACAGATTGAGGACTTCCACTTGAATTCTGATTGTGGGCAAGGTGGTAGGTAAATTAAGCTGACAAACTCTGAGCTGAACCCTGTGGGTGGGATGAAGAAAGTATGCCCAAAATGGTAGAATCACGATAGCCTCTGCTGTGGAACCGCTTCCATGACTTATCAGACTCCAGCTTGAAGCTGTACTCTGTTATCATTTGTGTGCCTTGGTCCATTAATATCTCTCCTTAAACACATACAAAATGAAAGCCAAATGATTTTTTTTTTTTTTTTTTTTTTTTTTTACAGTACCTCTCTAAATTGCCTAGTTTTTGGATTTTTAAGAAAAGGTCCATTTGTCACTTGATGAGTTGAGAACTGCTTTTACAAAGAACATTTCATAGCCCCCATCAGATCTTTGACTTTTTAAATGTTCATTTCTAAATGCAAGGCTTAAAAACATAACAAACCTATATACTTTTTTACACAGTAGATGCCTGCACCATGTTTGATATGAAATAGGGTTTTTTAAATTCCAATTTTAAGTCTTAAGAGTCATATCTTAATTCATCCACAAAAATTTCTATATACATTGAAAATTAATGTGTCTGGTTTACTGTTTAAAGTTTTATCTGAAACAGCACTAGAAGCTGTTTGCATGAGATACAAGCTAAAACCTTATTAATATTAAAAGCTGAGTACCCACTGCAGTATTTCATTCCCTATTTAGTTTAGTTGTTAAGAGCTTTCTTGGTAGGAGAAGTTATTTTGATAATCGTAACATAAGAAAAAAAATCTATACGTGTATAAATAAAACTTGGTTATGAAAAGTAGGTCAGTCCTTCAGTCTGGCTTTTAGCTACATCTTAAAGATTTTTCTCTGCAGTGATTTGCTGATCCACTTACTCTTAATATCATAATCCTTAAATTTATAATCCTCAGTGATAGTTAATGATTACTAACATGTATAATTTTCCTCATCCAGTGTCAGCAGTGCCAGTGATACATTTGGTCATGTGTTTGTAAGTGGCTGTCTGTTTCAGAATCTGGTTATTTAAAGTGTATCTAATTTAATTACCAAACAGCAAATACGCTGTCTGCAGAAGTCACTGACCTAGAATGTTGCCTTTAAGCTTTTGAGCATGGCTGATAGTGGAATGATGTAAAATGACATGAAAGCTGAAGACATAATTGCTCATTGTGAATCTTTTTTTCAGTAGTTAACATTATTCTGAAGATGAAAAGTGACAGTTATATATTTTTGGCAACATTTCCCTGTAGGAAAGGAACATGCAACCTACTTATTTTTGCTACTGTTAGGGCTGACTCAAAATTATATTCATAAAAAGTTGATTTACTGACATTATGGACTGAATTTTTGAGCAGTCTCTACCCAAGTACTAATTTAGGGCTCTTACAGCCTAGGTATGTAGTCATGCAAAATGATCTGTTAGAGGTTTATCCACAAAATATCACAAGAGTTATTTCTAGGAGCAAATGTTGTGTTTGGGGATTGTATAAAAAAAAAAAAAGTGAAGCATCCAAAATTCAGATGCTGCTTCTGAATATCTGGCCACAGAAAACTTAAAAATGCCATCTGGTGACAGCTTTACCTCCAATACAGATTCAATCAGCCTGTGTGCCTGTGTATGTATGTTCCCATTGCTTGCAAATTTACACTTGTAGCTGATGGAAATGATACATATGCGAAAGCTTGGAAAGCAGCTAGCGAGCAACCTTATTTTAAAAAGAGCTGATAGAATGTAACAGCCAACAATCTGAAAGTGAACATAGAGCCTAAGCACATATTGCAGTGTTCTGTGTTTCTAAGTATGCAAGCTCTGTGTTCACTTTAACACTGACTGTTACAGTTTCTGATGATAAGGTACATAACTGCAGTCACCTCAAGAATGTACCAGACTCACCTACGTGCAATGTAGAGATACCAACTTCATTGCTCAACAGGTTAGGAGGGCTCTTCCTGTTGTGAGGAGGATAGAGGCACCAGCACCCTCTGAGTTCATGCACAAGCTGCTAATGTGACCTTATTGATTTGGGGATCTAAGTCAGAATTTCTCTGTAGATGTGACCTATGCCAGTTCATTGTGGTAGAAATACGGCAAAAGAATAGTCTAATTTCAATGGCTACAGAGTCCTTAAAACGTGATCTATTGTTTATAGGAACTTCTTTGAATTACGTTTCAGTTCTGCAAAGGCTAGTATATCCTTCTGGCAAATAGTTTTAACATGGGTATTTTGAGCTGATCTGATACGGTCTTCATAGAAAATGAATAAGGCAGGAAGACTTCTCTTTCAGGAAAATATAGCTCAGGTACCTTATCTAAGTAGAGAGGAGCTTCTAGTGGTACATGTTATGACTGGTCAAAACCAGCTGGAAAGGCATGCAACTAAGTTCTAGCCAAAAAAAAAATAATAATCTGTGTAGGTACACATGTCTTGGACTTGGATTACTCCTGAGCAGTCTTCCTCACTAATTAGCAATAGATACAGTAGTGTCTCCAAAATCTCAGTCCAAGGCTTTAGAGCAGAAGTCACATTCCCACACAGATAGCAGTTTTGCTGTAAGGAGGAAGGAAACCTAATTTTTTTTCTTCCCCCCCGCCCCCTTTTTTTTTTTTTCCTTGAAGTATGTATTTTCTTAGGTACCTGTCTGCATCTGTGTCCACAAAGACTTTGATGGGATGGCTGCTGTAGCAATGGAGAAGAGGGGAAGAAGGGGAGGGTTTTCTGGGGTTTTTTTGGGTTTTGGTGGTTTGGGAGAGGGTTTTTTGGTTTTTTGTATTTATTATTTTTTTTTTTTTTAAGAATTGACTTTTGACTCTTAACAGTCAGTTTGTGGTATTCATTTTGAACAGACCTGTGGTTTGGTTATCTTGCTCTTGATGCATGTTATCTGGTTCCAGAAGGCACTTGCAGTCAGCAGTTACAAGCATTTGTACACGTACCTGCGATATCTAAAGTTTTGCAGAACATAAATCATCTATTGCAAATGTTGACACAAATCTGAAGTCAGTGCGTAGTTCTAGGCCAGAGAGTGGTGCCAATAGGTGCCCCAAATGAAGAAGCTTCTGGATATTGTGGCAGAAGATACTTTAAATGATGTGATAATGTTTTGCTCTGACTTAATTTTTTTCTCAAATGCAGCCAGTGAATGACTTCATTTTACTAGCTCTGTGTCAAAATAATGGGAAATGATGTCATGTGCACAATGTGAGGGAAGACAGAGGAAACGAACTGCCATTGCTTCAAGTATGTACACTTGTGCTGTGGGAACCATTGTCAGACAAAAATATGCTGTGAACTCTTTCCCACCCACTTTCCTTAAGCTTTATGACATGAAGGAGAATGATGAGTGGTGGCAAAGGCCAGATTATCATAATGTGGGTGTGGCGTTTCTGCCCCCAAATACTCTTCTGCCTGTTGTGTTCCGACGCTCCTTATTTGTACCTGCAAAGCAGTGATCTGCACAAATGGAGTAGTTAGGCATCCAAGTGCTGTGTGTCCAGGGCCACCCACGGTTTGTGGGCAGAAATGTTCTCTCTGTAGGTGGCAACATGTGTTTTTCAAGTACATGTTCTTTTGTTTCCCTCTCCCCACACCCCCAAGAGTGACATCTACCTCTGACTGCATTTTTTTAGTTAGTGTAGGATGTGTGGGACCATACTTCTTTTACATTTCTCTTGTGTTGGCTTGCCAAATCCTCAGCTTGTACAAATTGGCATAATTCCACTGAAATCAATAAAAGTATGTTGACTAAAATGAGCAGAAAAATCTGAATTTGTTAGATAGCAGACCACAATCCATGTGAACTTCTGGAACAATCTCCTGCAATTGTTTTGGGGATGTACAGAGATCTTCCTGGAGAGGCTACAAAGACTTCCTTTAAGATATTCTGTAGGCCACAGCTGGGTGCTGTCTTTAAAATGCTGTCTCTTTTCCTGTTGTCCTTTACAGTTACATCCTGAATGTCTGTCTGAAAGTTCTTTTAGTTTTGATATCCCTCTAGCAGTTTGTGGCCTTCTTAGTCTGTGGGACCGCTGATGTAGTAATTTCATTGTCTCTGTCAATGTGGTAACCAGCACATATTGATACTAAAACAGTTCACTGGATGACATTTAAATGTGAATCTCTCGTCATGAACTCTAGGCTTATCATGGCTCATTTTGAGGTAAACACAGTAATTAACATGCGGTGTACTTTATGATAATTAGGAATGTTTTACACATCAAATGGTGATGTTGACTTTTGAGGGCCACCTTTACACAGCTCTCACTAGCTAAAAATTAATATTTTTATTTCTTTTTATTTCCATGTTTCAAAATGCCTATGCTAAAACATTTTAACTGTTTAATTACTAAATAATAGATCCATGCAATCAATTGGCTTGATAGCATGATTATTGGCATATCTTGCTGTTACCCATAGATGATACTGTAGTTTAGATAAATAGTTTATGTATATTATAGTTATCTTGAGTGCAAAGTGAAACTTCCATTTTCTTAATGGCCAGGTGAATGTTGCTTTCCAACTACCTTGCCTCTTTGGCTGACCTTCTGAACACTGTTATCCTACAATTGTGGTATCTGGTCCGTTTTAGACTTGTTTTTCATCTTAAAGACCTAGTGTCTCAAGTTTCTCTAACAGAGAAAATAATGATGATTAAAAGAGACAAACACCACCAAACAAAACACAACACAGCTACTTGTATCGTCAGGTCTCATGATCTATTTGTAAAATTAAGAAAGCTTAAGGGTTAGCTTGGAAGCAACTGTACCTCATGAATCGAATTGGGAAAGGTCAAAATGTGCATCGTGGGCCTATATGTTAGCTGTAGAGATAGGGGGTTTATTTCTGATTTCTTTTGAAATATAAAGTTTCTGTTGTAATTCATGGCTTGTGTGGATTAGAGTTTCTGCACCTGAAGCTTTCCCTAAATTTTTGGTATAGGTTCAGATCCAAACCTAGGAGGAGGAGACTGGTTTTCGTTCTAGTGATGATGCAAAGACAGTCTTATGGCCAGCAGATGTAGAAATTGGGCAATTCTATCGTTTTTTAATGACCTGTATTTGGAAGCTGTGCAATTTGAATACATGCACTGTTTCCTCCTCAGATCAATATTTCCTAAACTCAAATACAAACTTACTTTCATATATTTTGTCAGACACATTTGTGTATTCAATTTTTGATTACTGGTTGTTACAGAGTGAAGGCTCCAGTATGGCAGTGTAAAATACTGAGCTTGTAAATACACTTTGCATGCAGACAGCAGGATGGGGCAGTTAACCATTAGGCTTACTATATGAACAAAGACTGAGGATACAATAATGTAAAATAGTGCTATCCTTTTACTTCTAATACATTTCTTATTGGAAATGTATTGGAAAAGTAGTTAACTCCTGTAATTGCATTCCAGTAATTGTTTGCTTAAATCATTTGACATTACCTGCAGTATCTCCCAATAGTGGCAAATGTTTTAATGGTTCCCTTATGTCCGTGCATCTTGAAGATACACCTCATTTCTATATGAGAGGGAACACTTTAAGCTCATGAAAAACTTGCTGATTTTGTATTTATTATTTCTGTTGCTACTTTTGCAGTCTGTACTCTTAAAATAAAAATAACATGGGGTAAATGAAATACACTGGTGATTTTTTTTTTTTTTTTTTTCGGTACTAAATCATGTTAGGCTTCTGCTTGTATTCAGAGTTCATTCCTGATACTACATGCTGCTATGGTTTCTAAGTTTCAAAACCTTAGTGATTTTTTTTTTTTTGGGGTGGGGAAGAGGAAGAGTTGTATTTTGAAAAAATTCAAGAATTTTTTAAGTGCTGCATTTCAAGGAGATGAGATAATTTATTTCAAATTAGGAAAGAATTTGTGGACACTTATGTATCTATGGAATAACGTTAGGTAAATTTAAATGTGTTAACTGTGTGGTGAATTACAAATACTATTTTTGTCTGCAAAGGATCAGTGATCACTTGTAAAATAGAGACATCAGGCCTTGGCTGGGCTGTTTGGAATGTGGTCTGCATTTCTGGTACTTGCACTTGAGGATACACAGGAAGGCTAAGAAAAGTTAAGGGAAAAAAAAAAATACAAATCTAGGTAAATGAAAGGGCAAGATACAAAATTTAATCTGGAATGGGTGTCACCATGCAAGTTTCTTTAAGAAAAATAATTGTTTTCATTGTAACTCTGGCAAGTAACAAAGATAAACATCAAAAGAGATGAAAAAGGGGGTGGTCAGCAAGAAAATCATGGTGTTTGCATTAGGGAAAAGTCAGGATTACAGGATCATTCTTTTCCCAGAAAGACACATGTTTGGAGTCCAAGATCATTTAGATGCTGCTTCCAGTTCAACTATAGACTACTTCTGTATTTAACTCTATAACTTATTGTATGTCACTTCACTTCACCATCTGTAAAGTAAGAGATGTTAGTTGGGTGGTGTTAGGCTTTGCCAAAAAGACAGTCAAACATATTCATCCTACCATGGTCCTGAGTAGCACAGACTTTCTATCATAGGAATTCTTTGACTCATAGTTTTAGTGGGAAAGCCAAGTGTCTTTCCCTACTTACTACACAGAAGTTATAGACTTTCTGCATAAAGTGTTGGGTCTGATGTTTTGACCCATCTTGTGCCAGAAGTCAGGAAAAAAAGAACATTTGGAGGTAAGCAAAAAACCCAACAACTCCAAACCTTAAACAAGCCCTTAGTACTATGTCTGCTGTATTCAAGCACAATATTATGTGCACTGTGGAACAGCAACTGATCTCTTAGGTATGGTAAGTATATGCCTTTTCCTCCTCCTCTGCTGCTGTAATGCTAGTGCTCCTATTATGTCGAGGTCCATCACATTTACTACAACTTTGATATGCTTGACCTAAAAATATTGCTGTGAGTGAATTATTTACAATGACACTGAGGAGCAATTTTCTCGAACGTCTCTATGGCCTATGGGCATTGCACTGAGTACATATGTATCATATTAACAAAAAACCCATGAAAATGTCCATGAAACATTTCCATATTATTTCACTGCTACTGTTACCAAAATGGGATTATTCTGTGGCTTTACAGAGTAAGGAAAGATGTTTGCAAGCCAGCATCTCGTGTCGGGTGTGGAATAAAGGTATAGTTTTGCCAATGAACATGCTGTAAATTACTAGTCTATAGAAGCTGACTTTTAGTTAAGTTATATGAAATATATATCTCTACACTATGAAGACATTCTTTGCTACATCTCTCTGAAAACATGTCACTAAAATCACTAATAAATATTATACTAGTCACCATTAAAAGAGACCATTGCTGCAGAGTCTGTTTTCAGAAACCAGTAAAAACTTGCAGTCCAGGTGAAAATATTTGTTTTATTTGTAATTGGTGTGGATAGATTATCTGTGTCTAGGTCAGTGTTGACTGATGCTTCTGCACCCTGTTCTAGTAGGGTGTTAATTGTTACTGTTTAATATTTAGTGCGTGTATAAAACAAAATTGTGATAGAATTTGAGGAAAATATGTATTTTGAGGAAAAGTGCTGCCTTATAAAAGGATATAATTTACTTTATCTTTTTCCTGCACTGGAATCTGTCCCCCCGGTGCTAATCATTCAGATACTATCAGTTAACATAGAAGACATATACATAAAAACTACTCATGCTCCAGGACCTGTGTTCTTTCCAGTGTTGCAAAATTCTAGAATCTTCTATTTTGATACTTATTTGCTCTGCTAAAAATATGTAACACAACTTTAACTGGCATTAATAAATGTACTGCAGAAACAAGACCCAATTTTTAGGCTCCAATAAGGAACCTTGGTGCATACAGTTGCAAGAACATACTAACTACAACATAATTTGAAAGTTTCTCCTTCTAGATAGAATATATACTTTTGAGTCCTGCTTTTAATATGATCTTTATCTGTCTGCAATATGTAAGTTAGTAGTAATTCAAGTTCCCATTTTTGTAGAAATGAGTAAACTTGAAGATACAGGCTTACCTCTGAACAGTGCTGCTGAGAAGTCACATATCCATAGCAACCCTTCCTTTTAATGCTATGCTATGCTGTTTCTGATCACAATAGGATTAAGTGAGGAATAGATCTTGTGGATTCTTCTCCAGTAAATACTGCAATGAAAAAATATAATCTTCCCAGACATCAATTTTAAATAATGTTCAAACAGTTCTGGGATTTGTTAGTGTAGCTATGTCTTTGAGGAACCGATTATTTTTTTCCTATAAATATCAGTCTCGCATAGTGTTGGGGACTGATCTCCTTCATGATTGAAATATATTTTTATCATTGAAGTAGACTGGTAAAAAAAGTTCAAGAAGCAACTATAGATGTATCTTCCCATCATAGCCTTGATACTTGTATCCTGTTCAGTTACTACATGGTGAAACATGGATAAAACAAGCAAGTACACTACACAAGACAGCTGTTGAGTAACTGATGTGCCAAAGAAACATTATGAACAATCAGACTAAAGTATTGTTCATGGACCCCCATTATGAGGAGAAGAAATATGAATGCTATGCAATCACCTAACTTTTGGAAGCAATTCCTCCTGAAGAATATCTGTTGCACTACATTTAAAGGCTGAACTTACCTTGGATGACTGTGTGATGTGAGAAATGTAGTCTGGTCCTTCTGTGTGTCTGACCAGATTAATAAAGGGTTGCGAAGAAATAAGGACAAAGTTGTGAGCTTTATTTACACTTTTATTTTCTTACTATCCGCAATACTGAGAGTGTGACACAGGTACCCAAAATTTACAATAATTTTAGAACTTAATTACTAATCCATTATTATTTCTGTATATATTTTTCTCTGTCGTCTTTCAGATCCCTAAAAAAGGCAAACAGTATTTGCTGTCTAATTATTTAGGTGCTTAAAATCACTTTCATGTTAAATTAATTAATCTTTTATTTGATAGAACATTTTACCTGTATTGTTGAACTCTGGCTCCCATCTGTATTTGTTGAGACAAGTGTAGAAGATATTTTTGAACTATTTCACAACAGCTAGTTAAAATGAGATTTAAATTCTTTCCTCTTGTGATCAGAGTCCATAGTGGATATACACAAAGTTCCTCATTGTTATTTATTTCAACATATGTACCGAATAAGAATTTTCATGGTTTCAATGATGCTGAACCCTGGAGGACAACATGCCAAAAAAAAGGCAGTGATTTTTTTTTTTCTAGTCAGCTACGTTAAACACACTTAACAAGCAAGCAAAAAGTGGATGTACTCAACTATTTTTTTTTGACCAGAAAAACGTAGCCTATAAGATGTGTTTGCTTCTTGCTACTGCTTTCAGAGCTGATGTTCCTCTCAGCGGCAACTGTAAAATGTGGGGCCACAGTTGCATTCATTGTTCAGTGAGCTTGTCCACATAGTTAAACCCACCGACAGCAATGAATGTTGATTGTGACCTTTTTTTGTAAAGCTTGGCAGGGTGAGGGAGAAACATCATGTGGTGGTTAGGTTGCTATCTTCAGTGTTAAGGCCTGAAAGCATGAAGTAAGGAGGAGGATGGTTAGCTGGAGGGTACAATCAACGGTCGATGGTTTTCACTTTAATTCCAAACTCACCGACAGCGTTGAATGTTCACTGAAGCAACCAGTACAACAGAAGTCCGTTGACTTGACAGCATCCTCAAATGTCTGAAAGGAGGGGGGGAAATCAAAATTCACACAGTGATTTTAATCATAAAGATGATGCAACTTCAGTCATTTTTCTCTTACCGATACCAACACCCTTCTCTGCCCATCCTATTTCAGTCTTTGTGCAAGGAGCTGGCAGTTTTCCAAACTTCTTTCTATGGAAAGAAAAGATATTTCCCTTATTCAGGCTTTCACAATATAGGTTGAGGATCCAGGCAGAAGTGGATTAAAGTTGTCTGTTATTTCACAAAAGCGAACATCATAGCAAACCAAAATGCCAGATCCCATATGAACAGAGCTGGCTAAGAGTTTTATGAATCAGAGTTGCCAATTATAGATTGCCCACTTGAGTTAAATTCCTTCTGCTGATATGGTTCAATTGCATTTAAACTTGCGTAGGATTGATGAAAAATACATGTTCTTTTAAGAAGGCTTAATTTCTCAAACGTTTTGGAGAGACAGAAGGCTTTTTTTCCTTACAAATTGTCATACATGCAGAACCTGTTATGATAGTTTTTTGGGGGAAAAAAAAAGGTGAATGTATATCAAGGCTTGATGACCTAAATTTCTTTTCATGTATTTTTTTAGGTGGCAGCATGCTGCCCATATCCAGAACCTGGACATCACACAGTAAAGTGTGTAGTCTTCAAAATTTCCACAGTAGAACAACATTTTTTCCAGTCTCCTGAACTTTCCAACTCAATTGTTCTCATTCTTAATACATATTTTTTATTTTTTTATTTATATGTAGGGTTGCAATTTTCATGTTGTAGGGGAAGCATTTCAGAGGCTGGATCAGAAGGCAAAACATGATAATCTAGGAATTTTACCTTATTTAAATTTGTGAGCAGAGTTTTCCTTCAGAAGGTGGTCTTACAGCTCAGCTGGTGTGAACTCATCTGATCTGAACTCAGCTGGTCCACTCTTAGCTTGCTGCACTGAAATGATGTGACTGATCCATTGGCTTCTATGAATTGTTGTCTGTTTACCTGTCTTTTGGTAAAAGATATTTCTCATCCATTTATGGTTATTTTAAAAATCCTTATAATGTTGAGGTTTTTTGTTAAATTTGTTTGTAGTTGTGTAAAGGGAACCAGTGCCAAAAGACTGTGGGTCATAAGTGTGTTGCCTGTATCTGTTTTGTAAACAAACACTATGACAAGGACTGTCTTAGCTGCTTCTTTCAACTAATTGCTCTGCATGTAGAGGTATTTATTGTATCATTTAACTCATCTGTATTTTCTATCAAATATATCTCAGAGTCGTTAATGCAGACTGTTGGAGAACTAGACAAGAATGGAATCAACTGATTTTCTCTTCCATGGTAGATTAAATGCATTTTGTTTAGGAAGGCCATTGTGGTTCTGAATGTATCTGAATTCTAGCCAAATGCAACAGTCAATCTCTTTCTTGTATTATTTTTTTTCAGCTACACCAGCATGGGATACTTGCTGCCAATATTTTAGCTCTGAAATTTGATTTTATTTTTTTTCACCTCTATTTATACTGCATTTCCCACAGTTTAATTCCATGGATGTTAAAAAAAGGGTTCCTTACACCAGCATGAGTGATGAGACAATAAGGCTCTCCATGTCAGTTGTCTTTTGTACATCTACATCTGTACAATGTTGTTCTAGCCAAATAAATAGACTTCATGATTTAGGGTCACTCATATTTAACATCTGTCCCATTATAAGTTTTCTTTCTGTACATTATTTCTTTCAGTACTTATTCCTATGCTCTTATTCCCTGCTTCCATCTGCCACTTCATATTTCAATACAGGGTCTTGCTTGACTGATACCTTGCAGTGAGGATGGGGTGTAGAGGAAGGAGAGGAGCTATGTAGAGCTTGTAGCTGGGGTGGATTGCATTTTAGGTGGTTGTTACTATTCCCTCCCCACCCCCCATAATGGAAATACCTCTGTATTTTCTTGGTTACCTACCCTCTGTTGAAACAGGCTGAAACTTGTAAGTACAAAAACACAAAAAAAGTATTCCCAAGCTCCAGCCCTGATTCCTGATGTGTGCAGGTTATGCAGGATAAAAATGCTTTCATCTTCTCTCATCTGGCTTTCATTTTTTTAAAAATCCTTTACTGGGCTTAGCTAGCTGTTGCAAATGCCAGCTTTATTTTAAATTCTATTTCAGATCTTCAGGCTTATGTGAACATTCAGTTTGGATGTATGGGGGTTTTTTTTATTTAAGGTTAGTAGGTCATAAATAAACTAAAGCACTTTCCTTGCTATGAGCAATAGGGTCATGGTGTACATGAAATATAGCTTTAAAAAAATTGGAACCTAACGTGAATTGACAGAGGTACATGAGGAAGTAGTTCATTGTGTCGCTGTAAAGACCATAGGGATTTGGATTGCTAGAGCTGCCTGGTTTAGGAATAGATTAGATATCTTGTCTGATGACCTGTACTTAATTTAAGTGACTGCCTTTGCCAGTCCTTCCAGAGGGCAACTGTGTGAAGTAGAGCATCTCATCTTCAGTCTTCAGTCCTTTTCCTCCTCTTGATGGCCTGACCTAAATTGAAGATATAGGTGTTGTGCTACACAAACAATTACTTCAATGCTACATGAACTGCATCTTTGGCTCTAATTAGTTAGCTTTTCCATTTTGACCTTGATATCCTGAATCAAGACTAACGTTCAACTTCATTGTACTGGTTAATACTGGCAACTGTTATACAGTACAGTCATGCTTAACAGCTGCCTTATGTAAAACAATAAAAAAAGCTCCCTCTCCCTACTTAGAAATGGTGGCTGGAGCTGTGAAGTACTACGCCGCTCTGCTTGTTGCCCCCCCTATTCCTTTCTTCCTTCTCCCTCCCCCACATAAATGCTTGATTGAAATATAAATGATAGATGTCAGAGGTCTGGCTCAGAGGCTACTTCAAACAGCTGGTTTAGTACTTTTAACAATTTTGCTGCTTTTACAGCAGTGAGATCCCTTAGGAACAGATAGGTGAATACGCAGATCTCGGATTTGGAGGGTTTCTTATGTTTTTAGATAATTTCTTATTGGCACATTAAAACAGTCTATTCAGATTGTACACTGATTGAAAGAGTATGTTAACATATTTGTATGGTAGATGCTCTGCATGGCTTACAGCATCTCTTTCCTTTTGCTGATATAGAATTGTTAATGGCAGGTGGAGTTGAGACTTTTGCGGTAAATACTCATTTGTATAAAAGGAAGACAACAGAATAGTAATGTTAATACTCACATTGGAGTTATCTCACGGATACAGTTGTTGGCTACTTCCACCTCCTACTTGCCCTCTCCCACAGTCTGTCAACACGCTTCCAGTTATACACTTGGGGACAGGAAGCAATGCAATGCATGGGTGTATTTTTAATGGTGTTGCAAAAGTGCATTCCAATGGCAGTGTCTAAAAATGGCACTAACACACTTGGGATCAGATTCTCAGCTAGTGTAAACTGACACAGCTCCATTGACGTCAGTGACATCTGCGTTTACACCAGCTGGCACCTGGATGCTCATCTGGAAAAAAGTGAAGTAAAATGATCAGTTATCAGTTCTTATCACCTTTTCTATTTTTTGTTGTGTGTTTGTCTTTTTTTATTAAACTCTTCTCATATGATAAATGTTGATGTTATATTGATTTACTTGCAATAAATTATCAGTAATACTAAATCTCAGTAAGTATTGACACTGTTGTGCTTCCACCAAAAGGAATTAAATCCAGCTGACTGCAGTTATTAGAGACTCAATTTATTCTTGGATGACTTTGAGTTATATGCTGAAAGTAAAAACTCTGTGCAGCTATCAAGAGGAAGTCCTTTTTCTGACAAAATGAAAAGTGTTCATTTCTTCTGTGGTTTTAAAAACTGCAGGACCAGAATCCAATAACCTTCATTGCAATCTAAGACTCTCACTGTATTGTACTGACACAAACTGCAGTTGTTTCTCTAGTGTGATGAAGCATAGCATCGACTCCTAATTATTAATGCAGTAATTATAAGGCCAATGTTTTTCAAGAAATCCAACTAGACAATCACAATGTTTTCATGTTGCCTTCAACCTATGGAAACATCTGTGTAAACCTCTGCTGGGGGAAAAAAAAAAAAAAAAAAGATGTTTTAGGGAGTATTTCATCACTTACTGGAGTACAGCCATCTCTGGAGAAAAGTAGCAGCTGCATAACATCTTGAAGCACTAGTGCATGCCAGCCTGAGACAAGAGGGAAAGTTGTGATTGCCTTGTTTAAGTTCTGCCTTCTAGAAGGCTGCTTTTTTTTGTACGTTATGGTATGAAGAAATCTCAAGTTATGCAGAATCATCCCAGTTCTTGCTCATGAAAGAAGTGGGGGAAAAATACTTTGGCACACCAGAAAATACTTTTTGAGGAGAAATGATAACCACAAGACTGTTTTTTAAACTATATCAGAACTTGTTTAACATGCATAGCCATCACAGAGCAATCTGCAGTACATTGAGTCCTATCAGAGTCTTGCTGGCCCAGAAGCCAGGAGGTCTCCTAATATGTTGGTTCATGTGTTTGTAGCATTTGACTAAGTTTTTCTAATAAGTCTGCTGTCCAAAAATTGACTGTGCTCTTGAAATTACAGCCATCAGATAATATTACATATCTACAACACAAGCTATGAGTGGGATGCTGATTAGTCAAGCTAATTTAGGAACAGAACAAATGTGAGGAGCAGCAATGATATCGGTTCAATCAAATATTTGATTGCACTTTCAGAAATAATTTAATTGCAGAGTTCAAAACTATGTTTTGCCCATTAAAATTTTACCTGATTAGTATTTTGTTGAATTTTGATATTAAAGACACTTTCAAAACAAAATTTAATGTAAAAATACTGAAGGCAATATTGGCCTTTTGCTTACTGCTTTAGACTAATTATATCTCAATCAATATAAGTTGTTACCCTTCTTTAACAAATTATAGTTGCATTCATATGTTCTAAACAGACTTTTATATCTGACCTATTGAGCCTGACTCTGCAATTTATTACTTCATGTTGTTAGTCATGTTTGAAATTGTAAGAGCTTTTCCAACGTACAGGATTGCAGCACTGGACGTATAAGCTTTGCTTTTTATTTAAAGCCAAGAAATTGGTGAATAAATTCTAATACTGCCTGCACTTTCTCAGACTTTTGGATGACAATCCTTCACTCTTTGTTACTGGAACACACTACTATTTATGGAAGTTATGCACATATTTTGGTGTCCATAAATCATATGCAAACATCTGTTCTTTAGATCAGTAGATGGAGTATGGTAACTGCTTTTTACATTAATATCCATGAAAAAATGCTTACCTACTGACATTATACTTAAACTTTAATATCTTAGCAAGTATTTTGGTAATTTAACTTTTCAAATGATGTAGGTCAAAACAGTATAAATTGCAAACAGGGTCTGGTATAGAGTTCTGTGTAGCCTGTACTCAAAAAATGTCAAATGGAAGTTGTATGATAGAGGGGGTAAATATTAAGCTCAACACGATCAACTCTGCTAAAACACAAGATGTTCTGTTAGTAATTCTCTGTACTCATTACGGCCTTTGAAGGGAATTTGTTTCCCTCCCCCTTCCTGTGATAGCCTTAAACGGGCATCCTTTTCTTATTTGATGAATCTGGATTGTATGTAGTGGTCTACATTTTTGTCTTAGTAGTATGATCTATTTCCCATGTGATCCTGCAGGCAAGACTCTAAGGCCAATAACTGTGAAGCTGTGCTCAGAAAACATATGGTATGTGTGGAAACCAAGACTGCGTGCAAGTTAAAATGTAAGATGTGGGAAAGACAATATTGTATGATAGGATGAGAGCTGGATGGAAAGGCAGAGGATAAAAGTTATCTTACTCTGTCTGTCTCCAATCTCAGTGTTGGTATTTTTACCTGAAGTGTTTCAGCTATAAGAGAAGGATCTTCAGGATGTATCCCATTTAGGGTTTATGTCAAGCATTTATTTGGTTGTCATATGTACCAAGACTGTGGATTCATTGGTTGTTTTCAACATTCCCTTTTTCTTTGTATTTATTTTATGGGAATATGGACTTGATATTTTGAGGCTAGACTTATAAACTTAAGCATAGCAACTGAATTTTCGTAGAATAAAAGTATGTATAAAAATGGAGAGTAAAAATATTCTAACTTATAAAAGTTGAGTCCCACTGTAGTCAAGTGTTAGACAATAGATTGCAATTCTTTACCTGCAGAAAATGGACTGATTATTTTTAAGTTGCCTACTAATCCTCTTGGGTTTAAAAAAAAAACTGCTTCTGAATGAATGGGGATCCCCATCTTTTGATTTCTGGAGTATTTCAGTACAGTTTGTATGTTGTCTTTTAGGTTCTTCACAGTAAGTGCATGAAATACATCTATTCAGAAAAAAAACGTGTTTGGAGGCTTTTAAAACATTTTGTTTAATTTGTGCTTTTGATTTTTAATTACTTTTTAGAAGTTACCAGAAAAGGTGCTGTTTGAGTGCAAGTTAGCTTAGGGATTCTCTATGTGTCTCTATCTGACTGTCAGAGCAGAGTGCAGCAGCAACTGGCTTCAATATCCCATCCTCCTCTGTCTGAGTCACCATAGGAATGGACTGTGAGAATTACCAAAATCAAATAATTATGGTCCTGCTGTACAAAGTTTCTTTTGATCAAGAGAAAGTCATTTGAACCCTAATGTTTAGTGGGTAATACTTACAGCCTCATAAAAGTGTAGTAATGACTGATATCTCATAGTGCTTTGAACATGTGAAGTGCTATATAAACAATATAGGGCTATTGCACACAACTTAAGCTATTAGCATTTAAGGCACACTGCCCCAGGCCCTTAAAGTGAAAATCACATCTTCACTGGAGCAGAGGCACCTTTTGGAGTTCTGTCTGCTTCCAGAAAAAGTATCAGAAGCTTTCTAGGTAGCATGTAGATATGAAAAGGTATGTTTTTTCAAATACTGTGATTATACTTTATTATGCAGTACTAGAAAGTAACTGAAGGCAAACAGCATTCAGTTAGAACTGTGGTACTGAAAAT
The DNA here is from genome assembly GCA_028020825.1 of Podargus strigoides. NCBI lineage: Eukaryota > Metazoa > Chordata > Aves > Caprimulgiformes > Podargidae > Podargus > Podargus strigoides. The sequence continues at coordinate 23,396,262 of CM051627.1, read as the reverse complement.
GTAAGGATGGCAAATAATTGTCTGTTTGCATTATTTCCTTTGCTGTAATTATTTTGGCATTCTTGCATTTTTTTTCTTTGTGACATTTCTGCATGCAAATCTATTTGTTGCTAACGTACTCAGTATTTTTCATGTGTAATTTTAAACATATGAGAGATGACTCTTCATCTCTGTTCCCAAAAATATCACCATGCTTTACAGAAGTTATATCTCAAATGCAATTCAGGAATATGTTGAACACTCCATGGGTGTCTGTGTGTAAATGTTGGTGAAATCTTATTCTTAGGATATCGATACAAGTTAACAAAATATGAGAGGGGCACTTGCTAAACAGCTGCTGTAATATCTGCTTGTTAGAGCTGAAAGTACTGCTTAGATGGGAACAAAGTTTTCATAGGATTGGTGGAATTGCCTTATTTGTGTCATTTTGACTCTTCTTCACATGTTCTCTATGCTCTGAGAAATAAAGGCTACTTCTTAGGACCCACAAGATATGCCTATCTTGCAATCGTTACAACATGCAGTCTGGGGTAGTAGAAAGGCTCATGGCTATCTTGAGGGAAAATAAGAAATTCCTTAAAATCTTTTTATGCCAGTCATTGCTTCAGTTTAAAAACAAACCAGTTCTTGATCCCAAGTTGGCAAAACATTTTTTTTTTTGCCTTTTGATGGTATGTATAACATCTTGTTATATACAGCAGAAACTATTCTAAAGAATTTCATTTTTCTGTGAGCTTAGGGGTTTTTTTTTGGGTGTGTTGGTTTTGGTGGTGTTATTTTTTTAGTGTCTCAAGCTAAGCTTTTAAGCATGTTAAACGATGTAAACAAGTTTTGGATTTTTGTTACTGTTATCTAGGAACAACCATTCAAAACAAATATGCTATTGACTCAACCCTTACAAAGCTCTGAACACAGAATAAGCTCAGACTTTGAAGGACTGGGCACACAGTTTAAATATTTAGCATAGCAAACCCCATTGCAGTACAATTACTTGTACTGCATCCAATGATTTACAGCACAAATGAGAAGCATACTCCCATGTATTCAGGGAGCAAATGCCTAGTTCATTTATTCTTTTCTGTTGCTTGTTTATAAAGAGCAATGTACACAAAGTACTTATTTTCTGCTGTGGCCAAGGTGTTTTTAAGTAATATATATTCTTCTAAAGAAAAATAGCCCACAATAAACAGATGAGACTGCAAGAACTGTTATAAAAGCCTTATCTTTTTTGCTGAATAATGGTGCACCCTTAATGTTTTTAATCTGCCTGTATTTTGTGGTGCTCTCAACATCCTCCTCCTTGTCCCTGTTGAGCTCAGCTGCCCTTTGAAAAGCTTTTTGTGCTCCAGTGACCACTTTAAACTTTCTATTGACAAAATTAAGCTGGACTCCTAATTTATTTTTCCAACAGAAAGTGTGAGTTGAAAGTGGTCATTGGCCCAAAAACCCATGGTGAGAGCAAAGATGATTTTATTGGGAAGGGGGAGTGATGTTTTGTCTCCTTTTCTCTGTCCTTCAGTCCCTTCTCCTGTTAATTTCTTATAACCCTCTTGCTTCCTCCCACCGTCCCAGGAAACTGGAGTTCCTGTATCCCTTCCTGAAGTTTCCCTTTTTGAGCCCCACAGCAACAAGATTTCCCTTTTTGCAGCCATCTGCTGCAGTATGGAAGGGTAGGTCAGGAAATAATGTTCAGAACCTTGACTGAAACTGGTTTGTGAACTCAAATTGTCTCCAAAAACCATGGGGAGACTGACTGGGAGATTGGCAATGAAGTAAATGAGTGAATGGGAGGAAGGAAAGTACATATAGCAAAAGTAATTGAGCGCTATTAAACCATTCTGTTTGCTTCATGTACGCTTATGTGTGTTTTAAAAATATGTGGAAATACACGTGCAGATGTAGTTTAATGTGACAGAAGAAAGGGAAATGTTTCTTTCTTTTGGAGATTTAAGGGGACGAGATTTGTACATCTGTAACATCTGGAAGGCTCAAACATAATCCAAATGTATTTTTACGCAACTGGGTCTTGCTTTTTTGTAGTACCATTTAAACACCCAACCAATCTGTAATGAATTAACAGTTTTTGGAGTAAGAAAACTCTGGATGAAATTCCATTCAGTGGGAAGGCTCCGTCACTTAAGTCCTATGGTAACTCTCTACTCTGAACAACTAATGCAGAGACATTATGCTAGCTTTTAGCAGATAGGGTGAATTTCACTCTTAGTGAATATGACCCAGGTGCTAAAAACCTATAGCTGAAAGTGCTAGGTTAAAAGCACAAGTCAGCTAGGAACATAAATATTACATGGCTGTATCTTTAATGGGTTCCTGTTGTAGACTTGCTTTGTTTAAAGATTTCCATAACCCTGCTGATTTATTGCGTCTTTTCTAGAAGTATGCTGTTAGCAGGAAACTCAGTTGAAGCACTTTCAATCATGTTGGAGGATCATTATACTTTCACTTGAATAACTAATTAGTTGCAAGAAATTAACTGCTGCTGTTTAGCACAAAAACACTTCCAATAAGGGCTTTCATTTTTGTTGTGGAAAATGACCTGAGGCACTTGAGGAGGTGAGTAGAAGGGGGAAATAATGATCCTGCTGTCTTTTAATATAACTTTTCTTTTCAATTCAACCTGGTAACTAGCAGGCAGCATAGCTGTCTGAATAGGGCATGCACTTGGACTTGGGATAAATATGTTCTAATCTCGCTGGTCACATGGATCTGATGGCTGACCTCATCCCATTGATTGAAACTGGTTTAAGGTTCCAAATACTGTCCCTTAAGGCTGTGGGAGAATATGAGACTGAGAAAGAAATAAAATGGTGCATATGATGCAAGGAAGAATATATGACCAAAGAAAGGATACAGCCAGTCTGTTCATGTCTCTGGAACTTCTGTTGTTGTGAAATATGCATCATGCTTAATTGACATATGAGGGTCTAGTCTGAGCGTCTTGTGTAAGTTCTCAGTATTATTGTCATATGCTGCTCACAGCACTGCTAATACAATGTAAGACACAGTGAAGTGAAAAAAGAGAATAAAGAGCAGCTAAAATACTCAGCAATTTGCCCAACCTCTCCTAGGGCAGAAACTGGAAGGTAACTGAAGACAAATGGTTTCTGAAATCTAGATTCCTCTCTACTATATAAAATCCATTTAAGGAGGCAATAACAGTGACAAATCCTTGTCACTTCTTTTCCTCTGGAACTGCAATTTCACCCATGCTAATTGAGAAATATATATATATATATATATATAAAAATATTTTTAAGTTACATAATAAAAAAACCTTTCAATGCATATACATATCAGTTGTCTGTTTTCAGTCTTCTCCTCCCTCTATTGCAGAGGCAGTGAATTTCTCAAGTATTTGGAGAAAGAGAAGTATCCAGTAATGTGAAGGCAAAGGGAAGGGGAAGCTTATTGGTATTTCTTGCTCTCTCTTTCCTTCTCTCTACCCACACTTGCAAGATTAGAAAGTTAAATCTTCAATATGTGTATCTGATATGTGGTGATACAGAAATGCTGGGAATTATTCAGTGCAAAAAGAGTGGGCTACTGTAGTCATGACAAACTCCTCCTGAATATCAAAAATAAGGGTAGCACTACCACATGCCTGTAATAGTTTCAGCACTTTTCCCCTCTCCTCTGTTCTTTGCCTTCTTTTCGATGCTTACTCTTAAGCACTTATTTTTGGGTACCTGAAGGTTAGGATCAGAATCTCATTCAGCTGTTTATTCTATTGGATTACCTGCATAGTATAAGTGTCTTCTGAAAATACTCACATAAACCCAGTACTTGCTGGATGTGGGTTTTTTTCCTTTCTTTTTTTTTTTTTTTTTTTGACTAAGTTTGCAGCATTTTATTGGCACATGAGAATACAGGAGAGAGGCAAGTCACATCTGACTTTTTTGGGGGGTCAGTTTCGCATATGTGCATGGCAGGAAATCTAACTTAATGTGTCCTTCTAGAAAGAGGACATGAGCAATGCTATAACACATTCAATCAAAGCCATGATAGCATTTTTCTTGAGGAGCTATGGGACAGACAATTTCAGATTGGGCATGCTGCCACAAAAACAAATTGGCACAAATATAGGCAGCCAAGAGCTTGTGTGTGTTTACACAAGTGCAAGTCACTCTGCTTCAGGATAGTTGTGCATAAGAGCTCTTTAGGAAAAAGGAAGGCAGAATGGCTTAATGAAAGTTCTTTACTACTCTTCAGAAGATTACCTGCCAGGCTTTTTAAAACCCTGAAACTGCATGCAGGAAATTTCAAAAGGACCGAGGGATTTTAAAAGCTCCTTTTCCTTGGCACTCAGTGGAATTTCTGCTAAAAATTCCAGCGCTTTTTGTACATCACTAAAAAGTGCAATCTGATGCAAGAATATCACAGAAATGTCTTAAATTCAATGCAGTGTATCTTTCAGATTAATGCTATGCAATAGCCTAGGATTCTTCAGTTCTAGTACCTGTGGCTCATCCAGACTGTGTAGACACTCACACTTCGTAATTACAACCGACTAACCTATAACCGAATATAAAACTATTAACAGACATCCAAGTTATAGGCTGTTGACAGATGTCTCAAGTTTCCATTCCCCTTTATGAACATGTTCTCTGGTTTGCTCCCATTACCTAGTTTTGTTGTACTTGCTCTTCCATTCTGATCTGTAACTGTTCAATGAGATTTACGTATCTTCAAATAACAGGTGCTGACTTTGAGAGTAGTTTCAAACTTCAGTTTGGATTTCTGCCTGCAGTTCAGTTTGGGTTCATTCGGGTTCTTGCTCAGATCCAAATCTTGAAATTCCTTCCCACTTGGATACTCTTATCTGTGCCATACCAAATATTGACTTGATAATGTTCAGGCATCAGCTGTCCCTATACTGTGGAAAATATGTGGTCCTTCACAGTCTTGTATATTCAAAAGAAGTGGAAAATGTGTAGTCTAAAAAAACCCACCTATATATGTGAGGAGAAGAGAATGTAAGACTCTTCTTTAAAGGAAAACCTTTGAAATACAATTTGAAAAAAAAATAGGCAACTATGTCTCCCTTGCTTTTACATCTCTGTTTTTGATGAACTTACAAAACACAAAGTCTGATCGTGAATGAAGCAACAGAATAACCCTAGACATCTTTACTGAGAAAATGTTTCTATACAGGTTATGTTAAGCCAAGACACTAAGGGAGAGGCAGAGAAATGTTGCTTTAAGTGGATTATAGGAAAAGGCATGTAACTACATTCTGTTCTTTCCATTAGGAAACTCCAGTATACTAGTTGTGTGTAAATGTAGCTAATTTTCTATTTCATTACCTGTGCACACGCATAGTTGAAAAGACCAAGTAAATGAGAAATTAGGTTGGGTTGGTCGTGCATTTGAGAATCCTTGCTTTGATTTAGCCTATGCTGAGTGAACCAAATGTGAAGGGATTAGCTCCTAAAGCACATTCCAGGTGATTTCAGACAAACGGAAAGAAAGTTTCAACATAAGAATTGAAAAAAGGTTCCAAATTGGAGAGTGTGCATGCTTGCCTGCTGTATAGTCCAGTAAACGATTTTTTTTCCTCTTTCCCCCAACCATTTCCTCCTCTACTGAGGGTATAAACCAACCTTATTTGTCTTGCTTTCTGGTTTCCTAAGAAAAGTAAGTGTGCAAAAATGTCTTTGTGCTGATGAGTAAATATGTTTCTGCAAAATTTTACAGTGCACAAGCATTCAAAGGTTTTATATCTCATTAATTGATTCCATTTTGACATTCAGCAATATAATATGGTTGCTTTTCTCAAATGGTCAGCAATTTTCCATACAGAGCTGGTGGTGATGAATTGGAGTTTCTATAGTTAAAAATTCCTTGTTAGTGAATGAGTATAAATTCACTATCCTTATAATTACAAAGACTTGTTGGAGTTTTACAATTCTGAGTGGAAGTAGGGATAGTTTTATTGGTCAAAAAAAAAAAATCTGTACTTAGCAGATTGTACCATGTCTCATGAAAATTAAGAATTAACAGTCTTTCTTGCATTATGGCTTCTTTGTGCCTAACATGTTTGTCAGAGATGCATAATTAGAAGCTTAATGATGAATAGGGTCTGCGTTCTCTTGGTTTTGGCATTCTGCCCAGGATATTTTTTCCCCATCTTTATTTAAAAAAAAAAAAAAAAGAAAAAGGAAAAATTAGTGTAGACTTGAGGCTTAGAACCTACTCTTTCTCATTCTTTCTTGTGCTTTTTTGAGTCTTTGTATTGCAGTAGTATCAACTACTCAATCAGCAGCTTTGAAAAGCACCTACCAGGCTGCCAGATTCCTGATGCAGAGAAGTTAGATGGTGCCAGAAATCAGTCACTCTGTGCTAAATATTGCTGCTGGCTCCACTCCCTGTCTCTCAGAGTCTGTAGAAGTCTAATCTTCTGTTCTTCAGTGAAAAGATGTTAGGATTTAAAAACGCCATCTGAAGTTGCTGCGATGTAACAAATGTCTTGCCATCCTGCATGGTTAAGGAGCTAAACTGGTCTCTTGTCTCAAATGGTAGCAAGGTCCTATTTTGTTTCCTTTTGGTATCTTATATTACATGGAGTGCCTTTATGCTCAGCTACTGTGGTGTTTGTCGTTCAGTTCTTCACTTGCCAAGACTGTAGTGAATTTAGAAATTCTTCTATTTAAACAGCATGTTTTGCTGCCAATCAAGTCTAAATATCAACATCAAACTGCCTTGCACAGGCACAGAACACTAACCAGCAGAGTACCTATAAAGCAGTTCAGCTGCATCCAGGTTTCACTACCCAGATGATGTCTGTATAGAATTGGCATACTGAAAATTAAAATGGTGTAATATTAAAACTAAAATCAGAAAAAGTAATGCTGGAGCTAATGTGCAAACAATTCCTTTCACAATTGTAAATGCATCATCATGGCATTTCCAGTTTTTGTAGAATCCAGAGACCTTTCCAAAAATACCAAGAGCCATTCGATTGTATAAGAAAGAATAGAATTAATTTTCCAATCACACAATATGCAAATAATTTCTAGTAGCTATTTAAAACAGTCATTACAAAATTAGCCTAGTGTAAACCTGATCATGCTGAGTTATTTTGCTTAAATGTGTTCCACAGCTGGCTTAGATGCTTAACTAGCACATAGTACCCTATGTAGTGCTTGTCTCACTATGGAGGTGCCCAAAGTCCCTGGTCACCAAAATATCTGCCAGATGAATTCCCTATTGCTTAGGCCAGGCTGGCGCATGTCTTGCACAACAGGCTGAAGGAGCACGCGGTTCCCTTCCTCTGTGCTTTCCGCTCCTATGAGCAGTCACTGGAGCAAATCCTAAAGATGAGGAAATTTGGTGTCTCAATTACCAAGCTGTAGCTAAGCATATTCTGTACTGCCAACTGCATATTTAATTGCTCTTTGCAAATTGCAAAAGCTCATTGAGAAGGCATTTGAGAGCGTCTCTCAATTATTATCCAGTCATAGGTAGCGGGGGGATGTGGGTTCAAAAGCCCATTGGTAAGGCTGGAATTTGAATCCAAGTCTTCCATGCCCTGGGTGGGTAAGCTATTCCTTGAAAAGGAGGTAGTAAAAGCATCAGCTCCTTTGTTAGTTGGGAGAGGAGTATTTCCAAGGCCAAACTCCAGGAGAGGGTTCCTGGTCATATCACTGTAATGGTAGCAACATCAAATCCAAAGTTTCAAGGCTGCAGTTCTAGGCCTGTGACTCTCGCTATTCCCCCACCTAGTTTAGAATCACTCTCTTCAACCTGAGTTCTTTTATGTGCATAGTTCTTTAAGCAATATCTATAGCTGCCTAGATATAAATCTCTATATGGATGCTTGGAAGATAACTGCAACATTTATTTTTTTTTCCATAACTTCAGTTCTTCGGTTGCTCTAACCTATCTCTCAGCTTCCCCTCCTAACTTCGCAAACACCACGCTCCCCCTGTTAGGAAATGGATATAATGATTGTGGGTTTTGGTTGACTCTTCTTGTCCTTAGCTAAGAGGTTAATATATTCTTTGCTGGTTATTCTGCTTTCTTCTTAGGTCTAGCTTGATGTTATTCCTTCTGCTGAAGTGACAGCTCCTGGGTGATGTGTGACATGGCACAGCCAAGAAATCTGTATGCGGGATGTGTTTTCTCCAGCTGGATAGCTCTCCAGGAAGAGGTTTAGCAGGTAAGCCAGAGCCACAAAGTCTGTTTCCATTATCAAAGGGCTTAGCTTCGACTGCTAATTCTAGACATCTAATGTATGAACCTAGTATTTATGCATATGACTTGGATAGCTGAAAATGTTAGCATATGAATTTGAGGGTCTGAGAAGGATTTTTAGAATGCAAATTATATTTTAGCTAAGCCACACTGAAAGTAAACCTGAGAAGATAAAAGAAAATAGTATGTACCAAACTGCAGAGTGTATTTCTATTTATTATTCTGCCAGCAAGTAGTCAGATGGCCCAGATGAAAAGAGAAGGCTCATATTTTACAAGTAATTTTCTGGAGTTAAAATGGTGGGAAACAGCTCTGAGACATTTCTTATTTTATGATTATTAATATGGAGAATTACTAGTGGGACCAACCTATAACTTTCAAGGCAGTTTTTCTCCTACGTGTTTGTAGAAAACAAAGCTTTGATAGCCTTCATTTTGATGATGTTATGATCCACCTTCAATGTATGGGAGTCTTAAGTCTTGCTTATCTGCAAAGTCGAATCTTAAAAAATACCATGCAGTTTTCTTTTATTCTGACTGTGCCAACTAGAGTCTGTTTTAAAAAGGGAGATTTTCCTTTTTAGATGGGGATTTTCCCAGGGATTTTCCTTTTTAATTGACTTTGGAAGGAGTTAACTGTGTGTTTTGAGCTTCCTTATCTATGTTCACCTGCTTGAGTATGTTGTTAGATTGCTTTATTACTGAAACTTTATGCTGAAATTTTTTGTTTATTATTCAGAAGTTCAGATAGATAAAAATAATCTAGTTTCTCCTCTCTAGATGCCTTTGGGGATACTTGGAAAAACTAATTGTGAAAACGTGTTATAGTACAAATCTTGCTGATTTTCATTTGATTTTTCATTTGTTAATTTGAGAGAACAAAAGGGGAAAAATGTTGCTTATGTTAAAAGATACTGAGAGTGCAGAAATATGGAAAACATGCCTATTCTTGTGAGAGGTGTGGTGTGCAATAGCTTATGATGAGGTGCAGTTGAAGAGCTGCTATGACTAAGGTGGATACTGTCTAACACAGGTCTGGTAGAGCTACTGTTTCTGATTGTTTATTTCTTCCTTTCACCTTCCCTGTTTCTTCCACCACCACTGCAGCACTGTCCTACATTTTCCTGCCATGGGGGAGGGAGATTTTAGGGGGGAATACTAATTGGCAGCAGAAGCATGTTTCCAGCTGGACTCTAATGATAAAACTCAGAAATGTGTTGCAAAAATGCATTGCAAAAAGGGAAATAAGGATATAAAGGATATAGCTATCCTTCTGTTTTGAACTGTGGCAATGTAGATTGTGCCATAAGGGGTTATGTGTCTGTGGTTTATTACAAGTTGGTAATTAGAAACTGAAGATAACTCAGTGCACTGTTCATATAATTTCTTGTTAAACTTGTCATGGGTATTCACTTGAGATGTGATTCTGCTTAGGTTTGGCTTTTTCATCATACTCTGTTCACATTGTTTCCTGGTTTTCTTATGTTTGGAAGAAAAAAATATCAGGAAGGTTGTCCTAGATCAGAGCATAAAGGCATTTTTTTCAGGACTGGAATGCAGACAGATGTTTCTATGGGCTTGGGGTTGGTTTTGGTTTCTTTCTTCCTGAAGTGTGGCTCTCCATATTTCTTTCAAATCAGATGTAGCTAATTAATAATCAAAAATGATGTTTTAACTGCCAGGTACCTATTTAAAAACGTGTATCAAAATTTGCAGCCTAAAAAGGTCTCTGGATGAGCATGGCAAAATAGTTCACAGATTATGCTAATTCACGTTCACTCTAGAGAGTATCTGTGGCAAATTGTCTGATTATAAAAACAATTATTAAACTGATACGGAAACTCTCTCTACTGTGGTAGCTTAAATTTTATTCTAATTTGTTTGATTTTCATACCATTAATCTACAGCAGTATTTAAAAATCCTAAGTAGAGTACTCTGCTAGAAGTTTCTCTACAGCTGCATGCATTTGAGTGATTTTAAGCAGTGAAAAACCCAGAGTGGACAGATAGTTTCTATTTCATTGTCCCCTTCAGTCCGATCAGATGTCTCTGAATATGCTTGCTACTTTACTCTGCAAGGAAATTATTAAATATGTGTGGCTGGATTTTTGAATATACAAATTAGGCTTTAGACAGTTGTGCTGCCCTTGCATGCAAGTTGAAAAATGGAAGAAGACAGGGAATTTATTTATTTATTTAGTCTGAAATACTTAAAATATCTCTATGTGTTCATTTGTTTTATCAGGAGATTCAAAATTTGGTCACTGTGAACATGACTAGATGTAACCAGATCTGAATAAAGGGGGATCTTTGACACACAAGCATAATAGACTTTTTTGACGGTAAAAAGTGAAAAAGGATTTTACAGCGTCAAATATTTTTGTCTGTTTGCTGAAACTCCCAGAGCAAAAACTTTCCTACGTAGTTGAGAAGCAAACCAAAATATTTTTGTGTTATTTTTTTGGAAAGGCTTGTTTCCATCAGCACTCTATAAATAATATCTGCTGTACAATGTACGGACTTGAGCATTTATTTTTGTGTCTTTCTATACAAGTATCGAAGAACGCATATATTGGAAAAGTAGTTTACCTATTTCATTTTGATACATCCTAAATTGAAAAATAAATTATATTTTTATTGGATTTAAAAAGGAAGAAGATATGAAAGTATATAACAAGGTATAAAATGGAATGTGTTTGATCATTAAAATCCCTGACAATCATGGTAATATACAGTCTAATTTGAGACTTGTGATTTGTAAGAAGGGATACAGAGGGTACAGATCATTCTCACTTAGTTTTGGTTTGTGTTTAAATGAACTCCTCTCCCTAGTCTGTCATAATAATCAGTGAATTTCTATTGATGAGACCAACAGGGACATATCAGTAAGTTTAAAACCAGACCTGATTTCACAGTTCAGAGCAGTGATAGAGAGGAAGGTATTCTGGTGTTTCCCCAGTAAGATCTTTCATTTTATATCTGAAACACGAATTACAGCCAGCTAGTGGTCAAGCATGAATTAAAGTTTTGTCATGTAATACCACATCTTTCAAGCAGATGTCTGAAGAGAATACTTAATATTTTTACCCTTACTTAAAGGCCAGAGATGAAAATCTTTATTGAGCCAACTGCAGGAGGCAAACTATGCAGAAGATCTCCAATTCTTAAGTAATCAAATGTAGTAGCTTTTAATATATACTTTTGAGGGTTTGTCATATACACCTATAAACAGTGAGTGGTTCCAGGGGTAGCTTTGGGCTAAACAGCATGTCTTCAGAGTAGGTTTTCAAAAGGGCCTAATGTTACTTTACTTTGCTCTCAGTTAAGTTAAATGGGAATTTTTATGCTGACTTTTAGAGTTGAATTTAGGAAAGGCTAATTAATTCTGTGCAAGGAGGATTTTCAGATCAAATTGTCAGAACAAACCATCAGTACTTGGAATGAATCCAGTCCAGACTGACTTCACCAACTTCTGAAGAGCCTTTGAGGCAGTTCTAGTGAATGATGTTAATTTAAAAGAGACTAAATATTAGTAAGTCATAGAAGAAAGTGGGCAGATTAAAATAATGCAAAGACTAAAAGTATCTTCAAAGAATCATCCATGGTTAGATTTGGTGATCATTACTAAGTCATTTAATACATCATTACATAGTGGTCTAGACTAAATTGACAGCATTTACAGAGAATTACCATGGGGCAGTATCTGACATACCACAGCTATTTCTGTTTACAAAGGATTCCATAAATCATGAAGAACAGTTAAATGCTATAGCTAAAATGTAGATGTTCTTCTACTTTAGTAATTGGCTAGTGATGTAAGCCTGTTTGTAGCATTGTTATTATTACTGACATGTTGGCAGAGGCTGGTATCTTCCATTCTTGGTGATATTTAAACATTGGTTGAACAAGGCACTCAGCACAGGATAATGCCAGGTTTTGCTCTGGTTTGAGCAGGACATTGGACTAGATGAGGTACTGAGGTCCCTTCTCATCTCACTTATTTAAGGAATCTCTCTGATTTCAGTCATTCTGAGTGTATATATCAATGAGGCTTGATGGAACTGCTTTAGAGGTTCTTCTCATGATAAAGGTATTTCAGACTGCTCAAGTCTTTAAAGTAGATCTACTTCTACATGTTTTTGTCAGCTGTTTGAGAAGAACTTGTATATCTGAATGATGCCCTGAGATTTCTGTTCTAAAGGTCAGGAATAATAAAAATATACCCTCTTGACTATTGACAGCTGAGGAAAAAAAATGGGTTTGGGATCTTCATATATGTACATAACTTTCTTCAATATCTGTAGTGTGGTAGGTTTTCTGTTGTAGCTTGAGTGTGAAAAGGAGTGGTGAATAGTTGGGGGGTGTTTTGTTTTGCTTTCATACTCTGCTATCCAATGCCAAATCAATGCAGCTTTGGATGATGTTTAAAATGGAGCACAGGGGGGAAATAAAAGACATTACACTGGAGGGCAAAAATAAAAGAAATAAAGAAGCTAAGTCACTCTTAAAACATAAAATAGTCTTTTCACTCAGGGAAAGTAAAATAATTCCAACATTTCAAAAGAAAATTGTAGACTGATTTCCCTCCCCCTGCCCCACCACCCCCCATGGAAACAATTTTAAAAGTTTAGTTGAACTGTTGAATATATTCAGTTGCCGTAGATAATCTTGGCAAGTTTAGAACATGCTCAAAAAATTTCATGGATTCCTGATATTTAGCTCTTCTGAGTTGAGACTATGCCTTTAGTAAGCAAAAAATCACTGGGTTTTTTTTGCACATGTCATAAGAAATAAACCAATACAGAATAAAATTAGCTGTGAATGTAGTTTAATAATGTGAATTTTTTTCTTAGTGTGAATACTTTGAAACACTAACTTGAGTTCAGACTAATGAACTGCACATACTTCACATTGCAGAAAATAGGAAATCATGAAATCTTGGAACTTATTCCTTAGATACATCAATGCATCCTTTCATCTTAAGTGGAACTGGACATTTGAAGCTGTTGCAAACAGCAGACCAGCATATAGGAGCAGATTCCCCCCCACAAAGCAGTTTTGTGACCTTTAAACAGCTTTCTTTGGGCTTTTGAGATGACAACAGTTCTAAATGCAGGCCAAAAATCTGGATTTAGTACCTAGCTCTGTTAGTGACTAGATTAACTTCTTTGTTAGAATAATTTAGGAAAAAAAAAAAAAAAAGTCTCAGATTTTATCACACAATTGTTTAGGAATTTGAATGTTTAATCTCTTAAGATGCTGTCAAAGTGCAAATTATTATCTCGTCAATATTCGTTATTGTGTATAACTGTACATATGTGCAGGTCAATAAATATCTTCTGGAAAAGTGTTTCAGTACGTGTGGAATATTTTACTGAAAGTGGAAACAAAATATCTAATATTTAAAAAACAAAAGAAACCCAAAAAGTCCCACTTGATCTAGTTTTAAAGCTAGTTCATTTAAAGCACATTGTTTCTATCTGACTCTCTAACCATATCCTATATTTTCATTTTAAATTCTCTACGGATGTTTTTTATCTGGCTCTGTACTATTTATATCTCTAAAAAGTTCATTGGTGTGAACAGGAGCCTTGGCTATGTGACGAATGAAGTATTGCAGCCATCCAAGTAAGAATTTTCAGTGGAGTCTAAAGACAGACTTGTCCCTTGTATCTATTATTTTGGTAGAGGAAGAGGGTGAGTGATGAGAAGTATAGTATACGAAAGAACAGTTAAAACACACATCGACATTATAATATAATGTCTCATTGGGTGATGTGGTGTTTTGATTACATGGCTACAGCAGGTCTATAATTTAAAAGCCATTAATGGCACAAAAAGCAATAGCATGGAGACAGGAATACTGTAAAATCTCTGGGTCTGCACTTAAAATGCAGATAAAACAGCCCTTTGAACTTGTGGTGCCAAATGTTGTCCAAAGTTACTATTCTTCCACAAGGAAAGCAGTTTCTGTGGCGTTTTTCTCCCCCTCCTCTTAACAGACAGACATTTTCTGTTTAGATTGCTTGGCTTGTGTCACTACAAAGGTCCCAGGCAAAGGGAGGCTGCTTGTATTTTGCCGAACTCATGTCCCGTTCACATATTCAGTACAGAATTCGTTATTGTGAATAGTCATGACTATGTTTTCTTTGTGCTCCTTGCTTTTGAATATGCTTCTTTATACTTTTACTAAAGTAGCCCACAGAACTAATTTCACCAGAAGCTACTGGTGTTTAGCTGTAACAGAGTTACACATAGTCCTGTGACTGCATCCCAGTTATAATATCTCATTTGTTTCACTCTGCTGTTGTAATGTTCTCTGTCTCTTAGGCTTGTTGTCCTTTCCCTTGCTCTCCTTTTTTTTTTCCTTTTATTACCCCCGTTTTAAATTATAACAATTTTTTTTTTTTCTCATTGAACTTAACTGTGGGTAAGCACATGTTTCCGTACCCTCACAGCAGCCAAACATTTAATGCACCTTAGTGTAATATATGCTGTAATAGTTTGCCAAATTGGAGTGAGTCTTTCCAGAAACAGTTCCTGATCTTTGAGAACTTTGCAAAATGTGTACAGTATGTTAATTGTGAACCTTTTTTTTTTTTTTTTTGGCACGTATTTCAAAAGAGAAATAATGCTGTGTAAGTGAAACTTGTTTAAAGTGCTCCACCATTTCTAGCAGGAGACTGTTGTAATAGTTGCATTATTTCTTTATACTGATAGAATGCAAACGAAAGAATGAAGGCTTTGTAAATTGCACTTAGGCTTTTTTTTTTTCCTTTAAACTGATTCATTGTATGTAAGTCTGGTACTATAGCACATATATACTAGCTGTTTCCAGTTTTCGCTGAGTGGATGGACTTTTTTCAAAATATTCATGCACTGCTAACAAAGTTTAAATACAGCTTCTGTTCTGTGAATAAATCAAAGCTAAATATTAATAGTCGCTAAAGGGATAGGTAGGAGGTTTCAGAAAAGATCTGTCTCTTTATAGTACAACCTTACATTCTGAGTGTAGTAAATGTGTGCATCTATGCATGCTTTTTCTCATTTAAAAGCAAATCACACCTAAATTCCAATGCATATTTCTCTGCTAGAAAATACATGACATGACTCTGTTCTACACTGAAGGTAAAGAGAAGTGAAGAAAAACAAAGCTACTGCATTAATTTAGAAACTTTGAATCTTTAGCAGAAGCTATCAATTGATAATTATCTTGATCTGGTATCTGTCATGTGTAGATACCTTTTTGAAACGGAATCTTTCTACTGATCCTGTGCATTCATATAACAACTCAGGTTCTTCCAAAATCTAGCGCTAGAATGTGCAAAAAAGAAATCTTACAACTGCTTTGATTTCGGAAGGAATCTTGATCAGAACAGTCAATAAAATGCAAAAAGGTACATCGGCCAAGTGAAAACAATTGTGTCTGTTTATTCCCTTCTGAATATCAGTGAAAAAAATTTTCACCTAAACCACTATGCATGGCTAGTACAATTGGTACTTCTTAGTTTTGGCATGAGGCAGAGGAGGTTATTCAAAGTAGTATTTAGTGGCTCTAAACACAGTTTCTTTGTCAGGCAGTCTAAGAATTTTAACTAGAAATCATGCCTGTAAGTTATAAATTCTGGAAGGTTAAGCTTTCTCAACTTCTAACAGCAAATGCAACAGATATGCCTTGGAGTATGTTGGGGAACTGCACCACTTCTAGCTTCTCTCTTGTAGAGATCATTGTTTTCTTATCATTATTTGGAAGTGTCACGAGTAAAATATCAAAATTCTGGGTCCTGAGGTACAAATACTGAGAATCTGGCTTCCCTTTATTTCTTCTTCCTTTCTTTGTTGCTAGTTTCTTTTTTCACTGCCCTACCAATATATTTAAACCTCATTTTTGCGAGTTTGTCTTTCTGCTTGATAGTGCAACAGAAACCATGCAAAGAGAAATGAGATTTCTTGTATCTTTAGTTCCTACTGTACACTTTTTCCTTGCTGTCTCAAAGGAATCATTATTAATGAAATCTTTGGCTTAGTGTGACTGTGCTTTCTCGCTATGGCTAGTCACAGTGATTAAAACAACCTATCGTGTACCCACTATTGAAAAAAAAACAACACAGTAGTTCAAATAACTAGAGGCCTCTGACTTTTTGAGCTGAGCTTTCGAAATTCAGTGTTTTGCACACATTCTTGTGTGTGTCTGTGCACACAGCTTATGGTTTATCATGTACTATTTATACAGATGTGCAACATACAAGTGTGAATTTTGGGCAAATTTTGCTTATTTTATTTCTATTATATCTTTCCATGCAAGATAAAAATGACAGAAAATGCCTCTACTGCAAATGTAGAATTTACATATGTCAGTTGCTCAAAATAGTGTTGAAGAGAACTATCCACTTTTAAAATTCTTACTTTTTTTTCTTGTGACTTTTGAATAATAACAATTCCTTTCCTAGCACTCTTGTCACAAAAGCTTGGTCTGGCAGGCTAGGAATTATTTCCCCTCTTTCTTGAAAGCCATAGAAAACTAAAATTTGCCTAGAACTTTATCACCTGTGCTGGAATCTCCTTCAAGTTAGTGGAAGTGTTTGTAAGAATAGTAAGAATCAGGAAGAGTTTAGGGGTATTTTAGCAGCTGCTCACAAACAAAATTGCTAATACCTGTGAGGGGTCACAGACTTTGAAAGAAAAGCCCAGTGTTTTAATATTGCATCCATAATCTTTAGGTCTTTAAGTTGCAATGTGTTCTAGTAGGAAATTTAGAGGAAATGCTAAAAAAATTTTGCCGCATATTTGTATCACCTTCCCCGGTTGACTTTAATGTTTTTCATAATTCTTAGAGGGCTTGGGCATAAGTATCAGATGGATTTTAAGAACAGAGAAAACCTTGAAATAATTTTTTTAAAAAAATAGAATATTTCAGAAATGATCATATGTTTGCACATATTAACAGATCTGAAAGTATCAGCTTGAACAGCACAGAAGCAGTACTCCAATTTCCTTATCAGCATAAATTGTGCCTTCAAAATCAGAAAATAGATACTGCGTTAACTGTGATACTGCTTCAAAGACTCTGAATAGAAAAACGATTTATGGTCTTTAACGTAATGTTGCATCTCCTCCTTTTCTGTACTATGAAAACTATTGTAATAACATAATTGGCAGAAAAGTTAATCAGTTGTTGAAAGAAGTGGAAGAATAAATACAAAGAAACTGAAAATCTTAGGGATTAACTAATAATTTAGTCAAGAGCATTTACAGATGCTAGGATAGTGTACTTGTACTTCACACAGAACAGACCAATATTTGAGTATATCTAGTGCCTACTGTTGGAATCTTTGAAGCCAAATGAGCAGTAACATAACATTTGGTAAGCCACAGTCCTGTGATTTACCTGCACAGCAGAGAAAAATGTGTAAAGGTGTGTATGAGCATTGGAAAAAGCTAGAAAGGGCATGGCAGCTGTTTTGGTAAGAAGTTAATGTCACCTGGCTTCATGAAACTGATATGGATCAAGGCTGCAAGAGGTTGTTTCCTTGTCTTATAACAGAGTTCGGATGAAGAGAAATGAGTAATTATTCTTGCACTTGTTGCCACAAAGCCTCTGTGAGGAATAATATGAAACCAAAGCACAACTAGAGAGAAATAATGGCTAGCATTTTCCCAAACTGCTTTTTAAATAAGATCAGAATGTGAGTTAGCAAAAAACCCTTCTTAGTGGCAGTTTTGGTAAAATCACTCTTGGATACTATACTATTTTTCTATTTAGGAAATAATTTTTGAAACAAAAGGGAATTATTCTATACGCTCAACTGGATTTTAAATATAGAGTGAATGTGCACAATTTCTCCATGTCATACAAGCCTATTATGCACTTAGATAACTTTTTCCTAGTAATGCCTTAGACGTAAGTAATTCCTTCAGTAACCAAAATGGTTGTTACTTCTCTGCTAAAAGCTGTGAGCATATTCTGTAACAATTAAAACTGAGGAAAGCGTAGTTTACTTCCTGATGTAGTGGTGCAATCTCAGCTGCCCTCATGAGAGCAGAATTCCAAATGTTCCTGTTTTGCTGTATGGAGTGGTGCTGTAATTGTTGAAAAACAAGGATATGATTCGGCTATATGATAATGTTGTATCTGTTGAAGTACTTTCACTGTGGCTGTAGTGATGTGTATACAGTATAAAGGAAACTATAATATGGATTGCAGTCTTTAACTGCATTCATATTGCTTAAGTGAGTGCTGGAAATGCTTAGATTTGAGGATATAATAACGGCATCTTGAATCCCATGTGAGAGGGGCATTAGCTAGTATCTAAAGCAGCATATAAGGAAACGTAGCCAATGATTTGAACCTGCCATTCATAGGATCGTTTAGGTTGGAAAGGACCTTTTAAGATCACTGAGTCCAACCATAAACCTAACACTGTCAAGTCCACCACTAAACCACTCCCTCAGCATCACATCTATGTGCCTTTTAAATACCTTCAGGGATGGTGACTCAACCACTTCCTGGGCAGCCTTTTCAGCTCTAGTCATGGATACAGAGTGTATATAGAGGGGAAGAAGAAAAACCCATCTGTGGAAGTGTTTCTAGATGTTCATCTCTGGTGTTTGTCCCACTGTTCCATAGGGCTGTTTTTATAGGACACTAAAAGCTTAAGCTTAGATTCACTAAAAACAGAGAATGTGAGAACAACTTTAGTTGTGCTTGTTCCCATATTTTTGGTATTACTTCAGAAAATGTTCTACCAAGGTTGAATATGCATGTGTTCAAATTTCTCGAACATGTTCATGACTGATTTGGGGGCTGATCCTGGATTCTTTCCACACCTAATTATTCCATCAAATGCTGTAGATATTCTGGTTGTGGATTATCTTGTTTTAAATTGTCACTACAGGTCATTTAGATGATTTTAAATGCCCTAGTAAGCAGTTGATCAAGAACAGAAAGCTTCTCGGGTACTAGCTATAACTGAGACTTGTGGCAGAAGAGGAATTCCAAACATGAATTTCTTTTCTGTTCCGAAACTCTCTGTGGCCACTTCTATTTTCCTAATCTGCTTAGCCTGCAAATGGGGGGGGGGGGGGGTGTATTTATTTTTTTTTTACAAGATGTAGCAAAACATGGCCTTGATTTTAGATAACGATGCTGACGTATTATTATAATAGAAATTTTTAATCAAGGTTATAGTAAAGTTAGCAACTCCATCTTTATGATAAGAAAAATAGAGATGATGATTCCTGGTTTCCTAGAATCCTACTTTGTTGGAGAAGGACTGGAGGGGCTAACATGGTCTTAGAAGTATGGCGAAAACTATCTTCTTTCTCTTCTGGGCATGTAGAGTTGAACATTCACTTTGCTTTGTGGTCTAGGTTTATTACTAAATGCTCAAGCAAGCCTGGAGGCATTTCCTAAATGAGGCTGCGACTGTATAGCTTTAAAACCCAATTAGCTGTCTCTTCTGTTTTCTGCATACTGCATCAATTATAATGAAGTTTACTTGACTATGTGAGAAAGGGAAGGTGTGGGAGTCCCCATAACAAGCCCCTTCTTTTCACATAGTGCAGTGGAGCAGCTGCATCTTATGTGGCCCTTTGGCAGCAGCAGATATATCTCCAGAACATTAACATGTAAATCGTGCTTAAAGGGGCGATGCTGGGGAAGAAAATCATTCAACAGCATAGAAGTGAGCGAGTTAGCTTCTGCTACCTGGCATGAGGCTCCTTCAGAGTAGAAAGAATACCAAACTAGGCTGTGCTTTGTGTAATATCAACATGATAGGTTGGCACAGTATGTTTCTTCTACACAGTCATCTTCTGATGCTTACGGTCTTCTGCAAAATTCAAACTTGAGAGAAAGAAATCCTATCACAACTATTACTAATATCAAAGAAAGCATTCTAAGAGAATTGCTATTTGCAAGAATAAGAACAGATTAGAGCATATTTAACAAAGCAGTAGAACTTATATATTATTTTTAAAAGTAACAAAAATGAATACAGAACACCTAATAACTGCCTTAAGGACAAACCCCTTTATTAGGGTTTCAGCAGAAGAAAATACTTGGCCTGTTTTGAAGAGCAGTATTTTTATAACAGGCTTTTGTTGGATCACTATCTTCTCTCTCTCTTCTCTGTTTGATCTAACAGTCCAACTGTGTTAATTTAACAAATTAATATAATGCATTAAGCTTGTAACATGATTAAAGGTATTACTAGAACTTTATAGAATGAATTTTTTTCTTATTTTGTTCAGAGATTTTCCCTGCAATTGCAGATGTACATGAAACTGTACATGTCATTGAATTATTTTTTTTCCACATTTTTTTCCCTGTGGGTAAAATGCAGGATGTTTTGAAGAAATATGTTTTTCAATGGACATTTTTCTAGGAAGGTGTTTTGCATGAGGAGAAGAAAAAAGACCCCTTGCTGTCCCAGAACGGTTGATAGCCTCATGTTTTTGGTGTGCCTCTGGCATGTCAGGGCTCTGTTGTTTTTGGAGAAGGGCCTGGAAACCTGGTTTTCCAATACTCTGTGTGAAAGACTTAACGATCAGACTACTATCTGTCTGAAAAGGGATCATGCTGCCTAGTTTTTGTCTTCCTCTTTCCTTTGCTATGAACTCCTTTCCCCAAAAGAAAAATAAAATAATTTAGACATACCTCTCTTTAGCACAGAATTAAAAAATTCAAAATTTCTTTTTATCTGAGATATTACTTTCTAATCAGTCTTAATAGTAATGCATAGATCCATTCTTCATGTTGTCTAGTAAAGAAAAACCTATAATGATATAGCATTTTCCCTTAGTGAAACTGTACATGTATGGGGAGAAAGGTGCTGTAGCTGGCACAAGAGCTCTGTTTAGAGCAATGGAAAATGATTGTATTCATTCCACCGAGTCTTGCAAACAAGCATCTTGCTGTATGTGTACTTGTCCATATACTTAATATTTTGCTTTATGAATAGTTAGTTCTGGAAACAGAACTGATGTTGACAATGTGAGGGCAGCTTTAAAAAAAATAAAACCAAACAGAAAAAAACAAGTATGGGGAAAAAATCCTGTTCATAAAGCCAAAGTGACTCTTTATGGCAGAATAAAAATAATCAATCTGATAAATCTAAATCCCTCTTTTCCATTCACATAAGAACATGCAAAAACTTTAGCTTAATTTTATTGGCTATTACAGTATCTCGTTTGAAGTACAAATTCTAACTGAAATCAGTAAAGTGCCTTCCAAATTTCAGCATGCGTGCTAAAATATTACAGATTTTTATTTACGTACTTGAACACAGGTATGTCTGATTTTCTTTAAAGCTTCTATCAGTGGGGAAAGAAATGTGATGACTGGATCATGTTCACATAGGATGCACCTCATTTTTAGTACTTATTATTTTAATGATCACCACTTAAATGTGTTTTTGTGAGTGCTGCTGAATCATTACTTTGCTAAAAGGAACAGATATTGCCGTCCATCTCCAGATGGGTTCCCACCTGTTTAAAGATTGGTGCTTTTCTCCTTTATTTTTTAGGAAAGATCACTTTCAATTAGATTTTACTTTCTGGATAAGCTGCTCTTCATTTTTAATTCAAGGGAACAAGATGGGGTAGCATTTGGGGTAGATTTGATCTCTTTGAAATATTTCAGTCTGTCTTTAAAAACTCACAGTACTGTAACTTTCTCTTGAAAGGCTGCTGTGACATTCAGATGTTTGTTGGCTGGACTTGAAAGTGTGCTTTGGGTACTGTTTAGAAAAATCTAGTGCCCCATAAGTGCAATACACAATACAAGGAAGTAATGCTCAAGACCTGTTGTGTGTGGATTGCTGCAAACTGCTTTTCTCTTAATGCTTTCAGCTTGCTGACCTGGGGAAAAGGTTGAAAGGTTTTTTTCTACATTTTATTCCCGTTATCTATGTGAAATTCTTCATTTTGTATTCTTTTTGGTTTTGCTTTGACCTGTTTTTACAGGTTTTTAGTGCTGCCTGTTTAACAAATCTGCAGTGAACAGCTGCACTACTGAGTTCCTGCGGATGATGTGAGCCAGTGTGATTTTTATAACTGCTTCTCTGATGTTCAGTTATGGAAGCCTTGATTTAGGAAAAAGAAATCATATTCAGTCATGGATAGATTCAAATATCTTGACCTAGACAAAAATGGTATGGTGTTTTCTGGCACTCTCTACTGAGCTGTCTCAGATGGTT
Source organism: Podargus strigoides (assembly GCA_028020825.1). Classification (NCBI taxonomy): domain Eukaryota; kingdom Metazoa; phylum Chordata; class Aves; order Caprimulgiformes; family Podargidae; genus Podargus; species Podargus strigoides. The sequence goes on along the minus strand of CM051627.1, from coordinate 23,373,854 downwards.
TTCTTCTGTGGCTCCTGAACATGTCAGATAAAGTTTAGAGCCATTCAGTAATTGCATGTTCCAAGTTTCCTCTCATACCTACAGCAATCCTGTTAATCTTACTTCTTTTAAAGCTCTGAGTTAATAAATATAATCAGATAAAAGGGCTGCGTACTTTGGATTTCTGCTCTGTAAAAGTCTATTAAATACAGTATTACTAGCGACTGACTTCTGAGCTTAGTTTTACTGAGGGTTTTAGTGGGCTGTTAACAACTACAGGTACGGCTTTTTTGACTTCCTGATGTGGGGGGAATTTTTCTTATCAGATCACCTCTGTTTTCCTGATACCTTCATGTATGAACTTGTCATAAAGGAGTGCCATCTCTAACGATATTTTCTTTATTATGAGTTCAAAATACCCATTAATCTGAAAATGATTTTAGAAAGTATATTCCACTGGTGAAATAGTGGCCATGACACTATTCTTTTGTATCTGTACTATGTATTTGTCATATATTTAAAATTCATATTTGAATTCCTTTTCAAGATAAATTTCAGAAAGACAAAACTTAAACAGACCTGTATCAGGGAATGAAGTTGGATGTTAGGGCTGTTTCATAGCGTGTGTTTGGAGGGGGGAATTAAACTATACCGGCAGTCTTTCACATGGGTACAGTCGTTTGCAGGACTTGATATCTTACTTCATATAAGATTCAGCTGGGTTTAATGTTCTCCTTGTTCTGGAAAAGTAAAATCTTTTCTGTGGTGTGTCCTAGACTACTTTCTCACTTCTCCCACCTCTACCATCAAAGCACTGTATTGTATGTAAATATGCATGGCTTTTTGTTTTTTTTATGGCATTTTCTATATAGTGCTTCCAAATTTGTTGAGTCTGAAATGTAATCAATGATATACAATGCATTTTTTTATAGACTGAGATTGAAAAGGAAATAAACAACAAAATCAGCACTGCTGGTCAAGAGTCACAATGAGGTGTTTTCCAGGAAAAGAATAGTAACAGTAAAGCCAGGACTCAGTCTTACTCTCAAAAGGAGAGATCACTGCATTGTCTTTGTCCCTTATGCCCCATCAAGAAACCTTGGCTGCAAGCCCCTCTATTTTCGGGGGAATTAGAAATGTAAAGATTTAATATAAATTCTTTAAAAGTAATCTTCTAGCTTTTTTCCTTGCCGAGATAGAATGGAAACCATTAAACTAATGGTAAATGTCATCTAACCGCTAGACTTGAAAGAACCAGCAGCTGGCTTCTGCTTATGAAGCAGAGAAACTGTGTGGGAGGAAATGTAAAGAACCTCCTCAAATACCCTCTCTAACAGAGGGAGGGTGAGGAGGCTGTACTGAATATCATTTTCAACCTTTAGATTTCTTTTGCTGTTCTCTCATAGACTAGTATGAAAATGCAAAAAGGCAATTGACTTGTTTCAGGTAAAGGCATCAGACAAGCCCCATGCCACCTAAAATTAATTTCTGGTAAGAAATGGGGTGCTTAATTTGCCTGTGTAAATTTTGTGTCTGTTAAAGATTCATGGTATGAATCTCATAAATATTCTTGAAATGTATTTAATGAATAATTGTTTGCAAAGAGCTTAGAGTGTGCCTCAAATCAGATGCAATGTTTCAATGCAGCAATATTATTAACAACATCATTAGAGTAGTACTGAAACAGCAGCACTTAAAAAATGGCATCTATCACAAATCTGAAATGATGGGTTTGTTTTGAGTACAAATAAACATAGGGGAAATAGATCGGGTGATATTCATTCATGATGTATAAACAGATCAAAAATAGTCCACAGGTTTATGCTAATATAAATTGAAACAAATTCTAGGTTGGCAACACTGACCTACAAGCTATCTAAGCAAGGCAACTAATATTTCTTGTACTTCTAATAAGAAGTCTATACCTGTCAAGGAAGGACAAAGGGTTGGTTTGGGGTGGTTTTGTTGTTTAAGTAACTTATTTTTGCAATCATTCCTTGATCCTTCATCACTTTCTGGTATGGAAGGCAATATATAGCCTCATTAGTTCATGACACAATGATTTTTAACTTTTTTTTTAAAGATTCAGGGTAAACACACTAGAAACTGAGGAAAGAGAAAAGATTTTTCTGAAAATAGTCTATTTTAAGACTTAACCAATGTATCTGAAAAATGTGGTAGCAATCTGTCTGGTTTTTAATCATATAACTTTCTGTATTTAGATATTGATTTTACCAAGCAGATGAAACTGCTCTCAAGGAATGATAAATATTGTTCAGGATGGGAAGATTGGGTTTACATGTTTAATGGACAACTCTCATACAAAAAAAAAAAAAAAAAAAAAGAGTAGAAATGTAACTCTGTTGTTTCACCTGCTCTTCTTTTAGAAACATCCTTTCTTGTTTGCTGACAACTCCCACTATGGAGCACTTGTCCACAGTCCTGGGAATTACTACTAACTCCCCAAGACGGGGGTGGGAAATTAGAACTGGTGAGCAAGGGCTGGAAGGGTACCAGCTGGAGGATATTTGTGACAGATAAGAATAACAGGAAGAGAGAGAGAGAAAAATAAATGGTCAGCACTTTTGGCTTTTTAAAAATGGGGTGCAGATGACTTGCTGTTAAATTTTATTTTTTTTTTTGCAACGTCTTGTTTCCAGACTGCTGGCTTAGTCAGCCACATCTTTAATTTGCCTGGTCCACAACAGCTGCTTCTGCTGCTACCACAGAAAGAAAACTTATAGTTTCCAAGCCCTCATTTCATCCCTTCTACCTATAATCCTCAAATTCCAGTCTGTCTGACCGCTTGACTAGTCTTTTTTTAATTAGCAGATATTTTGGGGGGCCCTTAAGTATGTTTTGCATATACAGAGACACTGAACAACCTTGGAAACTCTTGATGAGATGAAAAACATCCTGCTGGGAAAATAAAATGGCATGTAGTGCCTAGTATAATGATTTCCATACTTGGGTTTTTCATGTGCTGTAATAGGAAGCATTATTTACCTGGGCTTCTGTTCTTATGAAAATAAGATAAAAATATGTGTAGCCATTTAAAAACTTGTCTGCTTAATTCAGTCTCTATCTTGTTTTGTTGATTCCTCTGAAGAAGGTTTGACATGAAATAGACAGAAAGCCCAAGATAAAAACTAGCATCAAATATTTCTGTGCAATCTGTGGTTTGGATGTACTTACTTGATTTGTCAAAATGAGGTAGGTGAAGTTTCATAACAGTCTTTTCTCTTGTACATGAGACCACTGTGCAACCTGATCACCTGGCTGTGATGGCACATTGTTAATGAAGTGCTAATAAACAACATAATTCGGGAAGGTACATTCTTCTGTAGAAGGTAATAGCTCTCACTGCTGCAAGTATCTTAATGTAATCAAAGAAAACAGCTTGTTTTAATCATCTACTAATTGTATGGCACAACCAACTAATCTCTGGGATGTACCTTGGAGACCCAATAACGTGTTTCATCGACTTCTGGGGAATCGACACAGATGATGATGTTGGTCAAATTGCCCTCAGTTCACTTCATTTGCTGGTCTGCAGCTCTGTGGAGATTTGTCTAGAAGAAGAGAAATAAAAGATTTTGTGTGATAGCTTAGGATATGCTCAATAGGTCAGCTGATAATTGGTCTTGACATTACCCAAGGGAAAATCGCTACTGTCACTATAAAGATCTGTGTGGTTTTGTACCAATTCTTTTTTTTTTTTTTTAATTTTCAGGTAAGATATATTGTCTTTCAGGTTAGCTCTGGGTGAAATTAGATTATTCAGATTATTAAACAGAGACACAATACTGTGAGTAAGTCTTACATTTTCAATAATTTAAACATTATAAATACATAGATCTATGGTATGTTCTTTCATGCTGTTCTGGTTTACTGTTCTTGTGAGATTATTCAGACATATAAAATAATTGCCAGAGAACAAGCTCCAGGCTTATTTTTCAGTGTTGTGGATAACTGATAAGATCCTTCTCTGAAAACTCAAATATTAAACCTGTGTACATCGGTCTTTTTCTGTAGTATAGCTTTGAATTAATTTTCTGTCTTGAAGAAAAATAATCCTACTTAAATACTCAAATACAGGTCTGACTAATAGACTGATCTTTACTGGTGCTATGCACCAATCCTGATGAAATCTGTAAAAGTCCTGCAGTTTTTCAATAGTTCTGAAAATATTTCCATCCTCAGTCTGCAATGTTCAAAAGCAGCTGAGGAACTACATAAACAACTATCCCCTGTCCTTGAAGTGCAGTGGCTTAAGTGATGGGATTCCCAAAGTCTTCTAAATTCTTGGCATTCAGGACTGAAAATGCCAGGACTCAAGTAACAAATATTTGAGTTGCTTGTTAAAGCCACTTTATTAAATTGGACTCATCTGAATAAGTCTAGTATCAGGTATGGTATATTAAATCTTAGAAAAAATATTTTCAAATCTATACTTTTCCATGGTCTAATGATTACCTTTTCAAGAGCTTGTGGTCTGCAAAATACTGTAATTTGAGCATTTGCTCAAAAAGACTGGTCTGTAGTGTTAACCTTCATGCTGTTTCATGGAAGACATTTTGAGAATTTTGAATCCATCTTGTGTTACACCTTTTCCATTACGATTAATGGAAGAACACGCAAGTTTGAATTCTTCAAATAGCTTTGAAAAATCTCCCACTTGTTATTTGTCTATTTTATAGGACATGAAAAAAACCTCTGTCACCCCTTAGGGAATTAAAGCACAGTGCTTTAATTACATAATGCCCATTAATGCTAATAAATTTTATGCTAAAGACCTATGCTGTACCAGTGCCAACTAAAACATAAGTCTCCTTCCTTTTCAAACCCTGTGCCACGTATTGCCTGGACATGCGGTCATTAAAATGAACTCGATTGCAACGACAGACATTAGACAAAAATGCAAGATTTATTTTTGACTTTCAACAGACTTTAAAGGTTGGAATAATTCTAGTAATTAATTTTCAAGTAATCTTTAAAAGCATTCAGATAGGAGTAGTGTTAACCGAGTGAGGGATCAGTCTGCTGTATATGTGAAATCAAGTAGTAATATTTTTCAGCTGCTGCAGTGTTTCTACAATCTGATATGACTTGATTTTTCTCCCAAAAGATTCCTTTGAAATGTTAGTCTGAAGAATGAGTTTACCAGCCGTATAGGAGAAAGTACGTTCGTAACTCTTTATTCACAAATCTTGCTTCTTATTTCATTCTCTGCTCTGTATCTCTCACCAAGTCAATAACTGCAGCCCTTTTTTAAAGAAAAAATAAAATAAAAATATAGCTCTGCTGTTTCGTAGTCTTTCCTGAGTTTGATCGCAGAACTAAGTCTCCTCCTTTTGCAGTGTTTCTGGAAATCAGGCAATCAAATCACTCTTGATTCATGTGTTAAAGTGCAGCAGTGGTACATTCTATGGGTGGAGTACAACAGGAGGCTGGGATCCACTTTATGAGAATTTGAAGGAAAAGAAAAGTATCAGTAAGGGGATCAAACTGATAAATGCAGACTTTTTTTCACGTCTCTGTAGTGATCCAACATTTAGTACTCCTCTGTGCTAACGAAATAAAAGCATGATGGTGGTTTGGTCTGGTTAAGAATAGAGACCAAAGGGAAATAGCTGTGTATGAGGAGGATGGCATTTTATGAGAGCAGGTGAGAGGATTTTGTAGCAGCAGAAACATGAGATGAGGAGGGGGTGAGTGATGGTTGGATGGTAAAATGCATAAAATGAACAAAAGGCATTTAAATACTGTCTGGCTATGAAGACTTAGGAAATGCCTGGACTTAGCCAGTGGGTGGATATTGGGATCAGCCAAAGGGATGTGGAGGAATTGAATGAAAAATAAATTTAATGGAAAAGAAATGCAAACATAACTAAATGTGTAATATTTGAGGTTTATTCTTGTGTTCCCTGTCTTTCATCTCAGATGGAATAAGGTGAACAGGGTTGTTTCTCGCACAACCTTTATTTTTTCATATACTGTTCTTGACTATCCCAATCTTTATATAATGACCAATATTGATCTCCTGAAGTGGTTTTATTAGTTAGTCAAAGGATTACCAGCCCTTTCTTTCTTAAGCCTATCATCAGAGCAGTCTCCAGGAGCAGACAGAAGGGAAGAGCGAAGGCTGTGAGATAACACATGGGTTCAGAGTGAGAACTGTGCTAAATCCTCATAGCCTTGGGTCTCAGTGGGCAGGGAAGATGTCATGGTGTGTGGCTGGGCTGAAGGGAGGGGGAACATGAGGGTAGAGAGCTGGGCTTGGGGTCTGCAATGCTTTCTGCAGGACAGGGGGCCCCTGGAGTCCTCTTGTAGAGAGCTCTCCACAGTTGTATTTTATCTTCGATCACAAACCTGTCAATTCAGGGCATTAATCACATTTTTAGTATTTTCATTACGTAACGTTTTCTATGTTCTGTTTATACTGAGTTAGTGTTTCTGCTGAAAGGCTGGAAGACTTTGGCTGAAATTGGGTGGCTCTGCTGCCAGATACATAGAAGCAGCCTCATATAAAAGAAAAAAGGGCTATTATAAGCAGAGAGTTTGTAAGAATGCTACATGTTGATGAGCAATAATTATCAGAGCTGGAAGCATTTTGAAAACCTCACTGATGACTAAGCCTCCATTTTACACCTCTACTTCACAAATTCCCAGTCTGGTGGGAGCATGTGTTATTTTTAACAGTAGCTACTTCTACCACTGAGTCCTAATGGATTGGAATCACACTTCAAACAATTGATAATTTTTAATCTTATATGCTGCTGTTGTAAATATATTTTATTTTTAAATTAGTGAGAAACTTGAATCTTACCGTAAGTGGCACTTTTCCCCAACTTTCTGTCTAGTGTCAAGGAGAAATCGCGTTCTTCCTATTTTGCTCCGCTTACCTGGGTTCACCTCGCTGCTGATCTCCCTGCTCACAGGCAGACCTGTCCCAGCTCAGTGATGAGTGCCAGTCACAATAGTGTAACAAGCCAAAAGTAGTAAATTTGCCATGAAAAGCTTGCAAACTTGGAAATGCTTAGGTACCAGGGTTTTAAACTCATTGCAACTTTATTAATGATACCCTGGGGGAAGAATCTTTTAATAGTAAACATATTCAAACAAATTTGAGCTAAAGAAGCTGGATTTACTTTGTTTTGGTTGCATGCATACTACAGCATTATCAGGAGATGATTTACAGCAACAGCGGTGAGCTCTTAGCTTGGATCATGTTGAACTGAAGGTTCTCCATGACTGAAAATGTTTTTCCAGCTTTATGGGAGCTTCCTCCCTCCTACCCCCTTGTAGCACTTTGCAGTTTGAAAAGAACCATGTGTTAAATGTCATTTGTTGAGCTTAGTGAATAATCAAATATGATTTCATTTTTTCTTGAAACTTTCATTCCTGCTCTGCTTTTGAAATGATACACGTGCCAGTATGCTATTCTTCTCCCTGGTAGTTTCTACATGAAATTTATTTTCCCTGAGAAAATGGAATCTTTGTGTCTTTGTCTCCTCACTAGCTTTCAGGCATGTTTTGGCAGGAGCTCTGACTGTCGAGGCACTGGAGAGGAGGGGCCTTGCACTCATTTGTCAGCTTTTCTTGCATCTGTAATTTTTGTCCACTCAGCAGTACTGGAGGGGCTTAGAAAAGGGGGAGAGCTCATAGCTGTTGAAAGTCAAACTCTTGAAATAACCACTGGACCGTAACAGTTTGGGAAAGGTGTGTGTGTGGGGAGAAACTACAAATATTTTGGCTGAAAATAGCTTTAGGTTTAAGGTTTTAGCAGCTCTCCATTTCACGTAATTGCATGCCTTTCCCCCCATATATCTGTACAGGCAATGGTACTGTGTTTATAGACTTGTTTATTGCGTGTTGATAAACTGGCTTTTTTTTTAATGGTGCAGAAAATTATTTCACTAGTGTTCAAGACCAGGTTGTTTCCAACCAACAACTTAATTTAAAACATTTCAAGTCTTCTCTGTTTTGTCCTAATACTCTGCTACAATATGTGTGCGCTTTCATCTCTTTGTGTAATGTAACCAAACAGAAATTAGTTATTTTTTTTATTAGAAGACAGATCCCTTCATACTAAAGAAAGCATTTTTCCTCTTCAGCTTTTTATGGAATATTAATGTTGATCTCTCCTCCTTGTTTCAGTAGGCTATTTAAGCTCAGAGCTCATACTGCGAGCTGTTAATTAATCAGTGTGACAGATGAAGAAAGTATCCAACTATGAAAGAAAACCTTACTTCAGTGACTAACAATAAGGATGTGAGCCTGAGTGATTTAAAGGATTTTTATTTTTTTTGGGAATGTGTGATACAGAGTCTTAAGCTGTTTGAGGCAGCAATGGTTTTTTCTCTGTGTCTGCACAAACATTAAAGGGCTCATCAATATTTTGTCTTGAAAAGTCTAGACAGGAGTTAAAAGAGCCTCTCCTCCAGTTGGAAGAGATCCTGTTTCCCATAATTAATAACAGGAAGCAAGTAAATAAGGCTTTACTGACAAATGAAACTTCAACAGTAACATGTACTCAGAAACATTAGCTCCTAGCTGAGAAATGTAGCTGATGTCTATTGGTTTTAGTGTACAGGAAAAGATTGCTGTGGAAGCACATTAAAGTTTTGCTCGAGTCTAATTCAGATATGCGATAGCGGACTAAAAGTCCAAAAGTAACAATAATACGTTTTAATTAAGAGTGATTTCTGACCTTTGTTTTACATCTGTGTTATATTCCAAGAACCCTTCCCTTGTCATTATTTGAAGCTCTTTGAACTCAAAAGGAGATTTTAATGTTTACTTAAAAGCTACCACAAGGCATTTCAGACATTTCCTGGAACAAACTGTATATATGTATTTTAAGAAGATAAGAAATTAAAAGGAAACCTGAGGAAAGCTTTTAATTTTCTTCCTTTTTGAAGATTGTATTTTCCCTTCAAAGATAACTTTTGGGAAAGTAGTTGGAAACCCTTCTCTCCCCCTCCCCAATTCCTCTCATTAAAATCAGTTAAACAACAAAAGGGGAGTTAGATCCCCGTCTCTCTGTACCAGTGTAAAACCAGAGCAGTGTTATTTATCTCACTGAGCTGTTAAGGTCATCTCAGTAACTCCACATTGCAGTGACAAAAATTCAGTCTTGCCCTTGCCTGTCATACTTATGATTTTCTTTGGGTTTTGGGTTACATAGAATGGGGAGGTTGAAAGGGGGGAAAGGAGGAGGTTTCTGTGTATGTGACTGGGGAGGAGAGGTGGTTGTTTTCCTGAGGAGCAGCGATGACTGAATGCAATATTCAGAAGCATCGGAAAGCACATTTAACTCCCTGTTTGTGCTGGACCTGAAGTCTGAGCTTGTTGAATTATGGGTTCATCATCTGACATGTCAACTATATGATACAACCATGTAATACAGACTGTATGTCATCTTAGTGCTGACCTTGAAAAGGGAAGAAAAGTGAATTTGTTTCACTGATTCTTAGATACACTAGACAGTAAAATCCTGCTTTAGCTATTTAATTTACAGTTACCTACTAAATTTTTTTTTTTTTTTTCCCTGTAGAATCCCCAACAGCTCATCTACTAAAAATGACAAGATAGGCCAAAATAAGTCTGCTTGTAGAGCTAATGTTTTTCTTTTTCTGTACGTTTTAGAAGATTAACAGCCGTTGCTGTACGGGAGCATGGTGATGAATACTAAATAGTCCGTCCATAAGGCATTTTGGAAGGTATTCAGTAAATTCAAAGAAGATATCCCAACATTGTATCCCATAACTTTGTTTATTTTTTCCCCTGACTGTCACTATTACTCTGAAAGGAAGAAAACTAGATCCAAAGAGAAGAGACAGTATTTACAATACCTTGTCAGGTTAAAATCTTTACTGGCAGATATTTTTTTATCGTTGACTGATTAAATAAGACTTGAGCACGTGTACCAAACTTTAAGCATAGGCTTTTTCCGTTCAACTGAATGAGATTATGTATTTCCATAGTTCATAACTGTACTTCTGTTATTTTCTAAATGCATTTCCCTCTCCTGCAAAGTACTGAGCTCTGTCACCTTGAATCATACATGCCAGTGTCCAGCTAGACGTGCAGCTTTTCAATGAGACAGCTTAAGGAATATGGTGTTACGTGTCACAAGTGCTTGGGTTCTTACTGCAAATAAGTATTTCAATGTCACTTCAAATTACTATTGTAATAGGGAAAAGTCAGAAAACATTTGAAAGTATGCTTTCAGGGTAACTGCAAGATATTATGTCAAGTTTCTTCTCTGGCTCAGAGCTGTAATAACTAGTAAGTTCCTGAGGGAAGTTTATAGTGGACAAAGTGCATTTTCTTTACCACAGGAAAAAAGTTACATTGCACAGCAAAGCTTTGAAGAGAATTGTGTGAATTTTTCAGTTATTTGGGACCTTTGAAAATTGGGTATTTTTATGCTGTACATAGTAGACCTAGGGTTAGATTTTTTTCTAATTAAAAAGAAAATAATACACAAGCCTTTTCAACAAACAATTCAAGTATCTTCAACTGCACATCCCAGAGAGAATTTTCATATCAAGCTTAATCTTTGTATTCAGCTTTAGATGTGCTTTTTGCATAACTAAGGAGGAAATTTTCATGTTTAGGGTGCTGTTTTTGAAAGTTGATCCATCAGTGGACAGTTTGCATTCTTTGCATTGTCAGATTACACATTACTGGTGTTGTGTGCACCGGTACATGTTCATTGATTAAATACATATTTCAGAGAGATTAACAAGTATAATAAAGAGTAGAATCGTGTAAGCATAAGATAAGATTCCTGATGTAGACCCAGGATGTAGACTCAGTTTAATCTAAAAGATGCTGATATGAAAAACTACAGTCCTAATAAGACTGGGTATTGGTAGCAGAATTCTGTTGTCTTAAACATTATAGGTACATAGTTTCCAAGTGAAACTCTCTGGATAACTAGCAGTTTCCAGGATATTACTTAGATTTCCTCTTTATTTTATGTGGTATTGGAAACATCTTGTGCCTTTTTCCAACAGGATGAAGGATGGTTTTTTTACAGGGTATTATCCAAAGTCTCAAGGTTCAAAGTAACTGTAGGTACTCTGATTATACCACACCTTTTAACACAATATTTCTTCTTGTCTTCTAGGAATAACTGCTTTCAGCATATTTTCCTTTGTGTATGTTTGTGTTTGGACTTGATGTATTCCTTCTCCATAATTTTAAAATATTTTTGATTGTCTAATTTACTCAAGGGTGAAGACAGGCTTATTTCTGATTCTGCAGTAGGCTCCTTATAAGAAATCTAACTAGAATAAAAGTGAAGGAAAATGTATTTGCATTAAGTTTCAAATATTAAAGTTTCTAATTACATTCCGTTCTATTAAGTATTCTAAGCATTTATAGTGCTTCACCAGTAGGAACTGGTTTGCAAATCCCTTTAATTCACAGAAATTGGGAAGCTCTTCTTACTTCTTTTAAGCAACAACCTAATTTTGGCATGTAATTTAAAGAAGATATTCCCAATCATCCTCCTTTTAAATGAAATAATCATTGTATAGGTGAAAATACTATAAACTAGTGTGAATGTGTAAAAGTAGTGCATGCAGATGGATTATGACTTCAAGAATTTGCCTGAAATGTTACTTTTACTGCCACTAATATTGACCAGCTCTTGGAAAGTTCACCCTACTGTGTGCCATAGCTCTCCAGGATGCCAGTAAGCAGTGTAAAAGAAAAAAATGTTCCAGCTATCAGTTAGGTAGTAAAAACTGTGGATTGTCAGTAGGATGTGAGAGTTCAGGCATTTAATTTTTAAAGGTATTCACTTTAGAGATACAATTTAAAAAAAAAAAAAAAAAGAGAGAGAAAGCTTTAAACTTTTGGTTTCTTGTTTGCAAAATATGGCACAGAAGACACCTGATAACATTAAAAGATTTAAAAAAAGATATTTTCTATAGAGCGGCAGATACTTATTGGTGCATTTATTTCAGCAGAAAGAGCTAGCTGATACTGTAGAGAATCCTGGCTTTCTGAAGTCATACATTCTCTGTCATACAACCTAGAAGGGACTGAGAAGGAGGGTCAATGCTATGGGAGTCCTCACTGTGCTCTCTCTACCACGGCAGTCAGTAGTAGTGTCAAAAAAGAGAAAAATGCCAATATTCCAAATGATAATTCTGGAAGGAAAGACTTTTGCTTTATGTACAACAATAATTTAAAAATAAAATTAAAAGTTCTTGTGATACCCATTTTGACCATCAGAGACTCAAACTAACATGCACTGCTGTCAATCAGAGGAGGAGGTAATAATATATAGTAAGGTGCTACGTCTTTTTTAGGCAGCAGAGGAGTAAGACAATACCTGCTGCTGCTATTGGGGTTTTTTTATGTCATGCTTTAAGCTCAGACTCATTAAATCAACGTGTATGATGTTCTTACTCCTTTAAACACAACTATCTGTCTTCTCTTGAAAAGCTGGGAGATGAGAATGTGTGATGATGAAACTGGATTTTTTTTGTCTGCTGAAATGTTCTCATGAAGATTTTCATAACTGCCTTGGGCAGCTTCTTTCCAGAAGAATTATTGCTCCCAGGTAGCCTAAATATAATGTGATCAGTTAAATAAGTGTGCTTTTGTTTTTATAGTAAAACATCTGGGGAGACAGAATAAAGGTCAAGGACACTTTCTTCTTCCGCTGCTTATTTTCCTGAATGGGGATAACTTTCCATTCTCACAAACGTTCTCTTTTGTAAGTAGCCAGCGTTTTTGCTTTTTTGAAAGTTCTCATCTTTTATTAGCTTCTGTAAGTGACATAGGTGTAGTAGAAGCCTTCATTTATGACACAGGAAGGAAGTTTTATTAAATAAGAAAACCACAGATATCACACTTTTTTTATGCCAAGCTCTGTACAATATTTTTTCCTTGAGTAAAGTTAGTATAGGAAGTGGGACTGATATGGCAAGCTTGTTTCATGACTCCTTGAATCATACTATTCAATAAGAAACTTCTAGTAAATAATTTTCTTCATAGTATGTCAAGTGATATTTTGGTAAATGCAATGAGCCTTGCTTTTGAGTAGTGTGGTACAGAACACTTTCATTCTACTAATTAACATATATAGTAATACCATGTAAATGCTCCATGCCTTTAAGTTAAGACATGAAATACTTTTCAGTGTTTCTTCTCCATCTTGTTTCACTTCTAGAATTTAAATCTGCTTTCCACTTGCAATAAGGTCGTAACTGGGAGGGGAACAAAAACCTTTGGGGGCATATATTGTTGTACACTGACTCTTGGTTGATTGAAAGAATTTGGCCTTTGATTTTGTTCCTCCACCACAAGTTGCTCTGATAATAATGGCAGAACAGCGCATGCCTTGACAAATGTTATTGCTACTGCAGATACTATAGCCTACTGTAGTGACATTGGTTCATTTAAGAGGTTTTAACAGTATATTTTAATTCTTTTAACTAGAAAAATAGTTGTAAATAATTATGTATTCAGAAAAGACATTGTACCTCATGACACTGAGTTCTGACATTGCAGAAGAATGACTCTTTTGCATGTTTCTAGCAAAATTTGTCTCTGCAAACATGAGTGCTTCTTAGCTGCAGCCTGCGCTATTCCTTTTATTACTTTATTTGATTGAGTGTTAACAGCATTTTTCCCCTCAGATGTGTAATTATATCTTTTTAATCATTATCACTTTAAGATTGTTATACTGATCCTTCTGCCTTTAAGTGCATAAACAACCTTCTATAAAAATCTATGTCAAAAAAAACATCCTAAATAACCAGAATGATTTGAAGTATATAAAAAGTAGAGTGTATTTAAGTTTTACTGTTGTGGGTTTTATTTTGTTGGGTTTGTGTGTTTTTAATCTGGAGATGTCTAACTTTGAGGCTCCCATCAAATCAAATTTGAGCCCAGAAGAAATTTTAGTCAATCTCCACCTTTTATTCCCAAGCACAGTGTCATATGCTTGGCTTGCACTTGATAGAGGAAAATACGTATTTTTAAAAATATTTGCATAGCTCTCTTTTAATCATAGAGACCTTTCTAATTTTATGGGGCTTTGTCTGTCATTGAGAAATGACAGTCTTTTGGACAATATTTTTTATGATACTCTCATAAACAACCAACATTTTCTATGTTCTGAGGCAACTTTCTGATGTTAAAAAACAATGAAAGCATGTCCAGTACATGATTCACAGCGAGAAATTTCTTTAAGAGATTTGTCTTAAATATGCACACAAGTTTCATACTTACTAGGATTTTTCTTCATTCCGTACCTCAAACAGATCAATCTTTACAGATCCTCTCAAGCATTTTTCTTTTTTTTTTTTTTTTTTTTTTTAAAGTGTTTACCTAGCCATTTTAACAAGATTTAAAATGTAAAGTGAAGACTGTGGTAATAGCTAGGCTATTCTGCTGAATTCCTGTGAAACCTGGGGGGTTCCTCAGTGAGAAGTCCCCTGCAACGTCTGATATCCAAACAGCACAGTTCCATGACTTGGAAAATGGCAGCCTGTCATAATTTTTTTTGGTAGTTATTGAAAATGCTTTTCAACAAGAGGAGCATCTCTTAAGCCTTGTTATCTATAATACTATGATGAAGGTTTCAAAAACCTGGGAAAAGGTTATCGACTGCCCTTTGTCAACTATGCGTTTGTTTAGCTCTGGTCATAAGCAGAGGCTGAGAAAACCTTTACCTTGTCTGGTTTGTTCCAGGTATTGCCTATTTTGTGATAGCAGAATCTTCTGGCAGCAAAAGAATTATTTTAAATACAGAGATGACACTCTCATTCCTTTTCCTCTTCCCTCTAAAGTTACACTACTCAAAGTCCAAAAGTCATACTTCCCTTCCCCTGAATAAATTTGCATACCTCTTAACAATTGCAATTCTCTTTTAAAATACCTAAAAAGTGGATTTGGATCTGGTATGTGATAGTTCTTTTATTACAATTAACAACTTTATCTGGAGGATTGGTTAGGGAATTTTTGTTTCATTAAATGATTTTACTGGATATTTAATTTGAAAAGTTCACATAAGGAGTTTCATTTGTCCAAAATGGACTAAAAGCTTTTTACTAGAAATTATGCAGTAAGTACTGCTGCACATAGGATTTCTTGCAAAAGATCCCCACAAAGTGTGTATTTAGTTCTGTCTTGGGTTGTTAATTATGTCAAACAACTTTGAGGAACTTCTGGCTCGTTACATTATATGCTAGTTAAATTAGTGGGAGGCCACGTTATTGTTACTCTTATATGAGGGTGAGATAAAGTAACATGACTCAATATGTTGAATACATGTGATCACTGGATGCTAGTCTGCTAATATATATGAAGTTCTTCATATATAGAAATGAATCACTGTGTACTATTCATTGTTATTTTTTTTAACTGACAAACTGAGCAAAATACTTTTTCCAGCCCACAAAATCGAGTTCAAAACTAGTTCTGTTCTACATTAAATTTCAGTGAAATTTAGGAAGAATGATGAGATCCCTCTAAAGTAGTTGATTTGCTGCTGAATCGGAAATGGCTATTTTGGAGTCAGTGTGGCTGGGTTTGACTATAAATTCCCTTTTAATCCTTAGAAATGTTTTCCAAAGGAGTTTTCCTTAAAAATGGTACAACCCCACACGAAGTTTAACTTCATGAATCACCATCTTCCAGCTTGAAAGAAAAGCTGATATTCAAAGACTGCACTACTTGTGAATTAGGAGTCAAACATAAAGTGAAATCATCTTACATTTTTGGTAAGAAGTGGCACTTGATCCTTGAGGCAAACAAATTCACATCAACCTACATGACACATCACATTACTAACAAAGCACTGGCAAGGCTGTAAGATGAAATGCTGCTTTCTGTTAAGTTAAAAGTAGGACACATTTTTTTCTATTTCTGAAAGTTCTATCACTTCATATAGTTGCTTTTGAAAATGAAAAAGGACCACAGTCTGTACAGAAGGGGCCTACAAATTACAAAAAAGCAGCTTACGCTGAGCAGTGTGGCACAAGAAGATGCCAAACATCTCATGAGAAGAGAATGCAGCACAGTTACGCAGAGGTTACAGAGCTCACAAAAATTAGTTATGCCAAGTCTCTCATTCTTAAGCAGAGAGGAGGATGAATAAAATACAATTATGGTTATATTTTTATTTTAACAGGCTGGACATATATGATGACCTTGTAGATGGTCAACATCTTTACAGTACCTGGACAGAAAATACACACAGAGAGAGAACATAGGAGGTTTTTCAGTTTTGTTACCTTCAAACGTTTTCATCAGTATCCCGATCTAGATTACTACTGCCAGGTTTTGAGGGTGATGCACAACTGTGTGCATGATATACCATACAGAATTGCTTAGATTTCTTTGCTACTGTATAGCAGTGTCCAAAATTGTCTCAATTTGTTTTATTGTAGGATGAATACAGGGAAACAATCTTAATATACCTTCCCACAGCCTGGCAGTCAGGGAATAAGCAAAGATGAGTTTCGCATATTACATCATTCTGAACCTGTAACAGGAGCTCAGATCAACCTAGATCTCTTGCTGGCTTCGCTAGTACCTTGCTCTTTACTTCCCTAAGAAGGGGAAAAGGAAGCTTTATAAAAATGTTTCAATCAATACTAATAGGCTTTGTTTATTAGATATTTTAATGAAATTCCAGAGTCTGTTGGAAATATATTTTGCATATGGCTAAAAGCAATTAAAAGGCTTACCCATAGAGGTAATGGAATGAATGAAGAGAATTTTGCTCTGCTTTATAGTTTGATAAATTGCCTTGTTATAACTTTTTTGTTGTTTTAATAGCGCTGACACAATTTTTTTTTTCAAGAATTTGAATCAGTGGAAGAAAAACAAAGTAAGACTTAAGAAATAAGATGTAGTGAGGAATTTAACTCCAGGTCACAAAAGCTTTTGCTTATAATAATAAAGACTGGAGTTGTAATTAGCTTTTTTTTTTGAGTGTTTTTCACTCCAGCTGCACTAGACAATGTAGTTAATACATACAGACATATCTACTTATTTTGCTTTGCATTGTAGCACATGTACTTCCCTAATTGGCAGCTTGCCATGTATATGTGGAAAACAAGATTGTATCAGCAAGAGAGGGAGACTGAGATTTCAAATGTCTGCAGTGCACAAATATCTTAGTTGCATTAATGGAGAGGAGACTTAAGTATGAATTTAGTTATTTGGATCATAAGCACTTAGATCCTCCATAAGGATAGCCATGAGCTACAAATAATCAGAGTCCAAGTTAGAACTCAGACTGCCCTTGCAAGAGTTCACATTAGGACCACCATTATTTTCAGTTAGTGATGGTAGCTGTATGCAGATATCCAGCAAGAGTAGATACATTCAGTAAAGCCACCTGTTTTTCTCTTAATGCTGAAACTTAAATCAAACTGCTGAGATACTCTGCCTCCCCTAATGCAGAGTAGAATAGTGAAGGCATTCTTTTTTTTTTTTTTTTAAACATCTAAGTTAAACATCATAGCCAGGAGAGAGATGACTAAATACAATATTCTAGAAGATAAATATTCCTTAGTCCATTCAAGAACTAAAAAATTATCATTAATATCCCTTTCTTGCAAATCAGAGAACTAACATGGTAACAAGTGCTATCAGGCACTGTATTACTGCACTGTTGAGTGGATGTATTGTTAAGCTTCTTGAGGATCATTTGGCACCAAGTTTGTGTTGCCTATCTAGGCCTGCATGGTCTAACTTGTAGTAAAGCATTTGAATAAATTCTGTACATCTTAATACATCTTAAGTGAAACTGATCATACGTAGAACCAACTGTAACTAGATCTTGTCTGAGAAGTGAAACATTTCCGCTATAAAATGTCAAGCTGTGCAAAATGCTTGTATGGAATCAACAAGATTTAACCAACTGCCTAAATTCTAGAAGACAAGATTTTTTTAGGTTGTTTTCTTGAGCAAGGATCTTGCATGCTTTTCGTGTCTTAAGGCCACAGAAATCTAAAATATTTTGAAAGTTCTTTCAGGCAGACTCAGTTTAGGACTTCAGTTTCCTGAAGTTCCTTTTTTCAACATCCCTCTTGAGTACTCGAAAGTAGTGCCTTTCTAGACAGAGTACTTGAATTAGATGAAGACTGATTCAGATTCTGAAGACTTTCTGACACAGGCTGTCTGCTATAGCTTGCATAAGTATGTGCTGAATAAGTATTCAACTAGAATTACTTCAAAAGAGTTGATAGAATTATTGCTAAATGAAATGAACAGTTCTCTCAATTCTGTAAAACCAAGGAGGTCATCAATGAACATAGTCACCAATATATTGATTTAATCATTAGAGATGACAGGAACAGTGGAATGCTATATTAAAATGAGCAACGTTTGATCTTCTCTATTCCAGTCTTGCATTTTACAGCTCTTATCACAAATTAGGGAGTTCAGTAGCTTCCCCACTGTAATCAGCTAGACATGACACTGTCGAATCCTTATAATCCACTGGTTTAACACTCTATATGATCTCCATAGGTTTAAATGAGATAACCAATCGATACAGCTAACCTTCAACCCAGTTTTGCTCTGAATTTATCCAGTTCCTCCCACAAGGAACTCATTCGCTTACTTAAAGTAGAGTACATTTCTTCCTCCTTTGCCCCCTCAAGGTTTCCAAATACAGTAATCGTGATCCCCTAGATAAGTTTTGTCAACTGAAACAGCACAGCAGGTAAACAAATTTTCCAGACAACGCAAAGTGATATTTGAAGCATCATCAGTAGCCACTTAAATACTTTTGATTTAGGTGTTGGTGTGATAATCCTGATGTCACACAATCCACTTAGGTGTTCTTGCTCCCTTTTATCTAACTTGCTTCATCCTGTGAGCTGGCTGGTAATTATGGTGGTACTAAAGAAAGGCTACATTTCAACAGAGTTCAGAAAAAGTTGGATGGTGTCATTTAATCTCCTTTATCAGCCTCCACACAATTTTCTTTGTCTTTTCTTATCAGCCAAATCTATAATGTCTTGTTACACAGCTCTGATTCTGGCTTCACAGTTTTGAGGATAAACTAGTCCCTCTTCCTGGTCCAGTTCCAGGGACTTCTGATTAGAAATTAAATCTTTTATAATCTGAACTCTAAAATTAAAATGTAAGTTGATATTCAGCAATCCGATTTAAAAATTACATGATCACACACATTGTGTAAATTTTAAGACATGTTTTCCCTGCTTCATTTCCACTGAAAAGATGTTTCTCTCCCAAATCTCCGTATTTACTCCTTCATCTTCTTGCTCTAGCAGGAAAAATCCACTTTCCCAAGTGCTCAAATGAAGCAACCTAATTTTATTAGACAACTTAAAGGACAGCTAGCAAATACTAAAATACCTGCTTACGTTTGAAGTTTCTATGATTCTCTTTCAGTCTGAAACCAGTTATTTAAGCTTTTCATAACAAGCCACTTATTGAATATTTGCTCCTGCTAAGGATCCTCTAATAAATACAGAAAATACCTGTTAAGATTAGTGTTACAGGACTATGGTCAGTTGTCCTTTTGAAGAAATAAATTCTTTTGAATAAGAAATGTTATTAACTGAAATTTGAATTTTTATTAAAGAGGAAAGAGAAATGAGATGCTCTTTCAGCATCACTGAGACAGATTAGTGCTAGTCTGTTGAAGAAAATGCTTACTCACCATTTGTTTTGAAGAGAGACTTTGTAGATTTTGTTAATCATGATGAAAGGTAGTTACCAGCTCTGGAAGGCAAAGGTACCTAACTTCCATTTGCCTCATTGCAAACTTCTGCATTTGTACATAAGCAATCTGGAAGTAATTTGAGGATGAAAATAATGAGTATTCTCATGAAAAGGTGTGTCTTAATGTTGCTTTTCACTGCCATGTTTAGGAAATGTGTTCTTGATTTATCAAGATACAGGTATTATGATAGGTAAGAATGGAAATGGCACTGTATGAGAAAGACATTGCTTGTCATTCTTAGAGTAGGATAAAATGTAAGACTTTTCTGAGGCTATGGGAAATAAGTTTTCAGTACATTAAATGTTTTGACTTTTAACTAGAAGGTTGGGTTCTACAGTGCCGCCATCTTTTAAAGATTAAATCCACGTGGCACTATATGGAATACAATATCCATTGTTCATACTTCTTGAATGACTTCAAATCATGTGTTAATATGATGAAAGCAGATGGGATGTTCAAACACTAAACTCCATTCAGTGCTAACCAGATGTCTTTCCTAGAGAATGGGGGAGGGAACCTCCAAATAGCAATTTCAGAAAAGATATTAACTGTCAAATTTTGAGCAATTGATTCAAGTGATAAATATGCTCTATTGGTTATTCAGTAATTGCTTATCTGCTTTTAGGTAAGCTTGGTCTGATCTCATCTTAGCTCCTGGCTTCACATGTGGATGTATCATATGATCCAAAATGTCTATTTCCCCCCCCCCCCCCCCAAACTAAATGTGTAAGTAAAAGTAAAATTAACTTGACAAGTACACTGGGAGATACAGGATTTGCTTTTGTGGCTCAACTAGAATCTTACATAAGAAAAAAAAATGGAAAAAGAAGGCAGTAGAGAACAAAGTAGGTTAGTCAAAAGCAAGCTGTGGAATACAGCACGACATTTTAAAAAAAAAAGAAAAGTTTGCCAAATGGTTAGCAGTCACTCAGAAAGGTTGTATCTCTAAATTAGATTAACAAATGTTTCTATAATGAGCCAGCTATATGCATAGCTATGTTTGCAGAGAAAGCATGGATATCTTCTCATGTCTTAAAAAACAAACCAAAACAAAACCTCTTCAGTTATGCTACCTTTGACCCTCATGCAAATTCCACTACAGTGGGCTTGCAGCAGTGTGGAGAGACTGTAAATATGTTTAGACAGCTGGTACAGTCTGAGGCCTTCTTAAGGAAATGGAAAACAATATAGAAGGTCTTCATTGAGAAATATTCTCATATAATAGAGAACGCTCAATATCTTTCAATGCAGAATGTCTTTTTCAGTGAATCTCATTGCTTGACATGAAATAAAGTACAAGTTTTCAAACAGAACAATTGATAAGTAGGTCTCCCCCACATTTCTCTTTCATGCTATGATAACCTCACTTATTTTACATTTGTGCAGTAGAAGAAATGCCAGCCAAATTAAGTTTCTAAATTTAAAAATACTGGATGACAAATCTTTGGCAAGGAGAGATGCACAATTCTAGTCTTCGTAATGCTTTCCACCTCCTATCTTAGAGATCTAAGGGAAAAATGAGCAGGAAGCTCATTAAGGTCTTGTAGCCAAAGGCCACAACCCTCTCTCCCATAAAAGTCTCAAATTTTCTTGACTATCTGCTCTCCCTTTGCAATGTCCATAACACACAGTGAATCCTGAGGGCATCCAGCAAGAAATCATTGCTGTCTGTTCTGTGTAAATCCCAAAGAAGGGAAAAAAATGACAGGACTTAGGCACCACATAGTGCATTATATAGCAGAGAGGCATCGGAGGAGAACAGAGTAGAGAGCTAGGTCTTAATACAATAAAAACTTTGAATTCAGCCAAGTCCCTCTGACTTCAAGAGCCTTGATGATCTCATAGTCTCTGTATGCAATGCACCAGTCACCTTCCACTAGGGGTGTGTTGCAAACACAATGGAGTCCTAACCCATTGAAGACTGCTGGGATGATGCTAAATGTAATCCCTTATGCTAGTTCCTACAGAAGGACCTGCATGGGTACAGGTGTGTTGCCATCTCTGCTGAGGAACCAGCTCATACAGTTATGCAACCAAGAAATGTACTCATGAACTTGATGTACGTTTCAGTGTTAGTCCCTCTTTCCTTTGAACTGTTTCTTAAAGTTCAGGAATTTTTATATTGTACAAATTTAAGCCAGTCTTTCAGCAGAAAACTTCTTAATTCCTCTTTGAAAAGCACATGAACTTCACCAGCTTTTTAAGCAATTCAGGTTTCACTTCTTTCATTAGTGTGTTCCATAGATTTTAATTTTTTTTCATGGCAAAGATCTTAAGTTACCCAAATTTTGTTACTGAGCCTGAAAAATTCAGCTAGAGTACTGGTACTGATAGAATAGTAATGAATTGAGTTAGGTAAACTATTCCTTGAATATATGTACAAAACTGGCAGAGGATATTGGTTAGAGGAATCTTTTTTTTCTCTTTTTTTAATGATGTCTTTTGTAAAATTATTTTATAGTTAAATCCACATTTCAAAACAAAAAAACCCAATAATAATAATAATAATAAACAAAACTAGAAAATAGAGTACACTAGTAAGTACCAAGGTGAGAAAAGAGGAAGCTTAGGAACAAAATGTAAAATGAATCCCACAGAATGAAGTAACGATGTCCCATATTGACTTACTGAAATTTCATGAGAATACTTGCTTTACTGTACTATTTTGCGTTTTGGTGAAACTTCTTTCTAATTTTGCAAGTAGGAAGAAAGAGAGACTAATCAGGTTGCAATCTGGTTATTTATTTGAGAATTCCACTAATAATGAAAATGTAGATTTGAAGTTATAATCTTGTGTCAATTTAATAAAAATGCTTATGTATGTTTGAAAATGAACTGCCCCACCAAAAAGGTGCTATTTTACTTGCATTTATGTTTTTAAGTAAAGTTAAAAATATCTCTTCCTATCTAGAGTAACTTTTCATATTTATGGCAATCAGTTACAATTTTTCCATGTGTATATCTTACTCTTTGCAGAGGAATACAGCAGTTGAGGGCAGAGTGGTTTAAAGAAACAGGTTGAATGGGGGTAGAAGAGATGGGTAAGAAGCAGCTCACCACTCATTGGATTTCACAAGGGGAATTCTGTGAACTGATGCTCTGGAGCACACATGAGCCCTGATCCTGCTGGTGTGGAGGATCTGGAAGGAAGAATTTCTTCTCTTCCATATCTATGATATATTGAGTTGTTCACTAGAAGAAAACTGGTTTTTCAGTGTTATGCAAGATTGAAGTATTATATAAGAGTTACTAAGGGAGATGCCTTTTTTTTGTTTGTTTTTCGTTTTTTTTTTTCTTGTTATGGTTTGTTTCAACTGACATGGAAAAGAACTTTAAAACCAAACACAATTCAAAGATAGTTTGCTTTCCTTTCCTTTCTTCGGGTAAATTGTGTCGTGAAGGTGTTAGGAATTATTGTAAGTTAGAGGATGAGGGAAAAATATATATTCACAGAAAAAAACAGGTTCAATGGACAGTTTCCTGTATTTTAGATGTGCTTATTGCATGTAGAAGGGACTGATAATTCATAAATGAATCAAGGCATAAGAATAGTGTCTTACTTCTATCATGCCACTTTTTTGTGCAGATTTGGTATGGTGTGTAACAATTGTAACAAATCAATTTAGAATTTACAAAGAATAAGCTTTATGTGACTATTATGAAAGACGTGATTTTGATGTTCCAAAATAGCAGAAGACCAAATTAATTTATATTTTTGGTTACCTATTTTTTTGTACTTAAATTAGAAACTTAACCAATTTCAGTTTTATTCAATTTTATACTTTCAAGTTATCGTGAATTCATTTATAAACATTTCGAGAACTTAATCTCAGACTGCAGTCCTGAAAAAGATTCATAGTAACCACCTAAAGCAAGACAAATAAACCCACTTTTTCCAGACAAAGGATTCTGAAGCTCTGTAGGTGTAAGTACCCAAATGACTGCTTCCATTGATACAGAGCAACCTCAGAAATGATGATCTTGATGAGACAGTAGAAGAAAACAGTGTGAAAAATTACTTCATGTTGTTTATTTCAAGTCTAACTCTTCTGTGAAGGAAACATGTAGTACTGAAACAATGTCTGTTTTCAATCTACAGAAGTAGTTAAATTCTCAGCTGTGCAAAAAATACAATTATGACAAATAGACTTGACCTTCAGTAAAATTAAGGAGAGTACCACCTGCACTGAATGTCTTGTAATCAGGGTCAGGAGCAAAGGGATACAGTCTGGCTAGAAATCAAACCGAGTTACACAGTTTACTACAATACTAACATTCGGGGTTGCTTTAAAGTTTTGACTTCTAATTGTACTCTACTCTTAAACAAGGAGTGTTGATGAGTTGTTAGCAGCTGCACTGTGAACAGGAGTACTCTTTCTGCTGAGATAAAGCTGCGCAGCTCTAGAAATTATGTCGTGCAATAAACAATTATTTTTTTTTCTTGATTCTCTTGTAGTCAAAATGTTACAAATGAAATCAAAGAACATAAGAAAACTGTTCCAGGGCACTTCCCAGAATATTTTGATCCCTTGACCTGTGCCTACTCCTAGAATAAACAAATATAGTAAGATCCATGTTTTATTTTAAAGAGAAAACTCCTCCAAAACTGAACCTCTTAAAACTATCTAGATAATGAAAATGGTCTAAATTAATTTATATATAGATGTCATAGGGAAACCACAAAATATTATTTTAGAAAGACACAGTATACTGCAGGCTGCTTGCTATTTGAAAGACAAGCCAGTATAATAAATGCTTTATTCCAGATCCAAACACATCTCTGTTATGGAAGTTCCCTGAATGTAAACCCACATCAGACCTCTTTTTATGCAAGTCTCACCTTGAAGTAATGCCGAACCTAGAAGAGGTGTTACCCTGGGTTATTTTGGCTAAACAGTTCTGACTAGTAGGGTTCTCCAAAAAGACTATCTGCTGCTATTCACCACTCTTAAACCAATCCTTTTCCTCTTCTCTTTTCCTTCAGCTTAATGAACACAGCATAGCTCAGAGAGGAAGGAATGTGGGGGAAGTCAGTTATTTAAAGCTTTTAAATGTCTAAATCCTAACTTCTAAATTTTTGGGGGGCATAGTTAGCTGGTATAGATCACAAAGTGCAGGAAATATGTACTGGACAGTCTTGTAATTCCAGTAAGTTTTATACTGCACTTGTACAGAGTGCATTTTAGTAGATGATATCATGAGGTGGAAAACTTATAGATTTTAAATGCCAGGTCCACATCTGAAGAAGCGGTCAGTCCTGTGGCATCATATGAATGAGGAAAATGGGTTCCTTGCCCACAGTGACAGGAAACGCCTATGGTAGGCTTTTTGGAAACAGCATGAAAGCTGTAATGGTATCGTGGATGATGATGATATCCAGCTTATTCTTCCTCCCCAGCAAAGTCAGATTGCAAGCCCTCAAAAATCTTAGCAACCATCTACTAAATATAAGGCACAGATGGATAAACATTACATACTCATGTGCCGTATTTTATATTATCTGAATCGCTGACAACTGTAGAATTTATAGCACCTCATATTTAATATACATTTTACTACATTCCTTATTTTTGTAAATCAAAATTGAAATTATACAGACCTTATGTAGTCTAGCTCTTTTTGTTATTAGTCTGTAAAACTGTTGCATTTTTCTTTAAAATTTATATCGGTCCCAATGCAATTAATAACTGTACAAGAAATCAATGTATTTCTGAGGAAAATCAGCTGAAGTGCCTTGGCTGTTTTGTAGCAGTGGATTCCGGTTTTGTCTCCCATTTCCATAGCAAAGAGAATTAATTTAAGAGAGATCAATAGCGTTGCCGGCATACATTGCATGCTCCTGCTATAATTCACAGTGCCGGGGAGTATGCAACATGAGTTTAAACTTAATCTTGCATGTTGTTGTATAGAATTATGCAAATGGCATACCCTTTCAAAGAAGCTTTTGTTTTTATTAATTTAACATAATAATAACTAATAAAGGAAAATGTATAAAACAATTTTGTGTATTTAGGAGAAAAAGTGCTAAGCCTTGGTATTGGGTGTGTGTAATGGATGTTGTGTAAAATGCTCTGTGCATTTTGCAGCGTGTGAAACCTGCACAAGCTTTCCAATAATGTTAAAGCACTTGCAAAAATGTTGCACCTGGAGCAGGGAGGAGTGAAGAGGGCAAAGGTCAGCAGTAGGCATTAAGACACTGACTAAACAGACTTTACACTCGGTGAAAAGTCCAGACAACCCCTGCAGTGTCATCTTACAACTCTGGTTTTCTTCTTTTCAGGACATAGTAATCCATAAATACACTCAAGTCACCAGCAGCTTAGCTCTTCCCCCCACTTCTCCCCCTTTTTTAACTCTCCATTCATTTTTAATTCTTACATAAAGATCTGAAATTTTAACCCTTTCTATGTCTTTTAATCAACCTTGGGAACTGCTTTTCTTCACTGTTGTCATTCACTAGACTTCTCATCTTTTTAAATTCTCTTTTTTTGAAAATTATTCTTTTAGAAAAGTGTTCTCAAATGAGCTAAAATATAATGTTTGAAAACAGTAGCATAAAGTCAACATATAGATAAGACATTCTCAGAAATTATCAGGTTTTTATTTCTAAAGAAAGGCAGTTATCAAACTCTCTAAACAACTTAAATGCATCCTTTTTTTCTGAAACTTCTTAACCAGAGATTTTATGTAAAATATTTCATGGGATGTAGTACAAAATTTGTTTTTACAACTTCTGAACTTATTTATTTGGATAGATGAAATCAGTTTCAACTGGGATGCTACAAGAAAATAACAATCTTGCTTTCTATTGTTTGTTGGTTTGGTTTTTTTCCATCAAACAAATAAAAATCACTATTTCTCTAAACTGGAAAAATGTAGAGGTAAAACACAATGAGATATTTGTACTGTAATCATACAATTAAGTCTTTCAATTTTGCATCTATTATGCTTACTAGCTGAAATCATGAGACCAACCTGATTTTAATCGTTTTCTCTGATCCCATTATCCACATCCCATGGCTTAAGAGACTGGATAGACTCCTAATGTAGTCTGGAGCCTTGACAGTAAAAATAGGCTGGTGAAATACAGTCCATCAATTGCACGTAACCATGCACATTTTGCTGACTTCCTCTCCTCGTTCTCAGCACTGCACGAGGCTGTACTTCCACATGGGATATTTCCCTCTTGCCTGCTTCTTACTACCCTAACCTTTCTGCAAACCCACTGAGATGACCAGCAGATCTGCTGCATTGCCTTTTTCTTAATTAATTTTTTACAACTCCCGAACAGCACCGACAAAAGATAGCTGAAAGTCTGAGTATTTCTTTCATACTGTGCATGAATATAAATAGAAACATTTAGCAAAAAATTATTTTTTCCCTTCACACAGAGATCACCCATATTTGCTCATGGAGGGAAAATAAAGTTTTCAGTTCCATGTACATGACACTGTCATTTCAGTTAGTCACAAAATGGCGACCTGAAAAAATCTTCTGTGAAATCTCATTATCATCTTCAGGCCCACTGGTTTCTGTTCCTGTGCAGTGATTTTTAGAGCTGATGCCCAAGGGTTTCTGACTCAGTCTGTTCAATGGTGAGAATCAAAGAATCATCAATAGAAACAGAAAGGTGAAACTGAGAGCACAATTTAATGACCATCAGCGAAGGGGGCAGGACCCAGCAAAGGTATTTACTTCTCTTGGCAAAGGGTTCTGTAGAAGTTAAAGACCTGTTTCAGCACAATGCTTAAGCATGTGCTGAGCTTTGAGCATGGAAGTGGTTTGCTAGATAGCCTTCAGGCTTTAGAAGTAAGAATATGCTCAATGCCCTTGCAAGATCAGATCCTTGGTGCACAAATAGTGGAGGTAGTAAATGTCTAGGGCTGAGGTTTGGTACTCCTGGTCACACAGCGCAGCATTTTAGCCTGCAGTTAATCTCACTGGTACCATGGAACAGTCTGTTAAATAAGCCATTACTCTACAGGAGTCAGCATTTCAATGTTAGGCCCTGCATGACAGCACTTTATGCTGAATATAGAGTATCTTCCGTTTATTCTGATGTTTTGTTGCATGTTAGCAAAATATAAAAGTCAATGTTCAAGTAAATGAAAAACTTCAGGATGTTAAGCTAGAACTGACTTATGTGAACCTCTTGAGAAACAGGCTTTGTATCTTGTCTAGTTATAGAAATACCACACCAAAAATGGTCTGATTTAATAACAACAGCTATTGTTCTGTCTAGAATTTTATATTCTTTTCAAGCATCTGAGGTGTCTCCAGTACCCTTTGCTGTGGTATCTCGATGCTGACCTTGCAACAATAATCATATATTCAAAATTTGAATCCTACTAATATGACATAGATGAGAAGCCAGGCAGTTAAATTATTTGCGCAAGGCTACAAAGCATCTTGCTGGAGAGCTGAAACCAGACCTTTTACCACATCTGCCTAGCCAGTCCCAAAGTCTGTGCTTTGTTTTATGTTCTCAGGCATGTTTCTTCACGCACATGTTACTTGGATTGTATGCTTGACATATAGCAAAGGCCATGCTGCCTACTGTATTTTCTCCTGGACTGTTTTTCACCTTACATTTAAAAAGAGATTTGGGTTTTAGTGAAAATCTGATTCAACTGAAGAAAAGAAGGATATCTTATTCAAACAACTATCACAATTATTTTTCAGAAATTGTTTTCCAGAACTGTTTGGTTGTTTCTTGATTCAAGCTTATAGTGATAATCCAAAACCATCAACCACTCAAGCATAATGTTAAACTAAACTGTGAATAGTAGAGGTAATTTGTACGAAATAGTGCAGAAATAATAAATCAGCTGCTGATTTTTTTGCTTGTGTTAAAAAAAACCCCAACAAACAACAAACAAAATTAAAAAACCCACCCCAAAACAAAACCCCAGCTAAACCTGGTCTGTATTGCTTTCAGTTGGTCTTCCCCCTCCCCCATACCTTTCTTCTAAAGGATTCATTTTACCCACTTACCTTATCCATGGGTTATGTAAACATATGAGTAGGACCTTGTGCATCTTTTGTATACTCTACCTGTGAAATCTTGATAAATAGTGTTATATTACTCCATAGATATCTCACTAAATCCAAATAAAATAGTACGTAAGACTGTAATGATGTCATCTGTTTACATATTTCTGTAGATGTTTGTGTGATATATATAGTACTTACAATCTGTACTTTGCATGTAGATCACAGACACAAGTGAGACCATGATCACCAACTCCGAATAGCATAGGTGGTGTGTGTGTATAAAACCTATGTGTGCAAATTAATAGCGATTGAAGATTACAGATATTATAAGGGTGAGCATTTTGGACAGTGGAAAATTATATTTTTCAGTCATTTTTAAAATTTTTGCTTTTAAATTTGAGAAGTACTTTATCTTTCATGTTTTCTGACTTCATTAGAAAAGGCAAAGCAATTCATGCCTTAATTCACCCACACCTTTCCCCCACCCCCCCCCCCCCCCTCTTTGCTTGAGGGCTTTTATTTATCACAGAATCACAGAATGTTAGGGATTGGAAGGGACCTCGAAAGATCATCTAGTCCAATCCCCCTGCCAGAGCAGGAATACCTAGATCAGATCACACAGGAACGCATCCAGGTGGGTTTTGAATGTTTCCAGAGAAGGAGACTTCATGACCTCTCTGGGCAGCCTGTTCAAGTGCTCTGTTACACTCACTGTGAAGAAGTTATTTTCTTAAATGCTTGGCAATTAAACGATGCAGAGTACCTGTTTGTCTGGTGTGTGATAGATGTACATATTCCTTGTTGCACGCCCTTGTAAAAGAGGAACTTGCAACGATTTTTGCCTGAACGCAGCTAGGTTTGCTGCTGTACAAATTATATAAATTAAATATTCTTAATTATTTTAGCTCATGCTAGAAAAGATTCAAGACAAAGGGGAGATTGATGCAGTGTGCCTTACAATGGCCCTACTGATTTCTCTACTGGCCCTTCCTCTGCACATGGTCAATTAGAATTGAAAATCCTGTGCTGATTTCATTCGCTGGAATTTTTAAGCAGGTCAGGAAGAAAGATGTTATTGAAAGGAAAAGCCTCATCTAAATAAGAAAAGAACACGTGGCCATCTGGTCTAACTGTACCATGCCGAAAGTCATTTTGGCTCAGCCATAGTTTGGTCTTTGCAACAGTTTGCCAAAATATCAAACAGAAATCTGTTTACATTAAAACACTCTGTGCTTTTTATCTATAAAAATGCAATGTGCAGTTCTCTTCCTATCTGCAATGCGTGAGCTCATTTGACCCCATTACCGGCTCTCAAGTTACTTCTGCTGTATAAAGGTATAAGTGAAACAACCAACCTTTTGAAACTTGGAAGTAATCCTGAGCACTTTATAGTTATGGCTAAAGCTTGCACTTCTGCTTGAACCAGGAAAGGCTTAAACAAGCAGATGCAACAGAGGAAGCATGGGGGGGAAATGGGGAGAGGAGAGTTTTAAAAAAGAAATTTAAACTTGACGTTTGTGCGAATAACAGCATGGAGTTCACACAACCAATTGGAGGCCATAGGGTAAGAGATGAGCTATAACAGACATCAAATTTTTAAGTAATTGAGTCATAAATATGCATGAGCTTCCATGATTGCTTTGTTTCAACATCAGCTATTCAAAAGTTTAAAGAAGTCAGAAAAAAAAAAAAACAGGCCAAAATTGTTCACATTTAGGTAAATAAACCCTTTTTGTGAAAAGTTAAGACGTAGCTCCAAATGTCGGGTGTCTGGACAACAGCAGCTGGAGGATAATGCCATATTTGCAAAAATGTTGGGTCCTTGTATCTCCCACATACTTTAGTCAGAGCTGCTGAACACGTAGCATTCACAAAACCCAAGAGATTTTACTGGGAGAAGGGGAGAGTCTTGAAGTAAACATGGAGGCGAGGGCCCTGTATTTATATGTTCAGGTTTAATGCTTAACTCTTATGCGATTAGTCATTAGTTTTGCATTGACAAACAATATATAAATTGCCAGTTGAAATGTCCCTTCTAATACAAGGTAGTATGTAAATCACTTCTGAAGTTTAGAGGAATTGATTTGTGTAGGATTTCAATCTTTTGGAAGTGAATAAAAATATAATTTCTTATTGTCATTAGCTTAAGAAAATAAGAGTCAGCACTTCAAACTGCAGCTGCAGGCATTATTTTGAAACGTTTGTGAAACATAAGTAATAAATTTTATTTTTCGAGTAAAACATGCCAGGAAAAGTAGAAAGGAAATCAGCATTTAATACTGGTGAACTTGTGTACATACATATATGTGTAGTTTACAAGTATATACTTCTCATACAACTATTGTGTTGAGCTAGCTTGTATATTTCATATGAGGTATATAAAATGTTCCTCCAGAAAAGTGTTAAATCCCTTGTTTATAAAAAAATATACAGGAATAGAAATTTGACCACAGCTCTCAATTATCTTCATTTCTCTGAAAACTATTTTCTAGAATATTTACCTTGCCTGTGGATATTGTTGCCACTACATGTAACCTTTTGTTTGTATGTCTCTGCTGCTATTTGGAAAGGAACTTTTTTCCAGGACTGAATTTCTGGGATATCTATGCTGAGTTCCTTTTTTAATAGTGTTTATTAGCAATACTAGAGAAAAAAGCTACAAAATAATTCCTATGTTTCTATCAAGATACCTGTTAGCTTGACTAAAATAGTGTTTAAGCCTTTTCATGGAGTAAATTAAAAGCAATGTACGTGTGTCTGCATGTGTGTATGAAAACCTATTTGTGTGAAAAAGATTTAAAAGAAAAGTCTATATTGAAAAGCACAAATTAATCACCATGTGTATCATACTGTAATTTGTACCAGAAGACAACATAATTCCAAAGAACTTTTAGAAAATAGGTCTACATGGCATACATTTAAAAATTAAATAGAATAAATGCTTTGAAGTTCCTTTTTCCCTGGATGTCACTGCTAACCCCACCCATAGCCACACCAAACAGAGAGTAACTATTTTGGGGAGTACTGCATTCCCAAGACCAACTTTCTGGCACGATGACACTGGGCCAGTCGACATTTCTCTGGGCTGTGGCAACAGGAAGGCCAGGGGCCGCAAGGCCAGCTAACTAAAATAGTCCCCTGCCACGCTCCCCTTCTTCGGCCTGAAGACAACCTCCTTGCAAAGCATTTCACCACTCCCTTGTTTAAAACTGCCACAGAACTGTCTGGGAGATCTTGCTAATCTCTCTAAACCCAAATATGTTGAAGTATTTCAGTCTGACTGCCTTTCTGATATAGGACTCTGTACACTAGCTATTTCCCTTTGCAAAGTACATTGTGTATGTATACAAAATCTTTGTGTAGTATTGGAGAGCTACATGGCAATTATGTAAGTGATGCATGAACTTAACATAAAATACTGCATTGACTGTAACGCTAGAGTAGAAACCTCTCTAAAATGGGACACGGGGTGCCCCTAGTTACACTGTGTTGGAAAGGGTGTGCACATATGTGCATGTTTTGTACAATAATGTGTGAATATGTCTATGAAGTTTTTTATTTCATATTTTTTGTGGATCACAATGAAGTTGAAACCAAGCCTGGCCGACATAAGAAGTAAAGGCTTGTGTTTGTCTTTAATCTTTCTGCAGCACGGTTCAGCCTTCTGTCTGATCTGCACATAGCCGAGCGAGGGGCTCGCCGTGCATTGCGTGCAGGCTCCTTGATTGTGGAGGGGGAAAAAAAAATCTGGCTGGAATCCAGACAGGCGAGCGCAGTGCTCTGTTGATCATTATGTCTAGCCTTCAGGTGTCTCAGCTCACAGTGGGCGGCGGTTGGGGGAGGGGGAGATAACAGGAGGGCAGACAAAGAATAAAATGGTGTATTTAAAAAAAAAAAAAAAAAAGAGTAAAAAATTCATGTCAAATCCTTTTTTAAAAAATGCTTCTTTTAACGTTCCTTTCCCCGCAGTGGGAGTAAGCAAACATCTGTCCAGGAAGATTTATTTAAGCCATAATTAGTAGCGTCTGGAGTCTTTCAACAATTTCTCCTTATTGCACTTATTCTTTTTTTTAAAAGAAGTCTGCTCATCTTTCACTTAAAAACTGTTTTCACTTCATGCTTTATTAGAGATCCAGCCTAGCCAGGACTCGGTTGATTTCTATTGTCTGTGCTTTTTTCCCTTCTGATCGTAGTTTTCAGAATCTAACTTTTGGGTGGGTGAGGGAGAGATGTTATTAAAGGCCTTATGAATATGTGGTGGTGGGGGGGAAAGAACAAAAATACAAATCAGTGCTTATTATACAGTTATCCGTTTGCATTCAGTTTCTTTTCTGGAGAAGAAGGAAAAAAAGCCCTGCTTTGTCTGTTGCTTCTGTTTGAGAACTCTCATAAATCTTGCCCAGAAAGCAACTTGGGCTTAAGGAGATCTGGCTAGCAAAGCTCTGGGAAGCAATTGCAATGTCCCTTGCTATGGTTATTCTCTTCTTTCTGCCCCCTTCATCTCTCCTGCCCCCTCCACCCTGACCTCCTGATGTTATGCTGCAAAAAGCCCCACACCCTTTCCCACCCCACCAGGAATCTGAGTGAATGTAAGCCACAATCTAGAGGTAGTTAAAGTTGCTTATCAAAAAGCCTCCCCTTGTGCTGAGTTAGTCCAGATATTATACTAGTTGTGTTTTTTCAGTCCAGCCATAACCCTTTTCTAACACTCCCCCCCCGTTGGCTCGCCTCTCCCCCTCCCCCCGTGGAAGGGGTGGGATGGGAACCTTGCTCGACTTCATTGTTCCAAATGTAAGAGCTATTTGCCCCAAAGTGTCTTCGCTGTCTTTCATAGCTAATTATAATAACTGTCAGATGTCTGGAAAGTCTGGGCTGCCCTTGCTGGCGGAGTTAAAGTTTGCCTTTATTTTTGCCCCTTGGGGACAGATCAAGCCTGATTAGACACAGAGTACAAATAAAAGTGAACAACATACGTGTGTAGGGCTTTTTGTCTTTGTTTTTCTTTATGAACAAAGCAGCATGCTGGCTATGTCAGGAAGCAGTGAGGGATACAGCGTGCATGCAGGCACTGCCCTGGAGGATAACTCTCTTTTTTCCCTTTTGTGGATTTTTTTTTTTTCTTTTATTGAAGTGTACAAGAAATATTTCTGAAATTGAATAACACTTCAGATACTTGTTCATTTCATAAGAAAAAGTAACCACAGATTTAGTGCGCGTAGCATTTTGACAATTTTAAGAGACTTGCTTTTCTGGGTGAAAATAAAAATAAATAGACCCCGTACTCACAGTTGTGTTGTGCTGTGCAGGTCGCTGTCTCCTTCTGCAGAGACAAGGAGGGTCGGAGGACATCAAAGGTGCAGAATCCCAGTTTAATTCAGGAGAAATGTACAAATGTGCTTCCTGAAGTCGCCTGGAAGTCAGCCACTTGTGCTCAGACATCCCATTGCTGCTCTGCATGCTATACTATCTGCAGTTCTGAATTGAACTAAATACTGCCCATGTGAAAGACAGGGGAAACACAGTCATGTGGGACACACAAATCCACTCTATTGGCTCAGAAGGCACAACTTCAGCATTCTTGCATTTCCACCATTGGTTAACAGTTCAAGCTGAAAGAGTCTAGGTCCTCCTAGCGAGTCCGTTTTCCCTTTATGTGTGGAAGAATGACTGTAGGATTTTACAGTGACAGGATTAGTTAAGAAAGGGACTGAAGTCATCCCTTTGACTGAAGCTGGTGGGTGGGGATTGGAAGCTGTGCTTTTCTCAAGTCGACGTTTTTCCTTTTTCTGCCTGCGTTCTGTGTCAGGAAATGCTTGCAGCTAACTTGGGCGGCACAGAGAAACTGAAGTGACTTTCTTCAGGTTCAGGGGTAGGGACTTGACTTTCAGAGTAGCACAGTGTTACAGACAGTACAGTGTTTTTTATTGGAATAACTCTATTCTATCTGGTTAAAGTGGGGTTATTTTTTCTTTTCTGTTTGGGGTTTTTTTTGTTGTTTTTTTTTTTTTTTTAGCCCAGGAAGGGCTATGTCTGGATCATCTAATTTGAGCTTTTGCATCACGTAAGCCAGACAAATGAATCCAGCAGTTCTAAAGCCTAGACTAATAATTTGAGTGACAACAGAAAATAGATTTTACAGAACTATTGGATCTTTGGAGAATATTATGATGTGATCATAATATTTTGAAAGAAACAACAAATTCCATAAAATCTATAATTGCTGGTATTTGGTAATGCTAAGGATAATGAAACTATAAAGATTAAATATGAGGGAAGAAGACTGACTATTCCCTACTTTGGTGTTCTGTCATTTGCCTGATTTAGTTATGCCAGCGTGAGCAGTAATTTGAAACTGTACTCAGTCATGTGTGACATACTTCTTCAATTAACCCTTATTAAAAAGACCTTTCCCAAATCCCACATGCATGGTTTCCTAGAACCACAGAAAATAGAGGTATGACAGATTTGTCAGGGTTTGTGCCCTTCCTCCTCTCTGGGCAGATTTATTTCCTCTAGGTTTCTAGGGCATTTTCTAGTGTACCTCTAAATACCCTGAATGCGTGGTTCCTGTTGGTGGACTGTTGAATTTAGGGCCTAATTTAGCAGTTGAAGAGCTTCACTACACTTGGAAATTTACCAGAATGATTTTTCTGGAATAGTAAATTAATTACATGCCTGTGGTGTACACAAGGCCAAGCACAGACAGGCTGCGTTGCTGGAGTTTGTACTACGTACAGGGCTCTTATTCAGCAGCTTACACCTGGCTCTGGGTGTCAGGACATCTTTTGTCTCTACCAGTCAAGCTTGTTCAGACCACCTTAAAACAATGCTTCTCCCTCTTTGGAGTTCACACTCTTAAGCTATTTATAGACTTTTATCATCACCTTACTGACCACCCTTGTCATCACTTAGCTGAACACTGTATTCCAGGTGTAGTTGCATAAGATATGGGAACGTTTCTCCACAGCCTGTGACCTGGTATTGCTGCAGCAAATCAATATGTGTTTGCTCAATATGTGAGCAGGAAAAATATATAGTTTTAAAATGTACTTACGCACCTGACAAGCAGGATTTCAAAGATGAATATACTATATGTTCTCCTCTGAGTTAAGAAGGAGGCCTTGTAAGGCCTTCTTTGCTTGTAAGTGCTAAGAAGATGCAGAGGGTTTATTTTTTTTTAGCAGGCTCACTTAAAAATAATGTCTTGTGATAGCATATAAAAGGCGGGGGGGTGGTGCTTGTTGGGTTTTTTTAATCTTCATGAAGGAAGGTAGTTGTCTGGTTTGGATAAAATAAGGTTACAGCAGTAGCATCAAAACTTTCTCTCCTCCCTCCAAAAATGTTTTCAGATCCACTGGGCTTTCCACATCTGGACTCCAGAACACTGAGGGGAGAGAATTGAAAACCCTGGGAGACATTTTCTTTTTTTTGCAGCACTGGTGGTCTTCATAATTTTGGTTACGTTTTTTGTTGTTGTTTAATTCAATTAAAATGGGGAGAAATACTAATAAAAGAAACCTTACTCCAGAGAGTAGTAAACTCTTTGGTTTTAAAACC
This sequence comes from Podargus strigoides, assembly GCA_028020825.1. Lineage (NCBI taxonomy): Eukaryota > Metazoa > Chordata > Aves > Caprimulgiformes > Podargidae > Podargus > Podargus strigoides. The sequence goes on along the minus strand of CM051627.1, from coordinate 23,337,583 downwards.
AATACATGGCTTTGTCTTAAATACGTTGTCTTCATGAATGTCAGTTTCTGATTTTAAAATGCTGAAAAGCTATTTAAAGACAGGAAATAAACAACTGAATTAGTTTAGTAGTGTTTAGCTCTTTCCTCAAACAAATCATGAGTGGATATAAGGAAAATTTAGGAAATCTGGAGCAATGATTATTTACCCACACTTCATGAGCCATGAATAAAAGATTTGAGTGACACAAGCAGGCATTTTTGTGACTCATAGTATTTTGGAGAACAAATTAGTACTTAGCATCACTATTGTCTGCAGAGAGAGAAGTGTATCTTTACATGTATTCATGTATTTCAATGGACATTTTATCTTCTATATCATCTCCATTGAAAATAAATCAAAATTAAGACTCACACTACATCATGTTCACTTGCCTTGTATAAAAAACTGCTTCTTTCTCTGATGTTGGTTACTAGAGAAGAATTCACAACTGTAAAAGCTAAAGAATGAGAGCAGCATAAAATTATCACAGTGTGGAAAATAACATTACTTTGCAAATACTGATGTCGTGATGACCCTTAAAATGTAAGACATAGTGTTGCTGTACAAACAGGGCTGTTGGAGTCTGGAGACTGCACTGTTACTGCTCTGTGGTCCTCTGACTCCATCCGTTGGCAAAATGGAATTCTATTTCTGGTTTTGGGTTATGTTTTTTTGGGTAAGGGGCTTTTTTTCTCTGATCTAGCAAAGATTGGTAAAGACACTGAACTGCCTAGTAGAGGTCCATTCCTAAGAATTTTCACTGTTCAGTGGCCAGGTACTCTAGGAAAGAAAAGAAATGACTGAAGTAAGTTAGGAATGGTAGTCACTAGAATAGCTCTTTTTCATTCTTTGGAATTATTAGAGAGCATATAGTGTGAGGAGGTAAAAAGTAGGATGGTCTTGATCCTCTTCTGTGGGGTACATTCCCAAACAACTTCACAAAACAGCTAGTGTTTTTTCCTTATGTAAATCTAAGCTCAATGACTATTTAGGGAAAGGAGGAGATCTACCCCTTGGATGCTTTTTAACAATATGTGCTACATTTAGAAAAGTAAAAATCAGAGTCAGATAAATTTCTTTCCGAAATGCTTAGAAAAAAGACACTTTTGCATTTTGTGTGTTGATGTGTTGTATTATATAAATGGATAATTCTGAAATACTTTTAACTGTTTCCTTAGAAAATCAAATGCAGTTCTATAGTACGGATGATGTAGATTTAATTTTGCCCAGCACTTGTAAACCTTTCTATTTTTCTTTCCATGGAAAAGAATTGAACTTTCTGTATAGCCTGTGTATTTGCTTGCAACTTTGCCAGAGAATTCTTGCTGTTCTATACACCTTTGCTTTTTTTAATTCAGCAGTAGGTGGTATCTGCTAAAGTTTAAATCTTATATTAGTCACTGCTAGTGAAATCCCTCAATATTGGTAATATGGAAGAAGAGAAGAAATTAGTCAAAAACCCCAGAAGATACTGGAGAAGCTGGAAAAAGGCAGAGAAGCGAGGGCATCAAAAATCTTTGAGGGCAGGCAAGTGGACAAAGGGCACCCAAAAGCCATTTCAAGGAGACGAATTACTAGAGCCTGCAAACAGGCATGTTACTTGCAATGTACGCATATATTCTGGAAATGGTTTTATACCCTAATTAAGAATAGCCCTAAACTAACACAAAGAGTTTTTCAAATGCATCTGATACAGGAGGGCTATGAAGGAAGATTTGTTCTGAACTCCTGTACCAGGAAAGGTGAAACTTGCTGAAACGCTGTCTGAGCAAGTCATCTGTGCTGTACATGAAGCAGCTGGCCAAGTTGCAGTATCTACCATTTACATAAAGAAAAATCACTAGCAAAGCTCTTAATATAATGACTGATTTTGTAGGGAGTTTTTGGGTTTATGTTTTGTTTTGTCTGTGATTTGTTTTTTTTCCAACCGAGTCTTTTCTCATTCCTCTGTCTCCTCTAACTATTTATGTAGCTGAAGTGAATGAAACCACATGAGATACTGGGAGCATTTTCATCAGGCAGAGAGGAAGCTGATATCCCGTTACTAGTGAAAGCCAGAAGAACTTATTCCTGTTTTCTCTTCAGACCTTCTTTCTGTTTAGGGTCAAGTTTTGGTGGATAGTTTAGGTAATCTGGCTGCAATTTAACGACTACAAAAATCATCTCAGATATGTATTGAAATTCATGCAGACTTTGAGCTATTAGTTGTTTCATATTTATAAATGTGATTTTGGTTACAGGTCTGTTGGTGAGGAATTCAGATCTGGTCAATATCTCATTCGGAAGAACTGATAACATTAGCAAAAAATCCAGGATTTTCAGCTAATTGATTCTAAAATTTTTGCAAGGTTTATGCAAGTGAAAATTAAAATAAGCCGTTAACGGTATTTGTTGGAGACAATTTCTAGATAAAACAGAATGTTATGTAAACAGTGAGTTGGTAACTGCAATATTGTTCAGATGAAATTGTGTGATACAAATGTTTTAAAGCTATATGAGTGCCATAGAATTATGATGTCCAGAAAGATTTGGTCAACAAAGCTAGAACCAACCATGCTTTTAAGCTGATATAATTCATGTTTAAAATACCTAAAATCCTTTGTAACCATTAATGCATCATTGAAATGAAAGACACCTGAATGATTTTTATATTGCATCTACCTATACCAGAAAGACTGCTTTAAATTATGCTTTTTTTTTTTTCCTGGGTGATTTCCTCAATTTTTGTTGAATCCTTCCATTTTTAGCTCTTTTTTTTTGATCACTTGTTCCCATAACTCCTTTTTGTACAAACAAATTATTTTCCCTAGAATACACAAGCCTGAAGCTCATCCAGCCCGTTTTCTCCCCCAAAAAATGAATTACTTCGTAGGGGCAGTCTGACTTGGTGACCTTAACAGGTCTTTTTCCCTCAGGCTACTCTTACAAGGTATGTAACTTTTTCTGGTTTCAGGTAAGTTATTTCCTTGCCTATTAACCCATAATAATATATAAACATACATATTTTATAAATTATCTATCAAACTGCTATTTCCTTATAGAATTCCGCAACTGGCATTTTATATTTCCCTCTGCTGTAAAATATCCCATTGATTTCAAAATCTAAAACACATCAAAATTTTGTGCAATCCAGTACTTAGTGAATGATGGTATTTAGCAGTTCATGTTTCAAATGTAGATGTATTTTGATGCAAGTCATACATGGTCTAACTTTGATTTTTTTTATTGACTATATTCTTCCCTGGGATAAATCATCTTTCTTTTCACAGAGGAAATAGATGAATATTTAAATATTTCACACTATATGTTACAAAACAAAATAGAGCATTCCTTCCATTGTGCTATCCTTACAGGACTGTTTGCAACAGTGGAATTACTGGTGAGATTAAAGCATCGCAAGGAAACAAGTTGTTAGCAGTTACAAGTTCTTTTTCAGTAAAAATATATTAAAGCTAAAATATATTACAACTCCTTTCAAAGTAACATAGTGTTTGGAGACCAATATAATAAATCTTGGAGGTTATTCTTCTTCTTTTTCAACTATTTTGATCTAAAGAGATCTCCCATTTTTTGATTAATTTTTCTTTTCTGATATCTCAGTCTTTCAGGGATTAAGATAGGCAGTTTGCCTCATTTCTGTTCCAATTTGGGGTGGTCCTAAACCAATATAGTTTCAAAAGGATTTTTTTTTTAAACCATCTGCTCTCCATATTTTACTCTTTAATGAAATAATTTATTTTATTCTTCTTGTAAGGGAAGTTAATACTGCATAAAAGCAATACTAATACCATAGTTTTCCTTGCAAGAAGCCAGACCTGTTACTTTAAGGATGTGCATTTTTCCTCTGGTAGCTTATGAAAATTTAAATTAAAAGGATTTAATTATTTAAGCAGCATAGTTTAGTGTCTGAATGTTGAAGAACAGAGCAGTTTGAAACTGCTAGCAAAACACTAGACATCTCAAAGAATATAGTTCAATGCTGCCTTCAGGCACTGATCCTCGCTAGGTGCATGTAAGCTAGAGATGCTTTCAGAAATAGATTATTATATAGTTGAATAGAACTGCTACTCTAGTAATGACATTTTATCTTTAATTATATGTTGTATCATGTATTCTGTATTGATTAATGAATTTCCTATACACTAAAGACCAAAGAATCCCTTTGCCAAAAGGATTTTGATCTTGGTTAAAGAAAAAGATGTAGGCAGAGGGGATGAAAGCAGGGAGGCTGAGGAGGAAAGTCAGTGCAAACTGCACTTGTTCAAATAGTTGCAGTCACCAAAGTATGTTCACATATTCATCTGATCCTTGTAGAGGAATAAAATCCTACCCTGAACCCTCCTAAATGTCGTCCTACTTTAAGTAATCTCTATCATGTTTGGGTTCTTTTTTATAGTGCCATCATGACAGTATCTAAATATCCTATTGCTATGCCCCTTGCTCTGTTTCTTTTGTTCCTTCCCACTGTTTAATTATGGACTTCATTTGTGGCATATCACAATCTAATCTGAAGGTTTCTTGCTTGAGGGACCTTGACTGAGATCCTGACCTTAGTGAAATCAAGGAGGAAAGTGGGCTTCAGTGTCTTAAGTGGCACCAGGATTTCACCTCTGCCTTTATTCAGAACACCTCTGGACAAAAGGAATAAATAAGAATGAAGTGCTTGAGTATTAAGCCAATTATATCTTTTAATTAGGACATGTATAGAGAACTCTTAAACTGAAGAAAGGGTGAAATCTGCTGAATAAATTATTCACAGTAAATAGTCCACCCAGCTCTAGCTCTGACAGAGATAAAGCTGTAGTGGCATCAAAGTGTCTGCTCTTACAGGGTGTTGCTCTGACACAGATGTCAAATGACAAATCAACATGAGGTGAGCAGATGAGTTTTATTCCCTGCCTTGCTCAATTGGAGAGATCGCTAAGGGTGGTCAAATAGGCTCCAACGATGCTCTTAGAGCATCCTTTAGCTGTAAAAGATAAATAAATCTGGCCAGGAGGTAACTTCTGTAATTCCTTAAATCTGCTTTGCAGATATTACAAAGGGTAAACTACAAAAAGCTTAGGAGCTTTTTACCACAGCGTGGAGGAGGGGAGGGAAATCAGTAAGACATTGTGGCCACCTCCTCTAAGACCTGAAAATTTAACAGTATTTCTACTGGTGAAATGGGTGTTGCTAACAAGGAGTTTAGCTGTGGTTCGACAGCACTGAATTTACCTCCATATTCTTTGCTGGTCTCTGGTGATATCTGCTGATATATTTGGGACTAGGTAACTGTGATAGAAATTACTGAAGATGTTATGAATAAATAATGATTCAAATCCTGTTCTGGGGACAATGTCCTGACCAGTCATGTTTTTGCAAAATGCCATGAAAATCATAGTTTCCTTTAGGCTTCTGTTACCCTGTGCAATTCCTGTACCACCTGCTGAGTAACTCTATCTTCTTAGCCTACTTTCCATAAAATTGAGTACTTAATCAGGGAAAATCAAAAACATTGGACAAAAGGCCATTTAAATACTTCCTCAGGACAGGCATGTAGGAAAGAACCTCATTCAAAATATTCAATATTCATGTAAGACTTTGGTAGAACTATTTAAGTGTACGCTGTGAAAACAGTCCTGCCTACGTGCAGAACCTGACGTGGCAGCTGGATCACATGGAGTCAGGCAGCAGTAGCTCCAGCTCCATAGCTACAGAGAGGAAATTTCAGAATTCAAATCGGATGCCTCTCTAGCCATCAAGCTGTCATTCATGCATTACAAATGGCATAAAACTGATAAGGGCTAATTTTGGCTGAAATAATCTTTACAACACCAGATTTTACTTTGCGTAATAAGACAGGCTGTTACAAAAAAAAAAATAGATTCTTTCACTAGATTAAAAAAAAAAAAAAACAAGATGAAAACGAGTACTCTTTTGTGCTTTTTGTCCCTTCTGTGAGACGGTACTACCTTTACAATCTTTGTCCTGGATGTAATGTTTCAAGTCTTATTTTAAAATAAGTGTAGTTTTGTATCATATTTTTGACATTCTTTTAATGCTTTTTTAGAAACTGTGTGCAGTGAAGTTGAAATGCAGTTTACAGTCCTTTGACACAGTGAAAAATCCTTATTTTGCAGTGATGCGTTTTCACAGAGTAAAGATGATAATTAATGTATATGATATCTTGGTTAAATTTCTGTAGCTTTTAAATTCCAGTATGCTAAAATTTCTATAAATTAGTATCTTCCACAAAAGTAAAATTGTACTGAAGACTAATTTTATCATACTGTTAAAATACAAACAATTCATGTAGAAATATGTGCTTGTTCCTTTGAGAGAGGTGAATAGATAAACTGTCCAAGGTACAGGGAAATAGAGCATGGATAATTCGGGTTTGAGATATTCTGTTGCTTAAGTGATGCATTAAATCAATATTCTGCAAAGCTTTTTCTTGTTAAGTTATTTACTTGGCTGCTGTCACAATTCACCATTTAGGTCATCGTCTTTTTTTAAAAAAATATTTTTTCTTGTGGCCTAATTTAACTTTATCTAAATACTTCAGTTCCTCAAATAATGGAACTTCTTCAAATGCTAAGATTATAGTACTGTTTTAATGCCAGTATTTATGCTGAAATTCCTTGCTTGGTTAATAAATTAAGGAAAGAATCAACTTTCAAGTGAATTACTAGTTTATCTTCATGAAAATCTATTACTAAAATGAATAGCAAAAAACATAAAATAATTTTTATAAAAAGAGGAAAAGGTTAATAATTTAATTAAAAGGGGGAATTCTTTAATAAAGTTCTGAAAAGAGAATACTGAAAAGAAAGACAAGTGATCTCTCTTTAGCTATTTTCATTTTAACCTATATCTGCATAAATGGAATCTCAGAAGTTGCTTCTTCTCAACAATCAAAACCACCATTCAAAAACAGTTATGGAGATAATCAGTGCCTTGTTGTAACAAGAGCCGAAGGTGGGCACTGAGTGACGATGTAAGGGTACCTCAGGGAAAACTTCATCTGCCCATCGTTCAAATGGCTGAGTGAGAGCTGCAGAACTTCAGCACCCTGGAGGTATTTCGTTTGTCAAAAAAATGGGCATATTCTGGATCATGAATCACTCTGTGCTTCAGATAACAAAATCATTTTAAACCAAGCAATTTTATACAATTATTTTTCTCCCTTTAATCAAGATTCAAAAGGGTAAGATCATTCACTTCCCTTTGTAAACTGTCTTAATGGTCTGTCGTCTATACATTGCCGTCTGTGAGATACTGTTTGCATAACATATAATTGGCCACGGTGTCTACACAGGTGTACGCTAAGTCTATACTTCAGCTTTTTATGGGTTTGTATTTTTTTAAGAATTTTGGAAGTAATTATAATTACAAGTGACAGCCATAGGGTTTTGCTGTTGTTTTGTTTTTGTTTTTTGTAGTTTCTTTTAATTTTAAGCTAGACTGAGAAATCATGTTTCTAAAGATAATTTCCTCATCATTGTTAGGATATTTTAGAAATATGGGTGTTCAAACAGAGATGAAAACAGTCAAGGAAATGCAGGGGAATTGGGTGAAGGAGACTGCAAAGATTAGGATTAATTATTTAAGAAAGCAGAAGAATTAAAATGGGTCATGAGAAAAAAAAACCCCATGAAGTACTGAAGCTTGGAGAGGAGAGAGACTGGAAATGACTGTGTTCCTTGTCTCTCTCACAAGGGATGAGAGATCTTCAGCCTAATCTCAAGATAGAAAAATCAAATTCTTTTGTTAGGAAGAAAGTGTTTTTTCACATAATATGTGATAAAATTATGGAACTCACTGGTAAAATTACTAAGGTTAGACCTGGTTTTAATTACTATATGGATATGGACCATTTTGATGCACTTTCATTTTTTCCTTCATTCATATTCTCTCCCAACCCCATCAAGTTTTATTAATCTGTTTCTATGATGCTTTTTCTCATGCACCTTTTCCAGTTTATGGCAACTGAATGCAAAACAAAACATGTACCATCTAGTTATCTACTTCTCTTCAAATTGCAGAATCTTTTTAAGAAAATAAACAGATAGGGCAGTGTAGTTATATTTCACCAGTGCTCTGGAAGGTTGTTACATGATCATTTAGAAAATAAGCACGGTTCACTGACATGCTATGAAAAAAATAAGGTGGATCTTATTAATGCTGCTTAGATAAGAATGTTTTTGGATTGTATCAATTCCCTGAAGAAAGCTACTGGTATTTTACTGCTGATATCAGGTGAAAAGAGAAACAAATATGTTCTTGAACTGATTAATAGAATTTCAACTATGTAAACTATTGCACTCAGTGAAGGTAATGATGAAAGAAATTAAAATTGTCTGCAGTAAATTAATCTGATTTTCAGATTAATAATGTAATGAAGAAATATTTATATAAAATATTACTGAATAAATAAAAGGGACATGACCTTCCAATTTTTTTCTACCAATAGGAAAATGTTTTATAACTTTTTATAATCTGTTAATCATTTTGTGGAAGTATTGTATTTTTATTGGGGAATGCTGTATGCAATGAAACCTGTAGTATGTCTATCAAAAGCAGTGGAAGTGCCATCTCCTGACTAGATAAAACACCTAAACTGCATGAAGCAATAGGCTTTGCAATCAAAGTAGTCATAGAGTAGGTAATATGGCGGTAATATGGCTACTCAAAAAATACAGGCAAACTGAATCCTATATCAAAGGAAAAGCTTTTAGGTCTTAGTGGGCTAAGAGCACAAGAGAATGTTATTGCTGGCATGGAACAAAATACACCAAGAAAAAAATGATGGAATAGCTGAACTGATGAGAACAAGAATTTCCAATGAACCAAAAATTCACTAAATCCAAAAATGTAAAGCGCTGATCCCCATTGACCTCAACCAGTTGTTAATTAGTAAAGGATTAACACCCTTTTCATGTGGTGGCAATCACTAGAAAATAACATGCATGCATCAAGGAACTTTAGGGTCTAACAAAAGATTAAACACAAAGATTTTGTGGACTATAAAAGTGGAATCTGAAAGGGGCACTACATTGTCCAGTTTGCAATTTTGAACAAATGATCAATACCTTAGAAAACAAAATATTTTGGGAAGAAGAAAAACTGAAATAGAAACATAATTTTAAAAAAATCTATTGCGTTCATTTCTGAATTAGGTGTCCTTAACATTAAGACTTTACAGTAAGAGTTATTAGAGAAAAACTGGACACATTTTAAAATATTGCCAGTTTATTATAAGGTAGCCAATAAGGAAATATTTGTTCTTAACTTTCCAAACAGGCTTCAGAAAGTTTCATTCATGTTTTAAATGTCCATGGACACCAGGTTATTGAGTAGTCTACATAAGACCATGACCTGAGGAGAATACTGTAAAACATGTAAACAAACAAAAACCAGAGTCCCCCTATTCTTTCTACTGTGAATCCATTTTGAGCTCGCAAAGGCTGATGAGAGGTGAATCGTGTTTTATATCAGAGGACCTGTGAAGAAGTAGTAACATCCTGGGGTCTTGCGAACTGCTGGTGCCAGGAGAAGGGCAGCAGAGGGAGGGAGAGCCCCGGGCCCAGCACTGCCATCAGCCGGGCTGGGCAAGTGCAGGCTCCACAGACCCCAGCCGCTCTGCAGCCCCTGGCTATGTCAGGGGTCAGACGAGCAGCACTCAGGCGCCCCTTGCTACAGCTGTGGTGTGAGTGAGAACAAACTGAGGAGTCAGAGCCAGTGCTAGTTGGGCCATTGACTAGATACCAGCAGTTGATAGGCTAAATCAGAATGCATTTCTGGTTTGGCTGACAAGGATCGAAACCACACCAGCAAACAAAAGTAGAAATAAGGCATTTTTGAGACTTTTACAATGACCACAACTTTGTAAATGTGTTTCTAATAGCTTTGAATGGAGTGCAGTTTCAATCAAAGATGTATTGCTTTCTCTAAAAGTGTTTGTTTTTTCTTAATTCTGAAAATGTGGATAATATTCTAAACATACCTGCTGCAAAAGAGAATTGACTTCAACAGGCACACAGTACTTTATAATTCATTTCTGTAATGGGTTTGTAACTTTTGTAACTTTTATTCTGATTCAGACCCCTGAGTTGGTGTTGGAGAGCCACCTGTACACTGTGCTGATTTGCAGATGACCAACAGGCTGCAGATGGAGGGCTGTGTCCCTCCTGCGTTGCTCTGTATCACAACCTGTGCTGGCAGTGAAGCTGCACACCTCAGCTATGTGGGGAATGTGAAGAAACTGAAACTCTGTAAATGTAGCAGAGGAGCATGTGGCTTTCACTGCTCTTATAATTACCAACTTCTGCAAGTCAGCTATACACTGGGGAAATTTATGCACAGCCCTGGCCTCACCCAAGCTTGTGAATTACGGCACGAAGCAGTGGATTGATGAACACTTTACTCTTGTTGTAAAGACCCTCTTTAATTTCACTATCCAGACAAATATCTGAGCCATTAAACAAATCAAACTCTTGGTTTGTCTAATCATGTGTAGGTCGTGAGTTCTGTAGGTTAATTATATTGTAAAAATGTCTGTCTCTCTTCATAACCAGAACAATTAACTTCGTAACTTCAGTTTTATCAGAAGTAGAGTATTTCTGCTTTTATAGGATGATAAATGCCTATTAGAACATTTATTGCTGTTTATTTTTACTTCACTTATGTCTAGTTTCATCTTACTTGAGTCATTTTTCTTTTGGTCTTTCTGCGTTAAAAATTTGGCATATTTAAATCTAGACGATGGGCAGATTATGGAGTAACTTGTATCATGAAAGGCAAGTAATAGTGATTCCAGCTGTGATTTTCAGTGCTGCATTCATAGTTGCAGTCATCATAAGGAGCCCATGTTTTGACTCTCATATTTAAGGTCAGTCTTGTAAGGCTGACAACTGAGAAAAATATTTTTCAGATAAACTGAGTGAATCAGACCTGGAAATTTCTGAGAGATAATGAACAGGAAGCTGTGCAACTGTTAGACTAATTTCTCAACAGAGTCACAATTGAAGCACAAAGACATTCTCTCTGTTGTGAAATTGATCTCCTAATACTTGTGGTAGACTCTGTATTTCCAAGGGGATTTTACATTACTAATTATACTCTGATGTTGACTAGGATATGTTCTATTGGTATGTTTGGTTTATCTCTTTCTCACCTGTTCAACTATTAAAAAGCATTTAAAGCCTCCTGTTGATGCATAGATCTGCAAAAATATATGATTTAGTGTTGCCTAATTAATTCAGTTAATTCCCTGATTTTTGAAACATAATGTAATTCAACTTCAGACTCTATATGTTAATAGTTAAAAAGAAAAAAGATCCAGTCCCCTTAAGAGGAAATTAATATAATGAGCTCTAACTGTATATAACTGTTCATAAAAAAAAGCTACTAGTAGCCTAAGTAACCAATACATAAATAAGCACTAATTTAACTCTTCTTTTTTCAGGTAGTAGGAAGTTAATTCAGAAAGGGTTTGTGTATGTCAAGCAAAAGCGTGACTGTTTTTTATTCTCTGTTATGGTTGCTTCAGGATTCTGAGGAAATACTACCTGTCAGTTATCTCTCTTCCTGATTAAATGTTTCAACTGAAATTCTTGGAGGGCCAGATTTAAATTGTACTTCCAGAAAAGCTCACGTAAGCAACTTTGACATTTGTGTTCTGTAAGTGTTCATGCCAGCACAGTTGATTATTTGAGTACTGTTGGAAAGCAAGTAAATTCAGATGAGTATTTATGAAAGGTGTTGCTTTTTCAGATCTAGGAACTGAACCTAGAGAGATGTATTGTGTTAGACTTTCAGCTGCACAGCTGTAACAGTTTCTAGCAAAATCTATATTACTCGATACCAGATTAAGACTCCCTTCTTTTTTAACCTAAGACAATGGTTCTGTAAATACCTTAAACTACTCAAATCATGCCTCACTGAAAGTCAGTGTTGCTCTTTCCAGCAGAAATATGTAGCTAAGGATGGGAGAGATGGGAATTTTCCTTCTGCTAATGTGGTTTTAGATAGGTGTAAATCAACCATAAACTCCACCCTAAAGTATGATAGAGAGAAAAGGCAAGAACACAACTGGATAATTTTTTTCTGTCACTTAAACTCTTAAATCTTAGATGAATGTTTCATCAGTTCTCATACTTTTCTCAAGACTTGAAAAATTTTATTATTTTTACTTTTCAAAGGTCACAAACAACATCTTTTACTGACAATAACTAAAGCTCAGAAGCACTGTCTAAAAATACACAAAGACAATGTATGAATTTTTAAAAGATCCACGTTCCTGGAACTAAATCCCTGTTTCAGTATTTACTGTTTGGTTTCAATCCTTTCTGTTAACAAACTCAAATGAAGTTTGCTGCAATCACTAAAATCCACCGGTATTGAGACATGTACTACTTGGAATTACTTAGGATAAAGATGGTAACCACAAACATACTCATAGGTTCCTTTTTCCTTGACCATTAGATCAGATATGGCAGTCATCTGAAACAACGTGTACTGAGGGGATATGAAATGTGTTCCATATTCAATAAGAATACAGAGTAAAAGCATTAATACATGTATGGTAAATGATCCTATGAAATCCTGAGCCTCTCTTGTAAAACTGTACTGCAGAATTCAATGTTGAAGTTACTGTGAAATGTAGCTTCAGTTCAATTACAAATGAATCAATTCAAGATTTTTTCCAGAAAATACTTGCTTTCATAATTTTTCATTGTTTTTCTCTGCAAAGGAGTATGGAGAGAGTGAAGGACCTGATTTCCTTGTTTTCAGAAGCTAACTTTGTCATAGAAAGCTTAGTGAATCAACAGAAATGAAAGTGTGTGGAAGTTGTTGGTGTATAATAATCCTGCTCTTCTATTGCTCCTGCTAATTCCAAATTTAACCCCTGCTTATCACAGGGTGGATGGGAGCTATTCTCATTATTATTTTCCTTAATTCTGTTAGTGTTCAAAGTTAGGTTAGCACTGCACATGCCATTTATCACAAACTCAGTATGGAAAAGCCATATGGTGATCAAGGCTGGGAATTATGCCCCAAGTTTCACACTAAATGCACTTATATGGTCTTATGGCTACTTACACTTGGTGCCCATCTGTTAGGATGGCAGGGGGCCCACTGCTAAGTTGGTCAGACAGTTGCCCTTGAGGATAGTTGCCAGACAATGTTTGAGCTTTAGTGGGCAACACAGCAATGGAAAACCCATCATTTTTGCTAAAATTGCTTCCTTATACCAACAATGGCTTCTTACACATGCTTAGAATTTTTGCTTCACAGAGAAAGTATATGAGATAAAAATGTGACAATGATGATTTTTGTCCCTTTCACAGTGGTACAGGTTATATTGCAATAAATAGATATAAAATTCATCAAGAAGAAATGTTTCAAGTCAGAATGCAGTAGGTTAAAATTATGAATGTTCAGTACACAGGACATTTCACTTGAAATAGGAAACTAGAAAACAGATTGATGTAATACATCTGTGGCAAAACTAAAGATGCAAGTTCCAAATCACAGAATCACAGAATGTTAGGGATTGGAAGGGACCTCAAAAGATCATCTAGTCCAATCCCCCTGCCAGAGCAGGAACACCTAGGTCAGGTCACACAGGAACACGTCCAGGCGGGTTTTGAATATCTCCAGAGAAGGAGACTCCACAACCTCTCTGGGCAGCCTGTTCCAGTGCTCTGTTACGCTCACTGTGAAGAAATTCTTCCTCATATTTATGTGGAACCTCCTATGTTCCAGCTTGCATCCATTGCCCCTTGTCCTATCATTGGATGTCACTGAGAAGAGCCTGGCTCCATCCTCATGACACTCACCCTTTACATATTTATAAACATTAATGAGGTCACCTCTCAGTCTCCTTGTCTCCAAGCTAAAGAGACCCAGCTCCCTCAGCCTTTCCTCATAAGGGAGGTGTTCCACTCCCTTAATCATCTTTGTGGCTTTGTGCTGGACTCTCTCAGGTAGTTCCCTGTCCTTCTTGAACTGGGGGGCCCAGAACTGGACACAATACTCCAGATGTGGCCTCACCAAGGCAGAATAGGAATTTAGTGCTTAGCTTCAGAGAGAAATGATTGTGTGATTCAAGTTGGTCTCCACCATTCAGAAGGTGGGAGAATCTTTGCTAACAATCAAACATATTTTGCTTCATTATAATGCTAAGGAATGAAAGTATTATTTTGTGTAAAAAAACAACCAAAACAATCTTAAAGCTCTGCAATCAAAACAAATTGAAAACGGCATATAAGGATAAAGGTAGGGAGAGAAAGATAATAAGGAAAACAGGTATACATGATATAGCAAATTAATTTTGCAGGATATAAAAGTAGAGATTAAGCTAAGAAAAGAGGAAGAAGGAACTGTGCAGCAGAGAGATACTGGAAGCATGGAGAAGTGAAAAAGCAGGCAAGTTTGTTTATTTTCATTTAAAAAAATACATTGTAGTCCAAGTCTTAGGTATAGACTAGGAACTGACTACATTGAAGACAAAAGCACAGTCATGACTTCAGGAAGGAGAAAGAAAATATAAGCAGGAAAAAGCATTCAGTCTAAGAATGAAAGAAAAGCTTTCATGTGAAGGGGAGCTGGGAAAAGACACAAAATTAAAAGCAGGTGGTAGCCATTGAAGTTCAGCTCTTCCATTGAGTTATGTGGATTAGGCCTTAGTAGGTCTGAAGCCTTGATTCCTTAACAGGGCAGCTGAGAAGAAATAAAATTCTGCTGCTCCCAAAGTCCTTTCTGGGTCTGGACAGTTCTCTTGTGTTTAAAAGGTCTACTCTGTCAAAATATCATCTTTGCCTATATAGACAATGATTTATTCATCACTTTAATAACACTGCTTTCTGTATCTGTTACTTTCTAAGGAGCTTTAAACTTCATATTCTCATTTGAAAAAATCAAGTTCAGCAGAAATACTTGTTAGTGAAAAATACCAATAACCTGACATTGAAACTTCTCATGGGAATGTAACAGTTTTGATTGAGATTGCATTGGATAAGATCTTTGTGTCCAGATGGACAAACCTAAGAATGCAGTTTGGTGGTCAGAACAATTACTTATGATGAAGAAAGTTGCATGCCAGGTTTTGTTATACCTGATTCATTCCAGGAAATGTTGGTTTCTTACATGTCAGTGAAGTGCTGGGGTCTGAAACCCAAGCCCTGAATTAAGGTTGACATATGGGTGGTCCCCATGGCCCTTTAAGAGGAGGGAATGAGTTTGCCTTTTGGCTTTCCTCCAAGGTGTGGCCAGCCTTGTAAGGAAAGCCCTTGGGTAAACAAGCCCCAGGTGCCCTGCATTGGGTAAATGAGTGCCAGGTGTCCTGCTTTGGGCATAAAAGCTGGGACCACTTGCAGGAAGAGTTGGAGTGTCTGTCTGTGAGATGGATGCACTTTGCAGAGTTTCCTGTTGGGGAAGGACCTCCTGACTCTTCATGCAACTGGATCCCAGTCAGGTCTGGCATTTGCAAATGTGGGCTTTGTGGGGAGGCAACATGGGGTTACCTCTATCGTACATGGTCAGCCTATTGACTTGATTGTCTCCCATTTTTTCTATGGGATACCTTGTGTCTTTGTTTATTCCCTCTATTATTGGTCATGCTGTGTCACTCCTGGGGCTACAGGGGTTGATGTCTATTATTTGTGATCTGTTTGACTTGTTTGTAACCCCAGTGATCCCCTATATACTGACTCTACATGCAATAGAATCTACTTACTGGATTGTTTTTCTGCTGGCTGTGTCCTTTGTACTAGGCCTGGTAATTGGCAAAACATTCAGGCAAGTGCCCTGGCTCTCTGGATTTTCTAGAGGAAATGGTCACATTCTCCATCGTCTTGTTTTCATCTTGAAGGGGATCATTAGAATGGAATATTTTTTAAAACATAAAAACTTCCAGGGTCACAGGATGAATAAGCTTTTTTCTGTGAAGCGTTACTGAGGAATAGGAAATTACTGACTCTAGGATGTGGTATTCCACCCCAGAAGGGTCCTGTAGGTGAAACTGGATGTAGATTAATCATAAAAGCTCCCCTTGGATAACAAGGAGGAAGGTCTAATTTCTGCTATGAAGATGTTAGTAACTGGCTTGACCCTATCCAGTCTGAAACTAGTTTGCTAAAGAAATGCTTGAATCAGAATTCTTGTTAGTGAATTTGATAAATTTCTGCCCTACTTCTAAATTTAGTTTAATAAATAGATATTTTCTAAAATAATCATGAAAGACACTCACTAATGTGTGCTCCAGGAGATTAGGTCAAATGTGCTAAATGATGCTGGAACCACCAAGGTAAAACAGTAATTTTTATTAGAATCTTATTTTTTTTTGTAGGTACCCTTCATTCAGTAAATACGTTTGGTTGTATTGTGTTGGCTTTATGGCATTCTGTAGCAATCATAAGATTAAGAGGTTAAAAATGAGATTCTGTATTTTTTGTATGTTTTTTGACTGTGTAATATTCATAAAGAAAAATTCTCTAGATTCATATTGACTTTCTAGGCAGCTTTTCAGATGTGAACAGAAATGTGAATTTAATTCTGAGCTTGACTCAACATTTAAGATTAAACACATGAGAACCCAGTTAAGCACTTCATTCTGGACCTGAACTCTAGCAAGAACTTTTAAGTTTCCCTGAAATAATTAGTAACAAGATGTAATTGAAGGAAAATACTTTCAGTTTTAACAGATGGGCCTTTCAAAACCAACTATATGAAACTAGTTTGAGTGTTTTATTCCTGGAGGGGCAGCATTTTATTTAATCATCATAGCTCTTATTTGCATATTGTGTTTCATTTGTTTCATGACCACATTAATTAGAATAAAATACTTCTTGCTGTACATGACATTTCAGTTCCTGAGTGAACAAGGACATGAGCTTCAGGCAAGTTGTGTTAATTTGGTCTGTATAGAAATTAATAACAAGTGTACTTCAAACTTTCCCCTCAAAAATAATAATTTGAATATTTATGCATTAGAAAAGGCCATTCCTGACCCCTAGCCAAGAGATTATTTTGTTGGCTTATCCACAGGAAAATATGTTGACGATACAGAGTGATTTTTGAAACATAAACAGAGCATACTGTTCTTACAAGGGCTTGATAACAAATTCATTTCCTAGATGCTTGATTATGACCTGAGAGGCTACTCCTGATCTGGGTAAGGAAATGTCAATTGTCCATTTCTAGAGAAGTTCTAGATTTAAAAAAACTGAACTTCCCAATGAAAATCCAAAACGTTGGGTTGTCTATTGTGTAACAACCAAAAGAAAGGAAGTTAAGGAGGAATGTTGACGTAATTAATAAATTTTGAAGCCAGAAAAGACTACACCAAATTTAATCCATTATGTTGCTACTGAAAATGCTTCCAAAGTTATCTTTTGGAAAGATGTCCAATCTTGAAGTGAGGATTTCATGAAAGAGCCACTCTTACAGTTACTACACTAGAAAAGTGCATCATGAGGACATTCAGACAGGCTGAAAAAAAATGTACTTGGAACTAGAAGAGAAATTTCATGATGTGTACCTCATTTCTGGGAGGTGGACTTCTGAATCTTAGAAGACTGATTAAGCACTCTTGATAAGCAAAGTATGCTCAGAGAGCATAGCTTCAACCAGGCCTCAAGTAGACTATAAAGCCATGCTGACACAAATATTTTTCTTTGAAGATATTGCAGTCTTGTGCTTTCCATTGGAGAAGGAAATCCTTTTCACAGAATGGTAGGGGTTGGAAGGGACCTCCAGAGATCATCTAGTGCAACCACCCTGCTAGAGCAGGATCCTGGAGTAGACCACACAGGAACATGTCCAGATGGGTTTTAAATGTCTCCAGAGAAATGTCCACTCCACCTTTCCTGGAATGCTTTCTATTTGCAGACTGCATACCTTTTAATATCAAGGAGAGCTATAGTTGTCCTTTCACCTGTGGCTTTCTGATTGGTTGGAAATAGGACTAACTATCCTGCCCTAAACATTACAAGGTTGCTCATTATTAGGAATGAAAATATCTCATCCTTAAAGTCATTCTGATTAGTGCGTAAAAGTAAATAAACGAATAGTGTTTAGAAACTATTTTTTATCATAGTTCTGATTTTGGCATGGGGAAATCTTGTAGCATCTTTCTTTTGTTTTGTTTATAATATCTTCTTTCTGCCATTCACTTTTACAGGTGTTTAAGAAATTCAACTATATTCCTACAATGACTATGTCTTCTCAGAACCATCTCAGAATATAATGATTTAATTTTGACTTTGGCTTTTAACTTTGACTTTACATTTTCTTCTTTCCTATATTTTGCTTCAACCTTATTTTCCTACCAGTTGAGTAATTCTCATCCTATTTCTGTTTGACCCTGAATGTTTTGACACTCAAATGGGTTATAAGGGACCTCCTAGACTCAAAGAAAGAATGAACTGAGGTATGAAGGAAAAGACAACTTTTTACTCTCCTTGGTGTACCTTTTCATTATCACAGAATCACAGAATGGTAGGGGTTGGAAGGAACTTCTGAAGATCATCTAGTCCAACCCCCCTGCTAGAGCAGGATCCTAAAGCAGACCACACAGGAACACGTCCAGACAGGTTTTAAATGTCTCCAGAGACAGAGACTCCACAACCTCTCTGGGCAGCCTGTGCCAGTGCTCTGTCACCCTCACAGTAAAGAAGTGTTTTCTTATGTTAAGATTGAACCTCTTGTGTTCCAGTTTGTGCCCGTTGCCCCTTGTCCTGTCACTGGACACCACTGAGAAGAGTCTGGCCCCGTCTTCCTGGCACCCAACCCCAAGATATTTATAAGCATTAATGAGACTCCCCCTCAGCCTCCTCTTATCCAAGGTAAATAGGCCCAGTTCCCTCAGCCTCTCCTCATATGGGAGATGCTCCAATCCCTTCATCACCCTAGTGGCCCTGCGCTGGACGCTTTCCAGTAGCTCCATGTCCCTCTTGAACTGGGTAGCCCAGAACTGGGCACGGTACTCCAGATGAGGTCTCACCAGGGCAGAGTGGAGGGGGAGGAGAACCTGCCTTGACCTGCTGGCCACACTTCTCTTCATGCACCCCAGGATGCCACTGGCCTTCTTGGCCAAGAGGGCACGTTTTTGGCTCATGGTCATCCTGTTTTCTACCAGGTCCTTTTTGCCAGAGCTTCTCTCCAGCAGCTCACTGTACTGATCCATCATACATTATCCTAATCTGAAGACAAAATGTCCAAAACCCAATTAAAACAGTAATTTCAAAAGCCGTATCCCCTTTCGTGGTCATCCAAACAATAATTTCTCAAAATAAACAAGGCAAGTAATCATCCAAATTAGTAAAGGTTAGGTTTATTGGGCAATAATGGTCCATCTTATGCATTTGATTTTACCTATACAATCAGAAAGAAGGGCATCAGGTTATGGCAGCTCAAATGAGGACAATGTGTGGCTTGGAATATTTCCTGGGCAGCCGACAGAGAAGCCTCAGACACTTGCAGCCATCTGCTTCAGCATAGAAGTCGATAATATTGTATCTGCTTCTGCAACAGTTGCACAAATTCCATTCATTTTACTTGCGTGCATTTAATTCTTTTTTTAATTTCATGTTTCCTAATACATGCAGATAATTAAACACATTAGGTATCCAGTCTAATGTAACAATTGTATTGGATTTTTCACCTTGTCTGTCTAGGTCCCTATTGGATCTTAGGAAATAACAGATATTTCAGTAGCCATTATGCTGTTAATGCAAGCAAATGATGTTTAAGAGAGCTGGGGTACCCCAGCAAATCTCCTTTTATTCTGCAGCTCTTTTCTTGCCTGCATTTTGTTAATTTTTGAGTGCTGCTCATGAAGCCAGGAAAGCAGTAAAGTCTTTGAAAAGCATGAAATAAATTCTGTTCAGTGAGTGGGTAATTGTTCAAGGTCATCTGTTCGTTGTCTTTGTCTTGATTGTTTGAATTAGTAGCTAATAATGGGGCTGAACCGTGAATGAATTATTATCCACAGGGCATATTTTGGGGAGTGTCAGGAAATATTACAGGGTAATTAAGGTTATCCAATAGCAAGGCTGTGTTACCAGCAGATGTCTAGTAATTACTATGTTTAAAAAGTGTGGGGATTAAACTAAGATTATAGCTTTTACATTGTCTGCCTTTACAAGTCATATTTGGAATTTATTCAGTTTATTCTGCTGCCCTTTTCCTTTTGTTCTGATTTTGTCACTTAAATTTTGACTTAAACACAGGCCTTTCCTGGTGAATTAAAATAAACATCAGCAGATGGTATGCAGCGCATGTGTATACAAAATAGCAGTGTGGTTACTGAGGACTACAAAGATGACTGCATTGATAAATACTTACCGCTACTATTTATTTCTTAACGAGTTCTGATTCTGTTCTAGGGCTTGGATATAAGGCCTAAAATAGTGCAAAGGTGCATTTTTGGAAATATTTTTCATCTGTGTGAAGGTGTTTAGTGTGACAGGAGAGCTCATTTGTTCATTTAATTTTAATTTGTTGAGTTGGTCATCTTCAGGCAAAACCAAAAGTGCCGAGTTCAAAGTTTTGCTGTTATTACTGACCCTGAGCTGGCTTAGTGCTACCAGAGGCCAGGGAAGGGGAAGCATTTGTTCAGTCCCCGATCCAGCAAATTTGATTTTAGCAGATGGGCTGAAGGGAGATAATGTAATGGACAAGTATCTGTGGCATCTGGAATGTGTGGATTTAGCACAGTTGACTGGTACTGGGGTGGGGGGCCAGTGCAGAAGCTGTATGTGCAGAGCGAGCCTTAGAGGTAATGAGAAACCTCTCAGTAGAAAAGGGTGATGACTAGGAAGAAAATGCCAGGATGCTGAGGGTTTACAATCATAAAAGAAGAAAAGCGAGAGGCCTGAAAAACGAAGGAGACATACAAAATGAACATGACAGGAAAGGGAAATTTGGACAACAGTGAGTAAAGGCTTTCAAGCAAGTGTTTGTGTACCTTCTGGGACCTCTTTGAAGAGGAGCACACTGGCAGTTTGGTTTTTCCTTAACAATATTTTTAAAACGTGATTGTAATTAAAAGTTCATTTTGCAAATTGTAGGTAAATTCCTGAAGTCTAAAGCTTTTTGATTCTGCCCTTCACTCCTTTGCATCCTTTTTCATCTGACTAGCGTTAAGCATGGGAAGCTTTTTATTTATTTCTTTTGCACGCTGCTGGCAGTGGGTAGGTGGCTTACTGTGGACATGCAGTACTAGAATGAAACTTTGTGACAAACAAAGTTTTGGGTGTGTAATGCACAGTAATTGTCTTAATTGCATGTGGGGTTTTATTAAAGTCAAAGGCATTTTTCATGATCTAATATTAAAGACCACTTCAAGTTTTTTACTTGACTAAGGCATTCTTACAAAATTCGCACTTGAAGAAATTCAAAACTACAGCTAAAATATGCTCAGAATCAAAGACAGATCTCCTAATATTTAAAAATGTACTGTAATCGGAATTGATTTTGTATAGTGTTGGTTTTCAAAAAAACAGGTTTATGACTTTGCACTTATTAACCCATATTGGAATTAACACTTGATTTCAGGTATAGAGGAAAAGCTGAGAACATGGAAAGGGAGTGACAGGGAAGGGCAGAAACAACTAACATAACTCTTGGGTTTTGTGCAGTTAAAGATAAAGGTGAAATGCAAGGCATCTACGAATGTCTCTAATTATTTTGACTTTAACTCCTTATTCATCCATATATATTACAACAGGATTTTCATCTGTTTAGGTTTATTGAGTTTAAAACATGCAGGCCCCTCATCAAATCAATTAAGGACTTCAATAGCTATTAGTCCCTTCAGTGAAATACTGTAATGTCTCGTTTGTATTCTAAGTCATTGATATCCTTATGTTAACATGATAAATGGAAAAGCTGATGTAAAATGCTCCTTGCTTTATAAGACATCCATCTTTCTTGGTTGTCCAGTTATTACCATACAAATGCCTGAGCCAGAGCCTGTTTAAACTTAATGAGAGTATTTTTACTGACCTCATTGTACTTTGGATCCAAATAGAAAGCTACTCAACTTTTCTTTCAGCAAGTTATGAGTTTTGTTTAAAGAAAACAAGGTTGACATTTTGTTTGATGGAATTAGTTAAAATACAGCAGTGGGGAAAGAGGAAGTTCAAACACCTAATCTTACCTTTTGATCTGATTGTAAATTAACAGCCACTGAATTAGCAAAAGCCACTGTAGTTTTTACAGCATCATTTTGGTGTAGTTGGAAAAGGAGCTCAATGGAAAAGCTATATTTTACCCTAAAGCTTTTCTCTCACTCTGTAATGAAAAGAAACACCAATGATCATGTATTCATATGCTAGCTGAGTTTACTGTTCAGCAATAATGCTTTTACTGAAATCTCAACACTACCAAATGTAAGCAAAGGCAGTAAGTACACAGGGCACTGCATTACTCCCTTGAGTGTGCTAATAATGACCTTGGTTACCTCAGAGAAGAAAAGGAGTCTCTGTAAGTTCATGAGCCTCTGTTATACAAGAAAGTGGATAAAACCAGTGTTCATTAATATTAAAGGAACAGCCAATGCAATGAAGATCTGTCGTGTGAGACCTAGATCCAATAAAGGTGGAAAACACAACTGTAGTCATGGTCCATTTTTAGGAAGCTTGCAGATTTCCTTAACCTTAGTCAAAATGTGGCAAAGCCATGCTTTGCTTGCTTTTGGAAAATTGTCTGTGTGCTTCTCTGAAATGGAATCTTCCACACTCTGAGTAATGTCCAATAACCTTCAATAAATTAAAGAAAAGAAAGTCCACCATGGTGATGGTAGACCTTGTTAGAGACCTCAGAAACTGAACAAAAGACTAAAGTGGACTTAACAGTTAGAGGAACTAATAAGGTATGTCAAGGACTGTACAGAACATCCTTGTTTTAAAATATATGTGTATATTTGTATTGGCATGAGACATTTTACTTTTCACATTGATGCTCTTACGCTGAAGTAGATTGCAGAGAGGTTTTAACTTTTGTTGCCATTTTTTTTCCCCCCCAAAAAAGGAATAAAGAGTACAAAAGAAGGTGTGCAGAGTCAATACATTGCCTTATGGTTTAGAGGAGGAAGAATGACCATTTATTTAGCCCCACCACCACATTTGAGTCTCAAGTGTAGTGAAAGCTCGACATAAAACAGATGTAAAAAAAATAAAGTTCAGAAATTAAAGATGCTAGTAGGCAAAAAAAGACTTTTGAATATTACTGGTTTTGCAGCACTGGCTAGAGTTAAGAAATGGACGAAATTTGAACACTTTGTGTTTTTGTTTAAGTCATCAGAATATAAATATTTTAAAGTTGCAATTTTGGGTATATGATTACTAATTACTTTCTTTGATTTAAACATTTAATATTTCTAAAATTATCTTGACAGACATAAAATTAACTGTGTATGGAAATAGGTGAAATAGAATCTGCATGTGCTTAACTTTGGAAATAAATAGGACTGCATAAGAAGGTAAACGTGTGTTGGCATATTTGTATGACCAGAGCTGTAGAGATAGGGAAGTTGGATCGAAATCCTTAATTGGCCATACCAAGGTTTTTAGGATTGTATAAGATGGCTTTTCTGGGTGAGCACAGGTCCTAGATCAGAGTTTGCACACTGGCCCATGTGACGTGGGCCAGTCCATATCCTGGCAAGTTCAGCCCGCTCCCCTGTAGTTGAGTCTGCCCAGCCAGGTAACACATTGCCCAGCTGTTTTCCAGCAAGCTGGCATTGTTAGTGACCTGTGAATTGGTAATAAGATGGATCGAGAGGTATCCTGACTTTGCTGTCAAGGAAAATGCGAAAGAATAGCTGATTTACTGTAAGAAAACAATGACCTTTTTGAAAAAGTAAATATTTTCAGACTTTTGCTTTAAGAGGTAATTTTCTAATTTAAAAATGTCTATAATAAAAATGAAGTTTTAATAAAGGTTAGTTAATTTGCAAATCAAATAAAATATTTTATTATATTTTGGTCTAAATCTATTATTGCTTAAAACATTTTGGTTTGGCCACTCAGCTGAGAGACCCATTTTTCAGAGTTTCATTCTTGTTTCATTGCACGGAATTTGAGGCTGTAACTTTTCCTTTGAGATGAGAATCATGAGAACTGTACAGCATATGTGGCAATTCCTCATCTGAGTCTAAAACCTTGTGAACTCCAAGGCAAAGCATCTTGGTGTGAAAGCCTGTAGCATTAAAATCTTTTACTTTCAACACCTTTCAGATTACTTAAGCTTAAATCTGAGGTATATTAAGCATTCTTGTGGACATTTGTTTCTTATCAATCAAGAATGCATGCTCAACATAAAATCTTAAAAGTAGGAGAAATAGTTTGCTGGAATTTCTTCAAATCCCTTTTTTGCTTTTCTATATATTTTTAAAAATATCCAGTCTAAAGATTGCTTTCTTTTGTAACTTCAAATTTAAGTTGTTATAGCTGGGAGAAGAAATAATTTGACATTTATTTTTGATCTACAATACCCTCATCTGGCTCTGCATTTAACAAGGATGACTGGTGTTTATTTTTAACATGTTAAATCAAAAAGGAAATACAAATGGTCATTTCTTGAAACATGATTTGCTGAACTCCTAAAAAGAAAAGGGTAATTTAGAAGGGTATCCTGTGACAGGAAATGACAAGCCACCTTCACCAGGGTATAGGCTGGGCTGCGGTGCTTGGATCAGTATATAGCTGTTGACTTAGGAGAGAGACGCTTGCGCAGAAAAAGCAATACTTTGTTCAAGTTACCAGACAGTCTGAGGATTTGGGGAGGAGGCAGGGAGGGGCTGAGGGTTTCCACTAAAAAGGCCAGAGTCATCAGACTTTAAAATAGCATGTGTGGCCTTGTTCAGTGAAAATAGAGAGTAATGTGGCTATAAAAAGCAAAGTAAACTACCAGTTGACTGCTTCTTTTATGCCGTACACATCTTTGAAGGTTAAATTTGTTATTTTAAAAAAAAACATATGGTAGATTTGAATAGAAAACTCAGGTTGTTTGGCTTCAGTTTTTTATTATGTGAACAAAAAAGTCATCTTGCAATGAAGAAGCAAAAATCCTCACCTTTAGTATAGTTATATTAATGAACCCAAGTGTGTTACCTTTTAAAATTCCATTAGTAACATTATTTAGTATTTAATATTTAAGTGCAGTTTGTAAACATGTAACTATAAAAAGGAACTTCACTGGTTCACAAAAGTATGAAGAACTAATGTCCATACTGCAAATCTTTCTAGTTGTTAAAATTTTCTTCTACATCCAGTTTTCAAATAAATATCACTTATTTTTTGTGTATTAATGTTTGTCAGACATATGCAATGTGGAAAATCACTAGTGTCTCTTTGCTTTTGTATGATTATTGAAAGAAAATGGAATAAAAAAAATATAAATTGTAAATACTTTAATAGGAAAATTGAAGTAGGGATCTTATCCTCTACATGTAATACCTGTAATGAAAGACAAGTCTCATATAAGCTAGACATACCTCTATTTTATTGGAATAGTAATGCTTAAAGTGTGGTTAACTCATTTTATTAACTTTTCTGGAATTTTCTTCTCTCAACCTTTTACGCAAATCCTATCTAACCACGAAGAGGATCCTTTGTTTTATTTCTGTTTTAACAGTAGTGAAGCTCAGATGTGCAAAGTCAGAATTGTTATTAGCTCAGTAAGTACTAGAAATCAGATTCAGAAATTGGAAAAATGCAGGAAACATTAAAAGCATTTTTAAAATATCTGATTTTATTCATCCAGTGTTGAAAGCACACTGCTTGCTCTATTTTGGTTCAACTCAAATCTGTTAAGTTATTTAGAAGTAGTGGGACTTTAACATTTTCAGGCTTTGTTCACGCTGATTAGCCTGGAAAATGGCTGTCTTTACAAGTACCTTTCTTTGGGTTCTTTGGACATTTCAGCTGTTCGTTTGGATCTCTGATGATCTTTCACAATTAGGAGTAGTAATCAATGTTCCTTAAGCTATGAAATTTTTTTACCTTTGGTCTCCTTTAGAAAGGGGACTAATTATTAGAGACATAATTATTTTTGGCAGTGTTACATTAATGGTTGGACTTGATGATCTTGGAGGTCTCTTCCAAACAAGGCTATTCTGTGATTTCGTACATGAATTTTTTTTTACAGTTAAAATCATTAATGATTATTGCAGGTCCAGGCAACTTGATATTGTCATGTGGTTTTCCCCTTTTTATGCCTCTGTACTCCTCCTTAAATATAGTGAAAATGACAGTTCCAGGGTTTCCTGCTATTTATCTTTTTTTTTTTTCTCTACAGTTCAACTACAACCTCTCTCCATTCTTCTAAGGGTTATCCTCCCTACTGAAAGTTTTTTCTAATGCTCAGAAATTGCTTACCGAAATATATTGATTGTTTGGGGAGTATTAGAGTTGTTTGGGAGCAATATTTTGTCTGTCTGAATTAACCATCGGGTGTTCTGTGCAACTGGTATGTGCTGTTGGAATAAGGATAGTCAGCTATCTGTTCTGTCTGATAGTCTGCTGTCTGCTTCTGTTCTTCAAGTGGATAAGTACTCATGTTGCCTGAACCTGAATACTTTCCTTGAAAGTATTCTTTCACTTTCAAGTGCCTTTGAACTGGCCTTCCACAATCGCTTGTGCTTATAAGACTTGTAGATTCTTTCATGGAACTGATAGTCAAGGGGACATGGACTCAGTGTAGGAAGATTAATTTTTGAAAAAAACAACATCCAAGTATTAAATTATTGGGAACATTCCACTGAAGTCATTCCTCTTGAGTACCCACATCTAAAGTGAGTGGTTAAAGGCTAGTTAAAATTAATTTATAGAGTTGAGATATTACTGTTGCATGTACTATTTGATTTTCTTTTCACCTATATAATTTACTGGCTACTCTTAATGTCTCCTTTCCTCTTCTAAAGAAATTTGCTTTTATATCTTAGGCAGATTTTTATTACTTTGTTTAAAAAATATATACAAATGAATTTTTAAAAAAACTGTCAGCTTTTAATGATTTAAGGAATGCACACTGATAAAAGGCAACAGAGTCATAGTCACAGTATAAAATATTTGGGTGACCGTACATTTTTAACTGCTTTGTGGAGCTGAGTAGCTAATAATTTCTTTCACAAATTAGGAGTTTTACTTATTTACAGAATTTGTTTTTCTTCTAAAAATATTTTTAATTGTGGTATGGTCATAGTTTATTCTGATTATGTTATTCTGCAGTTTTCTATTTCAAAGAAAACATGACTCTCTAAGAAAATTTCATCGAAGCGAATGTAAAATAACTCACAAAAACATGTTCACCTGAAGAGTGTAGCTGGAAAAGGAGCACAACAATAGAAAAATGCAGGAACGAGAGATACTGCTTCTTTTGGAGGCTGCAGCACTGGCGAATTCCCCACTGCTAAGATTATTTCATGAGACAATGTTTAGATGCTGGTTTGATACAGTGTGATAACCTGAACAATTTATGTCTGAAGGAAGTGTATACCTCTGCTATTTAGTTTACAATATCTGCCTTATGGCATCAAATCAATTAGGCTAAATGTCTCATCTAGGAAGCTGGTAAATAAGCATACAGGTGTTCCAGTGTGCAGATCTATAAGGAAATATTTTTATTATTGAAGGTGCATTTCTAGTGTCTTTGACTGTGACATAAGATAGTGAGTTGTATTTCAGAGCTTGTAAGTCTCAGGGTTTTTCTCACTGGTGTTCAGAAGTGGAGAGCTTTGTGCTACCAGTGTTTCTGGAGTGGGAGGTGTGGCAGCCCTGCCTGCACATATGAGGTGCAGAGCCTAAGGTGGAAATATCATAGAACATGAACGAGTGGTGAGAGTGTAGAGGCAGCAGTTCTTGAGTTGGGGTGCCAGAGGAGGAGAAGGAGGGGGGAGCTAGCCCAAGGAATAATGTCAGCTATTTCATATGAGGCTAGACATAATGACATAGAATGTCTATGCCTTGCTGAATAAGTCAGGGCAATATGAGAGTGCAATCCAGCATTTAACAGATGATGATGACGATCTCCATCTGTGTCTCTGCTGTTTCGCAGAAATGAAATGGAATATCTTATTTTCTCACGTAAATGAACTGTGATAGCCTTTTTCTGCCTTTTCCCACTGTTATTAAAAAAGGAAGGAGGAGAAGTTTTTAGAGATCTGTGAGCTAATAAACCTCTGGCTATTGCAAGCTAGAAGATTATAACAGAAAAACTTTTATTGTGTGACTGCCTGGTACTTACATACTTCACTAGAATATGTTGATAACCAATGCTGGAGACAGGCCTGACACCACAACACTTCAGCTTCCTCCAGTAGGATCATTTTACCTGCTCATAAATAGACCTGGCCCAGACTTAAATGAGATGGCTGATATGTTAGGAAAGTTGTTTTCTCCAGCTTAGTACTGGAAGGGATCTTCCAGGTCATAACATTTAGCCAGATGCTGTTCCAGGTCTAGAGGGCTGGGAAAGGTGAAATTTTGCAGTAGCTGAAAAAGAGGACAAGAAGCCTGTACCCTTGGGGGATTTCCCACAGCAGAGCAGAAAACTGGAGATGAGAGGAAAAGATGATGACTTCACCGAGTTGTCAGTGGAGATGATTTCCACTGCAGGGCTAGGCACGCAAGCTAATGAAGCAAGAGGGAGAAAAAGTCAAAACCACTACCACCAAAACCTAGAATACCTTCCCTATCTCAGTAAAGGATGTGGAGAGATTTCTACCCTTCCAGAGCACTGGATGCTGAAATAAGGCACTGTGTATTGCACCTTTTTTTTTGGTCCTAGGCCAGCGTCCCTTTTGTTTCAGAAACATTTGGGAGGCCTGTCAGTCTCTCTGTTTTTACAATTTTATGTACTTAAAAAGGTGTCACTAAACCAGACACCCGCAATGCTAGAACACTAGAAGTTTTGCTTTGTGCCTGCCAAGTGTTGAAGTCCCATATTGTGGGCAGGGTGACAGACTTTGCTCTGAGAGCATACCAGAAAGGGGAAGAAAGAGGCAGCTGCCTGGCTATAGCAAAGGAAGGTCAGGAGGATATGGGGTGACAGAAAGGCACCCACGCATATGTGGTTGTTTTTAGTGTGCCTGGGGACTTCTCTGTTAAGGCTGGATAACAGGAGAAAACAATTTGGTATTTGTTAGACAGGGTGGGATCTGTCGTTCACCAAATGTTATGCAAAAAATGGTGAATCACAGATGATGTGTGTATTTTGACATTTTCTCACCTATAAATGCTATTCTTACCTCACGAGACACAAACTTTGTTTTATTCTAACACTAGAAGGTCCTTTCTGGCTTTATGATTTGTCTTACAGAGTTGGTAAGCTCTCTCTCAAGTCCCTGTAGGACGATATTAGCCAACAGTGCTAACATCAAAGGTGCTTTATTGAATATGATCAAGGAACCTCTAATGTCAATACAAGGGGCGTTCATTCTGCAGCTGGTTGGCAGCCAGCCAGCTGCCAGGCAGTCGTGGAGCTCCATAATGTTGAAGTGGCTTTTAAAGTGTGGTGAAAAGGACTGATGGAAGGCCTACAGCTCTAGACTGTGCAGGAAAGGGATTGCTTGTGTAATACAAAGGTAATATTTTTTGGCTTATGTTTAAAAGGGAGGGGAGGGAGGAGGGAGGAAAGAAAAAAGGGAAGAAAACTAAAAAAAAAAAGCAACTATGTATTTTGTCAGCTGTATATGCCAACCTGGTGACCAGTGAGGATTAGTGAAATGTTACCAGCAACCTCTTGTCTCACCAAAGATGAATAAATTGAGGTAGAAAATTTAATGTAAAATATACAGTAGAATAGCAGAAACTCCTGTGACCCTCTTTAGTTGGAATTTTGTACCTCTGGATTTGAGTCCTTCTTGTGGTGGCAGACGAGACATTTCAGTCCTGACTTGATTCATACAGTGAGGGCTGAAAGTAGCAGCTGCCAGTGTGAATGACCAAAAGTTGAATTCTTCAACTGTAAATTATGTATTTGATGGAAGTTTAATGGCAGGTTACTATGTAATTTGTCACATATCATAGAGGAGAGCAGGCTTATGGGATGTATTAGCACCTATATCTTGGGCAGCTGTACACCTCATTTGTGGGTGTTCCTTCTGGCACAGTTTGGGCAAATCACCTTAAAAGTGCAGTGACATTGTCAGGTACCTTCTGGTGGTGTTGAAGTTATGGAACTGTCTGCAGGCTGTTTTGTTGAGATGGCTGAAAGACAAACAGTAAAGTTTTCTCTCTGCCATGGGAGATTTTGGAGAAGTGCTACAGGAGCCTATGTATCAGCCATCTATAGAAAGACCAGATACAGATGGAGGCTTAGAATATCTACAGTGTAGACAGATTATTTTTACTCAGTTTTCTGTGTGAATGGATGCTATTCAAATTATTGTGTCATGTCCTTGGATTATGTAGGTTAATTTTTTTGCTTTTAAAAAATGTGTGCATTTTGGTCTCTGCTAATGCTTCATTACCTATACAAAAGAAATTATGTGAATAGTAAAATCCAGTCTTCTCTCCACCCTACTTTCTCAGTCCAAAACCAAAAAAAAACCCACCAGTTAAGACTTTAAGAAGACTCCATTGGTTTGACATATTATCAGCTGATGTTACACATGAAAGCAGGGATAAATTATGAGTAACACAGTGCATGGAAGCAGTGAATGAGGCCTGAAAAGAGTGTCAGTGAAAGGTTGCTTTACATTCTCCTACTCTTAAGGTTTTTGTATGAATATTGCTTACAAATCCTAAACTCTATCTTAGTATTGCAAAACAAGTTTACACAAAGTCTGGGAATGAAGAATGAAAGCTGGATGCTCTGCTCTGACAAAGTGAGTTGTGGCATGTCATTGGTGAGCTGGAGAGAGGAAAGGGTACGTTTGTTTCCGTGCATGTTTTCTCATGGAGGGAAAGAAAGTAAGTGTGCTAGCTAACAAGCTGATGTTTGGTGTTAGCACTGACAAATATATGCATATTTGTCATATGTATGAGAAACTTCCCAAACAAGCTCTTAGCAATGTATAAAAATAAACAATCAAATACATATGGTCTGATAAGGGCATATATTTACTTATAATGTTGAATGTGCATGTTGAAGTCTATTTCTCGTTTTGTTACAACCATACAGTTTCCACAACAAAACGCCGAGCTATTTCTAATTTCAGTGGTTTACGAGCTCATCATTTGAAAAACGAAACTAAAATGCATAAAATTACTGTTTCTTTACAAGTCTAGTTGCATGCATGGTTTAATTAAAAGGTAATGTTATGATTTTTGTAAGAAAAATAGTCTTTATGGTATTTACGGTCTTTTAAACTGGCAAATGTTCTCATTAACTGAAAAAGATTTAAAATAAAATTTGTAATTAGAAAGAAACATTTAAAAAAGTTCTTAGTGTCTAAATTTAAAACTTTGTATTTAATTTAGGTAGTATATGTAGTTTTAGTTAATGTAGAAGTATAAAACCGGAAAAAATTAAATAAGTATCCACTTTTTGAGAGTAGTAAAAGTAGAAAACCCAGACAGATTTTTGCAATAGAAAAATTCTGTGTCAGTTCTACTAATTCCTTTGAATTTCTTGCATAAAAACAGTAAGTTAGATGTTTCATGAATTAGAAAACTGAAAAGGAAACATAAACCATAGGATGAGTTTGTCTGGGTTTTTTAACACAAGCATTACATCAGCTGAACAATTTTGACATCCTACTAAAAATATAATGCATTGGAGGTAGAAGTAAAGCTATTTTCACTAATTGCTACAAGAACACTGCTGATAATCATTTTCAAATTTTTGCATGATAAAAACTCTAATGAAAAACACAAGCCTGGGATTTCAGAATTTTTCTTTGAGATACCCTCCAAAATAAGGAGAGGAAATAAAAATAGTCACCTACTTATGTTACTGTATTTGTTGCATCTTTTATGTGAGAGATTCTGTGTACTGGGTTGTTGGTTTTTTCCTTCTACAGTCACTTCTTTAGTCCTTTCTTTTTTTTTAATTCTCTCAAATCAGTATCCAACACACCTTTCTGAACTGTTGTAGCAGTCGAGCCAAGCCCAAATGGTCTCATTCTTAGACCATAAAAAGATTTCTAAGAATTAAATTAACTGTGAAGTTCCACTTGGGTTTGAACTGTTCACCTAGCTTTTGGTCTTGTCCTCTTTGTAAATTCCATTCTTTTTTTTTCCTGTATTCCTGTAATAGAGAACCACTTGCAAAAATGAAGTTAATAAATATGTATCCATGCTCTAGCCAAACAAATTTTCAGCATCTCATTCTAATGTTAAGATCCATTGCTTTAAAAGTTTTGCTGCATTTTACTTTTTTTTAAAAAAAAAGTGAATATATTTAGTAATATTAGTAACATAACTGTGTTATTGATGTTATTATTAATGTTTTGTAATTTGTAATTTTTTTTGTTGGAGGGAGAGGATAATGCCAACTGTTGTGTTTAAGCAGTGACACAAACATTCCATAATCAAGTGATGTTAATAAACATGAACTGAGTACCTTTGAGTCTGTAAGAGCCACAGAGACAAACCTTGATACTGCTCCTGGCTGCCAAACAAACTGCAGTTGAAGTTCTGGGCTGGACATGTTTTTTAGTTCCACAGCACTGGGCTATTCAGATGTAGATTCATGGATCAGATGGTTCTCTATAAACCCTGATCATTCATTTTGCTGTCTTGTTCACAAATGCTTCAGAACTGACCTTTCTGGATAATAAGAATTTCTTTTTAATCTAAATTTAATCTACTCCTTTATATGATTAATTTGACTGAGTGAAATCCTCTGGTTGTGAACAGACACCTATTTTCAGACAGAAAAAAGTACAAAAATAGATATTTTAATGTTTCTTTTCCCTTTGACTGCAGAAAGTATCCCTCCTATTCAGTAAATACTTCTTCAGCACTTTTGAACTTTAGTCCTTTCAGACTATCGATTTAACATTCTCTTAGTGATGTCAGCAATCTGTGTTCTGTAAGCTCAGAGGATATCAGCAATGACTTTATATTATATTCTTTTGGGGAATTAGCTGTTGATTGTGTGATTTTATAAAGGTCTTTCTGTGATCAATGGTGACATTTTGTCATAAATCTCAGTCTGCATGTTTTGATTTAAATAAAAGCACTTCTCTTTTTTTGGGGTGGGGAGCAATCTTTAGCATTCTGTAAGGAAACTGGTTTGTATTTTCATTAGAGGCAGGTCTAAAAGCAGGTGACAGTTTCAGATTTTTGAATCATGTAATCATCTTTTACCCTAAATGAACTTTGGGCATGCTCCATGAAATAGTTGTCTATATGAACGATTACCAGACTGTCATGTACAGGCTCCTCTCCTGCAGCTGTTCTTTTCTTTATAACAGACAAGTAAACTAGATGTGTCAGAGTGTACAATATTTGTAATAATTTAGAGTACATGTCAGTATTAAAACACTGATTATGATACTCTCAGTTACTATCTAAGGAAACACTAGATGGCTAAATATTTCACTGCAATTTTGAATAAATGTGTCGGTGAAAGTTTTACCCGAGAAAGGTTAAAATATACCTTTGTTAATGCAGTATGAGTTTAATAAGTCAATCGAGTGGATGTCCAGAGTACTCAGGAAAATGAAGTAAACAAATTTTCCAGAAAAGCCAGTATATATCTGTCAGTAGATAGCAGCTCTTGGAAAAAACAGAGCTTTCATGTGTTTTGTCGATTTTAAGAATGATTTACTTTTAAAGGATTCTTATAATTTGAAAGAATATGGGATAATTCAGAACAATGTACTTTGCTGTATTAACTATTAATTTTATAACTTTTATATTGCATGGAAAAAGGTAATTTACTGAAAACTTCACAGCAAGAAAAAGTAAAGACCACTGTAACCTTAGCATAGGAAAGAGTGTACATCGATGATTTTGGTCACATCTGCTGCCTGCACATAGCCAGGACTGGTTTGGTTTATTTTCTTTAGACAAGAATTGTACACCTAATTTTAAGTTCTTTAAGATATTATCTCCTTCAACAGCCTGGTGTGCAGATAATTGTAAACCTTCTCCCAAACGAGTCTCTTTTTTTTTTCAGAAAGGTGGAAGTGGTAAGAAACCGTTAAACCAGTGGTTAAGAAGGTAGATGTCTGTGGGTATTGATGGGAAATAGTCGTTAGAGGAAAGCTGCATCACCACACAAGAAGCAGCATAAAACTCTTGAAAGCATTTTCTCCAGCTGTTGCGGAAGAACAATTTAGACAGTAGAACTTGAAAGCCACAGATCTTGTACCTCATTTCTAGCTGAAAGAGTCCTTCCAGAAAAAGGACTGATTAGCTGCACTCTTTTAACAGCATTTTCACAGAAAAGATGGGTTTAACAGTAGGGAAACAAAAAATTGCAGATATAAAATCAAATTTATGCAGGATGGCCTTCAAGCCTTACAAAGAAAACCCCAAAATATGAAAGAAAAACAGTGGATGTTTGATTTTTGAAACAGAATATAGCTCAATAATTTACTAGCCTGTTTGCCAATAAATAACAGCCAGCAAAACTTTTACAAAAATGACACTTAAAACCATTTCTGACTGTAAGTCCCCTTCGCCCAGTCAAATGATTTCTCTACTCTTTCAACTATTACATTTTGTGTTAAGGGCTGAGCGAGATTTCCCTGTGACTTTGAGTCATTCAGCTCACAGCCCTTGCAGATAACTGACAGCTCAGAGTTCCTCTTTCTTCCCCTGCTCCCCTTAGTCTGTCTCAAAAACTAGAGAGATTATTTTTCCCAAATAAATGTCCAGTGCTCTGCCATTAAGTAACTTCAACACTTACATCACATGACACATTGTTGGTAGCTATTCTGCCTCTAAAAGATTGCCCACTAGCACCCTTGGAATAAATATTTGCAGCTTTTCTTTGAAGTATGTATTTGGAGACAAAGCAGAGCAGCATGTGCTTTAAGTCAATATTTTTCCTTCAAGCAAGATTTAAGGGAAGCAATATGATAGTTTATAAGAGTAGTACATGATTCACTTAACTGATGGTGTATTTTATAGTCCTACTTCTGTTACTGACCTGTTACATCATCACAGGCAAGATATTTCATCTCTGCTTTTGTCCTTTCCAAGGCAGGGGTGGTCAATATTTTTTTTTGGTCTATATGTTTTGAAGAAGCTTTTAGTAAATTATGTCTTGTGTAGTGAATATGTGTTCATGTATATATGATGGCAAGACCTGCAGTCCTCTCTTTGGTCATAATTTTTCAGAATTTGAAAAGGTTTTTTCCAATTACAGCCTAGAGTCACATTCTTCTATAAAGAGCAGCCTTTTTATCCCCCACCCCAAAGTAGAAGCCATGACCTGTTGTTTTCAGGGAGACCCAAATCAAGCACACAGGAAAGCTGCTCCTCCCCAACAACAGCAAAACTGAACTGTGCTGAGGGGGCATGTTTGTAGAGACATTCTGAAGAAAAAACAATGCAAAAATATTCTCCAAAAACCCAGTTAACTATCCTCTAAGGTTTATAGCAGTCTCAAATATTAAACAGAACTGGATTTCTTTTCATGCTCCTTCTATAGTGCAAACTTCAGTTTTCTCTACGCATTGTGTGTTTCCATAATTTTTAATAGTTGGTTTTGAGATAGTTGTGACATTCTGTATTGATGCATGTTTCTAATTTAACAGGCATAGATTTTATGTAGGAGTAATCTGCATGCCAGGATTAATCTGCATAATTTCATATGGTACAGAATGACAGAGACATGACAGTTCACGCATATTGAGAGGTGCAAAGTTGCAACCTGTCCTTGCAGTCAGGAGTTCAGGGGGCTAACTGAGAAAAGGAAACCTAACAATGCCACACAGGCTTATTTTGACCTTCTTTGGAATTCAGGATCTTGAGGCAATAATAGACAAGAGCCTTACAGGGAACTTTGTTTGCTAATAGTCTACAGTTTTACTGTAGATGACTTTGATCGTTCCCAACCTATGGTCGCAGTAAGAGATGCACATGTGGGCTTTCAACATTATTGCTTTTACAGGGATATTGTTCTTTGCAGGGGGAGACCATGATGCAATCATTCGGAAAACTCCAAAAGGGTGATAGTGATCCAATAAACTTTGTCACGACTAGGCAAAACTGAGCACCTGTATGTCAACTGAAGAGAAGGACCCCAGGTTGGGAGAGAGAAGGACACAGTATAGTTCACTGTTCTTCTCCAGGATATCTAGCCTCTGCAAGAATAACCTTAGGAAAAGCAACTTTTGTACTGTGCAGGCAACCCCAGAACTCTAAAAATACATAGATGATGCATTTGGTGTGCATTAGCTTGACTTTTAATGTCCTGACCCAGAAATATTCTCTCTCATGCTAACAATCTGCATTCTATGTGAAGTAAAAAAGCGATGGGCATAGTATACACCTACCGTAGTACAGATGTTGCTATTTGATACCAAGAACTGAGTTGACTGTGCAGTCTTTACTGGATATTTACATCATGCTTGACCAATCTGATAGCCTTCTATGAGGACATAACCTGGTGGATAGATGATGGTAAAGCAGTGGATGTGGTCTATCTTGATTTCAGTAAAGTGTTTGACAGAGTCTCCCACAGCATCCTTACAGCTGAACTGAGGAAGTGTGGTCTGGCTGATTGGGTAGTGAGGTGGATTGTGAACTGGCTGAAGGAAAGAAGCCAGAGTTGTGGTCAATGGGACAGAGTCTAGTTGGAGGCCTGTATCTAGTGGAGTCCCTCAGGGCTCAGTACTGGGACCAGTACTATTCAGTATATTCATCAATGATTTGGATGAGGGAATAGAGTGCTCTGTCAGCAAGTTTGCTGATGACACAAAACTGGGAGGAGTGGCTGACACACCGGAAGGCTGTGCTGCCATTCAGAGACCTAGACAGGCTGGAGAGTTGGGCGGGGAGAAATTTAATGAAATATAACAAGGGCAAGTGTAGAGTCTTGCATCTGTGTAAGAACAACCCCATGTGCCAGTATAAGTTGAGGACTGACCTGTTGGAGAGCAGCGTAGGGGAAAGGGACCTGGAGGTCCTGGTGGACAGCAGGATGACCATGAGCCAGCAATGTGCCCTTGTGGCCAAGGTGAAGCGCTGGGGTCTGAACCCCAAGCCCTGAATTAAGGTTGACATATGGGTGGGCCCCATGGTCCTTTAAGAGGAGGGGATGAGTTTGCCTTTTGGCTTTCCTCCAAGGTGCAGCCGGCCTTGTAAGGAAAGCCCTTGGGTAAACAAGCCCCAGGTGCCCTGCATGGGGTAAATGAGTGCCAGGTGTCCTGCTTTGGGCATAAAAGCTGGGACCACTTGCAGGAAGGGTGGAGTGTCTGTCTGTGAGGTGGATGCACTTTGCAGAGTTTCCTGTTGGGGAAGGACCTCCTGACTCTTCATGCAACTGGATCCCAGTCAGGTCTGGCATTTGCAAATGTGGGCTTTGTGGGGAGGCAACATGGGATTACCTCTATCGTATGTGATCACCCTATCGTCTTGATTGTCTCCCATTTTTTCTATGGGATACCTTGTGTCTTTGTTTATTCCCTCTATTATTGGTCATGCTGTGTCACTCTTGGGGTTGCTGGGGTTGGTGTCTATTATTTGTGATCTGTCTGACTTGTTTGTACCCCCAGTGTTCCCCCATATACTGACTTCTCTATGTGCAATAGAATCTGCTTACTGGATTGTTTTTCTGCTGGCTGCGTCCTTTGCACTAGGCCTAGTAATTGGCAAAACAGAAGGCCAATGGCATCCTGGGGTGTATTAGAAAGGGAGTGGTTAGTAGGTTGAGAGAGGTTCTCCTCCCCCTCTACTCTGCCCTGGTGAGGCCGCATCTGGAATATTGTGTCCAGTTCTGGGCCCCCCAGTTCAAGAAGGACAGAGAACTGCTTGAGAGAGTCCAGAGCAGAGCCACAAAGATGATTAAGGGAGGGGAACATCTCCCTTATGAGGAAAGGATGAGGGAGCTGGGTCTCTTTAGCTTGGAGAAGAGGAGACTGAGGGGTGACCTTGTTAATGTTTAAAAATATGTAGATGGTGAGTGTCATGAGGATGGAGCCAGGCTCTTCTCAGTGACATCCAATGATAGGACAAGGGGCAACGGGTTCAAGCTGGAACATAGGAGGTTCCACATAAATATGAGGAAGAACTTCTTCACAGTGAGGGTGACAGAACACTGGAACAGGCTGCCCAGAGAGGTTGTGGAGTCTCCTTCTCTGGAGACATTCAAAGCCCCCCTGGATGTGTTCCTGTGTGACCTGACCTAGGTATTCTTGCTCTGGCAGGGGGATTGGACTAGATGACCTTATGAGGTCCCTTCCAAACCCTAACATTCTGTGATTCTATGATATACTAGTTAATGTTTTGCTTGTGTTGTTATTTCCATGTGCTGATCCTCTTGGGCAACACCTCAAAGTACTTCTCTTTCATCACTAAAAAATTTTAGTCTTGTTGAAAATCATTGCGATTTGAGTTTTTGAGGTTGGTTGTTTTGTTTTTTGTTTTTTTTTTCAAGTTTCACCAATTACTATATCAGAGCAATGCATAAAATGAGGGGTTTAACTTCTTTGGGCAAGTATCCAAAAGGTATGTGGTCTGGAACATGGGAAACAAGGCATGACTCTTTTCTGTGCCAGAGATATCTATGTGATTTTGAACAAGTCATTTAATAATTCTGTTCCTCACATCTCCACTTAGGAAGGAAAATTGTCGTATTTCTCTGCTTAGAAATATCACCTTACAGAGGCCACTGTATTTACGGTTGCATGTAAATAGTTGCTTTGTTTGCAAGGCACCCTGTTCCCACATGTTGTACCAGTATTATAACTTTAGAGAAGACAGCCCTGTCAAGGACTGCACCTAAGTGGGTTCATCAGGTGCTGCTACTTTTCTCAAAAGGTCATCTGAGAAATATTTTAGAGGCAATTAATTGCTATACTAATAATATTTTAACTCCTCTAATTCAGTCACTAAAAGAAAACAAGTACCAAGATTTTTGCCGCTTACTTTCACAGTGGGGATGGGATTAAAGGCATTGCCCTTCTCTGTCTATTTCGTAAATGAGTATGATGATACATTAGAGATGTATATTCTTATAAGAGCAGATGGTATCTGTCCATAGTTCAGGCGTCCTGTGGAA
Organism: Podargus strigoides; assembly: GCA_028020825.1. NCBI lineage: Eukaryota > Metazoa > Chordata > Aves > Caprimulgiformes > Podargidae > Podargus > Podargus strigoides. The sequence goes on along the minus strand of CM051627.1, from coordinate 23,298,442 downwards.
GCCAAAAAACTTCTGAAACCCTTCCAAGAATAATGTCTTGTTCCCCAAGACAAACTTATTCAGGATGCAGTTACCAGACAGGATTCAACATTCTCTATTAGGAGAAGCTGTTTGAGCAAAGGCAGTTATTACGTGCTATGACATTTTGAAAATGAAATTGATGGATTCTTCTCACATCTGGAACAGACACTAATGGAAACTCTTGTGAATGTACTTGAGACCATTTGAACAAGTCACTAGAGAGCTAACTGCTGAAACAGCATAGTTAAGTCAAGTTATACCACCCATTCTTATTCTGTGATTATTGATGCATGACTCCTCTCTACCACCCCTGAAGTCATCCAACAATGAACCTTATTTGTTGTCAAAACATTTAGGAGATAGAAAAAAGATGATCCAGACTGTTTAAACCATTGTTCAGATTTAGAAGAAATTCTCCATTTTTATTAAAAAGTTACTGGAAAGTTTGTGTCAGAGCCGTAACAAAACTGTTAAGTGACCAAAGATAACTGGAGTCATGGAACATTCATATTCCTTTGGCTCCTACTATTTCTATAATTTATTTTTGAGACATTGCTCAGGGGGATGAGCAGACAAAATTTTATTTGCTAAAGCAAGCAAAAGAAAGAGCCACATACTGTTGTTGTCCTTTGCCTTTGCTAACTCGTTGAGCTCAACTTAAAGCAAAAATCAGATACTCATCTGCTGGGATTTCAAATAAACCATCTGGCTAACTAATGTGATAATTAGGTGTCTTGAATTCCATCCCATTAATTTGTCATTTAAAACAACAATGACAACACTTTAGTAGTTGAAGACTTTTTAAAAATCTTTTTAATTTTTTTTTTTTTTATTCTATGCAGGTCATGTTTAAATCTCAAAGTCTGAGTAGCTAGGCTGTCAGTCAGACTATTCAGTTTGAACTGCTGATACTCATTTGTTGAAGTCACTTAAGATATCATTAAAGAACTGGTTAATTGGTCTTTAAACAAAAAAATAACATAAAAGGACCTGTTTTGGAAAGGAGTTTTATTTCTGCACATATATTTATTACTCTTTAATTTCACTGAAGGGTTAGGGTAGTTTTCTTGCTGTATTATTTGCAAACTGTTCATAAACTGTGCAGTGTAATTTGTTTGGATCTATTGGAAAATGTATACACCTCAATTAAAACTCTGAACATTTTCAATAGAAATGGTGAAATTTTGAAGGACTTTATTTATTTTAATGCAACATAAATATTGTGGTGTAATAATGTTGTAGAGTACTGACCAAAAGTTGAGACAGCCCTGTGCTAGAAGATGTCTGTATCATTGGGCTGAGGACAGTTTCACCAATGTGTCCTCTTACACAGGCCCCTTTGAACACAGTACAAAAGCTATTCCTTACAGTACCCTGACGGAGCAGTTGGAGAGTTGAGTGACTGAAAAGTGCTGGTATCTACCAATAATTCTAATAAACTCAGTGGGGAAACTTGTGATATAGTGTTACCTGAAAAATAATCTCTTCGTTTCTTCTACTGATTTTTCATTGATACAAATAGAGCTTTATTTTTCTGGAAATCACATAAACAATACATGGTCTTAGTAAAGTGTTAGCTAGTGTGTGTTTCTGTATGTGTAAGACTTATGGATGATCTCCTCTAAACTGACACAATTTAGGGAATAAAATTAAACTGATATCTGATATAAAAATCAGAATTACATAGGTGCTGGCTTGGAATTATCTACTGTTAGTCACCAGGGTATTTCTGATCATTATAGTTGCAAGGTGGCATACACAATTATCAGACATAGGTAAGGAAGGGAAAAATCTGTAAAAAGGTTATCAGCATCTGTATTTAAACCAATGATAGAGTAAGCTGCTGTAAGTCAGCCTTGCTTTGAGCAGGGAGTTGGACCAGATGACCTTCAGAGTTCCTTTCAAAACTAAACCATTCTATGTCAGAAATATTTTAACTAAACATTCCTCTGTCCAAAAGTCCTGATTACTTGAAAACAACTTCTTGGGAGAAGCTCTTGGCTTTGTTGGAAGTTATGCTGGAAATAAGAAGGAGAAGAGGGGGAACAGAGGAGCCCAGAAGACCCAGGTATTTGAGTGGTGACACAGCTTAGGGTCCAAGCTTAGATCCAGAAAATGTGAACCACTTCTCTTAATCTTCCTGCATTTCTAATTGATTGTGGAAGGTCTGTTTTATTTTAATTTGTAGTAAAAGCAAATTATGGAACATGAAATAACACTGTAAACATGGTAATTCCTGGTTTCTTGCCAGCCATACTAAACTGGACCTAGTTAGGGGAAAACATTAGACCTTATGTAGTACTACTGCTTCCTTTTCTCTCTTGACTATAATAGGGAATTGCTTAAAGATATTTCTTGCAAATTATGTCATTCTAAATAAGAATGTTGATCACTTACTTCAACATATGTTCTTAAGAATAAGTATGTATGTATTGTTTCACAACTATTTTAGGAAGATTAGTTCTTATAATTCGCTGAAAGTTAGGCTGAGGGGCAGGTGGTCCAAAAAATAAATAAGAAATATTATAGTGATCTAACCAGTTTGTAGTCTGAAACAAAAATATAAAAAGCTATCAGAAGAATTTCAATATTAAGGGTAAATATTTTTCTTTTCTGTGGGTGGATATTTGTGTGGTAAGAAAAGGTATGAAAATCTGTGTTTTGTTCTTCAGCTATAGTAAAGAAGAATAAGAATAGACAGGACAAAGTAAATCTAAACCATTTTTTTTCCTAGGGAAAAGTCAAATATTTAAACCTTCTACATGATAACTGAATACAGAAATCAAAGGTTTCTATAGAACCAACTTCTTCTGTAGCCTAATAGATATTTAAAGTCAAGAGACATAAGAAGCTCACTGCTTGACTCTCAACAAATGAGAACAATGATCTCACTCAGCATTGGATAAAACGAGAGAGCAGCAGACTACCAGAAAAGTAGCTGCACTTCTTACTGGTGCAGTGACTGTAACTCTGAATAAATATTGATGAGACAGTGTCTCTCGAAAGTAAGATGGAACCAAATTAGGATGCATTATCTAGGAAAAATACCATGTTAAAATTTATGGTCTAGTCTGAAACTGAATAATTATCATATGGCGCTAATACCCATTTTGCTCCTCTATGGAGCAGGCCTGGGATTTAACATCTTGAGATCGACTTAACCTAAAACATGTGTGTTTTCTTTTATTTCACGTGTGTGTTCTGCATTTCCCTTTTCCAAGAGCTAGGACCAGCATGATAATATGCTGTGATGATAGAAATACAGAGTTCATTGTAGTGATACAGCTACAGAAACAATATGGGACCTACACTAAAATATATACGTTCTCTTCTGTGGGTTTTATTTTGTTGCACAAACTAGTGTTTCTGTTAAGATTAAAAAGTGAAATTTTCCCCTATTGGACATGGTGTCATCATTGTCCTCTCCTCCAAAAAAAAATCACAACCAAAACCAAAAACCTTAGTAACTTAACGAAATATTTACTAGAATCTGCAGCAAATGTTGAAGCAGTCTGAAATTATAAACCCTCAATATGTGTCTGTTTTCTACCATGGGAATACTGTGAAGGAGGATTCTTTCACAAAGCTTGGGATCACTTAAATTTTCGTGGGTCTTTGTGTATGGTTCTATTTAAATCTAGCATTTTAAGACAAAGGACTGAAAGACTTTTTCAAATAAAAGGATAATTTATAACATTAGTTTATCAAAGCAGAATCAAAATATATATTTAACTTGAAAAGCATTTCATGTAGAGATGTCATTTCCTTCAAGTACTAGAATATAAGTATATCCCATAATATTTTCTTTTGTTATGTAGAGCTACACTACACCATAGTGCAAAATAAATTGAAGTCCCTGTCATAACAATGTGGTGTATGCAATTCTAGCAGAATTGTTTGTCCAACACAATTTTCTTTCTAGTCAGAAAACCCCTAACTGCCACGATGAAACTGTCTTTTCTGGCAAAAGAAGCTCCCTTGATCAGTACTACATCCCCACAAGGGATTTTCTTTTGTCTTGTTTGGTCATAAGGTTGTCTTACTGCATGAAACTAGTTCAGTATGTAAATGAAGTCTCAGCTGAAAACTGATTATGTAGCACAGTGCCGCCTCTTAATGCGTTGTTTCCTTTTGCTAGAGCCTCTGTTTTTAAATAAGTGAATATGGAAAGTACACTCGAATTATAAATAGCCTGAAAAGGAAAATCCAGAAAAGAGACTTGCTGTCTTTTCTAACAGACATCAAACATCTTTTATGTGTTTTATCCATTGCATATGCATGGAAACTCCTCTTTACCCTAGTGAGAATTCAAGGGAATTTATTGCATGTATTTGAGCATGCTCACTAATGCTGGGAAGTAATGACAGAAGTTATCTAAAACAAACCTATTTGGCCTAATCTACAATTTTCTTTAGTCTTCACAAGACTGCAAACATAAAATTCTCTTTCATGATAACAGTCACTTAACAGGTCTGGGAAGGGCATTGAATACTACTGTATAATTAATATCAGGCATCCAGTCTGTGCTGCTATTCTAAACGGAACAGAAAAAAGTTGGGGGGCGGGGGGAAGAAAAATAAATAAATCCTGGTATCATCCTGCATAAATTGAATGAAGGAAAAGTTTCAATTCATGCTTACAGCAGAAGAATGAAGGGTATGGAAAGACACTAAGTGCTCAACTGCTGTACTGCTTAAGAGGGCGTACCTTGTACTTTTGCTCATTGTTGACCAAACACACAGTGAGGTAGAGGGGCAACCATGCAGCCTCGCCTTCATCAGAATGTGAAATATTTAATGGGAGGAATGTGCAACACTTCCAGCTCTCATCCTTTGTTTTCCAGGTTTTACAGTTTACAGAGAGTTTTGATTCTAGCTTGTATAGATCAATCTAGACAGGTAGATCAAACTTGTTTTCCCTGCATGGAAAACAAGGAAGGAACATATTTGGCCACAGTAGTCATGAAGAACTCCAAGTACAACAGTTTTTGCTTTGCCCTTTGCCTAGATTCTTTCAAGACCAATCTCCTTAGTTACACACTAAGGTACAGATCAGCTAGAAGCTGACTCTTACACATTCTTTGGGATTTCTGACCCACTAGATAATGAGATGTTAAAAAGCTGTTCAGCTTCAAAGTTTTTAAGGTATAGAATTGTTTTTTTCCTTCGTCCTGAAAATTCTGGGCTTTTTTCTTTACTTCAAATGAATAGTGGACTCCAAGACATTATTTTCTGAAACTTTTTGGCATCTAAAATGGAAATCCTTATGCAGCCTGCACTGCTGTGCAGCAGACATGGCCTCTGCTGAAAGAATAGTATGTAAAGGATACTTTGTTTATCAGTAATATATGCATAGGTATTAATTTGATCTACCTAAGAATATACCTCTATGTGAAATTTGCCAAATAAAAGTGATTTGTGTTTTTTCCTTAAACCGTTAGTTCTTAGCTAGAGGAATGGGTTCTTTACAACACAGTTACAAAATGTACACTCAGAAACTTTTCAGAAACATCTTTAATATACAAAACTTCACAGACCACTAGCAAAGCTGTGATTTAATCTTTTGTAATGATGCTACCAAAATTGAATTTCTTTCACCACTGTGTTTCATGATGTGTAAACATAAAGTTTGATTACTCACTGGACAGATATTTGAATTTTATCAAGCAAATGGTCTCTGCAGTGCAGAAATGCATGTTATAAGATGGAGTAAAAGTTATGGATATGTATACAAAGGGTGTAGGTAGCGAGGAAATGTCAGATCAGTATCATTTCTTTTGACTGACTATTAAAATGTACAAGCCCAATTTTTTTGCCATTATAATGTCACATGACTTAAAAACATTTAATGCTAGACGAGGACTAACATTGTCTTATTTCATATACAAATGTGTTTGTCAGCCTCTTTGTTCTCTGAAATGAAACAAATAGGAAACTGCATGTCTGGTCTACTGATGATGTATATCTTTTTATCACAAATAAGAAAGTCTGCAATCTAGTTTGTATTGTTTTCTGTCTCCCATATTCAGGTTCTGTGTCCAAAATAACACTACTTTTAGAAGGCAATGTAAATCTATCCCATACAAATATTTCATTTATACTCTTATGAGAAAAGCAACAAAAATTAATCTTAGTTGTTCTGAGTAAAGATTATGTTTTAGCAAAAGAAAACTGTCTAAGACAGAAACATAAACAGGGAGACTAGAATAGCACTTTAATATCCACATGGTTTATCTTGCTGAGAGGCTAAGGAAAGCTGCATTTTTGTCATCCATTTACAAGTATTTAAAACCTTTCCAACTTTTAAACTTTTCTAACTCTTAAAACCTTTTTATATTTTCAACTATTCAAAATTTACGTGACAGGAAACTGCCTTGGCAGAGAATAAATAATTTATGTGATGAGATTCCATCTTCAGTTTCTGCACTTCTGCAAGATATATGTATAATGTTATGAAATGTAGCTCTTCCTTTTAAAAAGGTTGTTTTACATTGGTTAATAAGGCATTTTAAGCCATTGTTTTAAAGCCATCTGCTTAAATAGAATGAGTTTTTTGAGGGTTGGGGTTTTTTTAAGCTTGATTTTGCTTGTGACTTGTGTCTGAAGAGAACTGCTGTGCAGGAGGAAAAAAAAAATGGGTCTATAGAAGGTACTGCCAAGAGAAAACAAAAAAAAACCCCACTGCAACAACAAAAACTGAGATTTTTTTATTTTTCTTTTTCTTGTAACTAGGGTGGGTTCATGATTTCCAGGTTAGAAACCCAAACATGAGAAGGTCCAGCTGGGCTCTCAGACTGACAATTGTGTAACAAGCAGTTAATCTAGGCAGGCCTGGGGGACATCCACTACTCCTCCCAGAGGCTGCACAGTGCTTCTAATACGCTGTAACAAGCTTAAACCCATGATAAAAGATCTGTGGTCACAATCACTATGTGCCACAGGAAGAAGGAGACCTCAGAAGCTTTATTGGTATCACAGGACACCATAGAAGCAGGGAACTTGCTAAGTGAAATTTCCCGGTGAGCCTCAGATGCAAGGCAGGATCTGTGCTAGCGGGGGAGACCTGCCCAAGTGCCCAGGCACTTCTGCCAGGCAGTCCTGTGGGGAAACGCCTTCCTGGCTGCAATCTGTAAGTGCTTGAGCCAAGCATCACACAAGCTTCAGAGATTTTTATATCGGCCAAAGTGTTCTGTTCCTATTTCTAGCTACAGCTATGTTTACTCAGCAAAATACCCCAGAAGTTAGCTAATATGTCACCTTGGGGAAAGTGGTGGGGGAGAGTAGGTGATAGAAAGAAAAGCTGCTAGATCCTGCAGCAATCGCTGAGATTTCTGAAGCAAGGGGGAATACAAGCTTAATACAAATGTCCTTTTGAACCATCTCATCATCACCCTCACAGGGTATGCCAAAAAGCCATGTGGTTTTAGAGAAATGCTCTGCGTCTGCAGAGAGCTGCCTCTCATGTGCTCTGTACCCTCTCCCACCACAGAACTGAAGCACATGAGCCTCTCTGGATTTTGGTTGCTGTGACCATGAGGTATGGGACTAGAAAGAACCATAGAAAGGGTACTTCTCCTGAGTTTTGGCAAAGATCAAAGCCAATCCACGTCTACTATTAGCAGCTAACTTCTGTTATGGTTGGACGAAACAAAAAACAGAATTCAAGAACCTTGCATTGTTAGGACAGTCTCCTCGGTAAACGTTTCCCAAAATACCCTTGTAATAAAAAACTAAAATTAAACGTTAACTGAAAATTTGAGGTATTTAAGTGTTAAGTATTTTCCTTTGTGAATAGTTTTGAGAGCAGCCTGTTTCTGAATAGATAATGCTTGACCAAATCAATTATTGAGGTGGTTATTAATCATACATATGTTAATAATATTGGGTTATTTTAATTGATACTTCATTGAAACTGGTATCTGTTAGCCTGGCTTTGGTCTTTCTGAGCTACTCTGAACTTTAAGGAAATATACCGTAAGGTTATACATTAGGCCTTTACTAACAACACCTTTGCAGCACTAACACTGAAGTCGAGCACCTTTTTATATGTGACAATTTTCATTCCTGTTTCCATGTTGCACCTTAACATACTGTAATAAGAATGCAATGGGGCCACACAAACCAGCTCTCCTCTCAGAGCCCGTTCTCTCACTGTTACCTGCACAGGCCTGAGCAAAAAAGAGAGTACTGTTTTATTCCTTTCTCCTTAAAATACAGGTAATTTGAATTTACCCTTGAAAAGTCTGATGCACCTTTGATTGTTAAATCAAAACCTGTTTTATATTACATGTATTTGATACATGTCTGTCTCTAGATGCCTAGTTCTCATTACTTCAGATATTTAACTTGAATGATCAGTGAATTCCCATGAATGATTTAAAGAATTTGATATAAGCTGAAATAAGTTAAATGCCTAATTTTAAGCATAGATAATTGAGTGACCCACTTCCTTTTTGCTTAAGATGTTCAAAGAGGCTTAATTTCAGTTTCTGATGGATGTGTTGCTGTTTTATCCAACTCTCTTAATCCCAGCCTTATATAAACCATAGCATTGGTGTATTTTTAAGCAGAAGACTGAGACAGGAGTTTCCATGTGTGTACTGAGAGTGAATGCGATTTGGCAGCCTGAAATTTTGAATCAGACTGATTTACTGGTAATGTTCCTCAGGCCTGAAGGAGATACAGCATCCTGCAGAAGTGTGAAGGGGAAACATTCCTAATGCACTGCCTGACAGAGGGTGATAGAGCTGCTAGATAAGAGTTGCTCTTTTACTCAAATTGGTTCAGGTCTGTATTTCAGTGTGGCAGTTCTTAGGCTTTAATCCTTTTGACTCCCATATGAATTGCTATATAACTCAATAGTTTTATATTCAGAGAGGAATTTTTTTGTCACTATCTTAAACAATTAACCTTTCAGTGGCACTGGAAAAGAACAGTAGTACCATTCCATGATCCTTGTCTTAAATAATATTATGTACTCTCTACACCAGCTCACAAACTGTGCAAGCCCAAGACCCCAAAAGGTCAGCTCTGACTCTAGACTTTCCCAGTGTAAGAAGCTCTCTCCATCTCATATTTCAGCTCAACCACCCTAGAAACAAAGGCCAAATGCTAAGATTTGAAAGAGATTGAACTCAAACATTTGTACAATAGGCAGTGACTTCTTTCCAGTTCTAAAGACAGTGATTCTTGAGCTTTGATGGAAATAGCTTTGGAGCACTGTTATAGCAAGCCTAGATCTAGTGTGACTCAGTGCATTTTGCAGAATTTATATATGTTGCCTTATTTGAAGCTATGCCATCCAGGATGTGACTTACCCAAACAAGTTGTTCTATGAACAGCAGAGTCCCTTTTCATGGACCCTGTAAATCTGATGGATTTGCTTCCCACATCACTAAACTCCTTCTGCCCTTATCTCCTGTTTCCCTTTACTTTCCCTGCTTCTTATATTGTTTTCCCTGGTCCCTTTGCTTTACTAACAAGTATCTTCATGACTCTTTAACTTGCTAGGCTAAAAATAATTCTGCAGAATTATCAATATATTTGGTAAATATGGGTGTAGTGTAAATGATACTACGAGTTTAGATTTTAAAAATTTTAAAGGCGCATAAATACCAAACAAACCTGCAATATACTTAAAATTTTTGTAGGTTTTTAATTGTTTTTTTTTTTCCCCCACAACCTTTGAGGTGGTTGTACTACATCCAGATCTTAAATTATGGTCACTCTGAGTAAATGAATCAGCTGAAAAAGCTGACAATTTTGGAAAACTAAGTAACACATAGTTCTGTGCAGCACTTAACAGCAATTGCTAATTTTAAGAAAATGTCTGTCTACTTGCTGGGAGTGCTATTAAAGCACATAACTTCTCTCCCTTTATTGGAAGGAATGGGGAAACTTTGATATTAAAGCGCTGATACTTTTTCAGCCTCAGTAAACTTACAATGCTTTTGTGCACTTTAATACAGCCATAAAACAATGGAAGTTTATATACCATATCTTAAGTTTGTATACTCTATCTCAGGTTCAGTGATGTTCTGGAAACCCTCAAGCCTTCTTCAGAAGGTTGACTTGGGTTTCTTGTGCATGAACACTTTTCCAATCTGCCTTACAGTAGACATTTTGATCCCTGAGGTTTTTTGTCCACAATGACTAAAATCAGGTAGGTTGTTTTTTTTCTTCCCTGTCCAAAACTATTCATTTAATGTAAGAACCAAGACACCATGTTTGATATTTTTTTCAAAGGTGGTAAATGCTAACAATGTCAGACAAGACTATAGTAGCAGCAAGAACAAGATCGGTTCAGTAATATCAGGAATAAACTTGGCCATAGACTTTTATGGAAAAAAATACATTGCCTTTATATGGAAAGGTTCTTCACTACCACTACACTAAGAAAAAAGTTGTTTATTCTTGTGTTCTCTCTTTTCCCCTTGAGGTTTGTGATTATAAGTTTATTTTCTGATACCTAAACTTAGTCTTGAATCAAGTACAGTATTTCAATAGAACTACACACATCGAGATCCACATCGAATTTCACATGACAGGCTTTACGTTTACTGAAGGCTTGGGGGCTATAGTTTTAACAGTCATCTCACTCACATTTAGGTTGAACATAGTTTGATGCACGTCTAGGAAATTTGTGGTTTGCTCACACAGGGGATGATTCAAGTCTACAGCTGTCGCAAACAGTATCCAGGACCTGATTCATGAATAAGCTGTCAGTTATTATGTTCCCACAATAAAAAAAAATTAGAATCACAAAAGGAAATTGGCATGAAACACAAGATGAGAGTTTAATATTTTTTTTTAAATCAAATTAGTATTAAATTTTGATGAAGATTCACCTTAAAAATTAGGATATGTACCTCTGCTTCAACTTATGTTATTGCAGTTGGATCTCTGTAATGCACACCTCACCTATGAATGTAGAATTCTACACATGAAGGGTATTATTTACTTTTAAAATACAATAATTCATCTACAATGCTGTGAAAATAGCTATAATGAGAAAAACATGTACTCGCCTAATCATGCTGTTCTCCCAGCATTTATGTCATCAATCTAACATGTAAGAAAAGTACTAAGAAATACCAGGTAAGGAAATTACCCTTTCATAGCTAAAATGAGAATTCCTCAAGAACTTAAAAAGAAACCCAACAAATCTTTCTGAAAATGTCTGATGTTATGTCCTAAGGCTAGGGTAAAAACATCAAATACAGAATGTACTTCATAGCAGATTTGATTATTTCACCCTTCTGTGTGCAGGACTCTTTGCCCATTAGGCCATAATACAGTATGATACATTTATTTACAGTTTACTGACATAACATTTCAGATGGTCAAGTGACATTTCTAGTCTTTCTCCAAGCATGAAAATAAGCATGAAATGCTCATTGGTATGGAAGTGCTGACGCAACAAAGTATTTTGAAAGCTATTATTTGATCCAATTGTATGTGTTAGTACCCAGACAGTAGAAATTATCATATGTATTATCCAGATAAATATGAAGCAGAGTTAGATGTATACATATAAAATTCATTAAGCTAGTACTTGCTAAAAAGTAAGAACTGGTAATGATTTGATATCAGAAAATCTTGTATGGGATTAGACACCTGTTATTTTTGCTGAGGGGAATAATCTATAGAAAATACCAGAAGGAGCATATTTATTAGTTATTAATATTTCTGATTGTGCATTTTGGGGCCCTCTTATTGGAAATCTGAACCTCAAAAGACCACTTCTGTTCATCTGATCTCGTATGTTCGTTTTCACTTACAATTATCTGGGATGGTACTTTTGGTTGATTGTGTGATGTGATTATGCTTTATTTCTAAATCTTAATTTCTAATCTAGATTCACAGCATCAACATGAATACAGTTCCCCCATTTCCCTTCTTTCTGTGTCACTTGAATAAAAAACTCCACTCTTATCTTACACTTTGAGAAAACTTGCTTTTCCTGAAAACCTCTTCCAGCCAGAGCTTCAGAGGGGCACAGGTGGCTCCTCATTATATGAACATACCTTTCTCTTTTATGCTCAAAGTTTGCTTGACATACCAGAGAGACTACATGTATGCATGCAGTAACATGTGTACTTAAATTGTTGCTGGCTCAAATCTCAAGGGATGTGTGTACCCGGTTTATACTGACTGTTCAGTAAGAACAGTTAAATACTAATCTGATAATTATTAGTGCAACATAAGAATGACAGTGCAAGATCATCTGGCTGGTAGAAACAGGTGCAGTTCATAATGATCTATTTTTTGTACAGGAAAGCTCCATCTGTAGCCATTCCTGAATATCATATGTTGTACGGGGATTATTTTGTGGCATAGCTATTTAAAATCATAAATTACTGCATTTAAAATTAAACTAGATTCAAACAATTTGCATATTTCAGAAATGAATATTTCCATACTGTATATGAAGTTCCTGTCATCACATGCTGCCAGCATACTATTTGCTAAAGACCACTAGCATGCAAGCTGTATGCCCTGAAACATCCATCAAATAAGACCTTTAGTAAACAGAATATCATTGCTAAAAAAAACCCCAAGGAATTGTTTCAGACAATTAAAGCTGCACCACACAATAGATCATTCATGTATGTAACTTCACTTCCAGTTCAATTGTCTTTGTGTACAGATCACTCAAGTGCTCTTATCTAGTTTTCTCCAAGCTTGTTCCGACAAGTTTGAATAGTGGTGGTTTGTTCTGAAGCAGTCAGTCCTTCTAACAATGTGAAGAATTAGTCTTTTGTCAGTGCATACCAAGTGCAATAAAGGCGCCGTTCTGCACAGCCTGATTCGGTGGCAGTTTTTCAGCAGAACTGATGACTACATTTCCAAATTGTGAAAACTTATCACTGCTGGTATGGCTGGAGCTTCATTTTTTTCTCATGTGCTCAGTGCCAAAAAAGCTCAGTTTAAATTCTTGTTATTTTAGAAGAGCTCATTTTATTGTTATGTTTGTTACTGGCTTTTAAAGACTACAAGCCTTACTTTCTGGGTATACATAGTCATATCTGGTTTTATTTGACGTTTAGGGGAAATGTCATACCATTTTCTGAAACATTAAAATATTTTAAAAACTTCTGGTCATAGCGTATTCTTAATTCTCAAAACTTCTCTAATTCGTATTTTAATATTCAAAGAGAATTACAGGGAAGTGACAGTTGATTAAAATAATAGTTACTGAGATTTATTTTGGTTTATTCTATTTTAATCAGCATTAGCATAATAGTTATTTAAATTTTTGAATATACATGGATACATGTTTTGTATATAAATTGAAATTATAATTTTTAATTCTTTAAATTGTTATTATGATACTGGTAAACGGTCCTACATCAGAAAATGACCCTACCTCATTTTTGTTATATAAACGTTGAGTGATTTTGCTTAAAGATTCATGAAATTTTCTCTGTCCCTAGAAGTCTTCAACCCTTCTGAAAGATCTTGCGATAGCTCGTGTAACCTTTACAACTAAGAGAATTAGAAACTTCTTGTCTTTAACTGAAGTTTTGATTTTGACTCACCAAAAGCTTTTCTATGAACTAGCGCAGTTTTAAGTTGATGAGATATTTAAGTGACATCTAGATGTGGAGTTGATTCTTCTATACCAGGCAGAGTACTTAGGATTTGAAGATCTCTAGAGGTTATACTAGCTCCCTTGTTCCACCAGTCGAGGCTCTAAGATCAGTGCTAATTTAGACTGAGAAATATTCCCCTGTGAGAAACAGTCATTTTTTTCCTAGCACTGAACAAAGATCTTCATTAGACCATGGGAAATGGCATTGCATCAACTCTGCTTCTCTCTTGTTAAACTTCTTCCTAAGAGAGATTTCCCCTAAAACTTTCATCCTTCTCTCCTATGGAGTCGCATACATGGTCAAGAAGGATCTTGAGAGCTTAGTGACCTCAGTGTGAGTCCAGATGTGGTAAAAAGTTGATCAGTCTCATAGTTGCATCTCATTACTTTAACGTAAAGACCTTGCCATAACCCAGAGATGAAGTGGGTAGACAGGTGCTTGGGAGCACAAACCATGGTCATTGGTGTGAGGGCTACTGGAGGCTGCAGACTGATTAATTGGAGATGAACAAGGGAAGCATAGGCTGCCTATGCATTTCCTGAGGCTTGATTTCATATGTGTACAAGTTTTCCTCTTAATGAACGGGGAGTTGAGGAGAGGGTGTTTAGCAGTACTGTAGTATCTTTTGCCCAGGCTTATGGTAAGTAGCTTCCAAATGGATGTGTTTCACCTATTCTTTCCTTCAATGTAATTTCACTGAACAGAGAGCACAGATAAAAGTCTTCCTTCAGTTTGTCATAAAATTACTAGGCAAAACTAGAAACCATCAGGACATACTCGGATCCTTCAAAATTTCCCAAGTCTATTTAACTATTCCTCTCTCCCTTAAATATAATGTAAGCTGCAAGCAAGTCTAGCATCTCCCTTTTCCTTTTACATGACAAAAGTGGTGCTCTCTGAGCATCATAAAGCTGCAGAACAACAGGATTACATCTTCTGATTTGTTGCCTTTACGTAGACACAAAGCATGCTCCTTTTTGCTACATTCCATTTTTATTCTTTGTGCCTTCTCTCTGACTTTCACATCTACTTTAGAGAACTACTTCAGGTCAATTCAGAGTTTGCCAGCTGGTCAGTTATCAGTGGAAATATTTTAAACATAGTTTCAGAGGAGATTTCTTTGGGGAAAGGCTCATTCACAGTTACAGAAGGTGGTATTGGGTAAAACCAGACAAAGAAATCCTAAGCATGTCTAAGCAACTAAAAAATTTCCTAAAGAGACGAAGAAAATAGACGACTGATTTTCTATAGTGGATTTGGTGTCAAACACCAAGTCCTTCCCTCCCCAAGATAAAAGGAGATCATTGACTTGTGCATATTTAATTTAATCTGTCTTCACATAGTGAATATAACCAACATTAACCAACAATGTTTAGTAAACAGGCTATATTGTGTGGAATGTCAAAGGCAGAAACGTGCTTTCCTACTTGGAAGCTTGTGCACGTATCCCATCATTGTGAATGGTAGTTATATACTCAAGGCAGGAGGAGTAGAGGAGATGCCTTTTTGTCCTCTTCATGAGCATGCAGGTTCAAGTCATACTACTGCATATACGCTGGCAGTGTGTTTGTCCTGAGGTAGCTGTGCACCAAGACAAGGATCCATATTTCTGATATATGAATGATGAAAGCATACTGTAATTAGTAGAAAGTGTTATGAAATAAACCAAAAATATGTAGTCCTTTTTTTTTTTTTTTTTCCTTCAGACATGATAATTACTGGAAAGCAATCCTGGGACTTGTGGTTTGGGGTTTTTTTTTCTGATTGGCACTCTATTTAGAATAAGCAGAACCAAAATGTTTAACCTACCTTGCTCCCCTAGTTTATCAGATTGCATCAACACTAATGGGGGAAGTTAAATTTAAGAGAAAATAACAGAATTACTCAGCCACTTACAAGGCTGTTTGTCACAGTAGGTGCAAGGTTTTACAATGTATTTTGTTAGAATTAGAGATTATATGCAATCTGACAAAGTATAAAAACTCAGAAAACAAACGTTTATTTAAATGTTTCATGATACTCTTGTGTAATGTAAACACATCATATGGCCATGCTTTTAATTAAACTGACCATTCCTAATTCCCCAGTCTTGTATATCCTTCCTCACTTAAAAATGTGTGTCATTTTCATCTCACTATAAAATCCATAATTCCCAAGAATTTCTCTATCCTGCAAGCATAGTCCATATGTGTTGACTGGTTAAGGAACAACATGTGGCAGGATGCATGATGTTTCAATTAAATAATGTGAGCATATTAATTATCTACAAGAAAAGTCTAAACTCTGTAGTGTGCATCTGCTAGCAGTTCATCTTGTTTTCTTGGGTTTTTCTCTCATTTTTCTTACTACTTAATTGATTCTTGCATTTTCTTTTAATAAGAGGCTTACTGAAACTTGGTTGCAGCAAATCAATTGTTTTTAATATGGAAAATATTTTTTTAATGGAATAGAAATTTTATGATGAAAATCCAGACTCTGTGCCTGTGGCTAAGACATTTGATTTTAATAAGGCAAACTTCACAGTTACTACTCAAATGCAGGGTTATTCCTGGTCATATTTTTAATTACAGTGTTTTTAGTAGACAATTTATGTAGTCTCCTTTTTTTTCCCTCCTTTTGGAATAGTACTATAAATGCATATACTTGAAGGAAGTCTCTAGCCAAGAGTAAGATAAGGCTATTGTCATTTAGCTCTGTTATTATGTGATAAAGTTTTTATCCGTTCCAGAAAGACTTGGTTAACTCCTTAAGAGGCAGTGACCTATCTGAAGGGGTCTGTTTCCAGTGATATTTGGAGTCTTTTTGAGATACAAGGAAATACAAAAAACTTCTTGGTATGCCTATATACCATTTCCAAGCTGTTATAGGGGGCTGTCCTCTTCTGCAATGTCAGTGGCCACTTCATAGCTCAGTCACTAAATGGGGGAAGGCAGGGAATGGTTTCAGTCCCAGCAGGATAGCTGTTGGATGAGGAATGGGTTAACTATCTCAACTAGTTTTACTGGACCAACAAAGTGGGGAAACACACTCTAAGAGACAGAGATGAAGACTATATGGAGTGACAGATAGCAAAATAGAAAAAATACTAACTAAAAAAGACAGGTGCTTCTTATGTCCCAATTTACTTATGATGATTTACTGAGAATCGTAATACCAGTACTTCCTGGCTGTGCCATTGAATCATGCCAATAGCCACACATGTTGCAATGCTGGGAGAAGTTTTATTGTACAGGTGCTGGGATATCTTGACTCCTAAGTAAGTGCATAGCAAAAAAAAATTACTCATGAGTCACATATACCTCTGGAAAATGTTCAGTTTACACTTAATTTGGTATGGGAATTGTCCAAGAAATAAGAGGCACATCTGTAAATTCACAGGCACAGGATATAGCTCCAGGGTCTTAATAGGGCTCTACATCCAACAATCCTCCTGAAAGCACATGGGAGGAATCCAGTGACTGCAGAAATAACACTGTCGCCATCTTGTCTCCCAGAGGTGAAGCCTCTATGTTCACACTGCAGTTCATACCCTCCTGCTTCTTTGCCTGTGTATTTTTGACTTCTGCACAGCTTGGTATCAATATGACATCTGATGTTTCCCGTCAACCAACAGCTCTGGGGATAACAGTCCTCCCTAAAACACCACCTCTGGCAACCAGTCCCAGCAGCTCTGGCATGGGGACAAGGGCTCCAGCAAGCCTGAGCCACATGCCTTCCCTCTCCCTTATGGTGGAGACAAAACCAGGCGAATCTCTCTGTGTACCAGCACATGTTTTGTCTGATTTTATTCCTACACCTGCTGATATTTTTATCAGCTCAATACGTTCTTGATATGAGCTTAGCTGAAGCTTCAGTCCTTATACAATTTTGCAGTAAAAAACAGGTAACTGACTCCGATTGTATAGGGATAAAAGAGATATTGCTATTGGGGCTATGCATGACCTTCTTATTTTGTGATTTTAAAATATATTGGCTTTTTAAAAAATGACTTTAAGTTTGACTTAGATCAGCATGGCAAAGCTCACCTTTGTCTTCTAGATGTGAGGTGGGAAAGTCTCTATATTGCTCTGATTGATTTTGGAGATTCTTGATACTTTTATCTCAGTCCATGGCTGACTACACGAGGACACAGAACAGAAGGAGGAATATAGCTTCCACTAATTTATCTGCTAGTGGTTTGAGTGCATGTTTGGTTATATGGTAATAAAACATGTCTTGCCTCTAGACAGTTAAAGTTGGAAAGGTTTGGAAACTATACAGATTTTTGACAGACAATCACGATTTTGAAAACTCCTACAGAAAACTGTGTTGGAAATTTTACATGGGTAGGTTGCCCATGTATCATTTATATATATTTGTTTGGTTTAAAGACTCTCCATCACGGCCAACTGAGAAGTTGATATTTATGGGGATGGTGTTGACAATAACAGAGACAGCATGATATCTAGTGACTTCATCTATGCTTTGGGAACACAAATTCCTTGGATAGATTTCTGCTCTGTTGTATCCATCTTTCTTATTACGTGCTGTCATCACAAAATGCTGTACTGCTGCATCTTGTTCAGACATCAGAACCACAGGAACTTTGCAGCTTGACCTCTGCTTTCAGTAAGTTTTTATTTTAATTTGTAGCTTTGGGACCCTGTTATAAACATATCAGCAGAATTTTACAAGAAACTTTTAACTATCTATTGTGATTTTGTTGCCCATTAGTGAATACAGCATATTAAATCTAAAGGCCCTGAAGATCTGTTAGCTAATGCTGATGGTACAAAGTTCACACCACTGGTATGAAGGAAAGGAGTTGTCCTGGGGCTTAATAGGGAACTACTGGGGATGGCAGATACTCAGTGGTTTGAAAGGTGTTTACTTACAGAGGAGGAGGAGAAAAAAAAAAAAAGCCAAACTTCTGATGCATTCTTAGTTTGTCTGTATCTTATATATACTTAGTTACATATTGGATCTACCTGGGTGATTTACAGGATGACTGAAAATAAGGAGTTAAAAAAAAAAAAAATCTGCAATTTACAGTATTTTAAAGGTGTTTGAAATACTGCTAGAACTGGAAAGGTCGCGTTTCCAGAAGATGCAGTGATTTAATATTTCTCTTCAGAAAGCCTCGTATTGAGAGTCAACTGAAATCTGTTTTCTCCAATGGAAATAGTTTAGTATAAGTCATAATTATTTTCTTTGTCAGATAAATTTATTTAGATTGTGCTGAACTATATTTGTTTGGAACATCACTATTATATTTGGACAATAAGAACTATTTAGACAGCACTTTTGACTAAAGAAGTGTTAATTTGAATGTGTTTATTACTAGGTATCTCATGTATTAGACGCAGTAATGGCAGAGTTCATTATTCAGACAAATAGGTAAAAGTTGAAGAAGAAAATCATCACTCCCTTTCATTCTAGATCTGCTTTAAAATATTTCTTTCCTTATTCTTCTTACAGTCCCTCAAGCAAATCAGGCTAGGATTCTGTCTGCTGTGCATTTGTTTGTATTTAAGACATTAACCTGTCTAAGAAGTGAATATGATAGAGGATCATATTTCAAAACTGTGAATGTATTCCAGCTTTGTGAATCAAAGACCTTCTGACAGAGCTTTTACTTGTCAAAATAAAATATGTATTTTAACATCACTATCTGCATACCCTGATGTATATTCTTTTCCAACCCATATTTAAAATGTCAATTGCCTAACACAAATTGAGAACATCCATATAAAGAAAGACTTTGTCTACGTGTTTGGAATTCTTATGTGTTGTTTTTTTTTAATGCAGACATTAAAAAGAGGACTTAACAATTTTACTTTTGTGTTGGTATTAAAAAACACAAATATTTCTTAAATACAGAAAACTTCACTAATTCTTTTATTTTAACTGTAGCAAACTAGTGCTGTGTTGACAAGTTCATGTTTTATCAGTGTTGCACTTCTCTACTGTTTAGGGTTCTGTATGAGCACATTGTGCAGAAGATAAATTTAACAAGGTGATCACAAGTCATGGATAGCCACACAACTATGTCATGATGTATTATATTCCAAAGACTTGAAGAAACAGCATTATGACTGCAAATTTTCTCAATTCCAGAAGATTATTTTAACCAAATGACTTTTATTATCTTGAGTTAGTTTATTTTGAGCTCTCATGAGTCTCTTGTATTCAACTACAGATCTTTGAGGAGATTTATCCCTCCTAAGGAAATACTCTGATGTCTCTTCCTTCAGAAGCCCACAGAGGTGTACACAGCAAACCAAGCAGGGAGGCATAGGAGAAAAGTCAGAGCATTTTGAATTAAATACCAATGACATATTAGCATTCATTTTAGCCAACCTGCAAATCTCACAAATTTGGTGGAAAGAACCATATAGATAAATATAACAGCAACAACACTAGGGAGGACCCTTTTATATCAAGAAAAAAGCCCTTAAAATCCTGAAACACCTTGCCAGCACTTGAATAGAGAGGAATCGGATCATTACTTCTCTGCACAAAACTTATTTTTTTACCAGCCTGAGTGTGTTTCTTGTTTTTCAAAGCAACAGCAGTCGGGTCAGCTCTCTGTAACACGACAAAGCACAAAGGGATGTACCGTCTTCACTCAGTAAGCTGGCAATGGGCAACATCAGACAGGAATTATAGTGCCCCCCCCTGCACAAGGGGACTGATGTTAAGGGGGGATACTGTTAGCCAGATCAGTATCTTCTCACCCATCTACATCTAATGCTGACAGCAAGCCTGCCGCAGAGCGCCTCCGAGGGCCCTGCTTGGGGAAGTCTCAGTTCCAATACTCCGAAGAATATTTTTTTGTCAGGATAACATGTTTTGTTTATTCACCAAAGGATATATGTGATCAAAGATCTTCGGGCTTATCTGTCTCAATATTTTTGTCATTGATTATACGATGTCTGTATTTTCTAGGTCACTTACATATTATGCCTATATATCGGCATGTCAAAGAAATGTATTCACTAATGTATGTTTAATGTGAATGCATCTGAACTGTTATTCAAACAATGAATATTTCTTACTCCTTAATATGTTCCACTCAGCCTCATTTGAAAATTAACATCTCTTATTTTGATATTATCCATAATCCTGAATACTATTAGCAGATATAATAGGTTTAAAAAAGCATAACACTTACAGTTAAGCCTTATACTCTGATGCATGTTTTTCACTAATTAACCCATTTTAGTTGTTTTGTATCCCAAGATGCTCTGTATTCATCATTTATATGCTCTATTTAACTCTTTTTCAGGCAGAAGACAATATGAATATATACAAGCAAGCTCCTGCATATGTTACTCTAGTGAATTGCTTATTGTTTGATGAATGTGCTAGCTGGAAAGCGATTATTGTAACTGAATAGAAAATTCTTGTTCTCTTGTTTAAAAAAAAAATTGCACATTTTCCAGGATGCGGTGTTCTTAAAAGTGACAGACTGACTCTATGTGAAATAGAAAATACTGAAATTCTTTTTTTTTTTTTTTAGTTGTCATAGGGCTAATATCTATGATACGCTATGAAATATTGTTACACTCCTAAACAACAGACCCTGAAAAAAATATTGATATTGCATCTGTATTGTCTCCACAGAATCTCTGAGTGCATTTACGTGTTTGGAAACCTGTTTCACAAAAAATATTTTAACCCGAAAGGTGTGATTCATGTCGCAACAAACTGATTTGGTAAGTAGATGTTATTTCTGTTGCATAATTCAGAAGGATTAGATTGAAGAACTTTTATTGGAATTAGCTGGATGTTTCAAACAAAATAAAATGTTCCTATAGGAATTTTTCCTTTCACACCTGGAGAACAGAATGTTACTGACATTCAGAACTGTAATGATTTTAGCATCGTTATCTCTAGCAACCAATGTTTGCCCTAATTCTTCATAAAGTGAGTAACGGTTTTAATGCTCAAGAGGTTTGAATGCCTTGTTCACAGGAAACCAGTGTACACGTCCTTGATACAGATTCGAAAATCTCAGTCTACCTCTGTAATAAGACACAGTTTTACCTTGAATGAAACACATTATTAAGTGAATATAATGTAATCTCCAAACCTTTGACTTTTCTTTTTATTGCGATGGTTATCTGTGATTCATTTTTCTGGCATGAGTTTCTTGTGACTAGATGGACAAACTATGAATTCTCTCAGTATTTAATGCCTAACAGTCAGATAAGTCAGAAAAGGGGCAAGGGAAGAGTTTATGGTGCTTATGGAAATCATAGACTTGTATGCTATAATTTTTTGAAAAATACATTTCAAAAATTCACACTCATGCAAGAGTAAACTCCATTCAGCAATGCATCATAAATATCTATACCACCCACTCTGAGTATAGAACACACGCTGGCTTTGGTTTTTTGTTCAGTAACATGAGATGTACCATAGTACTTATGGTACCACATTTTTACCCTGACAGACATTTCCTGAAGTCACTAGTATGAAATTTAGATATGATATGTATGCAGGATGATTGACTTGAGTATCGACAGGTTTTAAATGGAGGAGAATTAAATCATGTGGAATATTCAAGTTTAGTTTGTGATTTTCTTTTTGAAGTACAGATTGGTTTAGGCTTTGTACAAAACTGTGCTCCCTCCTCTTTCCTTATACTGTATAAGGTGAAAATATTATCATTATATAGTTTATTGCACTGAAAATGAAAGTTATAATTAGATTTCTGTTTCCATAAAAGCCTCTCCTAAAGCTCCTGTTAGAAACAACTAGACAGATTTACTTTACTAGAAGGGCAGTGCAAGAAATAAATCAAGTAAAATATGGTTCGATGCCTAAAAGGAGGTGGGTAAGAATCATAAAACAGCTTTATTCAAAAATATTTATTGAAAATGGATATTTAGAAGGAAGAACCCTGTGGCTGGAACAGAAATTAAAATAATTCCTGAAGCAAGCACAGACATGACACTTCAAAAGATAAATTTGAGACTGGCTAGAAAAGGGAGCAAGAAAAGTATCTGGAGCAAGTAATTATCTTTTAGGATTTTACCTCACATTGTATGAATGCACTGGTACCCAGTTTAGCTTGGAGCACAAGTCCTTCATTCATTACTAAACTCTTTCTGTTTCTGTACAGGAATTACATATTCTGAGACAGTATCATGCAGTGAGAGTGTTTTTAATATATTGTTTTACAACTTAACATTAATTTTCTAAATTTAGTAATCTTCAATGTATTTATATCTATGTCTAACTAGTTTTTATGAAAACGCTCTCTAATATTATCAATAACACAAGATTAACGTGCAGACTGAATTTTGTGGTACAAATTCTGGAAGAATGGTAGTTCTTTGGGGGAATCCAGCTTCAAACTAGAAATAGGTCATTTGTTAAAGAAGTTACAGAAGTAGGAGAAATTCTTTCTTACTCTGTCATTTCTCCCTCTTTCCCTTCATGCATTTCATATTACCAGTGTGCATTTTTTTCCCAGCACCAAAATTTTGCCAGTGTGTTAGAATGCATTTGTCTTGCTGAGATTTGTTACATACTTGAGTTTTATAGTAATTGACAGTTCAGGGTAGTGCTGTCCCTGGAGTTTTGCATTTGATTTTCTGTTGAAATGTTTACTACCTTGTTCTGATAATCTCTGCCAGTGAGAACAAAATGAAATAGAAAAACGAGAAGTGATGTCCTCATTTCAGAAACACTGCAAGGAGACCAAAGATCAGAAGGACAGACGTTCTAGTAAGAATTATTCAGAACTGATTTGCGAGCAAATGCAGGAGCTGCCTTCCTTCCTGGATAATATTGGCCATTAAATGTGGGAAAGTTAAGTCTTCTATTTACCTAGGAGAGCATGAAGAGATTCATAAAGGGAACCATGATTCCTAAATGAGATTAATCATACAGACCAATAGTTTGGGTGAATTTTGACTGTGTTTAAAGCACAGCACAACACTTCAGGCTGGATAACCCCAAATAAGGATTTTACCAGCTTAGCATTTATTAGAATCCAAGTTTCAAACTTTGTGCTTTGTGCAAAGCTAATTATATTGAACTATGTTATACAACTTGCTTCATTTTTGATACATTTTAACTCATTCAAAAGGGGAAATATGCTGGATATGAACAGATCAAATCATTTTGCCTGGGGAGGCACCCTCACAGCCTGATTTTTGAGAGTTGTAATTAGCTAGGTACAGTGAATACAACGGTACTGGGTGACAGCTGAAAAGGACTGGCTGTTCTCAGGTGCTCTGTGAGGTTTCCTTCCTTGGCCTTACTGTGTATGAGAGATTTGGGCTGTGTGTAGAACTGACCCTTATGCAAGGACTTTGACTCTTTCTGTATTCACTGAAAGTAACTGCAGAAGGCTGCAACTATTCCTCTGCTTTTTAAATTTTTTATTCAATGTATTTAGAGCCTAACAACTGAATTCCACAGAAGCAGCAACTGCTGAGAGCATCCTTAGTTCACAGGGAGCACTCAATATCTTTAAGAACTGATGCTTTCCTGGATGGATTTGGCATTGTCAGCTTGCGTTCACTGTTACTTTCTGACTGTTTCATCTACATTTTTCCTCTAGTTGTCATTGGTGTCAAAAGAGAAATAAGACAACTGATTCAAAGGTCAGAGACAAGATTTCAGATTTGATGAGTCAGTGACAATAGAGCTCAGAGAAGTAGCCCTTGGCAAATTTAAAAGTAGTGACAGTTTTGATGGTGAAATGGTTACAGACAGTTGTGAATGAGTCTTCTTTCTACATAGAAAGATAAATAATGAACTAAAACTCCTATTGATACATGCAAGATTTAATTAGGGACAAGATTGGTCCTTAGTTTTCATACCCTGGAAAGTGATGAAGGTTTGAATGTTACAGCTGCTGCTATGAACAGGTCACGCTCACAAGCAGGTGGTAGGAAGCAGGTCCACTAAGATTGAATCTCACCCCTTATACAACACAATAGGATAGAGCCTTTCCCAAACATATCCCTTGTCTTGCGCAAATATATCCCTAGTGCAAGTAGTCCTGAACAACCAGGAGACAAGCTGCTACTTATATGGCACAGTAATGTATTTTTTTTTCTCCCTGAAGCAAGGAAGAAACCAGAGAATAACAGTGAAATGTAAACCTATGTTAATAAGGACATGACATTTAAATGATAAGACTGCTATTAGTTGTCTTCCTCCTCAAACTGAAGGTACATCTTAAAATGAAAGTAATGAGCTGCATTAAGTCACACAACAATGTTTCCTGTGTTATGGGTCCTCAGATGACAGAACTGTGCACTGCTCCACATCCTGGCCTATCCATTCATCATTTAGTCACTGGAAAAGCTAGAGGAGGAATCAACATAAAACCCCATTTCTTACAGGGGAAACCACTGGCTGTGTTACCTGCTTTCATATGCAACAGAATTTCACCAAAAATGTCCACATTAAATTTATTTCCTATTGACTCAAATGTAGAGTCTAAAACAGAGAGAGAATCTTTGATAATATTAATAAAAACTTTCCTATTTTATGCTTTGATTCTTGCCTAGAGTAGAAAACTGGTCACGGAAAAAGTAGGTCACTGAAATAATTGCTGTACTGAAAATAATATAGCCTGACAGTTCTGGGGTTGAGCTACTGTATATCCATTGGACTGTAGCAGGTTTGGAATCTGTATATTAACATAAAGGTGGAAGTCTCCAGTATTTATCATTAGTTGTGTACCTGTGCCTAACCTCCTATAAGAGGTGCTTTCTTGTCAGCTAGATGAGATTTATTTTCATTTTCAAAGCTAGCTGCAAACTATATTTAAAAAGGAAAAAGTAAGATAATGTTCTTGGAAGTACTACATTTTTATTGTGCAGACTCTGTGTATTTATATTTCCTTTCTGATTATTTTTGCTGCTGTTGTCTAGCTTTATCCAGTTATCTAATACTTAATTCCTCTAATTTTTGCACAAACTTTTGAGAAGATGGGTTTCTTCTTTTAGTAATGTTGTAATTCACTTGCATAGCAGATGTTTACCTTGAATAGAAAAAAAAAAAAAAAAAAAAAAGATAAAGCTGAAGGGAAAATGGAAAAGGGGATCCAAAGGACAACTGAAGGTCAGATTGGAAAGTCTTTATGTTGCATTAATTCCCAACTGTTGCTTTATCTTACATACATGGTGTACCATGGGAGAAAGATTTGACTGTGTGAAATATGTTTTCCTGTACTATGTGATCTCATGTCAAATATATGCTATATAAAAAAAACAAGTCATAACTCAAAAGAATGTTTTAAACCTACTAGTAAATATACTTCTTTCTAAATCATTTACATAGAGCAAAGTAAAGGTAAGAATAAGGTTATTCCTTCCAGTAAAGACATATAAATCAATAGGAGAAGAAGTCTCTGCAAAACACAGGAATGAGCTCCAAATCATAGGTATTACTGAGGACAATATCAGAAAAATACAACAGGATTGTAGTTCTAGAGACAATACTATTGCTTCCTATGTTTCATAATTCTATTTTTAGACAGCCAAAAGCTCTAGTGTGTTAAAAAGCCATTCCTCATGAATTATACATATGTTCTTTTTCATTTGGCTACAGTGCCTTTGTCATATGAGTCCTGAAGATACTGAAGATGTATGTATGGTATGTCAAGATTTTTTTGGCAGTATGCTCAGTTGTCTGTTCATGATTTTTTGACTTGTTTTATATATTTATGTGTTGACTAGATTATACACTATCTTTGTCAGTGATTTTTCATATTTTTTTTTAATTCCGGTATTTTCAGATAGATCTAGTGCACTGCTTCTGCCTAGGCTTTTTTTTTAATAGGAGTTTAGGAAGATTAGGAAGGTGGGTGGCAAATTTTTAAAATATCTGCTTTAGTTTTTAAGGAATAGTAGGACAAAAATGTTCTTCAGTTAGCCTTCTAGCTGCCCTTACACCTTACAGAGAGATAAGAGAGACTGCTTATTTTGTTGTGAGTGTTGGACTAAATATGATGGGCACCTCTTGACCAGGCCATGTTGTATAATACTTTAGGCCACCACCTTAACACTCACTTTCACGAACAAGAATACAGCCTGCTTATGCATATTGGGAAGAATTTATTTCCTGCTTAGTGTTTTATTTTTGAGGTTGTATTACTGAAGTTGGTTGTACATAATTCTCATGGTATGAGGATGTACATTGTAACCCTCAGCAGTGCAGCAGCAAACCAGTACTTTCCTCTGCCAGTCACAAAACCCCCACCAAACTGTCCTACATTTTAAGGACCATTTGGTATATTAAAAAAAAAAAAAAGGCAGAGCCAAGTAACCTCCAAAACTGCATAAGTAATCTATTTCTTATTATGGTGGTACTTAACTGGTGACATAATTCAGCTTGAAAGGATGGCTCTGCAATGGTTAGTGACATAATCTAGGGTGTGGGCTCCATTTTGTGTTTTACCGGGGGTGACTTGTGTCACACAGGGTCAATAATTTAGTTTCTCTGTCTTCTCCATCTGCAGAACGAACATCAATGAGCTATTTCACTAAATTATTCTGAAGGTAAATAGATTATCTTTTGTGAAGCATTCAGGCAGACTTCCTCATGGAAGTCAGATAAGAATCTATCCGAAACCAATGAATTGCAGAAAACAAGACATTTTCTGCCATTTAGAGGACAGACAGACATATTTGTTTCTTATTTTCACAAGAACATTTATTTTAGCCTTGAAGGAGAGGCACCATCTTAGTCAAAGTACTGCCCCTGATCTCTGCTTCCTTTTCTTCTTAGCTATTTCCATCATCTCAGATGCCAAAGGTTCCTTTTCATAGTCCTTCACAGTCACTTGTCACCTGTAAACCTGAGTATTTTGCCTCTGCCTTTCTCTAAACTCCTCTTAGACTGGGTTTTTTTTCTGGTTTGTTTGGGGTGTTTTAGTAATTTGTGCGTGTGTTTTGTTGTTGTTGGATTTTTTTTTTTTCAAATTTAGTAGACAAAACGATACTTCAACATCTTATGTTAGCTGCATCGTCTAACCTTATGGTTCATCACCATACAAGTTTGCAGATCCAGATCTGCAGAACTTATTCAAACTGAGCACCTACTGAAATTAATTCTTAACTTGACTAAAGCTGCAATTTCTTGTTTTGTGTATTTTAAATACGAAATTCTTTACTGCTGTCTTGTGATACGATGTAAGTTTAAATCATGGGAGTTTATATGGTATGATTATGAGTAATATTCAACAAAATGAATTAATACAAGTTCACAGTCTCATAGCTGACAGAGGAATATTACAGTACTTCTGGTTTTCTTCTGTCAGAATACCTCTCTGATTCATGGCAACTCCGAACACTCAAGAGTTGTAAATTACAATTATTTTGACACATTTGTCTTTGCTTCCTTTTTTTTTTTTTTAATTCAGTGGTTATTTTAAGTATCTAGTCTTTTTTCTGAACCCTGCTTTTGTTTGTTCTCATAATTGCCATATTGCTAAAATCTAGAGTAGGATTGGTTTGGGTCTTGCATGAATTTTAGAAGGAAACCAACTCAAGTGGAGGGCAGCTGTTTCCGTGCTGCTCAGGGGCAGACAGCAGGTCTAAGCAGGGGGCTGCACGTTACCCCTCTGCTTCAGGGCAGAGAACTCATGTGTATGTTGGGTCACAGGAACAGGAGATGCTGTATGCCTCTTCCTGGCCCTATGTACAGTGGGGACTGCACACAATCTGAGCCTGAAAAATTGATGGGAAATAATATTGCCAAGTACATCTGTTACCTGCATGTGAACACCAGTACAGGGTGTACCACAGAGCCTGTTGGATGCTATAGAAGGACTCTTCACCTTCCCCAGCCTCAAGAATCCCTGAAGGTTGCTAAAATTATATTACTGCTACTATTAATAGAAAGAAACTTTATACATGTTTTATACACAAGGAGAATAAAAGTAAAAGTACAAATGATTCGAGAAGATGGGTAGTTCTTGCAGCTTCTTAGTTTACCTACAATTTTAAATTTTTCAGTAACACTAGAAAACTGTGACCACGATCTATCTTTATTTTCTTTGTAATAAATTGAGGATAATTTTAAAATGTGTTCAGTTACTTATAGCAGTTTTAAAATGACAGAAGTTTTGTAATTGAAAAGGTGATAACAGGGCAAAGTATAATGGTATTTTAGAATGTACTTGTGGCAAATACTGTTAGGACATAGTTGGTCTAAATATAGGAACTAATGTAGAAAGTTTCCATGCTCTATGTCAATGACATTATTTCCCTGCAAAGAGTTCACAAAAATAAGTCACAATTTTACCTCTTTCAAATTATCAGAATATATGGTTTGTGTTTATACTACATAATTCAAATTTTGACTTCTTGTTTTGAGTTTTAAAACAATGTAATCTTTATTCATTTTTTTAGACATGCTCACACAGTAGAATTTCCCTTGAACTGAAATTTTGAGTGATGATGACTATTGTGAACATGTACCAGAGCTCAACTCTTACTTGATATACTACACATCTCCTTCAGAGTATGGCTTAAAATAGGGAGGAAAGGGGAAAAAAAGTACAAAAATAAGCTGAATATGTCTCTATGTCTTTTTCTTATATTGGGAAACTGACCTGCAAAGCCTCCCAACCTGTAGCAGGATTATGATACTATAAAGTTAAAGTATTTTCTTTCTCATGTACTTTATTTCAAAATATTTAAAGTACTCAACTCAAAAAGCTGATAAAAAAATCAGTGTATTGTATTTTATTATTCACTTGGACGAGTGAGAAATGAAAGGTAGATGGTATGTGGATAGTGCTAAGAAAATTAAATAAATTAACTAGACAATATTTCCATAAAGTGGGAGACAGAGTTTTGGAGTCAGAAAAATAATGAATGCTGCAGTATACTACTGACTGCTTTTTATCTCTGTGCCTACAATTTTGTTTTCTTCCAAACTCTAACACCTGACACCATGATTAACTTTGTAAGTGTTTATAGGACATTTTTAGCCAAAATAGAAAATACTATATCCCTTTTCCATCACAGATCTGTGGAAGTAGAGGGTCACATGGCTTTCACAGCAACGTTCAAGCAGCAGTATTGGAAAACTCTTTCCAAAAAGCAAACTCCCTCAGGCTCATCACTAAATTTATCAAATGTTGACTGGTCTGTTTGCACCATTACTGCTGCAGATCAAGGGTCAGAGCGACAGCAGGAAGAAACCTGTCATTTGAAAATGGACTCAAAAGGGTAGAGAAGGTGAGGCCGTGTGGAGGGAGGTGAGTGGGACAAGTGCACTCTGAGATGCCGCAATGCAGGGGAGTGAAACTAATTCTTCCTGATGTGCTGGCTGGGGGCTGAGGGAAGCTGTGGCCTCTCAGAAGGGGGAAGGACTACACTCTCCTACAACTGTATATGCGTGAAGCTGCCTGAAAACAGCCCTGAAGAACAAAAGAAAAACTGAGGGTTCTGTTCACCCCTCCAGTTATGTTTTTAAGTACCTATATTCAAGCAGTTAAATGAGAACTAGACACTTCAAGGGACAGCTTTGTTGGTGCGGGGTTTCCCACAGCTTTGTGTCAGTCTGGCTACCAGAGGAACACAGAGGATCTACCATTTTCCAGAATGACACTGTTGTCTGTACTGTGCGGGACTGAAGAGGCTGCAATAGTTGAAGGAGCAGTGTGGCAAGGCATACATATATTAACACTGCAGGAGAATCTGCAATTTCCAGAACAGAAGTAAAAAAGATGTGCAATGAGTTGGCTGTAGCAGCTGAGAAAGACTGATGGTGTTACAGTGTGTCACTGCCTCTAACAAATGATATCCAGTATAACAGCAGTTGCAAAGATCATCCCCAGTAGGTCATCTTTAGACAGCTGAGAGTTGTTTACAGTTTACAGTTTAGTAGCTTGTGCAGGTTTTAGTAGTCGGGTTACTGGAGTGAACACAATACCACATTAACTCTTTAGCTCTAGGCCTTTCTTGTCTTCAGTAAGTAAACAGGACAATGAGACAGCAAAATTCCTCTTTTTTTTTTTTTTTTTTACCTTGGGAAAGGATGTCACAGAAATTTCAAACCATTGAACATAGTTTGTTCATATACTACTTATAAATAAAAATACAAAGGAAGCCAGAAAACTAGCCTTTTGCTGAAGAGAGCATTTTAAATTTAACTTTTAAAAAAAAAAAAAAAAAACAAAACCAAAAAAAAGCCCAAGGTTGTCTTGACTTAGATCTTGTTTTCATTGATCTTTGCTATGGAGTGACCTAAGAACAAAATTTTTAAAATATCATTGTATTGAATGCAGTAAATACTGTGAAAAAGCAAATGCTATGTAGCCTCACTTATAATTTTAGAGTGCAGACTTGACCAAAGCATCATTGCAATTTTCCTGCATGTCCCTTACAAGAAGGAGGAGGTGTGCCATACCAGCCTATTCTGGCAAGTTTGTATTCCTCTTGCCAGGACGGTAAGGAGGGAGTAAATCCACCTTACTGAGCTTCATGGGGGTGAAGTTGAAGGAAATGCCAATCATACCTCCATGCATTTAACCCAGAATTACTTGCATGGTGGCGAGTTTCTCTTAACCCTGCAATATGCTGGGACTATGCAAAAATTGCCTGTCATGACCATCAAAAAATCCAAGACTGAAAGAACAACTTGCAATTAGGCTGTCAAAGTAACCCAGAAGGTTACTACCAGACACTATCTTGAAACCTCTTTGAAAGTTTTCCTAACTAAAGATTTTAAAAAAAAATTAAAAGCTGACATCATTTAAAAGGAAAGCCTTTAAGAAGTGGGTCAGTTATTTAGGTAACATCACTTATGTGATGTCCCAAGTGCATTGATGACGTATTTTATCTCACAGAGTTTCTGGAAAAAGAAATGTGCAACTCATTGGAGAAGATAAAGGTTTTTGCCTTTTTTTTTAATTTTCTCTTCTGGCTAAGAAAGAGAAGAAATTAGGAGGTTGATTCACAAAAGAGTCTGAATACAGGTTTTGAAGACCACGGTAAATATAAAGCTGCAGGATTAATTTACAAAGATGCAAGGACATGGTTCCCTCTCATTTTACAAACTTGTTATCCATAATGCTAGCATGACTCCTAGCTGAAAGTCAACATTCTTTCCTCAACCAAAGATTAGGTTAACGGCTGTCCTGGAATGATCAGTGCAGTGCATTCTGGCACGTACTGAGAACACCAAAATTAGCTAGCATTAAATAAAGTTGAGGTGTAGAAATGCAGTACTTAACAAGAGGCAAGTGGTATGGTATTTGTTGCTCTGTCCATCTCCTTGAAAATAATCGACTACATTAAATTTACAGCAGATGTCTCCCTGGCTAGATGGCAATGTGGAAATAATTTATAGAAGTATGGATAGCATCTTCTATGCTAAAATTATTTACCCATCTACTAGGAACTTAGGGAAAATCACTAAAATGGAGGACACAGAAATAAACTAAATTAATTAAATCAAAGACTAGACAAGAACTGCATGAAGTACATGCAGTTACATTTATATTGCAGAAAAGTCTCAGGTTAGTTTGCATTGTTTTATTCAGTGGGTGAAAATATGACAATACTTGAAATAATGAATTCTCAGTGACTTTACACACAGGACTCTTATTTTTCTCTCATTAACAAACAAAAAAAAACCCAACAAGAAAGGACTGTTTGATTAAGGCTTCTCAACAGAGAGAAGAGTGGGAATTAGCATAGGGTATCTCAAAGTTTAGGTTATGAGCAGCAGTAGAACTGCTAAAAGGTTCAGAGATGTGGCTAAGTAGACAAACTGGAAAAGCTCACTTCTCTCTGGGTAGAGGAATGAGCAGTGAAGAGGATTGCTGTTGATGAGAGTCCACCACGCAGGCATAGCCAGCCCTCTCCTACCTGGCAGCAACTCAGTACCACCTGCCTGGAGGTGCCCCCAGAAAATGCAGGTGATTCTCACCCTCCTGCTGGTGTTGTGTGGGGATAGCTGAGCAAACACTGCCTGAACCAGGAAAAGGCTGGTACTTTGTGTTTTGGTGTCCTGAAGTTCTCTTTGGACTAAGAGCTCTAGAATATACGTGCTCAGAAAGGTTGTGACTGGCATCAACAGCAGAGTCCTGGTACATTTAGATTTGCAAAATGACACAAGGTTGTGGCATGCAAATGAAGAGAGAGATGGGGACTGGAAATAGGGAAATATCTTTCTGAAAGATCTTTAAATGTTTCTTGGCAGGTGTTTTTTTTTTAAAAAAAAAAGTAAATTCCCTGATTCCTGAAACCCATGAAGGAAAAGAATGCAGAGATACACTGTCTTTTAAACAGTTTTAAATAACAATATTAATATTATGAATGAGGGACTTTAAGAAGAAAAGAGGACAAAAAGCCAACCATTCATTTCCTGTTTCTTTCATCACTTTCCTGGAAGGCATAATGTCAGCTTTTCTTTGCCATGCTCTCACTTTAATAATACTTATGCTGACATGGGGGCCTCATAAGTCAGCCTAGACTTGCAGGCTATGGGAGAAGGGTGGCCACAGAAGCAGCACCAGGACTCCATGTGTGGCACAACTACACAGTCTCAGCTGCTTAGCTGATAGAGCGATAGGCTAAAGTGTGTAGCTATGTGCCCCCGGGAACCAGGCCATCACACAGTGTGTGTTCACTGGGATCAGTCCCTCTGCCTGTGTGCAGCTGGTGAGCATCTACTGCTGTGCCAGAACAGGGAGCGGCAGTTTCCTGCAAAGAACCTCACAATACAGCTTGTGTAGTCCATTGGACAAACTACTGTTGGTTCTGTAAAATCAATTAGAAGGCAGAGTCAGGGTGAGAACTGGTTGAGAGAGAACGTGATGTTTTTTTGAGGGAAGGAGGGACCTAAGGAAGAGTTAAAAAATGGATGTTAAGCCAAGAAAAACAGGAAGCAGCTTCACAGTATATAGGGGGTGGTCTATTGCAACCTGCTAATTCAAGCTGGTATTTAAATATCTTAAAAGTATTGAAGGGGTTGAAAACCATAATAAGCAGAGCATTCAAGTCTGTACAATTGCATTAAAACCCTGTAACAGCAACAAGAAACTGCTCTCAAATGCCAAACCTGCAACTAGGTTAATTTGAAATGCTGCTTAGAAGCTATGGGACTGCAGTTTGCATTGATGATTATCGGGGTGTCAGTGATTTTTCTCTCATTCTGTCCTGTGATAATAGATACTAAATGGGTTATTTTCCTAGCAATCTTTAAGTTTGGTTATTGGGATGCTGGAGGCAGACAGTTCTTGGAGGAAGTCTGTCAGCCCCAGAATTTGTTTCCCTGTTGGTTTGTTAAAGCTATTCTTCTGACCTTCAAGGTGCAGAACAGGGCTCATCTATTCACTCAAGCTTTTGCCTGAGGAGAGGAGACTGAGGGAAATCAAGTCTGTTCTTGGATCACAGTCTATTTGGCTTGACGTTGTCAGTAAGCGTTATATATCACTGTAAATGTTTACTTAGCCTGTTGGTAAAGAACACTTTATAAGATGAAAGATATATAAAATCAGTGTGAATGTGTAAAGAGGAGGAGAGTTAAATGGCACTAGGACGGAACAAAGAAATGTATTTTACAGTAATCCACCCCGATGCATCTGCACTGAGGTGAACATTGGCAATTGTTTTCCTGGATTTTTGAAACTAAAATGCATATACTAAAATGGAAGACTGTAGGCATTGGATATATTGCGTTTTACATCTTTATGAAAAATATGTGTTCCCATTTAAAGTAGAACACCAAAAGTTACACGGTAGAAACAGTATTTACAAAAGGATGATCTAGGTAGATTGCATTAAAAGCATAAACTGAGTGTGAGCATGAGTTAAAACCCTAGAGCTAACAGGCATGGTTCTCTCTTCTAGGCTGTTCATGGTGTGCCTCTGCTCACAGGCAATAGAGCTCCTGAAACCTTTCCATGTCAAGGCTGACTCTAGCTTTCCTACACAGAAGTGCTCCAGCAGTGTTACAAATAGAGATCCCAGAATCTATCCGTTGAGATGGCTCTGGCAATGCTATGTAGGATAAAAAGAGGTCTGCCCACGTGCAAGTCCATTTACTTGCATGGATGGGCATTCAAATTTTAAAAGTTTGAAACAAGTAGCTTTTACAGATGTGGTAGGTGGTCGTGTTTCTAATTCTCAAATTATCTTCAAATTTCAAGCTGTCTGGAATGTTTTGCCTGCAAACATTTTGCCAACAAAAGTCAGAGTTTAAATCAAAACCAGAAGTTTTGTCTGGTAAAAGTAGTAATTCGGGTTTTTTTGACATTAATTTTCTTTTAATTGCAATTTTTGTTCTGTTTCTGCTTGGAAATTAAATCGCAAACAACTAGATCAAAACAAACCAAAACATTTCCTGGGGGGAAAAAAAAAAATAAAAATTACTCCCATTTTTGAGTAAGAGAAGGAGTTGCATTTTCTGGCAAATTCTTTTTATAAATGTTTTAGCAATCTGAAAGGAGGTATTGTGGAATTAAAGAAGAAAAGCAGTTATTTCTCTGTTTTTACGAATACATTCAAAAACTATCTTCTTATTCCATGGTCTTTTCACTGATGAATGCACAGCAAAGGCTATATAGAGGCGTTGCTGTGCTTCACCCACAGTAGCAAACCACTCTGAACTCAGCACAACTGGCATAAAGTCTTACTGAATCTGAATGGCAGTACCTTACACCACCTTTATACAGGTACCTATATAACACAGTGTTATGTTGTATTAGAAAAGCATTTTTGCAGTCACAGTGGCACATGAGAAACCTTTTCTGACTTGTCCCATCCAAGTCAAAGCGTTTACAGCTGTGTGATTGCAGCTAGCACAAAGTGATGCAAATGCTCCTTTCCTTTTGCTATCACTCAGTGTAAAAATAGAGCACGGCTGGATCAGACTACTGGCTAGACCATCTGAGTGTGGATTTAGCAAATGAGAGAGATTTTGTGAGTTTGGGTGGGGTTTTTTTAATAATTCCTAGAGACTATAAAAATCCGCTTAAATGTAGAATTTCTGAGAAATTATTTCTATGAATAAATCTGATCAATATAAACTGTGCATCCATCCCCCATCCAACACACTTGGTGAAAAACCTCATCTCTGAACATGTCTTCAAATGTTCTGAAAGTGCAGGTCTGAACACCCCAGTTATTGCTAACATATAATGTTGTTTAAAAAATAATAATTTGCCGTGAAATTCTGTGGGCAATGTGCTAGGAAAGGAATTAGGAAATACAGTGAGTAAGAAATAGATTAGCTTAGGCTATTATAACCAACCTAAATTTTTTAAATGGCTGTCCAGTTTATCTCTCCTGCAGCTGTATCAGACCTTGTAATGGGATTAGGCTCTTCCTTAAAAGCTTTTTTTTTTTTTTTCAGAGTCTGAGGTTTCTGGCAGGGAATAGTATTCTAGTTATCTCTCCCAAAGAGATGATGCACTCTAATAAAGGCAAAGAGGGGGTACCTATGGAGACTGAGTCAGAGTATGAACCTGTTTCGACATGACGGGGAGTTACACAACAGGCTAGTCCTCATTTTGTTTGGGTATGAATGGTGCTACTGGAATGACTTTATGGCTCAGTATTGGTGCAGATGAATGCTACAGAAATCTGGTCTCCTCACAGAAAGGGGAGGAGGACTTCACTGTTCAAAAAAAAAATAATTTAAAAACTGCTACACTTTGCTAGCTCTAACCTGAATAAGGACATAAACTGACCACAAGTGCCCAGTAAACTGCAAGTGTTAAGAAGCCCAAAAAGGATGGAAGTCCTGAAGTTCAGCACTTCAGTGATCTCAGCTGTTAAAAGACTGCCACGCTCTTCTTGTAAATTTGCTCAGTAAATGAAGCATCCTGATTATAGACCAACCTGACGTAATTGGCACCCAGGATTGGGGAATCAAAAATCTACTAATACTAGTAATGAAAAAGCAGAAAGAGGGATAGGCTCTGTGAGTAAGCAATAGCTTCTGAAGATGTTGAGGGTACCTCCAGAGACATGCCCTGTCTAGCACATGGGAATATCTCTGGGATTCAGTAAACTTGGTCTAGTAAGTCATTTATTTTTTTTGATAAA
Organism: Podargus strigoides; assembly: GCA_028020825.1. Classification (NCBI taxonomy): domain Eukaryota; kingdom Metazoa; phylum Chordata; class Aves; order Caprimulgiformes; family Podargidae; genus Podargus; species Podargus strigoides. Next base: position 23,261,806 of record CM051627.1, on the reverse strand, counting down.
ATATGCTCAACATGTCTATGATTGCCAATCGTACCATGGTTTGCATCCTGGTAGCATGGAAAGCATACAGCACTCAGTGGATATACAGCATGGTCCTTTAGAGAACCCAGTGCTCTTTCCTGATTTTCCAAAGGGATCTGCCAAGGTCACATGCAGAGCACTGAGAACAGTACTGCCATAGGTCTTAGTGATTTATTTTGCTCCTGATTTAAACAGGATTATGAATTGAGGTTAAATTGTACATCTCTTTAATCCCTATTGTGGGTAGTTTCAGGACAGATATGCATGTGTCAGGAGTTCTTAGCAGAGTCCTGTTCAGCATGGATGAGAGCAGAGGGGGCTGCACTGCACGAGCTGCTCCAAAGACAGATTGAGAATTGTTGAGTGGGCTTGTTCCGTGGGATGTCCTGAGCAATCCTCTGTGGATGTGGCACAGTTTTTCCTGTCAGGCCAGCATGCCTTTGGGAGGCTATCCTAAAGCACAATTAGCAAAAGCTAAGGAGTTGTGCAGTTTATCAGTGTTTCTGCCCCAAGTTTAAGCAGGAATTGAAGCAAATGACTATTAATAAGAAAAAAGGTTTGTAATCCCTATATTACCATTCTTTAGATATCTATTAATAAATAATAGATATAGATATAAATATATATGTGTATATAAGTCTATATGTATGCTTACATGTATATATGCATGTGTTGCTTCTGTTATTGTCACTCTGACTCCAGGTATAACACCTACTGAGGGTCCTAGACTTGCTGTCAAGAGCTGGCATGACTCTGACATGACCCTGACTGGCTGAAGTCAGAGTGTGATTGGGACAGATGATTTCACAGGGCAGGGCAGCACAAGGTAGCACTGGACCATAGCAAAAGAGGCTACAACATAATCATCTATTACTCTTACTCCTCTGTGTTAAGTGTTGAAACCTGACATAGAATGTGTTTTGAAAGTTCTTTTGTGTTTGTTGAATAAAGCAATATGCAGGGTCTTATGCATTAAGAAGGACAAATATGTTTTCAAATATTCTTATGCATTAAGAACGAAAAAATATTTTCAAGTAGGTACTGTCCTGGATTTATAAGTCCCAATCATCCTTTCTTCCCATGCATACGTGCAGAAAACACTGCTTTGCAGTAATGCAGACCATACTGTTTTATATGTTATCTTTTTTATTTTTTTTTTTGTCATGTGGCTGATTCCTGTTTAAGAGATATATTGAGTAAATATGATGCTGAATATGCTCCAGGTAATCTAGAGGAAGCATGTATTTGCTAAGACACGAGACAATAACTTCTATGAGCAACATTTGCATTGGAGTGTGTTATTTCTAGTAGAAAAAGACTGATAACATAGGTTTCCACATCTCCTGGCAGTTCATTTTACGACCTGTTTTTCTACAACTAAGACATATTTGTCTTGTGTCCATATATGATTCTAAATGAAAAAGCATACTCTGTGCTTTACTCCAGCCATATAAACAGAAACATAGACACAAGTCTTTATTGAACTACAGTGAGCTGTTCAGCACAAAATTGAACTCCAGCCAAGTCCACCTCTTGACACTGTCTTAAAAACAGCTCAAATCCGGTTTTACATTTCCCTATTAGACTTGTGATGGGATTACACAGGCCTAAAAACAAATGGAAGGCAAAAAAAAAATCACCTTGAGGTTAGGGCTTTCAGTTAACCAATAAAAAAGAGGGCAGCACCTAGCCAGGGGAAAAATATCCACTAGACTCTCCTGTTATGGAAAAAGACAAAAAGTTGGGAGTAAGAGAATTTGAGTGCTCAGTCTGAACAGAAAGTAAATAAAGTACTGTGAATGGCAGGACAGGGAAAATACCAGAGCACAATTTAAAATTCTCCAAGAGCTGATGTTGCAAAAGAGATACAGGAGCTATAAAGAAAATCTCTGCTCATAGTGGAAGTAGCTGTGCACATTCCCTGACTTGTGCCCATTTGCTGTAGAACTTGCCTATCCTCTTGAGTTCCCTGAGCCAAGCAGCAGCTCCAGGAGGAGAAAGATTTTTGATGTGACAGCTTCAGTCAATCAACTATTCAGCAGACATGAATTAGAGTCACGGTAGATTCCCTCATCAGACTCCCTCCTACTGTTTGATAAATTAGAATGTGTTCTGGGAAGTTCTGGTGGCCTAGAGCCATTGAGCATGCCAACTTGTTTGAGTGGGTTTTAAAAAATACAATCTCAGTAGGATAAAATAGGACTCTTGATGCAAGATGTGATCTAGAATGGTTTTCCTAGTAGGAGCAAGATAGGAGGAAGAATGGAAACAGCATTTTAAGGCTTGCTTCTCTTCTCTTCTCTTCTCTTCTCTTCTCTTCTCTTCTCTTCTCTTCTCTTCTCTTCTCTTCTCTTCGTTTCTTTTCGTTTCTTTTCTTTTCGTTTCTTTTCTTTTCTTTTCTTTTCTTTTCCTTTTCCTTTTCCTTTTCCTTTTCCTTTTCCTTTTCCTTTTCCTTTTCCTTTTCCTTTTCCTTTTCCTTTCCCTTTCCCTTTCCCTTTCCCTTTCCCTTTCCCTTTCCCTTTCCCTTTCCCTTTCCCTTTCCCTTTCCCTTTCCCTTTCCCTTTCCCTTTCCCTTTCCCTTTCCCTTTCCCTTTCCCTTTCCCTTTCCTTTCTTTTCCTTTCCTTTCTTTCTTCATTTTTTTTCCAATTAATGCAAAGATAAAATTGCTAGTCACAAAGACTGACTGCTCTTCTCTTTCTTCTCTACCTAAATAACGTAGTTTGAGACTAACATTAGTGTTTCCATATAACGTCAAAAAATTGTTAAATGTCTGGCTTCTTAAGGGTAATTATCCTAAACAAGTTTCCAAATCATCTGAAACTACATTGTCATTATTTATGGGAACTCCAACATGTTTCAGAAACTCTTGGGTATCTTCAAAAGGGAATGAATGTGTTACTGGATGAGGGGCTCGATAAGCAAAGCTGTCAAAGCCAAAGAACTTCAAAGGAACTTCTAGGGAAGCAGGATTTACCAGAACTTCAAAACCTGCTCAGGTTAGAGGCTATACAAAAAAAGTTATTTTCTTGCACTCATTTGTCTATTTATATTTAGTACCTTTTTGGCATCAATAGTTAACAAAGGGCTTGTTAATAGAGGGTTCATCCACTTACTGATAACCAGAATAATACATATTGCATTTGAAAGTTTGATTTGGTTTGAATAGTCAGGGTGCTCTCTGCTAGACTCAGGGCTACGACACAGCTTTATTCCTTCAAATATCATGAAAGAGGACTTGTTGAGACTGCAATGCTTATTAAACAGTTTAAACCCCCCAATTTCATAAACAAATGCTCTGGTGTCCTTTCTCATTTGGATGTAGAAGCTCCTCACGTGCAATTGTTAATTGAAATTGCTCTCCTCAGTGACCCCCAGGCAGCCTTGATGTAATGCATCCCTGCCTTCTGATTGCAAGTCCAGAAGTCAAAAGCAACAGAAGATAATTGTTTTATTTCTGTTCTTTGTTTTAATTTGTAATTTTGAAGTTAAGTGCTTCCAAAGTTGCCAGACAACAGTGCTATTGCCTTTTTAATTGCCTAATGTGAGAAATGTTTGCCAAGTGCCTTGGTAACTGAAGGAATACTGCAATTTACTGATTAGTAAAAGCCTTCTGTAATTTAGTTTTATGTACCATACTGACTTTCAGTCACCCAAGGAAAATGTCCTTTGGCATGGCCTCTTTTACAGTCCTTTATTATCTGAACACAGCTATTTATCTGCATTTCAGATCTATTTATGTACAAATAAATGCTTTAACAAAAAAAAAAAGAAAAAGAAATGAAAAAAAAAAAAAAAAAGCCTTTGCATGAGCAATATGCACAAATTCCATGGATCTTCTGCGTGACTTGAGCTGCATAATTGTACATTTAGTTCTAAAAATGGATGACTTACACAAGGGAACACTAGCCTGCAGCCATGGTTGAAAGTGCATATTTTTGTGAAATATTCAAATGTGAACCTGATTTTCCAGAGTGAAAGTGAAGATTTACATGATTGATAAGATCTGGAATTGCTGTATGTCTTGCAGCAGACCTAGATGTCATATGGGTCACTGGAAAGTACACAGACTGTAGTAATAAAATGGATGTAGTTCAATAGCAAGTATCACTGAAAGAGTAACACAATGTAGAAAGTAATTAGAAATCATTCACTTTATTCTAGTTTTAATTACAAGTGAGAAATGTTTAAAATGTTGAGAGTTTCTGTTTGGACAAGCCTTTGGAAAGGAGTGTTCTTAGCAAATTTTCCTTGCTCTAAATGCAAGGGTGGTATGGTTGTCTGAAAAAAAAAGAAAAAAAAAAATGGTTTCTGGTACTCTTAGACTATGGTCTGGATGGAAAAGAATGATTCACTTTATCTGAAGTCCACAATAATTTGATACTTACCCTAGTAGAAACAGGAAATTAAAGTAATGATAATTTATGCTTACCCATCACTTTTGATTCACGGATACTAAAAAATTTCACAAAGATAGGAAAATATTTTTACATGGATGGTGTAACTGAAACCCAGCAAATTTAATGGCCTAATTTTTCAAGTTTTTAGGCAGCTGTAACTGCCAGTGAAATAATTTTAATCCTTGTTCTAATAGTTTTCCTAACAAACTTTCAGTAAGTCAATTCTCTGTTCTGTGGGATTGACAAAAGGAAGTGAGTTATGAACCTCTGCAGGGTAGCAGCAGTCCTGGCTCCTCCTCACCCAGTACAGGAATATCATTTTCAAGTGAGTTGTATATCATTAATGGTATGTGTGTGCATTTTGAAAATGCCTGTTCTAAAGGACTGTCATTCTAGGCTAATCAGATGTCGATTAAGCTAATTACAAGAAAATATATGTGGAGAGGCAGAGAAAATAAGTATTGGTAAAAAATCAAAGTATTAGAAATGAAACTGCTTAAGGTGTCATGATATATGAGAAGCAATTCTCTGTTATGAGCTTGGGTGATAACACAATTTGGAAACAGTCATTTGTGAGCATATGCTCAACTTTGTTTGCTAGCAATAACAGCTATATAGTTAGAACTCATTCACTGTTTGACAATGGAGTCCAAATTCCTCACAAGCTGGAAAATACATTCCTGAGTGTGCATGGATTAGCTGTCAAAGTGCTCTTGCTGGCGGCATGTGTGTGACTGGGGATTTGTGGCAAACACCAACATAAACAAAGAGCATGCACAGAAAAACCTGCTTGTGAGCATAGTGTGAAATGTTTATGATTGGACCATCATGGACCTTCAAATACTCAAACCTCTGTGCCAGAGAATGCTGGAATTTCTTTCAAAAATTATAAATTATGCACATCAATTTCCTGACTTGGTAAGCATTACATCTTCCCTGGGAAATCCATAGTAATCCTCATCTTAATGCTTATGTAGGAACTGATCTTGGAACTAAATATTGGTGGTTGTTCTGATTATGAAATGATTACTTGATATATATGTGAGTATAATAAAATCCTACCTAAGGCTCATAAATCTGTAATTGATTATGAGTTAAGTCATAAGGGAAAAATATAAATATTGATCATGCTTGGGAAGTAGTTGGCAGGATTTTGCTTTTCTATCCCTAAACCTAAAACCTCAAAGTTAGGAAAGAAAACCTTATACTGATTTAAAAAGAAACATATGGGGTAGGAGGGAAGTATTTAAATCCAGAAGAGGGATAATTTAGCATATGAAAATAAAAAATTTTAAAAATAATTAGAACTAATAGACATTTTGTAAGGGAAACAAAAGAACTAGAAAAAAGTCTGTAGACATTAGAGAATGGTAATATATTAAGATTAAAGAAACAAAGCAAGTATATACAATTGCTAGATGAAAAGATAACGTCCTTACTCCAGGGGGGGAGCGGATGTGTTCAATAAATATTTCTATTCTATAACTAGGAAAGAGATAGGTGATGGCATAGACTGGTGAAATGTTTCCCATTCTTGTGGTTATTCAGGAGCATTTCTAAACAGCATTACCTACATCAACAGGTACAGAAATTTCCCTGGAGTGTTTTAGGAGATGTGTCTCATGAGCATTTTGGGCTGTCAAGGTTTATTTTTAATAAGTCTTGGAAAACTGAAAGTTCCAGAGGCATGGAAAAAGATCTTATACTGTCTTATTGTTTAAAAGGTTAAATGGGTTAAGCTAAGTAATTCTAGGTCTTGTCAACCTGACTTCAGACATGGGAGAAACAGTGGAATGGCCTATATGACTCCAATACAAGATGGAACAATGGTGTCAAAAATAATATTGTTTAACAGCGGTTCAGAGAAGTAAGTTTTTATCAGATCAGTTTATTTGTAACATTGTATTAGTAATGATAATCTGTTTTATAAAGCTTTCATCTTAAAATGGGGCAAAAGTTTGAAAAATCCAGTTGATGTGGCACATATTAAATCAATTAAAACAGATAGGTTCCAAAATGGAAGTGTAACCAGGGAGTCGTCACAGTATTTGTTTCTAATGTGAACCACTGAACATTTGAACCTGAGAGTCCCACTTCATATTTCATCCAAACCTATATGCAATATCATGCAGAACATCTTCCTGTACTAGCTATGACATCCAAAAGCATTTTGAGAGAAAATTTGAATACACTATGCTATATAAAAAAATAAAAATGGCTTCATGCATAGTAAGCCTTGGTAAGCTTCACAGATATTTTTCTCCCTTCTGTTCCATCTTGGGGGTGTGCTATTTTAGATTGGGTTTAGTTTGTAGTATTGTTTCCGTTTCCTTAGTTATTAAAACGTAGGAAGACTGTTAAAGTCCTATGCTTCGTATAGTATGGTTTTTGTTGGGAGTTCCCTTGTTTGTTGGCTATGGAAAGTGTGCAAATTAATGCAAGACGGAGAAATGTACAGTAAAAGATGCATTGTGGTCTGTCACATGAAGACACCATAGTCTAGAATTTTAAATAAAATCTATTCAGACTGAAATTAGAGGTTTTTCCTCTTTGTGTTTGAGGAGCTTAACACAATCAAACCAATCTTAAAGCATTATCTACATTTGGTTTCGTTTGGAGAAAGAACCATGGTTCTACACTAAAAGAACACTTTGAATATAGATAATTAGCATCATTTTTATCTTGGCGAGAGGAGTTTCTCAAGTATAAACAGACTGTTTTCTTAGTGTCTTTTTGCCTTAAAATGCTTGCCTCACCTAATAGTTCAGAAATTCCAAGGACAGCAGAACTCATTTTCCAGCTGACTTCAGTTTCTGGTGTAGCTGTGGAAGAGAACTCTCTGATCCATTTTTGAAATATTTAATTTATGTCTTCTATCCATCCATGCATAATGATAGCATTTTTGACATGTTTTATATAAAACATACTTGTAATAAACCCTGCATTCGCAGTTGTGTTTATGAACACTATGGATTCTCTGAGGAACAATTGTTTATGAAACCAATATTCAGAGGTCACTTAACTTTTCCTGTTCAGTCTTTCCTGAGCTTTTTCTGCAGCCCATTTTAAGAATTGTGTTTTTTTGCAAGGTTTTTTTCAACCTAGAATTAGGTCTACTGTTTCCCTGAAGGAACAAATATGAAATCAGTGAATGGTTTTATGACTTCATTAATGTTGATTTTGCTGTAAGTTAAATGATGTTTCCTAAAAGCAGTTCTGCTGAAAACAGAAAAGCTGAAAGTGTTTAAAAAGACTCATTCACAATGCCCATATGAAAAAAAGGAAAATGCAGATGAGCTTTGGAACAAAGAAATGACCCCAAGAGCAGCCAGAGCTCCCTGCACATTGCCACACCCCACCTAGTGATCCAGCTCTGCCTGTTGCTGGCACTGGCAGCCGTGCAGAGCACATACACAGCAGCCAGTGCTAATCAAGAAGTCACAGCTCCGGGGTGAGGAGTACATGTGCATTGTGTGATATAATTTCGGTGTTTATTATCTAAAGGAGTTTTTTATTCCCATATTGCTCCACCTGATTACGAGCTTTGCAACTCGTTAGTAGCAAATATTTTATTTATTTTTTCCCACTTGTTGCCAGGGGATGTGGCGGTGTCTGTTGGGCTTCAGCACCATGGAGGTGACCTGCCCTGGTTTATCTGATCTGACTAAGTGGCAGCTACAGTGAAGACAGTGGATCTTACTGTCGCGGGCTTAGCAATCACAATAGGTAAGCACAGCCTACGTTGAAGCCCAAATTGCCTTGTTTCTAACACACTGAAAGTTGAACTTGTGTGGGTTACATTCCGATCTCACAGTAACACTCTGGGTATAGCATTAGGCTTTGCATGCAAGCTCTGAGAGCATCACTGAGGTCACAGCGCAGCATGTGCTACATTTCTATAGCTGCCAACCATGTGCTTGCAAGGGCACAGTAAGAAAGGCATTGCCTTCTGGCATGTCCTAATGCTACAGGATACATACATTTTCTCACCCTACTGAAGTCAGCCACAAAACACCCCTTGCATTTAGCTGGACCACGATTTTCTCTCTTTTAATTTTTGTACGCAATATATGTACATACATATTCTCTAGCCATTTTGTCTTGCCTGTAATAGATGCCACTAGGGCTGAAAACACATCAAGTCTGCTTTATTATACCCATTAGGTATATCTGCAGGCTATGTGTTTCTGTCTGGTAGTTGCAGGTAGTGGTATAGCCCACTTACATGCTCCCATTGGCAATTATAAAATTATGTTGTTCTTTGCTTTGGATTTTTAAGACTTCTCAGAAAGGATTTGTTATAAAATAGAGGATTAGACAAAAATAGTGTACTTAGTCTCAAAGCAGAAAAATGCCATTTATGTTCCTACACTAGTTAGCTCATCAAATTGAAGATGCTGAATTTGTGACATATGAGTTCTTGTCACTGTAACACATTTAAAAGTTTACATTGAAATGGAACAAGATCCTTATAAAAAAAATCAGGTTAAACAACATTTTCAAATGTACATACATTCAGGGCACATGAGACAAACTAACAAATAAAAAACATTTATTTTACCACATTTCATCCATTTTTTTTCTAGAAAGTTTGAAACAACTTCCACATTTTACTATATTTTTTTAGCATTAATGTTCCTGGGCAAACTTTGCACTGGCTAGTACTGCTTGTAAAGTTATTACCGGCTGTAGGATTTTGCAGGATTGTTCAGTCCCAAATTTGCCTTGCTATAAACCAGAGTCATCAATTTAATACTAACGTACTACAAATCATATATTAGTTGTGCTTATATTATTCTGCTTTTCTCAAAGGTAGTAAGTATATTTTTTCCTGCTGCTTTTTTCCCCTCAGAGGTCAGTTTTGTACTACAGGGCAATGTATAAAAAACCCTCAAGCATTTGCACATAAATGCTAATGCTTAAAGATCTTTCGTATTCTAAATTTCTCTCTCAAATAATTGAGTTTAAGCACTGATATGGATGCTCATTATTTTAAAAAATATACCAAAAACAAACAAAAAAATCCCACAAAACCCCACACAAACCTTCAAAATGAACTTTACTATATATTTCTGTATTTAAGCCTGTACAGTTATACCTCAAGGAAATTCAGAAGTATGAGTTAACCAATTTTTGTCCTTTTCTGTCAGGAGCTTATCATTACAGTCTGAGCTGACATGCTTGATTATTCTGATGCCTGATCTTTCATTGCCCTGTAGTTAGAGCTGCTATATTAGATGAGAGGAATCAAATGCTTAAATAGTGAGTGCTCAGTGCTGCATACATCTGCTTTTTGGCTCGTGTGTGACATTTTTTGCATATACAAGATAATTCCTACTCTACTAAGGTTCATAAATGTAGTTAGGTTGACTGCACTATCTCCTGTCCTATGTTTTACTGTCAGTTTAGTATGGGTATGTACTTTGGTTTTGTATGCTTCAGTATAACTTGTAGCCAAAATATTATCCCAAAATTAAGTCTTTCCTGGGAAAAAAAATTGTGCAGAATGGATTTCCTGGTTATGTGTCCATCATGTTCTTGTGAATGAGCTGTATCGGATGCTCTATAGATATCATCTGCAGATTTTGCATTTCCAGAAGTTGTGTCCCCTAGTGTATGGCAAGCCTCACGTTAAGCTAAACAGAAAAGGAACATGCAGTAGAATTTCAGATAGGAAAATTTATTTGGTCATGTTTCATCACTGTAAAAGAAATCCACTGTGTAAGTCATTTTTTCAGTATTTTTTCAGTGACTGGGTCTGCTTGGAAAAGAGATTAAGTTTAGGCCAATGTCTAGTCAAAAATCTATGTTTAATATGGAATGTTATCCTGCCAAACTCCAACACCAAAAGTGTTCTACTGACATCACTGGAAAAATCTTGCTAATCTACATCTTTTATAATCTGAAGAACTGGCTCTGACAGTGCAGTCACATGTGCCAGAAGTCCCAGCTGGACTAATTGTGCAGACACAGTAGAGCTCTGCATAGGTGTAGGATGGCTGGAGCAAGGATTTTCTGACTTTCAGCATCCCAGACCATAAGATTTCGAGAAATCAAATAGGCCACAGATTAGGAGTAGAACTGATCATTGTAATGTATACAATGTATACAGAGGAAGTCTGTAACAGATGGCTGCTATTGCTGTAAATATAGGAAGAATTACACATATTTGTGTTACTTTTTTAATGAAGGAATATACTTGGACCTAATTTAGATTAGGTTATTGAAGTTAGTTTGAAGTCAGCCTGCTAAGAAAAACTAGAAAATTTAGAATTCAAACTAAATTAAATTATGAATTCTGCCAAGAAGGTATGGGGTCTCATGGTTAAAAATACGATTTTTGAAAGTTCCTTACACTGGCCTTCCAGTAATGTTTCCATATTGCACTTCAGTTCTATCCCATTGATACTTAAATGTGCAGTCGTATAGACATTATTGGAGAAATTGTTGAAGTTATAGTGAAGGTGTGGAGAGAGAATAAAAGGAACTTACTCTCCCTCTTAATGCCTCCTTCTGTAGTTTTTATATTACTAAACCATAACATTAAACATCTGCCATATGGAAAATAAGAGAACCAAGCTGTCTTTCAGATGATCAAATCACTTGAAGTTTGGATCTATGGGATAAGCATTAAGTAACTCCACGGGGAGGAAGTAATTAATTTCTCATTTTAACTTCTGTTACAATGTCCATTTGGGGCATGTTCAAAATTCCAAGTAACAAAGATTCAGGTATGCAGAATATGATAATCACAACACCAGCCAAAATGAAAATGAAATTGCAAAATGTTATGCCTGTCCACAATCTTCTGTTCTCATATCCAGGCACTTATAGTCTTTTCCAAAGTAAAAGCTTACTTAGATTAAAAAACACTTGGAGTCTCACTTGTAATACTTCATTGGAAGACAGTCTTGAGTATTCTTCTGAAATGCAGAGTGTTTAATAACCTGCCTCGACTGTGAATGCTGTCAAATATTTATGCTTCCTTCCTTCCAATGTTTATTTAGAATGCATTTTTGTACAGCTGGGAAGGTTGTTAGGCACTGATGACTGGGACTGCAGAATGACAGATATTCTTAAAGGGGAAGAAATGAAAACTTTCCATCCAGAAGATGCAGATGTTCATGTAGTCTGTGATGTGTGGTGTGAATTAGTGATGAGGAAAGCAGCATCCATGCAAGATGAAAGACTAAATCATAGTGAAGAGGGTTCCTCAGCAAATGAATCCCTTGGAAGGAAAGCACCACTTAGCAGCCCAGATTTAACCAACTTGAAACACAGACACAGAAAGAATTAAATTATTGACTAAGTAGCTTATAAAGACATGGGGTAGAAGAAGGGTAGACCTTCTACAGTGCTAACTGTTTAATGATTTTCTCATCGGATTGAGTACACTTCAGTGACAACTACAGTCAGGTGTTTTTTTCATGTAAATTGTTCTGATCAATTCTAACAGACTAAAATAATTTTAATTAGCAAATAGATAAATAGTGTAGATTAAGGTAGTTAAAGACACTCTTCAGAATAATTTTCGTTTGAAATTGTCATTCTCATTTTTTTTAGAGAGGATAAGTCTTCACTCTCAGCAATTATACTGCATAATTCACAGTACTTTGTATTTTAAAATAGCTGTGCAAGCATTACGTAATCTCCCAGCATCCCTGTGAGTCAGATAATGTTGTCTTTCACATTTCATGAATGGTGAGATCAAGACTTAAAGAGTGAGTGCACTCTATATAGTAACCTAAAGGGCAAAGCAAAGCAAGCAACTCTTAGCCTCATGATTTCAGCTATTTTATGCCAGTCAAACAGATACTGCTCTGCATGCCGTCCATTTTCATGCAAGTACAGAAGGAAGTCCGTGATCTTGTTTCTTCTTCAAAGTACTAAAAGAACTTTTCTAATCCTACTTACTGTATATACTACACAGCAGCAAAGGCTAAAGAAAGGTCACCTCCAGATCCATAGACCTATTGCCTTCTCATTAACTCTCTTGCATTTTGTTCCATCAAGAAGAATGAGGGTATGTGCCTCCATTCTGTATCTGCAAGGTGAAAATAAAAGCTGTACTGCCAAGTTCTTAAAATGCTTCCGTGCAGCTCCTAATCCAGTCAATGAGCACTTATTTTGCAGAGGTCTTGCAAGCATGGACTCTAAATAGGCCTTACAAAACCAAGGGATCTCACGCCAAACTGAAAAGCTGAGCTTTTCAGGTGGAAGAAGATTAATGAAAATTGGGGGCCTGGAGTTTGGGTACCTGGTAGTTGGGAGGGAACTATTTTTAAAGAGATGAAAATTCAAATGCGAACAGATAAGATAATATAAAAAGATTAAAATATGAGGTATGCTTGAGAACAAGAACAATCTGATTTGAACTCATTACAGAGATGTTCCCTTTTACCAATTTCTGTGGGCAGCACAGCTCTGTTTCTTTCTGCACTGTGTATCCCAAGCAGTGAATAAGTGACACAGAAGAGCACCTCATTCTTTTCCTTAAATGTAGCACTAAGTCCATATCAAATAAATAGAATTACAAATTCAGAGAAAAGGAGTAACCTATTTTTAAATGGGTTTTTAGATGTAAGACCTTAGAATCTTTATTTTATTGTTAGATATTGCTGAAGTAAAGGCAATCAAGTTTTTTTCTTAAATCATGTCTGATTTTGTGTGTGCATTTTATCTTTTTTATTCACAAGTCTGAAAACATTAAGTGTACTTTTGGCTCTGCTTACTTAAGTAACAATCACAAAGTAATTTAGGAGATGGATTTTCAGGCTAAGTTGTATACTAGAAGCAGTCTAGCACATCTGTTCCACACTTCTGCTGTATAGTTTCACCTTTGCTGTACTTAAGGAGGAAATTATACCTCTTTAGATTAGAGCGCAGAGGTGACTGCCAGAGGTCTTGATCCTGTCAGGTGGTTTTACACATAAGATGGGACCTTGCTTTTGCAGACAGGCTCCTATGGCTTGCAGTCATGCCTTCCACATATAAGACAAGAAGTTTTGTATGTGTGGATCTGTATCTACTATGTATCCCCTTCTACAGTGAGTATTAGAAGGTGTACAATTCAGCATGCAGCTGGCAATGTAACAGTGGATTCAAAAATGCTGATAACTCTTTTTTGTCATCTTTTCTTTGTTATACTGATGCTGATATAATACTGATACTTATAGTGTTAAGCAGTGTCCAGGATGCTTGGTTATTTTCCTAGGAGAGAACGATTAAATGACTGTTTTAAGGTAGATTCTGTTATCTGCCATGTTAGAACTTTCAAAATCCACTCTGCTAAACTAGATTTATCAGTTTGTGTTAGTTTAAAATCCCCTGGAAAGTGGCACTGAACCTAGAAAAGAAAAATAATTCCAAAAAAGATTAAAATACTTTTCAAGGCATTATAGAATCGCAGGCACTAGACTGTACTTCCAGAAGATCCTCTGGCCTGGATCACTGATGATGAACACCCAAAAGGGGACACCTGGGAGAAGTTATCTTCTTGTACAAGAAAATAAGTTGCTGCTGGTAGATTGTTGTGGCCCAGATGTCAGAAAAAAAAATCCCCAAACAGATCAATTCTTAATGCAAAAGTAGCATGGGAAACTGATGGTCAAAATTACTAAAAAGCAATTGACATACATAATTAGTCTCTTGAAATCAGATAGAAAGTTATTCTTGCGTAGAGGGAGGAAACCAGATTCTCAGCTAACTGTGAGAACCTGGTTTTGGAAGAACAGCTTTTAAGTTAAAATAAAATCAAGTAAAATCCCTTCTTGACACTAATAAATTTTCATTCTATTTACCTTTCTAAACTGTGATCAAATTTAAAACTATATACAAATCATACAGTGACTGAGAAACTATGTAGTGCGATTCAGATTATAACTTCTCTCGCAGTTTGGTCTGTACACGAGGGCTGCAAACCTAATAGTCAACCTAGAACCTGCACCTCTATAACCACCGTAGGAAACAGTGTAGTGATTCTTACAGTGCAGGTCCTTACCTTCCAGTGAAATTAGATCAATACATTGTGGCCGTATTATCCAGTATAACGCTGGTCCCACTATAGCTTCTGTGAACACAGATGCAGTACATCTCAAACAGAATTTTTAGAAGGGGTATATATTAGTTTAAAAAATAGCATAGAAGCAACAGATAGAAAATCTCAGGGTTTTGTGTAGCATGTAAAGGTATAAGTTTTTTTCATTTTGTGGCTACAAAGAAAATAGTCACACATTGAAAACCCTTGTGAAGCAGTTGCGTAATCTTTTTCATGCCCTTAGATTCCCCTTCTTATTTAAATACACTCCTCCTCCCACACCACAGTAAACAGCCTTCATGGATTACAAGGGGAATAATATATTGGAAACAATAGCTCATACTACCAAGTCAAATATAGGGTCAAACCCTTCTGAATACTCTGAGGAGCACTAGTGGTGCTGGCGGCCTCTTGCTCCGCAGTTTCCCACTCCTACTGCTGTGCACAGCTGGAAAGCAGGACAGTAAATTTCAGAGAAGCATTGAGGCCCAACTCTCGTTTTCACTAACTTAATTTTACACCACTGTAGAAAAGTAAATACTCCTATATATAGCCATCTAGAGAATTAGAGGGTGAAGTTTGTGGGAGTGGAGAGTTTAGTATCCAAGCTTTTATTGTGTAAGTCTAACTGTGCATGTGTGTTGTGTGTGTATATTAGTATAAGCAGTGGTACTGAAGAAAATTTTTGGCTAGGATTTCTGGATAATTAGCAGACTAGGAGGGGGGGATCCAGCTAGTCCCAAAATGGAAGTATCATTGCAGTTTCACTGCTGCTTATTTTCATATAATCAAATTGCTTTTTGGCTGCTTTCTTGTAGTTTCATTTTCTCTGTCGTTCTTTAAAGCTGAGATGTTTGATCTGCTGCAGTAGAAAGAGGTGACCTTCTCAATGCCCCAAAAAAGGCATTTTTATTTTTCTTCTGTCAAGTCATTGGAATATGATCTTCTGATGTCACTCTTCCTTAATTAACTGAAAACTTAGTCCTATAAGTGGCTATTTGTTTAACACTTTTTTTTTTTTTTTTTTTTTTTTCTGATTCCTCACCCTAACACTCAGTAATTCCAAAATACTTTTGGGATGAGCAATAAAGGAATTTATTTTCACATTTGAATGCAATAATTGTTCTTATAGCAGCATCCTTTCTGTGTGAGAAATTTCTGTATTCATTCATTCTTCATTCATTCATTTCATTACTAAAGTAATTTAATGATAGTTTGATCTTTTATTATAATCTTGTGCCTCTAGAAGCTTTTAGTGGCTAGATTTGCTGAATCTCGCTCTCTGATTCAGACTTTGCTGTTATTTTTTAGTTACTATAAGAAAGCTTCATTTCTGTGTGCTCTACAGAAAACAGTTAGTGCTGACTTCTAATGAAGCATGAGCTGTGAGCTTTCACAATGCCAGACAAATGATCACACTGTCCACCGCAGTAGAGTAACTTTTTAGCAGGTCTTGGCAGGAAACACCATCTCTCTCTGGAAAACTTTGTGCTCGGTAGCACCTCCAATGCTGGGGAGATTTGGGGCACTAGGACTTACTGTTCATTGTCTTCAGGATATGAGTCTTCTCCCTAACAAAATTTCTTCACTACCCACCACCCTCACAGGTCCCACGAGTCATCAACATATACTGCAGTTGCTGTTCAGCTCATCTTTCCTATGGAGAAGGGAGCTCCAGGCAGCCTCAGGGCTCCTTGCTCCTTCCCAGCTGCAGTATCACAGTATCAGAGAAGCAGTACTGCCCTAGGTGTGACAAAGGCAAAAGACAAGTAGCCACAGCCCCACTGTGCTGCTGGGGCTGCACTGGGTGGCACAGTCAGTATTACTGCTGCCTTGGTCTCCACACAATCTGGTACTTGGGGTCTTGCTCAGTCCTGCTGAAGTATGAAAATGTTATGGTGTCAGTCGGTAGCAGATACAGGAGCTAGAGACATAGCTAGGGATATCACAGAAGGAAAATGACTAGTCATGGAGAAAAAGTAGCCCGATACTGATGGCTGTGAAAAAAATACCTCTATTCCTGCAAGATGACGAAGTTCTTAATGAGAAAAGCCACTAAGCTAAGGTATATTTTTGGGAGTCATTGTGTTCCTTTTCTTATTCAACAGTCCAAGGTCTTCTATCATTATCTTTTACTTCTGAGGGACAGGTCTTGACATGGGGCCCCACTACCAGCTTATGTTGCCTCTAAGATGTGGTAAATTAAATACTCCCTAGTTTCCCTCCTGGAAAAAAGCAGGAGGCTTGAAAGGTTCCGGCTAATTCTGCTCCTCCCAGAAAAGTTCCTGGAAGAGCATTCCTTTAAAAAGGATTATTTTTTACTTTTAAAAACAGATCCAAACTTGCTGTGCTTTTCCCCCGTGAATGTTGTACATGTTTGATAGTTCATATGAGTTCTGCCTGTCTGTTGTTTGAAGGCCTGGGCAATGCTTCTGCCTCATTTGAAATGTGTGATGCTTGCAATGCACTGCATGCAGTAGACTTTTGATCTGGAAAGGCCTATGAATACCTTAGCCTCTGTTCTCACCCCAGTTTCTCCCATGCCCTCCCTGTGTGAGCTGTATGCTGAGTGCAGAGCCATGCCATGTGCAACAGTAGTTCCAAAAACATCTAGATATTTATATTGTGAGAGTAATATGCAGGAAAGGGGGGGAAAAAAACAAACCAAGTCTGAGTTGCCAGAAAAAGGCAATTGTTATTATCTTCACCTTAGAAGAAAATTAGTTGAGGGGGAAAGGGAAAAAATGCATTTCCTGCAAAGCTAACTTCTTGTCCCTGAAAACCCACAGGCACCTGTGTTCTGTGGACAACAACATTAAATAAGCAAATAAAAACAGGGACTGCAGGGACCTCATTACTAGGAATTAACCAAAGCTAAATGGAGCAAAAGGAAGGGAGGAGAAGGAGGTGTATTTCCTTGTAAAACTCCTCCCTGTGTTTTCCCTCCAATACTCTGCCTTGGATCTACTGACTTACATTCAAGCTGCATTTCCAGAGAAACAAGAGTACACCGAGTGGGGTGAAAAAAAAGCCACTACATTTCCTCTCAGATTCAGTGCTTTATTTTTAAGTTATTTTGCTTAACATACATTGGCTATTTTTGTATGAGATATGTTGATTTCATGCTTAAATAATTCAGCAAACTCTTTCTGTTGTTGCAAATTGTACTGTTGCCAAAACCTCATGGAACTCCTGTTAGTGCCCACGTGGGAAACCTATAATGCTGCTCTGAATGGTCTGCAATTCATTCTGCTCCATTCATTGGGGTTTCACATTTCTTTTAGCACAGACCCCAATTCTCTATGCTCTTTTACATTCTGTGTTTAGTCTAGTACTATTCCTTGCTTGCTGGCGGTTGCACTGGAAAAAAATTGTTGACATTATTCTGGCATATATAAGCAGTAAGGATTACACCACAGTCACTTTGTTGCTTTTAACTCACATTTGAGCTTCTTGATGGAATCCTCTACTTTTTTTTTTCCTATTCAGATACAGTAAACTTGGCTGTGTCTCAGAGTACAAAAGATATACCAGGCACAACAGAAGGTATTATCTCCATTCACCAGATGTATTACAGTGTTCCCTGTACTGCAGTGTGCTATCATTCCCCTTAAGCATTACAGCAGTCCTCTAGAGGGAGGAATTCAAGTAGTTAAAAATTCTACATGCTTGTTTCTTTCAGTTCATTGATGACTGTATTTTGAGGGTCCTGTGTTTTACATTTGCAAGTCAGTTAAATGTTAATTATTGTCTTGACTAGAACATTATCTCTCTTGATTAATATTGCAGAGATTTATAGTAATGAACCATTCCTGTGGCTCCAGATGTTAAATTCTGCTCTTAGCATGGGTCTGTCTCTGAAATGCAGGGACTAAATGCTCAAACAAATTCAGGTGCCTACATCCATCAACTGATTCATTTTACTGTTCTGCAAGATATTTGCTTGATACAAATGAAAACTGTTTTCTACAGTTTGGGTTATATCAATAGACTTTTCGTGCAAGTGAAACATACTATTTTTTCTCTCAAGTCTCAGTTTGACAGAGACTCAAACATACATGTAATCCAACTGGAACCAATTTTCATGTACATTAAGATTCTTTTCCCTTGAAAGAGTGTTATTAAAGAGTCTGTAGTGAAAATGAGAACTAGGATCTTTCACCTTAAAATGCTTTGCTGAATCAGTTACAGAAAAAAATAGATCATGAGCCTTTAATCTTAAATCATAAAAACAGAACTGTCATTTAGTGAAGTTCATAACTTTCTATACTATTGTAACTCTTTTAGCTGAGTTTTTGTCCCACTATGGCTGTAGTTACATTTTAATTAAATTAGACTGATTGAGGAACATATTATTTTCTGCCAGAAGAAATATGCCATTGCCTGAACTTATATCAGCTTGAATAGTAGATATTGCACTTGTTGATCAAAAAGGAATAAAAGATATTCCTAGAGACTGGGAACCAGGGGACTTCATTGAAGTCTGAGACAAATGGACTAATACAGTAACCAGAGACAATAATAAAACACCTGCAGAAATAAAAAGATGTTACAAAAGCAATAAAGAGGAATATTTTATTAAAAATGAAAAATTCTCTAGCATTTACTAGCAACTGTTTGTTGTGTTAATATAAGTGTGAATAAAGGAACTGTTTGGTTTATGTTAATTGTTTTAATGTTTTTTCAATGTCTCTCAAAAGTGGTTAGTAAAGCATCTATGTATAATAAGTTTTAGAGGTAGATGGCTGTCATAGATTAGAGAACGGTAAAGTCCTAGAAAATAAAACAGAAACATTGGTAAAATTCCAAAGTGGCAAAGGATTAACTGTGGAGTGCCCATAATAAGACCAGTTGTTTAATAGAGTCTGGAAATGAGGGAGAGCATTTGCAAATTAAAATTTGCATATGGCACAGAATTTGTTAGGTTAGCCAAGACTAGAGAACTCTTGAGGGACCTATACAATTTAGGTACTTGGGCAGCACAATGGCAGATGGGATTAAATGCTGACAAATACATATTGGAAAGGATAATTGGGTTAAAATATGATTACATCAGCTCCCTTAGCTGTTTAACAGTCTCATTTTTAAACAGTCCCTTTGAAGTAGTTGGCAAACACCCATTTGTTTCAGTTAGAGAAGACACAGATCTGCTGCCTGAAATCTGAGTGCAGTCCTATAGCTTGTTTGGGAAAATTATGCAGATAACAGACTCTGCTGCTGTATTTTCTTTCAACCAGATGCCGAGATTTTGCAATTTTTTTATTTGCTGTGTGCTACCACTGTTCTCCTCAGCAGTCCCCGCAATATTATTACTGGGTCGCATCGCAATGGCCACACTCAACTTTTACGCGTACAAACAGCTATTGAGTTCGATGGAGTTATTCATTCAGTGGGAGCTGTGGGATATGTTGTGCCGCTGCCATTATATCTAGTGCCAGCTGCTGTGAGCAGCTCTGTCTTGTTGCCCGTGGCGTGGCTCGAGCCGGGCTCTCCGGGGCTGTGGGTAGTGCCTGTCTGGCCAGCACATACCAGCTGATGCACCAAAGGGCCAGATATGTGCAGCTCTGTGTGTGCCACCACTAATCTGCCAGACACCATATGCTAGTTGTATGATTTAGGGTAACTTGTGAGCTCACTGAGCAGGAGGAGAAAGAAAGCAGTGTTGTGCTCATTTCGGTTCTTCCCTCATTCAGGTGTTAGTGGTTTATTTGTCTTTTAGGCTATGGTGGTGATTCTGAATGCTGATGAAAGCCAGACAGGTCTGGTTATGGGCAATCATTTTGAGTTAATAATTTGGAAGCTGTCCCTCAACCAAAAATTTTATTGTTATTGCCAGCTTAGACAAATCATCCAGTTATGAATTCTGATATATTGTGATCTGCACGGGTGTCAAAATAAGCTAACATATTTGTGACTCAAAAGGATGGACACCGAACTAACAAATATCCAAGACACTTTTCCAAAATAGCCAAACTATTCCTATAAATACAGGTAATTTCAGGTACACCACCATCCTCCTGCAGTTCATTTGACTCAGTATTCCCCAACACAGTGCTTTCCCTGGGCAATGCTTAAGTTCTGGGGTCATCTGAATAAATGATTATTCATATTATCTCTTGATTTCTGAGGTTATCTATTCACACTGTATAGCTCAGAAAGGTGTCTTCCTATTCATGGACAAAGTCTCACTTTTTTAGTCCATTTCACCAATCTATTCCAGGAATTTACATAATCATCTTAATGCATTTTCTCCTTTAGTTCTCACAACTCCCTAAAAAATGCTTTTCTCACTAGATTTATTTTCTTTATCAGATTTCCTTCTGGCCCAGCACTGCCCTTCCTCCAGTCCCTAGACAGCTCTTAGATGTCCTCTGGAGGGACCATGTCTGCCCACACCCTCTGCAGCTGAGGCACGCTCTGCTGGCCTCTTCATCCTGAGCAGTGTCCCCACCGTCTACCCCACAGGGAAGGGCAGGGGTCTCACTCTGGGCTCTCATTCTTCTGCAGCTAGCTGCAAAGCTGTTCCAACAATTGCCTTTGCCTCTTCAGCCCATCTCTAGTCTTCCCTCTCCCCTGTAGGCACCACGACCAGACCAGTCTCTGGCAATGTTGGAACTCTAGGCAATCCCTAACATTCTGTGATTCTGTGATTCTGTAATGGTCTCTTCTTCTTTCTTCAGCAGTTTGGGAAAGAGAGAATGAGCAGTAGGTACAAGGAAGGGAAGAGGAGGCCACTTCCCATGTGGGATGGAAGCAGAGGATGGGGCTGAGGAGAGCGGGTATCTTGGACATCCTGACAGGAGTAGTGGTGCCTTATTCTAGGCAAACAGAGGAGGACTGAGAAGTAGTACAGGCAGGGAAGGAGAGAGAAAGGGTGGTGTCTGCCTCCACTGTGCTCTACAGCTCTGTTGTAGCCCCTTCCCACCCAGATCCATCTGATGCCTTTCTGCTTACCTCTAGATCCTCCTGAGATTGCACTCTCCTCTCTCCATCATCCTGCTGTTTGACTAACCTCGGAGGTCCTTCCTGCCCTGAAACCACACTGTCCCTCATTTCTTCCTGAATCCAACTGACCCCTCCAAGTCCTCTTCCCCTCTGGCCCTCTAAACATCCTTTGGCAGAAAATTGGATTTTGCCTCCACGGCCGAGATGTTCAGAGCCAGCTCTGCACTCCTTGAATCCTTCCCTAGTGAGTCTGGTAATATCAAACAGATGTCTGAAGGAACTGGGAATTTTGCCCATTTCTGAGGGAGGCTGGGCCCAGGCTTTTACATGAGTAATGTCCTTGGTGTCCAAAATTCAACTTGTCCCAGGCTCTGGCTATTCACCAGAACCATCTTTCTTTTCTCTAATGACCATTTCAAATCTTTCTAACAACATGCTTTTTTGTCAAGTGGAATAGAAGACTGGTTTTACAACACATTTCATTTGGCCATCAGGTATGAGTATAAACAAGGTAATATAAAGCAGCAGGTAGGCTTGCCAGTGTGTGGGTAAAGTGAGTATAATGACTATAGAGCTGTTGGAGGTGCAATGGCAAGTCATGCTCAGACGTGTGTTTCACTAAGAGACAACTTTGCATGTACACTGTAACTTCGTGAGTCTTTTGAAAATAGTATATGAAGTCCAAAGATTATAGCAATGTCACTTTGGTTTTGCTTCTATTTAAATTTCATTCTCTGTTGTTAACCAACTTCTATTTTAAGGATAAAAATGCTAAAATATTTACAATATTTTCAAATACACCACAGCTCCCTGGTATCTTAACATTGTTACAGTTTGCATTACGTGTTCATCACACTGTATGTATTCTTGATTTCTAATTCATTCCATTCAGATTTGCAGTAGGTTTGCCTCGATATGGGTGAGCAAGTTCAGCTGAAATAACTGGTTTGAAACTTCACCTACATATTTGGGAGGTTTAAAAATGCCTAGAGCAGCTTATTCTCTCCACTTTTTATGTTCATGTTGCTTCCACTTTCTAATTCTTGCTCAAGTTGGAGGGAACATACACCAGAAAATATACATTTTTTGTCTAAAAATCATCAGGTAGAGATAAATTTGCAAACTTATTAAAATAGAAAATTCGGAGACTTCTGATTTCTTTGAGGGAGGAAAGTGGACCAAACTGCTGGTCAGAGACACTTTGAAGTTTGGATAATTGAAATAAGGACCAAAATGTCATTAATTTAGTCCATTTCTGGTCTTCAGAAATTTTGCTGAAAGAAAAAGCATATGTTATTAAACATGACTGCTGTTGGTGAGTACAAAATTGCTAGATATATTAATTTTTACACCTTATTTTACCAAAAGCCAAATAAGATTAAAGTAGAATGTCTGTTCTTATTAAAATGGGGGGTTATTTACAGAAAACGTAAGATGTAAACAGTCCTGAGAGTATCTGCAGATCTTATTCAATCTGTATTCTGCCTTGGTTGCTCTTGCTGCTGGGGTTACTATATCTGAGCAATTACTCATTCTTTTTCATTGACATCTAATGTAATGGACTGTTTTCTTTAAAGGGTTGCTGTCAACCAAACTCATGCTTTTTATAAAAAATAAAAAATGCTGACCTGACAATGCAGTTTATTACAGTGGAAACAATTTTAAAATACCTCTTTTGGGATCTATCACTGTCTTGTTTGTTTTCTGTATTTCACAAAGTCCAAACTGTGACACTGGAAAACAGCCTGACTTTTCTCTTCATCCAGTTTAATTTTCTCATTCACGTACCTCTGCGTAATAGTACTATTAGACTTCTCAGTATTTGAGATGGGTGTTTATATTAGAAGAAATAAAATTTGAGTTTTAATTGATATTTTGTATTTCATCTTAAGTTTTGTGAAATCTCCTTGCAGTTAGTGGGCCCCAGTCTAAGGGACAGTGTCCCTTTAACAATGGTGGAAGTTTCACAGACTTCCAACTTGGCTCCCTTACAGTTTATTCTCAATATAAATATACCATCTGGGAATGCTTGATTCAATCTTTCCCACATAATTACTTTCTCATGTCAATTCTCCATTCTTTTACTATGTGAAGTAGCCTTCTGCTGCACTATTTTGGGGGACAACGATAGCAGCCACCAGTACATCAGATACTGAATCAGATGAAAATAATGGTAGCAGCATGAAATGTTCATGGTTTGCAGCATTTTGTCAGTAATATCAGTAGCCTTAGGAGGGGGAAGGGACCATGTGTGTGCAGAAAAGCGAAACAAATATGCTTCTTCAGAAAAGGCATTGAAAAAATGCCCAGTATTAAGTGTTTGTGTATATATATACACTTATAATCATGGAATTTAAGCTTATGCTTAAAGATAAACATGTATTTAAATGTATTCTTAAACTGAAGCTTATTACAATTTTTTCCTAACAGGAGTTTTCTAAATTAATTTAAGAAAGACTGCAGCAAGTTACTAGAAATTGGTAGAAAGGTAGAGGTAGAAATTAGTTTTACCTTGTATTTAAAACTAGTACCTCCAAAGGCCAAATTTCCTTTTACTTTTTTCTATGGCTTGTTTGTCTCCCACATGACTAAAAGGTTGATTTTGTCGTTGAGGTGGTGCAGCACAAGTACAGGTTCCTGTTCTGTAATCAAGAAACTAACATATTTCTGGGACAGAAAAAAAAAACCAAAACAGTAACATTTCAGTTGGTCATGCTGAGATACACAGTAAAGAAAAAGGTAGTTTTTAACATATTGTAAAAGAAAAAATGCCACATTTAACGTTTTGGTTATTATTTCAAACTAGTGGCTAAGTTTGTTCCCTTAAAAATGACATTGGTTGGAGTCTCTGCTAGTTTGTGTCCATACTGAGGGCTCTGCTGACTCTTACCAAACTTTCTAATAAATACCCTTTGGGTAAGCCCTAATCAGCACCCAGATGAAGACTGGCTAAAAGAATTTTCTCTATACTCCGGAGGCTTCTCGAGAAAAGAATCATAGAAAACTAAGTTTGGAATGAACCTTTGAAAGTCATCTCATCCTGCCCCATGCTCAAAGCACAGAGAGCTTCTAAGGTAGGTTGGGACCTTGTTCAGCCAGATTTTGGAAATTTGTGGGGCCGGAGGTTGTGCTCTCTCTCTGGTCAGTCTGCTCCACTGCTTAAATTTTGACAGTGTGAGCACTGTGAAAAATTGATTCTTTCCATCCAGTACAAATTTTTGTTGCTACAAATAGTGATTGTTGCCTGGTGTCCTTTTGCTGTACACTTCTGAGATGTCTCACCGCCTGTCATGGCTCCCTGCAGCTATTGGCTTCCCTGTGGTCTGTGGATGACACCTTCAGCTGGTCTGGCAAAGCCATTCTGCAGTCAGTTTGTGCAGAAACAGCTATAAATCTGAGTATTTTCCTTCATCATATAAGACCTTATTGACCTGTTCTATTCTGTCAGAAATGCATGTACTATAACCTGATAGAAGAAACTGGATGAAGCATAAGCACCTTTTATTTCATATATGGTGTCTATGAGCACACAATGCAACACATAACAAGTTTCAGTTTTGAAAGAAAGTAGTTTAGTATTTAATTATGCCAGTGACATTTGGGTTGTGTCTATTTTTAAAGTAGCCATGTATAATTTAGACAGGTGAGTTTTATTATTCAGTTTCTATGTTAGTACTCGATGTCATGGCCCTAAACCTATAAACAACTTGTAAGACAATATTAGGTCCTATCTAAATCAACGGAGTGCTAGACTAGACCTTAAGACTTCAATTAAAGTAGAAAATGTGTAGTATTTAGTAATTGCATATTAAGTCATCAGCAAGGACTTCTCTCTTAAATGGCTTTTTGTAAGTACATAAATCCTGTAGGTATTTTAGAACTTTTTTTAAAGTCTTGTACAAATTCATCTGCGTATTTAGGCACCCAAGAATCTTTAAAAGTCTCTCAAAAGCACAGTCAAAAACTTTCTGCTGACTTCCACATTGGGTAACTTGTTTTTGTTAGAATATACACATACTTTGGTGTTTAGGTTTTGCATATTTATCTTTCTTTTGATATGCAATATTTAAATAAATACAGATTTTTGCATCTAGATGGACCATGACTTTGAAAAGGTTCTTAAGATATTTGGGTAGCTGTCAAAAATTATGTTGACTTATTAATAACTACCACATGGATTAAATATTTCTTTTTAGTCACATTCACATCATGTCTTTATTCTACCTAATTGTTATTAATCTAAACATTATTCAACATAATAAATCTTAATAAATTCTAGCTCATACTCTGCAGTTTTTCCATTATAATACAACTGTTTGTCATAGAGGAGAAATGTTTTATATACTTTATAGCTTGCTTTCATAAGACAGCCCTCAAGTGCTTTAGAGTACATTGGAAAGTCTGTAATCCAATAACAGGAATAATAAAATGTTCTGCATTCCTCCATGTCCACAGAATTAACCTTAACAGTAAGACTTCCCTTAATGCAGGTGAAGGGATTCACTGCAGAATTGGGACAGATTGCTGGACATTGTTACATAGTGTTAATTTGCCCTGCTTTCC
This sequence comes from Podargus strigoides, assembly GCA_028020825.1. Classification (NCBI taxonomy): domain Eukaryota; kingdom Metazoa; phylum Chordata; class Aves; order Caprimulgiformes; family Podargidae; genus Podargus; species Podargus strigoides. Next base: position 23,235,843 of record CM051627.1, on the reverse strand, counting down.
TCCCTTCAGAATCTATAGATATACACAGTCCTTTTTTTGTATGATGTCGCAGACAGCTTTGGCAGAGAGCATTAGCATCTTGCAACTGGGCAGTTGACTTTGAGAATTAGTAAATTTTGAGTAGGGGAATGAAAAGAGTCAAGTAAGGAAGGACTCATCAAGCAGTCTGAGAAGTATCATCAACAGGTGGAGCCTCAGCTGAGTTTCTGGATACTTGATTTTTCCATTTGATTTTACTTTGTAATAAGACTAAGATTTATAACCTTTTTAATTATAGGTCAACATTTTCTGGTGATGACATAGTGACCTCTTCCCACCTTGTACACCTTCTTTTTCCTCCTTTCACTCCTTCCCCACCCAATTTAAAATCACTGTTATTTATTCTGTTATGCCAAAGAAACAAAAATACAATTGCATATTAGGGTCATAAGTATACTTCAGGTTGGTGATAATTTTGGTTACTGAGTTTAGATGTCTGTTTGATTAACTTGAATGTTGCTCAGAGCTCTAAGCATCTCCTGTCCTCCTGTCAGCAAAACAAAGACCATCAGGAAGCATTCAACACACCTGTGTTTTCATGTGCTGTGAACATTTCAGATCATTCCACAGACACCACTTTAGGAAGCCCTGTGATCTCTCTTGTAACAAAGGCATTCACTCTCAGTCCTCTCTCAGTAGGAAAGGTAGTTGTCTTTAAAGGTAGCATCTTTGGCTAAGTAGTCATTGAAGTTCAAGTGACCTGGAAGATTTAAGATGGAAAATACAGGAAATCAACCTAAGAAATCTGCAGATTATAAGATGTTTACATTGCAGTGTTTTCCACATTTTTGAAAACAGTAACTCATGTATCTAACAATTGCATTCAAATTTGAATGAGTTGGAAAATATGAAATCATGATGCAAGTTGTTATTAATATCCGAAATAACCTAACCAACAGTTTTTCCTAAAAGGTTCTTGGTGTTAAAAATAGCATGCCTTCTTTTCAAGGCTTTATTTAGAGACATTAATGCTTCTTCAATATTTTATTCAGGCTGTAGCAAGTTACACAGTTACAGTAAGTTATTTCAGATGTTCCAGGTAGAGGAGCACTCTACCACAATACCCCCATTGAATCTCCCTCACACAACACAGTGGAAACAAGAGTTTCCAATATCTGTGGCTGTGATGGTCTGTTTATTTTGATTTCTGCATTAGTCTTCATTATCTGGAGTAGTAAATGTCTTTTTATGACAAGGGTCTCTCCTTCATTCACGGTCCTGCAGAAATACTCTGTGGGCTTGCATCTTTTCTTACCAAAGGCAAGAAGGTGAGGCAGGTCACTGTTCCCCAGATGATATCTGTGCGAGCTCCTCCCTAGCATACTTCAGTCCAGTGCAACCTCAGGTGAAGTTGTCACTCCTGTGCTCATGGTCAGTATAACTTCAGCTCATGTGAGCAGCACAGAATGCTTCCCTGATGCTCTACCATAGCTTTCCACTCTCTGTCCTCTTCTCCACCTCACCTGTACTGTCGCACTTTTGCATTAGGGTGCCTTAATTCCTGCACTGATAATGGACAGTTGCTTTCCTTGTAAAAGTAAACATTAACAAAATGGACACCTATGTTCTAACGTGCGAGAAATTGTACGCACAGCTGTCACAGCCTCTGTTTGCCTGTCATGCCTGATCGTGAAGTGCATGGCTGGACCATGCAGAAGGCAATAGCACTTCACATGGGATTAATAACTACCAATAAAAATGTGTGTGTGTCGAGAGGAAAAGAGGGAGTAAAGGCTGGAACATGAAGCTGGTGCAAACATAAGAAAGGGAAGGATCTACCCCTCTGCTTTTAACTTCAGAGCTCATTTTTTGTTGTCTTTTACCTGATTGTTTAGAAAACGGTGCAGAAGTCAGTTTGCAAGCCAGGTAACAAAGGATTTTTATGTAAAGTAGGTTAATTTTCAGAGCACTTCCCATCTCAAAAGGCTTTACAAAGTATAAGGAATTCAGTCTCCCACACTGCCATGAAGGGAGTCTTATTTTTGTTATATAGGCTTATAAATCAGTATAACTATAAACAAAGAAATTAGATATCAGGAATTATCCCTGACCTGCAAACTTGATCTCTTTGTCTTAAATCCCTTCCTTACCCGTTAGACCACACCTGTTTCTGTGTGCCTTCCAACAAACACAGGTATAACAGTGTACTCGCTGCAGCTGCACAGCATTTGTCACTGCTGATGTTTCCATTACATGGGAGTACACGACTTTTCACTTTATGTTTAATTAAATGTTTTTATGGTTTTATTATGAAATAATTAATCTGTCAGAAAACAACAAGAGATTGTATATGAAATCTTGGAGGTATACCAGCTTTACTCAAGCACTATTTATATTACATTTATTGCCTATAATTTTATAGGTAATAACTATTTTTTCTAACAGTGAATTCATTTGGGACAGAGTTGTGTTATCAGATACACTATTAGCTTTCTTCACCTTCTGTTCTCTGTCTTCATCTCTTTCTCACAATGACAATGAGCAGTTTGTCTGCTTAATCATCTAGCTTATTTTCAGCTGCACATGTGATTGGTTTAATTCTTCCCAAATGGCCTGAAATTCACCAGAAATATTGTATGTGCTATCTCCTCTATTTGTTTAATTATGCTTTAGAAGTGCTTCTCTACTTTTAACTTTTACATCTGGATAATAAGTCATTCTCTGCTCAACAATGGTCAGAAGGCAAGTACTGGCTTTTGTTATCTAGAATCTGAGTAAATGAGAGATTTAATTTCCTGGGTTGTGGGTACTTCATCTTGTTCAGACACAGAATTCATCACTATTCTGCTTTAAGACAATGAAACAAATCAGTAAGTAAATTGAAATTTTGTGTTAAATTAGTCCAAATTCACCCCTGAAGTAATCCAGGAGAAAAGGTTGTGTTATACCTGAGCTGACCTTATTACTCTGTCATTAATCTGCTTTGTTATGCCTGAAGAACTGTGGAGGTCTCAGAACTGCTGATAATCTCCTCTGCCATATGTGTGGTAATATCTGAACACAGCAGGATAAATTAAGAATAGTCCCATCCTTGCTTCGTTACTTGTAAATCAGCCCATTAATGTTATCTGAATGCAGTTTGTTAGGATTAACATAGATGATATTTGAATTGCCACAGTGATTACTTCTTAAAAACTCTTTACTAACATGGATTTTGAAACTTAGAAATAATTTAGTACTGAAAGTTAAAAACCCCTTCAGATGCAGCAAAAGGAAGAATAAAGAGTTGTCAATAGAAAAAACAACTTGAATCAAGGATATGTAAAATGTCTTTTGCTGTAGTTTATTTGAATCCCAGGACAAAGTATTGGCTTGGGAACTACAGTACTTATTGGTGAGGCAGCAGAGCTCATAAATCATAGCTCAGTTTGAATTAGTATAGTAAATTAATATTACAGAATGTTTTTCTTTTTTTTTTTTTTTTTTTTTTGTAAACATGTCCTTTGTCTGGTTTGCAAAGAAAACATTTTATGGTACTCCCCACAGTGCTCTGATCTGGCATGTCCTCTGCACTCTCATTTTCTAGTGTGGGCTCTCAAGTCAGCTGCATTTGAGAGATGATTCATTTTTTCGGATTTTTACAGCTTCTTTTTTAGAAAGAGATCCTCTGATTGTCATAAAAGATGATGAGCAAAGATGACCCAGGATGAGCAGTGACTGCCAATGGGCACAGACAGATTAATACAAATATGCCTCCTCTGTAAAAGGTGGCACCTTCTTTCTCTTGCAAAGATATAGCAAGAAAGAATATATAAACCATGTCTGTAATGTGATAAAAACTAAATAGAAAATCCTGTCTGTTACACGATTAGAGAGATTTCATAGTATTAACATTTTTATTTGCCAAGGTCCTGCCAAAATTCTTGGGTTTATTAAGCATTGTATACAAAAGTTAAAAAACAGTGCTTTGGCATTGTACAGGTTGACAGCTTTCTTTTCCTTTTCAGTTTTGTAATTGTTTACAGGAATATGGTAGGGACTTTACAGTGATGAGTATACTGTGACAGCCCAGTGCTGAGAAGGGAGAAGATATGAACTGCCCCATCTCAGTAAGCAAATTGCAAGGGGTACTTTGAGAGGGAGAGCCGAGAGCCCTGCTGAGAATTCCCACCTCCCTCTCTGCATGTACACCCTTTTCAGGGAGGACAGGGAGTTGTTCTGCCGTGCCCAGCCTTGCTGGTCAGAAGTTTCATGTCCTTCTGTGTACTTTGACCTAAAGCCTCGAGGAAGTCTCAGCCAGAGCATGAGGGCAACCTTAAGGTAGCTGCTGTTGTCTTGAAGCCCATGTGGACAGTATGGGCACGGGTTGGAAGCCTTTATTTTTAATGTAAAAGAAGTTTTAAGTAGTTCATAACATTCGGTTTCTACAATAGAGCGTTTCAGTGGGGTTTTTTTTTAACCTGAAGTGATTTTCTTAGAATTCTGATGGGCTAGAAAAAGTGTGAAGATGAAAAATGGCACAAAAATGGTGAGCCTTTTTGCAAGGAGTCTTGTCTGGTAGAACAGATCCTGTCATTCCATAGCAAGCCTGGCAGCCATCAACAGGCAGGAGGGCATCTTGGTATTAACTCCTGCAGTGCTGCATGTTGAGAACAAAAGCTGTGAGAAACTTTGTTTCAAAACAGAGCGAGAGTATTCCTTCAGATTTTATTTTGGTTACTTTTTGTCTTAAAAGTAACAATGTTTGGTTGGAAAGCTACCAATGTCATGGTACTTGCAGGCAGATCTCTGGACATTTGGTTTATGTTTTTTCTAAAGGTGATAGTTTGAGCAGCATGTTATAACATGCCCTATCCTGGGGCGATTTTGGGGTATTCGTGGAATAAATATTTAGGAATAAATGCTCAAATAACTACTTGTCTTTTGTATCAGTGTATGAAGAGTTTAGTTGCTGATAATCTCTGAAAGTACTAATCCAGCCTGATCCAGTTTAGCTTGTAATATCTGAAAGCAGCACAGAAAATATAGCAAGTAACACTACAAGAGATTTGTATTCACATTGATGTAAAGTAAGATTTATTTTAATGTACTTGTGGATTCTTAGAACCAGGCATTCACTATCATGTTATACTGTAACATGTCAGAGAAGTAATACTTCCAAGAGAAAGGTGGCAGATTGTCAACTACTGATGATGGCAATTCGGAGATGTAGCATTTTTATGGATAGAATTACAAAGGAACAGCATTAACTGCCTATGGCAAAGAACACTGTTAGATATTGATAGCATGGTAAGTCAAACTGAAATTCTTGTACTCTTATTAGAAACAGGAACTTTAAACTCCTCTGTTAGCAAGACTGCTGTTGTGAGTAGGCTCTGGGCAGAGGGTTACATCCATTGTTGTTCAGGACCACAAATTAAAAGTACGTCAAAAATGATGATTCGGGTATTAATTGTTAAATAGAAAGCATTGTTCTATTTATTACCCTACAGACGAAACTAAAGTTTGGTTTTTAGTAGGAAAGGCTGTTTTACTCAGATGAAGAGAAATCTACAGGCAATTTAATAGCATCCAAATCCTACTTAAACAGGAGTTACAAATTCAACAGATCCAGGCTCTTTGTCATAGTAGCAAGTGGTGTAACAAGGGGCAGTGGCCGCTCTCAGCCTGGGGGGATTTAGGCAGAACATTGAGAAAAACACCTTCATTAGAAGGGTAGAGCAGCACTGGAGCAGACTTCCCAGTGGCATTGTGGGGTCTGCATCCCTGGAAGTTTTCAAGAGGTGATTAAACAAAGCTACAGCTGACCTGATCCAGTGTTGCTACGTTCTTAAAAGAGTTAAACTGGAATTAATATTGAACAAAAACAGAATTTAAAAGTAAATGAGTGCACAAGAATCTTTTAGTACTAGGCATTATAATGAGCTACTTTGGGTGTGGAAATGTGACACTCAAAAATAATGTGAGGCACCTACAAATGGCAATTGGAAACTGATGATGAACCACTGGTAAGTCATGTATCTAGGCATGTCTTTTCCCAGGCAGCTGAATATCCCAGCCTCCATCTTATGGTTCTCTTTGATTCTATTTTATTCCTTTTACATAATTCTTCACCAAAAAAAAAAAAAAAAGATTGTTTGAGATGGACTGTCTCCTGACAGAGGTACAGACATGGCAGCTTGGAGCAATATGGAGACAATTTGTTAAAAAAATTCAGACAGGAGGTTGCATAAGTGTTGTTTCTTGTATAGGTTTCATTCTTTTATTAAAAATATTTAATATTTTTATAGTACTTTTATAGAAGAGAATGGGAGTCTGTTCCTTTTACTGTTTGGTTTATGAAGGCAGCATGTGCTCTTGCCTGTGTTAACAGTTTTTCAAGAGTGTCTTGGTGTGTTTTCATGTTACAAGACAAAGTATCTACAAACCTTAAAATAGATATAGATATTAATACTGAGGTGCAGGATGCTTGCAGCTTTCAGAATCGTCACTCCCACTGACAGTTGCCAGGCTTGTGTGTGCAACTAAGTGGTTTTGCATTGTTAGATGAATCCACAGAGCTGAGGTTTAGAGCCAAGATTTGTAGGCCCACCATTTTATTCTTAACGTGCCAAATTCTTTGTTGTAGAGTTCACAATTTATAATAACAAGCCTTGATATATAATGTACATTTTACTCTACACTCTGCTGCTATTTATGCACACAAGATAATAATAAAAATTCTCAAATAAACCAGTTGAAGTTAATAAAAGAAAATAAAACACAAGAAAACTTCTGAATAATCTGAAGTTGAGGGATTCTCAGTGTAATTTTTTTTCCTGTTTTCTGTTTTCTTCTGTTTTCACCTGGTTTTGCCTCATTGAGCCTTATAAGTAGAATCTATCTTACCACCCTCTTCAGAATATGACTATACATAATTCTTTATGTGCCAGCTCCCCTAGCTCAGAAGAGGTCCTTCTCAGCCTAGGTTGCTCAGTCCTGTGCCCACACCAGTTCCACCTGTCTCAAAGGATGGAGATTCTTTAGGTAGTCCCTTCCACTGTTTGACAACCATCAGAGTGAAGATTTTTTTTTTCCTAGTACCTAATGAGAATTCCCCCTGTCATCAATTGTGTCTATTGCTTGTTCTATCACCAAGCACCTCTGAGGAGAGTCTGGCTCATCTTTTGTGCACCCTCCCCTTGGTAGCTGAAAAAAATGGTAGTGTCCTCCCAAAGTCCTCTATTATTAGGGCTGAACAAACAGTTCTCTCAGCCTCTCATCTTTCATCACATGTTACAGCCCCTCACCATCTTGGTGGCCATCCTCTGAACTCACACCAGTATGTCAATCTCCTTTACTGGGCAGACCACCTCTGGACACTGTTCTCCAGATGTGGTTTCACAAGTGCCACAGGGGAATAGTCACTTTCCTTCACCTTCTGGCTACACTCCTGCTAAAACAGGTCTTTTGTGGCTGGCCACCTTCACTGTCAGCGCATACTGATATGAAACAGTCAGCTCTAACTAATATGTACAAAATCATAGTTGTGGATAATATAGATTACTTTATGAGCTGAGTGTGTGCTGAACAAGGGGCCTTTAGTGGAAGCTAAAAATTACATTTGGAATCCACATGATGAAGTACTTGTTCATTCTGCAAGTAATATAAATTTGCAAAGGTTTTCTGGACAACATTTCTGAGAGGAGGGAACCACAAAGGTGGTTCAGCAAATGATCAATGCCTTGCTGAAGGTTGGAGGTACAATACCTTTTTGCAATTCCTTTGCATAAGAATAGGCAGAGGATCAGTGTCAATGCCCTAATTGAAATCCTATCTGAAGTATGATGTGTACTAAAATATCCATATTAGAGCTGGTGAGAAGAAAAAAACCCAAAACCTGTTTTCTTCATCACAGTTTGGTTCCATGAAACAGACTCATCACTTGTGAAGTAGTAAGCCTTGTAAATGGTGCTGCATTCATTTCCTGACCGAATGACAAATATAAGGGTAAAGCATCTGACCTCTTTTTACCTGCTCTACTCTTATCCCAATAGAATTCTGTACTCAGAACATGACAGACAAATGTCGATTATTCTGCTTGCCCTCTTATACCACCATTTAAATCACTGATGTCTTGGACCAGAAGCTTTTATGCAAGTTGTTCATATGAACACAAGAAGAGCAATTTAGGTAGCTAAATGTAGGGTACCTTACCTGACCTTCAACTGCCACTCCAGCTGAGCATGCGTCAGCTGTAAGTTCTGGTCATGTCTGCCAATCCTACACAGATGTCTTAGTGAGTAATAATTCTAGGCTGAGAGTATATTTGTCTCCCAAAGTGTTATCTTACAGAAAGTTTGAACTGGAAGTATTTGCTAATGTGTAGCCATTGCTGCATGTCCAGTCTAAAATTGAAAGACAAGAAGAAAAATAAACAAAGAAAATTTTAAAAGACTCTATTGTATAAATCATAGTATAAAAATAAGGACAATAATTTGAGTAGGTGGATTGCCTAATACAACTATCAAGGGCTGTTAAAGGAAAAGTAAACCAGTTAAAGCTTTCTGATATTTGTGTTATTCTGCCAAAAAATCCCAACGCAAGGGGCACTACCTTCTATATACAATACGCCTACCTGTGTTCTTATGCCTTGTCAAGAAAAACACTTCTATGATACTTATATATCAACTTGTAATATATAATGTATTTTATATTTTCCCATGAAAAGGGTCCCAAAGTGGTTAAAAGAAGCTTGCATGTCTGGCTCATGAGTTTACGTAAGTCTAGGATGAATTTTTAGACAATTACAAGCCAAAGTTTTCATCTCAAGGCCCACCAACCTCCTTCTGAAACAACTACTGAAAATGGGGGAAAAACCCAACATTATAATGATGGACTGTTTTGGTTTTGGACTGAATATTCCCTGATGAGGTGAAAATATATATTCTTTTCCCATCTCATCTTTCGTTCATACACTGAGATTCTTTTAATGAGCAATTTTTTTCTGCAGTAGAATAGCATGGATAAAGTTAAGATGCGTGTCCAGGAGGTGTCTTTACCTGTCAGGTAGCAAGACTGCTGAAGTATTGGTGATTAAAAAGATGCTTCTTTATGGAATTGTTAAATTTAGATTTTTTTTTTTTTTTAAGAGGACACTGGTTTTGTGTACTAGATATTTGGATTGAATTCATTATTGGTTTCATTTAGAAGAAAGATTATATATAAAATGTTTCAACAGTTTGTAGAAAGAGAAGAATCTGCATTCTTCTGAGTTGCATACTCATTGTTTTCAAAAAGATAGTAGGATTTTAACTGTCTAATGGCTCTAAAAATGGCTACTTCTCTGATAAAGACAAGTTCCTTTTATTTCCGTATTTATATATATTCTGGGATCACACAAAAACATTGATCTTTGTCAATATTCATCAATGATTTTCAGCTGAGAATTGTAATGTTCTGGCATTTTCTTTTAATGGGATTTAGGGTTTTTTTTAAATAATTTGGAATTCCAGAAAGAAAAACTTCCATACAGGAGAAAGAACTCTTGAAAAGTCAGGAAAATGCTGTAAGTGACAGCACATAAATGTATATGTTTATATGAAGATTATAATGATGGCAGTCCATCTAGTGACCTTAAACATCTGTGAGCTGTGTTTTCACTGGGGTTTATTGGAAAGAGAAAACTTACATTTCTTAGCTGCTTTATAAGACTTTCCACATAATTCCATGAAGCTGATAATTTGTGGCATTTCTTTCACCTAGAGACTCGATAGTTGTCTTATGAAAGGTGTATCAATCTGTTGTATATCTGAAAAAAAGTACGGATTGACAGTGTCCTGGTATCCCAGGAATAGACTCATGGGCCAGCCATGCAGGCAGACCATGAGCAGCCCCAAGTCAGCTGAGAGTTCCAGTCAAGGCAGCTGCCCCAAGCTGACTCACAGGTGTATCCCATAGCACTTAATCATGCTCATTATAAAAGGAGGGAGCTCACTGAGGATTGAGTTCCTCTTCTCTCTTGGCCTTCTGTTCCTGCTGCTGACCCCAAGGACCAGGCTGAGTTGAACCTTCTATGCTTTTTGTTGATGATTGCACTACTTTTGTTATTTCATTAAATCTGTTTCTACTTCAACCCACGGGGCTTCTCCCCTTTTTCCCCGATTCCCCTTCTCATCTGGGGAGGGGTCATCTGGTGGTAGAACAACTGCTTCAGTTTAGTTGCAGCTACAGGCTAAGTGTAGACAGGCAGTTAATTGCAAAAAGCAACACAAAGCTGACAAATCAGCTCTCGGATCCTGATTTGGGCTAAGGTAAAAAATGTACTTTCGTATTTGAACTTTCTATTAAAAGACTCAGTGCTTCGTTAAACTAGGTGGCTAAAGGAGAATGAACAGAGAAATCACTCTGTGTTGTGTTTTACAGTTCATAATCTTCACAGTTTGGGAGAAGGCACTTGTTTTAATATTTATTAAAATATGCTAGTTATATCTCACAGAACAAATCTAAAAATAACAACTTGAAGTGTGTGTGACAGTTTCTTTGTAAATTATAATTAATACATAATAGATTCTGATTTTTAAAATTTGCATACATCTCAGGCAAACATTTCAAGTGGCTTTACATAGGCATATAAATACTAATGTAATGGGGAAACCCAAAGAAAAGTGACTGAAGGCCAGTTCTAAAGATATAATATAGTTCCTACTCTTTCAAACCTCTCAGTTCTTAAACTAGAAATGAAATACAGGTCTCCTAAAGCTCTTCTCTGATCTTCTGCCACAGGAATATATTGTCTCCCTTAAGATATAAAGTCACAGAGGACATAAACTATTACACTGAAGAGTTCGTGAGTTGAAAAGACATTTATTAGTCTTTCAAAGAAGTCACATCATTTTTCAGGAGAAAGATGTATAAAAAAATTCTTTAGGTGCCACAGACCAGACCTCATTTTGAACACTTAATTTGGACTAAAAAGAAGACTTCCTATTACATATCAACTTTATTAATTTTAGAAAGTAAATATAATATATGGCATAACCCACTAAGAAGGTATGAGCTCTTTTCATCTAGGGCACATCCCTCCTATAGAAAAATCAGCAAGTACTAGTTAGCTTTAACCCAGTCCTTGTCTTCTGAAAGCTGAGAAAAATCATGGTTTTGCAGTATGTCTTGAAGCTCAATAGACTGAGTGGGCTGTTTCTTCTCTGTTTTGGGTTATTGAATGCAATAGAAAATGCTAATATCATGGGTTTTATTTTTAATGGGTAAAGTATGGATTTAAAAGAAAAATAAAACTACAGAAATACAGGCACACACATTCACACATCTAACAGTAAAATTGATCCAATGTGCTAAATGTGTGTGCGTTTCAGAGCTCAGGCCTTGAAGATTGTCTTACCCTGTATCCCCTTACCACACTGGGAGGCTAGGGAACCCATCATTTTGCAAGACACAGGATTAGATATTGCAATAATCTCCCACCTCTCGATATTTACATCCTAATATTTCATCATCCTCCCAAGTCCATAGCCTTCCCTAGTACACAGGGAGACAGATGGCTCATAAGATTACAAGCTATGGAGATTTGGTGCTACAGACAGGTCCCCCAGTATTCTAAGAAAATTAACAATTTATTTAAACAGCTCTGTCAGATGCAATCCTCTTTGCCTCATTTTGTCTCCTGCTGGTTCTGTCTTGTGTAGGATTGCCTGCACATAGATTCACTGGCTAGAGATTAATGATGAGGGGAAGAAAAGAAACATAGTCATGAGCTATATGACCTGTGGGTACACCAGACAATCAAGTGAGCATAACTGGAGTAACAAACAAAAAAATCGCACCTCTTGTTTTTGTACCTTCTTTATGAAAGAACTTTCTCTTTTGTGGCAGCTGAAACAGATTCTTGTCTGTTGAGTAGCTCTAAAATAAGTACAAATATTATCTCTATCACAGTGGTCCCAAGGAACATCAGACTTCAGATAAGGAGGGCACTGGTCTCACTCTGCGCTGTACCTGCTGCTACTGCCTGCTCATCTGTCCCTTGTAGCCAGCAGAGCTGTTCACCAACCGGTGGACAGCGAGTACCCAGGATCAGGCATGCAATCATCAGGTGGTAGTTTCACATAGAAAAATCTTACACTTGACTGATTGTTGCAGCACTGTGTAGTTTTCTGAGCTGGCCAGTGAAAACAGGTAGCCAAATTAAGGATCTGGTTGTTGTGGAAACTGTAGCTGTGTGGTGGTGAGGGGCCACTTATAGAACGGAGTGATTAGCCACATGACTTGGCATCACAGATGGGGAACACATTCTTCCTTTCCACTTCCTTGTCACTGCTGTGCTGCAGAGGTCTTACTCTGGTCGCTTTGGCAATGGGAAGGATGAACATTTGCTGCCTTGTCATTTAAATCTAATGCCAGAGGTAAATAAGCATGCATGCCAATCAAAGCCCTTAAATTCAGTGTGTGATAGTTCATTCAGCTGGAAGGCAGTCACTTAACTGCAGAGTCTGCTTCCCACCTTGAGGCATGCTGAGAAAGCAGAGTTGTACCCAAAGGTCTCACTCAAGTAAAAGTCTCAAGGTTCGTACTGCCCATTTGGCTCTGGCTGGAGGAAGAGCAATGAAGTAACCAGGCAGACACGTGTGCTTGCTGAACTCTCCTGTTTCTCTGTGCTTCTGAGGAATGCAGATTGGTGGTTCAGCAACATCTGGGAAATGAGCAGCTGCAACCAGTCACTCCCCAAGACCTGAGTAAACAGGTGCAGGTGTCTTATAGGAGCATGTAATAGAGTCAGCTCTGTAGAAAAATGGAAACTGGGAATTGTGCTTTTCTGGATTTGCTGGTTATGGACATTCTCTTTGAAAACAGTGCTGTTCCTCTTTTACTTAGCAGAATAGGCATGGTTTCAGTAACCCTCATCTGTCATGTATTCTAACAGCTTTTTTGAGTGCAAGTGACTGTAATCATACATGCTACACAGTTTGTCAGTGTATTGTATTTGCTCATCACTGGGAATACTACACTTAGGTCTGCATTTGCCTTTTTCACAAACAAATTGCAAGGGATGTGTAGCTATCCTGTGATCTTCCCATATCCTATCCTTTTTCATTCCATCACTCAGGGTTGAAATGTTCTTGGTTAACAGTATCATTATTCCCTTTGAATTTTCTTTTGAATTTTTTTTTCATTATCCCCTATAATTTCCTCCATGATATTTGAAGTATCTCCTATGTTTACAGTTCATCCCTCTTTGGTGCCATCATTGAATTTCATTAACATACTTCTCTCTTTTCTTTGACAACTATTACTGGAAACACGAAACAGCATCTGTTCCCACACTGGTCCTTGGGGAAAGTCAGCTCCTAGGGATTGTCCAGACCAGCAGTTCTGTTTTCTGCATAACATAAAAGTGTCTCTCTCTACCAGTCCCATTCCCACTTGTACTCTTCTCAGCTGAACTACTGATTTCTTATGTGGCACCACCCTCAAATGCCTTAATCAGAAGCACCTAATCTTTTACAATTCCTTTTTCAAGCAAATCAGTCCTGTCAGGTAGCTTGATGGCTAAAGCTAGCATAAGAGTTCTGTACGAAAATCAATGCAGCTTTTTATCCCATTTCCTGTTTTTTTTGTTTTCGTACTTTTTTGTGTTTACATATGTCTAGCCCATGCTTCATCCTTTTTCTCAAATGCTTGGTGATGCCACCTTTACTTTCCTTATTCTACTTGTATGCAGCTGAAAATCCTTTGACAATCTTCTTAACTTCCTTTGCAATACTAGCTAAACTTCAGTTTTGTCAATTGTCTGTTTGCTCCTACATTTCCAGTCCTTTAAGAAGCACCTTTTTCTGGTGATTAATGTTTCTTTCTGTTTCTTGTAGTTCTTCCTAGTTTTATTCTTATTTCTTCCCCCTTCTAATGTCTTCTCAGGAACAGTTTTTCATTCAAGGAGGTCTGGAGCCTTTTCTTAGCAGGTTTTTTTTTTCACTTGAGAAACGGGTCCACATAGTTTTCTCAACATTGACAGGAATAAATTTAAGTTTCTGCTTAGAGACATCTCCGGCCTCCATCTTCTTTCCTGCTATGGTTATGAAGATACATTGTGTCCCATGGAAAACAAACACATCTTTGCTTTCTAATTGGCATTACAAAAGGCAAAGGCAGTTTTCTGCAAATGTATGCTTATATCCTTTCTCATATGGTTTTCTGCATGCAGTTTGGAAAAACTCATTCAAAGAAAACTGAACTTCCCACAACTTTTCTTCGTTTTAATCTATCATATACTGGGAATTTTTTAATTTCTTCTGCCTGTAGTAGAAAACTGCCACATTCTTATGCTGCAGATATTAGTAACTGCCATAACAAAAGTTATTTAGGATGAATGAAAACAAAATTGTCAGCAATTCTATTATTCTAAGATCCACAAGAATAAATTATTTCATATTATTACTTTGTCAGTAATCACCCCAATATATGGCTATACTAAAGCAAGTAATTTATCATAGAAAATATTTCAGTTCTTAGCTGCCTTACATCGTGTTCAGGCCTTTGTACTTTTACAATTGGAGTTGTCCACAAACTCACTGTTGTCCACCCACTTTCCTCACCAGTGAATTACTATATTAGCTTCAAGGCTATAGAGTCAGACAGAGTCTCATTTTAGGCCCCCACAAAAAAGAAAAAAAGAATCTCAACAGTATGAGTCAGTGCACTATTTTAATTCGGAAAAAAAAATCATTCCAGTGCAGCAGCATGTCCTAAACTGAACTGTTTAAAACCAAGTAGCAAGTCAGCCCTGGAAGACCAGGTGTGGAGGAAGAGATACAGAATCTAGCTATTTCTGCAACCGTTTCTGACAAAGACAAGAGGTTGTAGGAAATCTTTGGCTACGCTACCAATAAATCTTGTATCAAGGCATAAGCTTTCTGGACTTAATTTTCACTTTACAGGGACATCTCCTTTCCATGAGAGACCACTAATGTGTATAAGTCTTACACTTACTTAATGTGTCTTTGAAAGAAGTGACATTGAAAGGTCTTTTTAAAGCCAAGAATTTTGCCTTTGACATTTCTGTCTACCCCAAAACCTAGGAAAATCAAAAGTTTCATAACTCTCTATTAGACTGTATAAAAAAAGTTCTCATTTTTAATTTATAGGATGTCTTGCTTTTCCATAGTTCCTCAGACAGTCCTCCTTTTAATTTGGCAGCTCTCAGTGGTCTCTGCACTATGATTCAGCTGTTCACTGTAACAGACACCTTCACATATGAAAACATTTCCAAATACAAAGTGTCTGCTATAAAATTTCATAAAGAAAAGCATCTTGCTCCATGAATCAAGAGCAAAAAAATAAAAATACAGTTACTATCACAGATTATCTCCCTTTTTTCTCCACCATTTATGTCTAAAAATGCAAATACAGGTAACTCAGTGCAATAACGGATTACATTAGAGTAAAATCTGTTGAAAAAGCAAGTATTCATTTATCCATCTTTCAAAGGCCACCACCTTGTAAGGGAGGAGGGATCAATAACTATCAATGTTTAGGTGAAACAATAACTTCTCCAGTGAAAGATCACTGAATATCCAAAGATTATATGATATGAGCAGATCTTACACTTCTTCTGCAGAAGTGTGTTCTGGTTGTAGGAAAATCTCCAGAATAGATTGATAATTTGTTAGATAGCATAATAAGAAAATGACACACTGAAGGGGACAAGGCAACGTCCTTCCTTCAATGTTTTTTGTTCTCCAGGCTACCATTTGTTAAAAGCTGTCTGGTTCTTCAGGCTCCAAAACTTTAAGACAAGAATGATGGAGAGAAGGTTAAATTATTCACGTCCAGAAAAAGGCAAAAAGCACATGAGATAGATATGCCTCTTTGTTAATTCAAGCCTGTCTGTCTCTCTCTTCTGCTGTCTTTGCTTTCCTTCTCATACTGATAGTAGCAGCTAAATGTGAATGATTAGCATTCTAATCTCTGAAGCACCTGCATACAGCTAAAGATTTTCTAGCCTACCTACAGGATTAGCAGGCCTAGTGCTGAAGTTAATGGAATTGGGTATTAAAATCACAGAGGGAGTTTTGAAAATCACAAGAAGCATGATCAGCACCCTCCCAAGGCTGCTTTTAGCTTAGGGAAAAGAGTTCCTTAGAAGACAGTCAGCAAGTGCAGTCCTGAAAATCCTGCAGCCCAGTTATGCTGGATGTCATTTAGTAGTGGCCTACTTGGGACAGTTTAGTTTTAACTCTTATTGAAAATGTCACTAATAAACTTTGATTTCTGAAGTTTAATGTATTATTCTTAGAGGAAAAATCAAATCATGTCTTTATATACAGCAAGAATGTACAGATTTGAGTTGCCTAATTACACTGACATTTTTTAGTAGACATATAGCAAGTGATGGATAAGAATGAAATATGAAAAGCATGGATGTTTTGGTTCAAGCTTGTAGGTAGTGAAGAGAAAAAGTGAAGTTGGGAGCACAATTCTACCGTAGAGAGATGCAGTTCCACCAAGATTGTTAATGACTGCAAAGCTGAGAGAAATCTAATTGGTGACCTGGAATAGAAGGCCAGACAAGGACAAATCGGTAGGAATTTCTCTGGGCAACCAGAGAAAATGATTCCTCTCTTTACCATGCAGTGTGAACCAATTGAATGAAGAGTAATTTTGAACTCCTATGGTATGTCATGATGTGCTGTACTTCTAGCAAGGCCAGTGCAGTAATATCCTGCATGATCCTTACACAAATAGTCAATTGTGGAAGGAAAACAATTTAATAGCTCACAAATGTGAGAAGATACCCAGTAGCCCTTCAAGGGAAATCACCATGACATTAATCTGAAATTTAGTTGGAGATGTCATAACAACTCTCTGCTATTCCACGAGAAAAAAGACTAACTTTTTTCACTTTAGAGGAAGCTTTGTAATATCAAAATTTTATGTTCCTGTAATATTCACCCATAAAATATAAATAGAGTATAAAATTACAAAAAGTCACTTGGTATGTGTGGGACAAATCAGTTGGGATGCTTAGAATCTCTTTACAGATACTTTGCCTTTCTTGAAGTCTAACATTTGAGGGCCTGAAGTTTAAATTATGAGTCCTCCAGAAATGCAAATCTAAAGCAGGATGTTTCCAGCAAGTCTGGGCTCCCTGCACTATTAGTCATTTAGGTCTTCCACTTCAAAATGAATGTCAACTTTGCCACCCACTTTTGATCAAAGAACTTTAGCATCCTTACTGGGTGGTAAATGAGGGGACAAACATAAGTAGGTGTCAATCAGGAATTTAGCTATTTGTGGGGAGAGTTAGGGGACTACTGGGCAGAGGTTTATTATAAAGAACTAGGATATACTGTTCTAAGCCAGGGCTAAGGTTGAAGTACAAGAGATGTTCAGGTTCCCCCAGGATTGGATATTAGGAAGAAATTCTTTACTGAGAGGGTGGTTAGGCACTGGAACAGGCTGCCCAGGGAGGTGGTGGAGTGGTTCCTGGAGGCGTTTAAAAAAATGAGTAGATGTAGCACTTGAGGCTGTGGTCTAGTGGTTAGGGGATGTTGGGATAACGGTTGGACTTGATCCTAGAGGTTCTTTCCAACCATAGTGATTCTATTATTCTATGATCACCAAATAGTCATTGATCAACAACATGGCAAAAAGGATAAGCAGTAGGTATTGCACACTTCAGACTCCTCCTGTAGGACTTGATAATTGAGTATCTCCTGTGGGAACACATTGGTAAAAATAGTCTTACTGTATATGACCACATCTTATGTTAAAATATTGAATATATTGCTGAAATCTTGAACGTGCAAATTACTGGAATCAGTCATGCTGATAAGAGCCTGTGGACTCCCTATCCTTTCCCTTTCTTGCCAGTCTGATCTCAGTGTAAGAAGTGGGTCAGAACTAAAAGAGTTATGTTCATCACAGAAAGGCATATGAGCTTATTGATGGAAGCTGGTTTATGTATATACCCATTCCTGCATTTTAGTTATTTCATTTGTGCTTCTAAACTTTCACCCTAAATATCAAAAGTCCATCAATGAGGACAAGATGCTGGGAATCATGGTGGTTTCTGTCAACATTAGTGCACTAGAGATGTTGTACTGCACAAAGTGTATAAAAGATTTTAAAGAAAGAAGTGACAGAGTTTAAATAATTTGTCTTCTTCCCTTGGAACCACAAAAATCTGACACATTCATTGCAGGCATTTTAATAAGAGCATTAGTGAAACTGAATTCTCATCAAATCTTTTGCTGTAATCTTACTCTTCCCTTAAATATCCTGTATTTTTCAAATTTACCATCTCTATACAGAAAAAGACCCTATTTATATTATGACAACAAATACCTCTGAATGCTATGGCTTTAGGAGCCAGAACTAAACAAATACTAAGAATTAAACTACCTACCTACCTACTGTCAGTGTTGCTTTGTGCCTGAGCAGTGAGTGTGTGTATCTCTGTGCTGTGTCTTACTAATGATCCCAGAATCTCTTGTGAGCCTCTTTTTCGCTTCTGGAGGCCCCAGCTGTACTACAGTCCTCACCTTTCATCCCATCAGGCATTTAGCACATGCTTGGGTATTACTATAAGGAGAAAAATTTGCAAGAATCCTAATGAACATATTGAGGCAAGTGTGAAGCAGCGTTCTGGTCACAGATAAATTCGTGGTCCAAAGGGCACTGGCCACGGGCCTGGAGGGGCCATGTCTGCAGTGCTCAGGAGACTGCTAGCCATTCAAGCAAGAAGTATTGTGGCAGTGATGAGAGCAAAGGAATAAGAGGATGAAGAGCATATTTCAGTGTAATTATAATAATTTATAACTTGAGGTTGTTCTCCTGTTAAAATCTCAAAAGCAGAATATTTTTACTTTCTTATAAATTATTCACAGCCATTTGCTTTACTTCATGACAAGTAACTTCGCTTTTCCTCAGACAGGATTTTCAACCTGAAAGAATGAAAATGTTGACCCAGTTATGCCTAACAAACAAAATGTGAAGAGAACTAAAATTAGAAATTGATAAAATAATCTTAATGTGAGAAAGAAATAATGCTTTTTCCTTTCCTGTTCCACCTGAATTTAAAATTGGTAAAGAAAGAAGAAAATAAATTTCAAAATGAAACTGCTCAGAGAAGGATGAGGTAACATATATAAAACATGCTATACGTTTTCTTTATTTAAAAAATTGGTTTCAAAATGCCCTAAAACAGAATTTCCTGATGCTTTGCCAACCTCTTGTGCCCCACATGGATTTCTGACACAGTATTGAGGGCAGTTTATGGGAATTGAGAAAGTATATACCATGTGATATTTTATGGGGTAAAAATGCCTAAGTGACATCATTTTCCAGCCTCTAGAGTACTAAATCTAGAATTGGATCCACTTACTCCCAGATTAAGAAAAATCATTGAAAGGAAAAATAAAAAAGGCTTTATTGAAAAACTGTGCACCTTTTAACCTTCTGGTACATTCAGTGCTAATGCATGGGATATTATTTGTGTATTGATTGCATATCCCATTGAAAAGGTTAATGTAGGTCAAAAAATGACTTACCTTCTAAGACACAGAGATCAAGACATTAAAAATCATGAGACTTTCTTAAAATTCCTAAAGCCACAGTTAAAACATTTAATGGGTAACATTATTTTTTAAAAACCTGCACTTAAAATTCCCACTAGGATCAAGGATTTAGGTTTTATTATCTGAAGTACTTCAGAAACTGGTAGTAAATAACACTTCATTAAGTAGATTAAATATGAAAATTTTTGTTTACATTACTCTATAAAGAAAAGAACCCCACAATTTTTGTAATGTGAACTGTGTTTGCTCTTCTAAGGAGCTAACAGTGCCAAGCAGTTTCTTGTCTACTTATTGGAGACAGTCATGATCATATTCAAGATAAGAGAGCAGTTTTATATATATAAAAATTATTTTCAGTCCTAGTTCATACATTTTAAATTGGCCAGATGAATCTACTTTTCATTTTTCTGCTACCACCATTCACAGTATTTGCAATCTGTGTCAGTTCATAACTTGGCTCCCAGCATGCTCAAACTGCTATATAAAGACCACAAAAGATCAGGGTTTTTTCCTCCACTTTGTTAATTTTTCTCTATTGTTGTGCCTCCTTGTGCACATACGTTCCCTTTTTGGCTAAATTTTTTTCTGAATTTTTCCTACTTATAATAATTTTCAGAGGTTTGGTAATGTCCAGTTAAAATATCCAGGCAAATCTCTTCTGAATTGGGAGCTCTGAATTACTAGAGATCTTTCTGCTTGCAATTTAAAAGGATACACTGGAAAAACTATAAAGTGATCACTGCTTTGTGTGTTCCCTGTTTGCTTTGGATATCAGACCCAAACTTGGCTGTATTTATGGCTGCTTTCTTAGGTGTTTAGAAAAGTAGTTGTTGGACAGCAGGGAACCATTTCACTTGCAGCTGTTTGTTTAGTATTTATCATTTTAACAGTTCAGGAAAAAGAACATTTTCCAACCCCATTTTTTACAAGAATTTCCATTCAGTATAAGCTATCAACACCTTTACCTAGTCAGAAATATGAAGCTGGCCTCATTCTCCTTATAATTTATAATGATGTTTTGGTAACTGGTAATCTCACCATGTGCAATGGAGTCAGTCAAGAGAATCATGTACACAATTAGTAATGTACATAGTGGCTCTGAAAATGATTATAACATCAGGATTCTCAACTGTATTTTGAAAACATAATTACTCTGTAAAGAACCTGAAACTTTCAAAGAGAGAAAGCCAGCCAGCTGCATGGCAGGCAGTGATAAGCAGAACTGAAATTCAGGCTGTGCTAATGTAGAATTGTAAGCCTTTTAGCTGCGTTTTAAACCTTAGGAAAATACCTCCAAAAGAGGAAGGCATAAATATCATCTTCATTTCAATGACTGTTACTTGATATTCTGATGGAGAAGAAATTAAAAGGGTTTGGGTTGGCTTTTTGTTTAGCTTTGGGCTTCACTTTCTCTTATTTCTTCCAGTTCTTGAGTGCTGCCTTCACACTCTGCCTCAGATGTTGTGCTTTTCCTGTGAGAAACCTGTGCAGGTTTCCTGAACGTAGGAGATTACTACTGCTTAGGGAACAACATCACAGATGCAGTAAAGGTAAGTGGATTTGTGACATAATGATCCACTTTCTTCCATACTCTTCTTCTTTCAGCAAATGAAAAAGAAGCTCATCTGGATAAAATTAAAGTGGAAGGAGGAAGAGTTGAAATTATAATCAAAAAAACTGATCTAAGCTAGGTCAAAGCCTCCCATTGATGTCACAAAATAATATATAAATTCCCTGAATTATTACATCCTTGCCAAAAGAAGAATATATTTTTTTCACCTGTAAATGCCCTTCTTCAGTTGCTTTAGTTAGAGTTACAGTGAATATTTGTGTAATTTGTGCCCTGTTGACCAGGGAATGATTGCCATTGATTGCAGTCATAGGATATTAGAGATTTTGATCCTTTTTAAAGGAAAACTAATTATTGATGTGTAGTAATACAATATCTGAGCTGATCAGATGAATAAAAATGATAAGTAGGAGTCAATCAGAGATGAATGTTGGGGAGTCTGAATCTGGTCAGTAGAGTAGCCACCAAAGCCTTGATATCTCAGCATTACCTTGTATGCAGTAGACTCCTGCATTTACTGCTGTTCTATTGATTTTGCTTGTTAGGGCCACACTTGCCCTTTCAAGGGTCTGTGACTCTAACATATCAAAAAATGTGGGACTGTTTACAGGCTTAACATTAGGCATGCACTTAAACAACTTGCTGATTCAAGCTTCTGATCAAAGTTTTCTCTCTGAGAAGAAATATTGCTTTCTTCTGTAGTATGTAGGCAGAGCATTTAATCTTGAATTGACTGATGTGTGCTATCCCTAACACGTAAAGGAAATGCTTATGCACTCATAACTACCTTTATTTTAGAGATGCGACTGTTGCACTTGCTGCACTAATTCCCCAGGATGTTTATTTATAAAAAATTACTTTCAGAGCCTTTTAGTGCATTGACCTTGTTTCAGGGTTTAACTGGGAGGAGGGAGGGCTGGGTTTTTTTCTTAAGCACTGCAGGGGATTTCTGTCAGGTTGTTTTAACACTTCCCTTTAGATTCTCTCAGGCTTTCAGGCTAAAGAATTTTCATATGTAGCTAGTCATCATCGCATAGGTCTTTGCATAGTCTCTGTTATTTTATAAATCTAAAATTTAATTGATTTTCAAGAAGAGAGAAACAACAGGACATAAATATAAAGCTACCAAATCAGAATTATAAATGCATGGAAAACAATAACTTCTGATGTATCAAATATGTACGATACAGTGACCACTGCATGGGTTGGCTTCACATATTATATCAGTTCTCTGTGGAACTATTTGGAAGGCTGTTATACCCCTAAAGAACAGGAGAAGAGAGAAAGTGAGATGTTATGCTGTTGCATTTTCCTTTCAAAAACTAAGTTTCTTAGTAATAGGACACCAATTTTAGAAATCACTAAAATATTTGTGCTCTAAAACTATGAAAGTATTAGCCATCTTTACCCCACTCAGCCATGACCCTAATAGGTTAACACTGCAACTACTATTAGCAACACCTTTTACTCTCTCTCCCCGAGTGCTTTCGCATACAAACTGATACATGTGTGGAAAATGCATGCAGATAATTCTTGAATCTCTTTCTCTGACTAAAGTATCTACCCTACAGTAGCATAGGGTTGGTTTTTTTTAGTGTGGATTACCAAATTTGAGTCTCTTTCATTCCTGGCATATTGACTAGTTACATCCAGACCATGAGAAGGTCCCTCACATATTCCCAGGTGACCATGCTAAAGCAGTGGCTCCGGATTAATATCAAAGAAACCCTGCTGAAACGGCAACATCCTACCTTGTCTTATGGTGTAACAGGTATAATCGTAATTCTCTCCTTTTACTGCCTGATCTTTGAACTCCATCCCCCAACTCTCTGTCATCACTCCTCAATTTCACACACGGCTGCCACATATGGCATGTGGATATACAGCCCTGTTCACAGATGGGGCTTAGGCAAAATGCTCAGCTTCATAGCATTTCTGTGCTATTCTCTGAAGGCCTTTGGATACACTCTTGCAGCAAAACACTTACATATACTACTATTGCAACAGACCCTGCTTGGCCAGACAGAAGCTTGGCTTCCCTGGGGTTAAATCCCAAGAATATTTCAGTGGTAGTTAAACTAGATGTAGATAGGTAAAGATGTACAGCACTGCAAAATGTAACTCCACTGCCTCTTGGTTTTATTAATGCTCCAAATAAGGGCTGGGTTATTCTAACTGTAGTGTGAGGTCTAACTAGAAAACAGACATTTGGAAAAATCATTCATTTACATTTTCAAAAAAAAGCAATCACATCTTTCTCAGCAGAGAATGGAAAGAAAGCAGTAAATATCACAACTGTTCAGTGGTAACTAGAAAAAAAAGTCAAATTCAAAGCTTACTCCTTCTATTCACAGTGAAAGACTTAGGAAGCAAAAATTTCCAGGATCCCCCTAGGTATACTGTCTGAAGACAATATTTTTGGTAAAGTTTTAAGGTTGTCTCTTAAAACGGGCAATTGCTAACAATGTCAACTGCACTTGAGTTTGTCACACTGTATGTCTATATGTAATATGGTGATACATATGCAATTTAAGTCACTCTTTCCATTACTAGGTGGACTTTATCTGAATTGCTGTTATACCCCAAACTATGCGCTTTCATTAAAAGAATGAATGTTCCTGTCATCAGCTTGGTAAAAACAGCAAGAGGAAATAAACTACCTTTAAATGAAAAGATGTATTTTATTGTTCATGAAGCTGGGGAAATACTAGTCAAACATCTAACTTGATTTCATTATCTTGATTTCAGTAAAGCATTTGAAGCTGTCTCCCACAGAATCCTTGTAGATAAGTTGATAAAGTATGGGTTTGGTGATCAGGTAGTGAGGTGGATTGTGAACTGGCTGAAGGAAAGAAGCCAGAGAGTTGTGGTTAATGGGACAGAGTCTAGTTGGAGGCCTGTGACTAGTGGAGTCCCTCAGGGGTCGGTACTGGGACTGGTGTTGTTCAATATCTTCATCAATGACCTGGATGAGGGTACAGAATGATTTTGCATCTGGGGAAGAACAACCCCACGTACCAGTACAGGTTGGGGGCTGACCTGCTGGAGAGCAGTGTAGGGGAAAGGGATCTGGGGATCCTGGTGGACAGGAGGATGACCATGAGCCAGCAATGTGCCCTTGTGGCCAAGAAGGCCAATGGCATCCTGGGGTGTATTAGAAAGGGGGTGGTTAGTAGGTCAAGAGAGGTTCTCCTTCCCCTCTATTCTGCCTTGGTGAGGCCACATCTGGAGTATTGTGTCCAGTTCTGGACCCCCCAGTTCAAGAAGGGCAGGGAACTACTTGAGAGAGTCCAGCGCAGAGCCACAAAGATGATTAAGGGAGTGGAACACCTCCCTTATGAGGAAAGGCTGAGGGAGCTGGGTCTCTTTAGCTTGGAGAAGAGGAGACTGAGGGGTGACCTCATTAATGTTTATAAATATGTAAAGGGTGAGTGTCATGAGGATGGAGCCAGGCTCTTCTCAGTGACATCCAATGACAGGACAAGGGGCAGTGAGTGCAAGCTGGAACATAGGAGGTTCCACATAAATGTGAGGAAGAACTTCTTCACAGTGAGGGTAACAGAACACTGGCACAGGCTGCCCAGAGAGGGTGTGGAGTCTCCTTCTCTGGAGACATTCAAAACCTGCCTGGACATGTTCCTGTGTGACCTGACCTAAGTGTTCCTGCTCTGGCAGGGGGATTGGACTAGATGATCTTTTGAGGTCCCTTCCAATCCCTAACATCCTGTGATTCTGTAACTTGGCTGGCAGATAGGCTGTTTGGAAATAGGAGTTAGTATCCTTGCTGAAGTAGAGGTCTAAAAAACGGCCTGGCATTTCTGATGATGCACTGGCATCCTGCCTGCTGTAATATCTTACCAAGGTCATTCAACTTCTCTGTAACTCTTCAGTACCTCTTCAGTTTCTTCATCAGTAAAATTGTGATAATTGTTTTCTACTGAAGTTTCCAAGTGGCAGGCTTAATTGTCATGCACCTGAAGATCTCAAATTGAAAAGTACTACAGAAGTGCAAAGTATTATTACTATTAGAAGTCCTTTACAGCTTTGTTTTTCTTTGTTCAAACTGGTCTTTTGGTACGTGCAGCTAGACAGCTCCTAATGTTATCTTGATGCACAAAGCACTTTTTGTGTGAGGTTTGACTCACAGTAAAATGCCAGTTAGAATTTTTTCCTCAGGAACTCACTGGAGCTTGGCTTACAAAATCTGAAAATTAAATCAACCAAAATAGGTCAAACACAAAACTATATGTCCTTATGTGTCCTCTTGTCCTCTTTTAGCAGCACAGCAGATAGTTGTTTTCTTTGCCATAAAGTTTAGACCTGTTTTGTTTCTCAGTTGGCTTTGGTAACTGTATCATATTTACATCTTGAATACCTGCTCATGCAAGTTATCGTTCCCTATTAAATATAGTTTAGAATAATATGCTCATCTGTTAGTCGTGCAGAAATAATGTGCTGGATATACAAGCAGCTGATGCTACTCAACACGACAGAAGAGTGTATCAATGTGTTACAGCTCGTTGGTAGCCATCATTACAGAGATATTTTCGAACCTTAAAAAAAGGGATCTGAAATGTAATCAAATATTAATATATGCTGCAGTTTTGCATTTACTTTATTCTGTACCTTGTTTATAATTTCTATTCATTCCTATGTCGAGCAAGTGAAGGTGCTGCTTAAATTAGTATTAACTTCAGTATTATACATTTTTGAATTGGTTGTTCATTACAGTCACAATGCAGTGAATAAATTTGTTAATATTTGAGGTGGGAAGGGAGGTAAAAAAGGAAATCATCTGTATCAGTCACAGCCCAGCTTTCTGGCTATAACATATTATAATTTATTTAAACTCAATCAATACTTAATCTGGAGTTTAAATTCTGCTAAAGATCTGTGGCATGGCTAAAAGCATCTGATGCCGGGGAATAAAATTTTCTTCAGGCTGTGATTCTGATGAATTTATAATGCGCTCTAAGGGTGATGCATTGACCTAAATTCACAAAAGCACTGCTATTCCTATTTGTTATTATGAAAGGTATCCTACCCACAGTTTTAAATTGTTGTGAGGCTATATGAAAAAGCCGACAGATTGCAGTGAGGATGGCTGGAGAGGAAGTAGCTGCAAGCACATCCCTAGCATGTACTGGCTGCCCAGGCTGTCGGAGGGGTTTGCTGCTCTCTGGCAGGAGGGCAGATCTGTAGTGAGGGATGGGGAAGCAGCAGACAGCCTGAGTCCCTTTCTACCCTTGCTCCACAGTAGGAATCACCCAGCACCCTCTCTGAGGCTTGGTCTGTGCCGTCTGTAACCACAGACAGGGTGGTGTCTCACTGTAATTCTGGGATTCAATGCAGGAATAATTTCAGCACCATAAAAACCCAGCAAATGTTTGAAGCCAGCAGTGAGGGCAGACTTCCCGAGAGGTGTGTGTTTGTGGTGATCATTTGGATTTGCTTTGTTGGACACATGAAAGATGTTGTTATGGCAGGAAGAAGGCAGTTGTGTTGAAAACTGCTTCTCCTTTTTTGTTTGTTTGTTTGTTTGTTTTTTTCTCTCCTGTAGTCCTACAGGGGAAATAGAGTTAGGTCTGTGCAGGGTTTGGTTTTCTGTATAGAGTTCTTTAAAATCCCTCAAGTCCAACCATCTCAGGACAGTACCCATGACCAACTTATACTGAAGTGGCTGGGAATTGCACATATTGATCTCTTGCAACGATCAGACCACTTAATTTTTTCCACTGCATTTTGGCAAGATTTCCTCAGCATCTTCCAAGGGCTTTTCATAGTGAGTGACTACCCAGTGACTGGAGTCCTTATCCAAGCCTTCTTTGTTACCTTGACAGTCTGCAGTCATATTTGTCTATTTTTGGGAAAAGCTATGTGTTTTAGCAGATTCACAAATGTGGAAGACTTGTATTTTTTAAAAAGCAAACGGAATAAGAGAAACGTATAGTGAATAAGCGAAATACACTCTTTGATGCTGTGATATGAAGCCTCTCGTGTAAAAACCAGGAGAGCTCAATTCTGCCTCTTTATGGGTACTTGAGCACTTTGCAATAGTTGCTTTTTTAGTCAGAATCTAGAAGGCAGGACTCTCATCTCTGCATTGTTCATCCCCTGCTCTCTCCCCTGCCTGCTTTTGGGGCATAATATCAGACACTATCTTCCAGGATGTTTTTTCTCATTGTATTTTGCACACACCTCTGCTACTGTAGTGAAATTCTTAAGCCAGAATAACTGTGGGATAGAATAAATCCACAGTCTTTAAAGGCATTAGCCTGCCTTTACTCTAGCACAATTGACAGCTCTACCTAGCACCATGACCTTATTCCACTCTGGTGAGGTGGCATCCAAAGTCATGCTGCTTTGGAAGAGCATCGTTGTGTGCTTGCTGAGGTTTGCTCCTCAGGGCCAGCCCAGAGGATGAGAACAGCATGCAAACACAGCTTCTCAGCAGGAGCAACTGTTTGTTTCAGCTCTAGCTTTTACTTAAAAATACGAAGATATTGAACCAAAATACAAAGACTTGGAGTTCAAACTCATACCTAATTTGGAGAGCTGGGCTCCTAGATACAACTGCACGTTTCAGTCTAGCAGCAAGAGGTCTGGGTTCCACTGGTTTTGTTCTAGTAATGCTCAAAGTGAGCACTCCAAGATTCAGATATATTTACCTGCTGTAAAGGTGCACTGGCTATTTTTAGAGGTCCCAGACCCTTCCCTCTCCCCAGCATGCCAGTATGAGCCACTTCACAACTTTGAACTGTATCAAGCACAACTGCAGATCATTAATGATCATCAGCAAAATGACCCAAAAGCTATGTTTAGTGTGGTAGGGTAACAGATTAGGAACATCTGCAATTAAATATCTGGAAAAAAAATTTAAATAAAGAAATATAATTGGAAGTTCCAACAAAGGATTAAAGTTGTACCTTATTCCTTATTGTAATGGTCTGACCAACTGAATCCTCCTGATCTGTCTTTAATCATTAATTTTTGTGTAAAATACAAGTTTTTATATGATTTTATTAAAATTTATGATCTCTATTGCTTTTGAAAGAAAAAAAACAAAACACACCTTATATTTATTCTAAGTCTTTGGTATTTCTATTGCAGTCAGTGGAAAAGAGGGCTGAAGCTAGTTTCTGTACAAGTATAAAGCAAAGCATATTCCTTGCCCCATAGGATGCCAGCTGATGAATTGTAACAGATGGATAAGTTAAAATGGAGCATAGTTTGGGAGAGACAGGCTGACAAAAAATCATAGTGTGTTCATAGTTTTCAGCTAATCAAGAGTAGTAGTTGTACTTTGCTTACTCGCCTAGTCATGATTAGGTACCAATTTTCTCTCCATATAACAAAAGAGGTGAATTTCAAGACTATTATTTGAAGGAGGCTGGGAGATGTGACAGTGTTTTCTTAAACTAAGAAAGTTTTTGCCAGGCAGGCCTACAGACTGATTTCTGTCTGTAGTTCACAAAACTGTACAATAATGTTTTTTCTTCCCACAGTGCCATGAAAAAAACTTCTGGCTTCAGTTCATGTGTGAAACCTTTTGCACAACAAAAGTGGTTTCTTGTGGCCAGTAAGACTAAATGTTCTAAGCATTCCAGGAAGCATTTAAATAGATCAGTACCCTTCCTAAGTATATGGAGCCTTATTTCTCTTTTTTTTCTTTTTTTTTTTTTTTTTGCCATTTATGCTCTCTTCCTCTAGGCATAGACCAAGCAGAGTACAGTGTTTGAAAATCCTGACTATCATTTTCCATTTTACTTGGGTTTTCCTTAGTTATATTTTCTGAAAAGAAGTTGTTTCAGAAAATGTAACATAGTAAATTATCTCAAATTACTTCTTACAGTCCAGGCTAGTATTATAACATGAAAATTGTTACTTGGAGTCTCCCACGCCCCCGGCTGCTGCAGACCTATGTCTCCAGGCTGGGGAGAAACGGATCACAGTACTTATTACCCAGCAGAGTCTGCAGGCCAATCCACAATGTGGAAAGCAGTGTTTACATAAAGGAGATTGCTTATCCTTCCCTCACAATCCTGCTAGATTCCATAAAATTGTAATGATGGTCAGAACCAACTAAAACGGTGATTCTGTAATGACGGGTAGGCAAATGTCTATGTGGAAACCAGATGAGAAATTATTCAGGACAAAAACATTAAATCTCAGCTCATCTAAGGATACTATAAAACAGCCACCCCATTTCTTTGATCTATGATATTTGAATCTGAACGTGTGTTAATAAGACATATATGTTAGGCATTGGCATTGTCTTCTGTTGAACAAGGGTAAACATTGCATTTGTCTCTGTAAAAATATACTTCAATAGCTGGGAAGAAAGTGGAGATTCATTATTTTTGCAGTTGTAAACGACATTTAGCAGCTGTGTTTATACTGGCAGACAATTTGGATATTTGGTGGCAGGACAGAGAACTGCAGATGCACAATATTGTGCAGACATTGTGCGCTTACAGCCCATTTCCAGGGAAACATGTTATTTTATATTTCACTTGGTGTCATTAATCACATTTTGTGACGTATCTCACTATTTCAACTGGTTCCCCTAGATTCATTCATTTTTTTGGCCTGTTTGTTTAGTAGTTATTGAGCTCCATTCCAACAAATTCCATCTTAACTACAGATAATAAGGATTCTTGTTTCAAGGGAGAAAATTAAGGTGTTCCTATACTGGTTACTGAGACTACCTGTAATAATCAGCATGTCTACCACATCAGAAAGATATTTAGCTTGTCTTTGGTCAGAAAAATATTCATACTGTTCTTTGGTATTTATAAATTAAACTCATTTCCTGAAAGCAAAAATATGATTCTTATCTTGACCTACAAAGGAAAAGAGCTGCTCTTTTCTCTCTTCTTGAAGTTCTCTAATCTCTCAGCAGGCTTTGTTTTGGTTTCACAGGTGAATCCCTTAAACTGTAGCAATGGTGGCCCATCCCCTGGGAGAAATATGCTGATATAAACAGTGAGGAATCCCCCTGCTAGGGAGTTGCAAGCCTGAGGAACCTCAATGTATGGGACATATCCCCAGGCCTTTTTTAGGCATTGCTTCTATAATAAATAATGGCATTAAATATTCATTGGTAAATTTGACTTGTAACTGCTACTGTGGGTGCCCTGCAAGATACCTCCCCCTGGAAGGATCACCTGGTGGCGCTGCGCTTCTCCTGAAGCTTCCCAGCCCATGGGAAAGTGTCCTGATGCATCACTGTTCAGGGAAATCCAAAGTATCTGTTTCATATATGGTTGACCAGTTGTGCTAGAGAGAAGCTAAAAAGGGACAAAGCTTATGCCAAACCTTTGATGTCCTTTTACCAAAGAGCTAACTGTGCAGGAGCTCTGGCCTGGGAGGTGGGCAGCTCCCTGGAAGACACTGAGATGGGAGCAAAAGACCTGTCAGTTGTGCTCTGTCCTGTCTGAGCCTGGGTGACTTGCTAGGTAAGGTTTTTCTGTTGGTGAACAAAGAAAAGGAGTTTTACTGACCTCTAAAAAAGAAGCAAACCCAAAGAGCTCACTACATAAAGAATTAACAGCCATGCATAAGGGATGACTTACCCAAGATGGTGTGATCAGTAAATTGCTTGAAGAAACCACGAACCCTGTGCCCCTTCTCATGACTGATTCAGAATGCTAAACATAACCAGGCAGTATTTTTCTTAGGGATAAATGAAAAGCAGAGACAAAAAAGAGCTCTGTTTATGTTACGTGGCTTAGCCACACCTAAGGAAATGCAACTTGCTTTCACCCATTTTGTTTTAGAATACGGCTGTGAGGAGGCAAAGTAGCAGACCAGTGTGTTATAAGTGCTGTTCTCACATTGCCATGAGTTGCGCGGAAGAAATGGTCCTGTGTATCTGAAGGGAGTCTGGGGTGGATTTTAGGCTGTTCAGTACTCTTCAGAATACCAAAATCTCAAAGAGGCTTATTTTCAGGAAGGTCATGGGGTTTGGATTTGGAGGAGAAGACTCTGGAGATCATATTTTTATTTCTAGAAACTAATAGCATATATATTTTATATATTCTCAAAGATTAAGTGGCTTGCAAAAGTACATTGAAAGCTAGTGGCACAACTGGAAAATTAATACAGCTCTGGGGAACTTGATAGAAGTGCCTTAGTCTGAAAGTCATTTATACAAAGAAAATAAAATATCACTATTATTCATGCTTTTCTGGACCCCATAATTTTGCCCCATCTAAAATGCTTGCTCTTTCCTGTTATATCTTCCATGTTCTACTCTCTGTTTCTCCAGCATTCAGGTACAGCTTTCACGTGATGATGGTT
The DNA here is from genome assembly GCA_028020825.1 of Podargus strigoides. Taxonomy (NCBI): domain Eukaryota; kingdom Metazoa; phylum Chordata; class Aves; order Caprimulgiformes; family Podargidae; genus Podargus; species Podargus strigoides. The sequence goes on along the minus strand of CM051627.1, from coordinate 23,204,421 downwards.
ATACAATTGATGCTTTACACAACCTCATGGAAGCTGTCTCCAACCAAATAGCAGTGGCATCAAGGCTGGAAGCATGATTATCTGCCAGCATACTCCCTACATAGATGGTATGAGTTTTGTTGTACACAGTAGAATTTAGTGGGGTGTTAAATGACCTCTAAATGTCTAGTCTAAGTATGCATAAAACAGGTTGATGAAACATCCAGTAGAAGATCTATCAATATGTGCTGCAATTCCCACCACCTTCAAATACATTGATCACATTTCTTTCTCCTAATTCCTAAGTTTTCTTCCCATGTGTTCACCAGCAAAGTGCCTGCCTTCCTACTGCAAACAGCTCAACAGCCCAAATCAAGACCAAGTTTCTACTGCCTCCACTCTCCTAGTAAAGACAGAGTCCTCCAGCTTCTTGCTGTATAGCCTGTCTCTTGCACCCCAGCCCTCTACCACCTGGTCACTGTTGCTGAGCCATCACTGTAACACAGCTGGGAAACATACTGAGGAGGTTCAGGGAAAGGAAAGTGGTCTGTCTTGCCCTGCTTTGCCTGATGTTCCTTATAGTCCTTCCCTAACACATCCTTTTCCCTCTCTTCAACACACTCATATCCATGTCCCTATCCTCCTAGGCATTGCAGAATCTGGGCCCATCCCCCTTTCTGTCACCTTTGTTAACTCTTGTCCCCTCACCAGTCTCCTGGCTCACCTTTCCTTGCAGAACCAGAGCCACTCCTGACACTACCATGTCAAACAAGAAAAGGTATGCTGAACACATATTGTAGCAGTGAAGGCACTTGTTGAGCTGCTGGTTGTGCAGGTCTCATCTGTTTCAGAGGGTATTCAGGATTGTACCTTCAGAGCTGCACTCCTCATGCAGGTAGCTCAGGCAAGTTACCAGTGCCTCACAGAAGTAAATTAAGTCTCTTGCAAAGGCCTTAACAAGAGCCTAACTGAATGATCACTGAACACCACACCACCTGGAATCATTTAAATTTTAGCATCACTAGGCATGTGTTTTATTTTTCCTTTTAAAATAAACCTAGGAAGTAGCTAGGTTAATGCATACGACCTTAGCCTAAAGGATAAACAGCCAAGCCAATAAATATAGTGTTCAAGCTCCTGCCTATTCCTGTCTACACACGCAATCATCTATAGCACCTGTATCCTCTCTGGTAGATGCTTTATGACCAACACATTAAAGTGTAGAGAAAGAGAAATGCTGATCAAGTACAATGTATTTAACTGAATTTTCCTCTAGGAATTGAAGCATTTTTAGTTTCTGTCAGTTCGTGACAATCATGTTTTTCTTTTTAATTGTGGAATTGAAATATTGCATTTGTTTAGTTGCTTAAAATTTAATTAACGTAAAGCCTAGGCTGAATACAAGGAACTTTCTGTGCCTAGAGTACTTGGGGGAAGAGAGGGAGGGAGGGTGCAAGGAGAGCTGCTTCAGTATCCCTGTCCAGATCAGCTACTCTCACATGCTCTGGTTGCCAAAGTCCCCAGGAGGATGCTGCAGCAATGGTACTCAAGAGTTAAGACTCAAGAAATAGGCTGGTACCCATTACATTGCAGTGACTATGGACTTGGCTAGCCCACAGGGATCTTATGAGCAAAGCGAAGAGTCAAAGCAAGTGTCTAGTCTGGCCCCACAGCTATTGATTTCCTTTTACTGTTATTTAGTCAGATAAAAAAGAACCTTAAATTCCAGCTGTCAACCACTTTAGGGTCTATCTAAGCAGCAGAAAAATTAGGAACACTTGCATTTCCATCCCTGTCCCATGCGAATACACACTATCAAGAGAGGGCAAGGAAGAGACAAGGATATAGTTCTGGTCTATTTTACATGAAGTGATCAGATCTGGAATAATGGGGTGGAAATCCACCCCCTATTCCTGTTTCTTGTCATTTCTGCCCCACCCCGCAAAAGACACGAATATTTTCTTTTTGCAGTATTCTCTTAAAACAACAGAGCTCCCAATGGACTCCATGCTATAGTTTGGTATGCCTAAAAGGCACCAAAAAAAAATCAAATTTTGCATAACAAAAATCAAAGTGCATCTCTGACTGGCACTATTCTAGCTGGGAGATGTGAAATGAATCATGTATGTTTATTACTTCATGATAGGGTGCAAATATGCTCTTTGATATTTTTCATCCAGAGTTCAAAAAGTTACAGTGATGTTATATTGTTGAATTACAACACTTATCACTCAGATCTGCTACTGTTTCATCCATGAGTAACTTCTCTATGTATGTAGATATATAACACCACACTAAAGTAAGATGGCAGAACTAGTCCCTCTTTATATCCAAAAGAAATTGCCAAGTGTGATATTTTTTTTAATTGATTTCTGGGGATGTTACCCAATTATCTGTAATTGCAGGTTACATATAATATCTGTATTATTTCACACTGTGTGATACAAAGGAATTGGTAGGAAATGTCATTCAGTAGCTTAGAGGAATGATGCTGGGTTTAATAGAGGGTGATTGAGTGACAAATTTGATAAAAACTGAACTTTGAGCACACCACTCCAGTGATCCAAAAGTGAGGAAAACAGAAGAAATGGCACATGGTGGTCTTCTAACAAAGTCCATTTTCCCTTGCTCCTGTGAGAATCACCCCTGACGGCACAGCCATGGAGCAAGAGAGGCAGCAGTAGGAGGGAGAACTGGGCAATGGAAAGGGAGCTGTGGTTAAGGCAGTGGCTTTGGAGACCATCTGACTGGATTCCTTTTCAGTCCCTGCCTAAGAAAGTCATTTAGGAGATGTCTGTGGCACAGTGCCATTCTGCATTTAGTTTGGCTACTAAAAGCAGCTGCTTTCACCACAAGTAGAAGCGGACAGCTTCTCCCACAGGCTTCACATTCTGTCTCTGAAATGGGAGGAGTAATATTTCTTTTCCCTCACTCTGCTTAGTATATGCCATCTTCTGTCTTAGAGTGTTAGTACCAACAGGAGGCCGAGCTCATGGGTCCCAGTCGTCTTTGGCATCTCTTGGCAGCACTTGGTTTTGCTCCAGAAACAACTGGTATTGCAGTCATCCTGATTTAGTTGCCAGAGGCAGTATGCTTTTGTTTTGCTGCTGGAGGTTGACGTCTGCTTGCCTACGGAGCCAGTGTGTAGTTGATCTACAAATTAATCTCATGCCTGATTGCAGTGTTTGTTGTAACTTTTAGAATCAAGATTCAGATTTCGGTTATTTTTTTCACCTAGTGTTAAACTGATGCAACACCTGAATGTTGTTGCTCTAGATGAACTGGGGAAACTTTTTTTTTTTTTAAAAAACACATGTCTAAACATGCCCAGTGCAAATATTGTAAATGGAATGCAAATGCTAGTACAGAAAATAGTAGTTGGGTTTTTTTTTCCTTGTCTTTCTGGTTTTGAACACCTCATGAGAAGAAAAAATGTTTTCATATGTAGGAAAACCTGTGCAAGAAAACCCAAACATTTTCCTTTTAACCCTTTGGAAGTTTACAATCACGGCTTCAGTTAAAGCTGTAAGGAAGGACCTTTTATCTTTTCAAGCTATGAAGTCCTGTCCTCAGTGTTGGTGCTTATGACCTTTTTTTATTTCTTTAAGTACTGAGTGGGGCTTGCAGGAAGGAAACTAAGACAGATGGGAGCAAGTAAGAAGGAACATGACTCTAGGGTTTACCGTTTAAGGCACTCACCTGCAGAGAGGAAAGGAAGGAGGAGAAAACTGTTACGTGTGGTAGGTCTTTCAGAGAATATCTGTGCCTTCTAGCATAAATATCACCAAACAAAAAACACAAATATTTTAAACCTTTAAACTTAAAAATAGAGCTGGGGGGGGGGGGGGGGGGGGCGGGCATGGTCACATAAATTCTCCCCAGCTAATTTTAATTTTATCTTATTTTCATCTATCTTAAAGACAAAGATTTATCTGTTTAAATACGTGTAGCTTTGGTCTGATCAACATTTAACATTTAGAATATTTCACTGGGATCTTTAAATCTGGACAAATTCATGACAGAATGCATTCTCCATCCATTTACACGTGTAATCAGCTTCCAGTTATTTAACTAGTGTCTTAGCAACTGCATCCTTTAGCCATACCCATAACAAATCACAGTTCCATTTAATAAAAAGAACTTCTATTAATCACTCCTAAAATCCATTTAAATAAGCATCATGTATTTCTTAAAAACAAGAGTGTGCCATAAATGATAAGGTGGGGGTTTTTTTGTATGTCTAATTCAGGACTTACAATATATGTTTTAAGATACAACAATAAAAAGTTAATTGAAATACTTTTACAACACTCCCATAATTCTTTTCCTTCCTTATTTATTATAAACCCACAAACACCAAACCTCATACAAATTAGAGATTAAAGATGCCTTTAATAACACAAATGGCAAGACTGTAGTATGTTTTTATCCAGTATCCTTTAACAGATAATGAATTTGTGTCTAACAACATATTTGCTTAGAACACATTAATATATCACCTACTTGATAGCCACGTGGTTTGCAAATTAATTTAGTCTTGTTTCCTGTGGTACTTACTTTACATTATTTAGGGATTGACTAGATAGTACAATTATTCTGCCTTTATTTTGATTTGATGCAGTAGATTTATTTCATCACTGTCTGCTTTACAAAGGTACTTGTGTAACCGTGTTCAGGTTGCAAAATATTCAGTTGTTTTACAGTGCCTTCCTCAAACTGCTTTGCAGATACTTCTGGCAATTTTACCTTTTCTGCTATAGAGACACTGATTAAATGCTGCTTCTGCTCAATGTTAATGTCCAGCCAGAGTCAGTCATCTTTCTTTCTTTCTTTCTTTCTTTCTTTCTTTCTTTCTTTCTTTCTTTCTTTCTTTCTTTCTTTCTGTCTGTCTGTCTGTCTGTCTGTCTGTCTGTCTGTCTTTCTGTCTGTCTTTCTGTCTTTCTGTCTTTCTGTCTTTCTGTCTTTCTGTCTTTCTGTCTTTCTGTCTTTCTGTCTTTCTTTGTTTTTCCAGAAACAAAACCATTAGCATTTCACACTGTCCCTGTGGTAGGCCATCTGCTTGTGTGAGCACCATGCTGAAGGTCCTGGACCGGTTCAGGATTAGGGATGCGGAGATGAAGCGTTAGAGTCTGCAGGGCCAGGAGCCTGAAATGATGTGCCCCAAGGAGGCACAAAGGGTAGGGCTGTGTGAAGATATGCATGGAGTACTGGGTACTGCCTCATTAAAACTAACAATATGAAAACATCTTACAGAAAGCACAAACCACCCATCCATGTTTTCATCAGCTGGGTAGAATTTTGCTGTAGGGCACCAGCACGCTCCCCTATCCTCACAGATCCAGCTGACTTGCGTGGGGAGCAGTGGCAGCCGAGCTGCTGCCACCTTGCCCAGCACTGTCTGACAGCAGGGGACCCCAGTGTGACAGATCTTGACTTGCCTTTCCCTGCTATCCATTCTCATCCATCAACTCTCCATGCAAGCTCCAAATTAGAGTATGGAAGATAAGAGCATTAATTGGCAAAGTCATATTCCTTAGCATCTGACAATATTGATGTTACCCTTTCTGTTTTCAGGTAGGTCTCCAGCCTATTATTCTGTTTATTATATCTTCCATGTTGAAGGTAGTCAGGAATGGATAAGCAATGACTGCACCATCTGATTTGAGTTTGGGAACTTTCTTTTTGATTTAGAAGCTTTCTTTCAGTACATTAAAATATTTAGTATAGAAAACATTTAGTGTAGTTTTCCATTTTGCAGTATTTCCCAATTAAGATATTGCACAGCTGAAGTAACATGGTTTAATAACTTCCCTAGAAGGATCAAACAGGCAAGCCCCAGCTTTACTGATGGTGATTAAGGGTGAGAGTCATGCTGTGAAAGAATAACTAAGTGCTGTTATTGAGATCTGACAATTTTCCTGGAAGATGGGTCTGATAGCTCTCTAACAAGCATATTTCAGTGAAATGACCCAGTTTTAGAAGATTAATATATTTTCCTGAGTTCAGTAAGCTTTTATAAAAATCTCATGACTACAAATCTGTAGGACTTCTCTAAAAGGAATTGTAAAAAGGGAGACCCAGTAACACATACGTTGGCAGCCCCAGAGAACTGTGGTACAGAGCCGCATCCTATAAGGGCACTACAATTTTATATTATGGATCTGTGAAGACATGTAAGATTAGCTGATGCTGAAGGAAGGAGGAAATCAAGGTGAGAAAACAAGGATTCTGGGAGGTCAACATACGACAACATTCTTCTTGGAAAAGTTAATGACAAACGAAGCCTCAAGCTGGTCTTACTCTTGTAAGTAATTAGTGTGGCCATTATAACTATTAGTTTTTATGGGCTGGGAGAACTGTCTCACTTGTGTATGTTAATTACATGATAGTTCACAGTTCTTATGCTGATAGAGATTAATAGACATCAGTGAAGATACAGGATATAACAAGAATGCAAATGAGTCACAGCATATTCGAATAGTGGATAGCCATAGGCATTATGAATGTGTAAGAAAACAGAAGTATGGTATGAGGTATCTTACATGGTTTTAAATGTTTGTAGTTTATTTTCTGCAGCCACAAAAATATTTTGCCTTAAACAAGTCATTTGGAACTCATCCTTTTGTAGCTGAGTGGAAGCTTAGCTGGGTGCAGCCCTATTAGCAATAGCTTCTATTTAACTCAGTACTATGGGCATTTAAAAGTTGATTTAAAATTTAAACGGAACAAATTTGTTTATTGCCTTGGCCTCATGTTAACCAACGAACTGAAAATTCATAATGGAACCTAATAAACAAAGACCTTCGTGGTTGTCCTCCAAGCTAACACAGGTGAATTTATGCTTTCCACCCTTTTCAACCTCCATCTATTTTTTTCTGACAAATAAAAATTTTGTTGTATTGTCCATAACGTTTCATTAATCCAAAAATGATCTTTCCAGTGGTATTTCTATTATTCTCACTCTAGGGAAAGTCATGTATTTGAAGATTCATTCTGCAGCAGGATAGTTTTGTTTCAGAAACATCTGTCCTTTTAAAGACGTTGTGCTAGGAAGTTCTGAGCCCCAAACTTTTTCATTTTGCTGCTAAGCACTGCATGCAATTCCAGAGATGTCTGTGGTTCTTGGGTACTGGAATTTCATCATTCTAGGTTCTTCCTGCTAGTCCACATTTTCAAAATAACTCCACATGGCACAATAGCTCCCCGTATAAAACATAATGTTCAGTGTGATCTGAGTTTCTCTTATTCAGGCATTAAGGAAATCTTTAATCTGCTATTTCATTTTTTCCTGACACTGTGTTGCTGCATATATGACTGACTCATTGGTCCTTCTGATTGGAATCGTGCTCTTTAATATGTGCATTTGTATCTGTATAAGAAATATTTTTAATACTTTAAACTTGTCTGGAAAACACAGAAGGTTAGCTCTGGAAAAATAATTTTAGGAGATCCAAGAAAGATTTCAAGAACTCAGACAGCTGCTTTTGTATTTTATTTTTCTGAAATTCTTAGTCTTTGGATTGGGAATATTATGCTGTGTTCAGAATATCTTTTTGGGAAAAACAGTGTGTGTAATGGTGACAGAATCATTGCCAGATTTAAAAATAAACCCAGCAGCAGCAAATTGCTATCCCTTGCAATTTGTCTCCCTGCTCCGACATTCCTTATATATTTTCACTTATTGTCATTCACAATTAAGTAGCTATAAACTTATTTTTATGAGAACTTAATGTGCTTCTGAATACACTAAAAACCATGCGGTGTATATCACATACACAGCTTGCTGAACTAAGGAGACAAATTATAAAGTAAGTTATATGGAAGCTTTCCATAGTCTCCTTATGTGACCTTGTACGAGGCCACGAATGTTTGAGGTCAGAGGGAGAATAAATATTCATTTCTGCATGACTCATTCTGAATACTCCACTAGACAAATTTTAAAATAATTCCGGTTAACCAGCACTGAAAACATTTTGGACATTGATCATTAATGTTCTACATGTTGGTTTGGCAAAGCAGTTTTTCCCAATGTTTTCCCTACTAGAAAACAAAATAAAAACTTTGATCAGACTGCCCCCTACAGAAAGTACAGCAATACTTTTTTGATACCTATAAGTTATTGTCAGAGATATAAGAGAATTCAGAGGCAACATGTCACAACAGTGAACTCATCTATAGCTTCCAAAAAAACAAACAAAAGTTAGGCTAATAGTTATTTTGCAAAATATTTTAAATCCCTGTTTATGGAGATGTTTGAATCTGTCTAGACAGGTAGATTTAAAAAAAAAAAAAAGAACAGAACTGTCAGTGGCTTACATGTCATGAGCATTTTCTGTTTTTCACTGTTCCCAATAGGTCTGTGTTGGGCAGAAGGAGGTTTCTTACAAAACTTCATATAACTATAAAGGAAGGTTTTAACTCAGCCTTCACCAAATATGTTTTCAGGAACGAGAGAGGTGGGCATTCAGTCATTTCCAGACACTAGATAGATTTAGGCTAAAATGGAAATCTGGGTTTGGGATGGAAAGAAAAAGACATGAAGCAGGCATTACAAGTTCCAATTCCTTATTTAAACTGTTACTTCATCCATGTGGGGGCTTATGTTTTACATATTTATTCAAATATCAGCTCTGATAGAGCCATTATAAACCTGATGTTAGCTCCAAAATCATTCCCTGTCAGATACTAAGTCCTCATCAGGGCAAAAGTTTTCCATTTGGCAATGCTGATTGAGGAAGACATATGGAAGCAGACCATTTTCCTGTTGGTTATGGATGAGATGGGAAACACTGTTGTCTAAAAATGAATTATGTCAAATCTAATGGGCCCTAAATAATAACAATAAAGAATTGTAACTTTTTTTGAGGAATATGTCAGAAATATAACTCTGTTTTCTCCACTTTGCAGTGCTTTCCCTAGAGACAACCTGGCTTTTATGACATCCCATGGGATTCCAAGTCCCACCAGCTGAAATGAGGTAGGAAGTTTCTCAGAGATTGTTGCCTTTCCTATTTTCTTTGGCTCTTGAACTGCATAGTTTTTAAGTCATGCCAGATACTGGCTTCACATGAGATACTTGCCCAAAAGTATCGGAGAAAACATCTAATATTTTCATTACAAATTTGGCACCCTTGAATATTTTGAGAAACTGAACTGTTCAGTTAAGTTTTATATTTGATGGGGAGGGGAAGGCTATTTCTTTCCCACCAAAAATGAAACACTCCATGGTTAAATCTCAGATCCCACAGTTAGGTGATCTTTATCCAGACAGACCATAAACCAAATGGATACTGACATTAGTCCCTTTCTGCTTTGAGAGATTACTGCCCTCTGTTTGGATCTAGAAGGAAACACCTTAGAAGTGTAAGTGCCTCTTCTTGCTCCAGAATCACATTTAGCACCACTCACTGAAGTAGCATCACAGCTTTCCCAGCTAAGAAAAACGCAGTTATCATGTTGAGAAAAAAAGGAAATCACTACACTAAACATCCATCATCTTTCATCATCCATTAGGAAGAGAGATCCTGCAAAGTGTTTCACCCTGTAGAAACTCAAACTAGGTAAAAACACAGTCTCTTACTTGTTAATGACTATAGTCATTTCCTGATTTTTAAAATGAAGATGATTGTTTTTAGGAAATTTGGTCAAACTGAAGAAAAGCCTGTTTGGCTGTTTGCAACTCTGTTACTTTAGTCCTGGTTAAGGGCAAATTTCTGAGGAGTGCTGAGCACCCTCAGTCACAGAGTCACAGAATCGCCTTGGTTGGAAGAGACCTCTAAGATCATCACATTCAAGCTAGGGGGTTTTGGCAACTGAAATGAAGACTCCAATGATAGACACGATTTCTTTCTTACTTGAACTCTGGTTATGACAATGGGACACTGTAACGTTTATGAAGATAATGTTATAAGTTTTGAACTACATTTATAGTCATACATATTTTTTAGCCTATATATTGAATCAACAGCTTCAAAATGTGGTTGAATATGTGATCCTGTTGGACATAATCTAAAAAAACCTCCAAAATTTTTAAAGGCATAGACAGGCTGCTTGATTTTTATTTTCTTTGAAACACTGCTTCATTTTCTGAAGTTCGCTCTTTTTATTTTCACAATTTTTCCACGTTATATTTCTAGGCGTGGACCCATTACTCTGCCTATGTTCCTTAGTGGCATAGAAAAGATTTGGTTTAGAAACCATATTGTAAGTATGTAGTAAAAAAATGGAAGGTTGAATTCTAACATAATGCATAGAAGGTATCATTCTTCCAATGAATGTAGGACACTCCATGAACAGAAACTGAGTCTAGTTGCCTCCTTACCATTGATCTTCTACCTCTAGCCAAATTTGTTACAGATGTCTTCAGCTGTGTTCCCACACTGTGTCCCTATCATAAATTTTCTGTTCTAGCAGTCTTAATGTATGAAGGACATATTTTGTAGGAGTGGATTCTTTCCATCTTTCAGTTTAAAAGTGGTCCTTGGAAACTCATAGAGGGCTCCAATGCTTTAGAAGCTGTTTATGCAAAAGTCTGAACTCTTGCTTTTGTTTTTTGCAAGACTTGCCCTATAATGTAACAACAAAAAAGTAATGCAGATGAGGTTTGTTTGGTTTTTTTTAATGTTTGCAAACATTGTTTCCTTCATTTCTTTTGGGAAGGTTGCATAAATAAGTCAGTTTTCAAACGTGTTAGAATTAAGTGGCTAAGTAATATAATAGGGTGTTCCTGACTTATTTCTTTTTTTATTAATTAAACAAGGATGCATTAGCTGGGCATTAGAAAATAGTATCAATATATTCAAAATTTGTTCATAATAGCTGGGACAGTAAGTGTTGCTACAGAAAAGATCCTCACAATTTAGCTCATAACAGCAGCTTTTACACTATCATCATGAGTCTTAAGAGATGTTACATTAAATAATTGGGACAAGTAACAAATTTCTCAGGATAATTCTTTTATTTTGACATCTTTTGGCCCTAGTTATATCCAAAATAAATTATTCAAGGGCTACAGGGAGGCTTCCTTCACTTTTGATTTTCAAGGATACATTTTTTTGATACTTTTAAATATTTAGTGATTGAAACACCTAAGTTGTAGACCTAATTATTTTTAGATCTCTGGCCATATCTCTGTAATAAGAGATAACATTAAAAAGGATACAAATATGTAATGAGTCAAAAATATGTTAAATGTGAACAGAAACTTTTCTCCTTTTGACTGGGGCTATTTTCCATTGACATTGAAATGACCTTTGCCTCATATGCATACTTCCCTCATTTTCCTTTCTCTGAATGCTCAAAGATTTCAACCCAAAAGACATGCAATTTTCTGTAATTTAAATTAAATTTAAATAATATATAAATAGAGTTATGTTTATATTGTAAATTAGAGTTATAATCTTGGCAGCAAAAACTAAGGAGCTGGCTGGTGGAAAGAAAAGAAACAACTTCTTCCTTCCCTTGTTTTGTCGTAGCTCCTTCCTTCCTCTGCCAACAATCACAATTCTTTCTTCAAAGGGAACACACAGTTAGTCAAAGCCTGACTTTTCAGTTTTTCTTTTGCATTGAGCAAGCTGAAGCAAATTCAGCAGTGCAACTCCAGGCCCTTGTTTGCTAGACTCCTAAAGAAACTTCTAAAATGTTGTCAGTAATGCATGTCAACATGATTCCTTAAATTACAGCTCCACTAGACTAAGTAAAAGAGAAAACATAAACCAAAAAGTCTTTTTCTTGATGTTTTAAAGCTGAAATACTAAAATGCCTAACTTCCTTTTTGCAAAAATTAAGGGCAGTGTGGCCCGAATATACAGGATTCATGGCATAGATGCAGAGGAACCTACACATATATGCCATAGATTAATATGCACGTGAAGTGTCAGACTTCTTTCTGACACTTAACTCTTCGTGGAATATAGGATGAGTCTGCCCCTTTGCTGGGTTGAGTCTATGTTACTAACTAAACTAAATAGAAAAGTGAGGAGTATCTATAGCATTTTCAAATGTGAATAATTGATTGTAAATTTTTTTTCCCTATGTGTGGCGCTTTTTTGTTACATTTCATTAATTTCTGGTTTTTAAGTATCTGAACTGCAGGCAATATTCAGTATTACAGATTCATAAGGCAGCCAAATGATCACTGATTAAAATACGCACACAAAATTCTTCCTCATTCCCCAAAATTTTTTCGTTTAAAAGATTTTCTTCTCCAAAGACTTTTCGTTTTCATTTGAGACACTAAACCTTTTATTCTGCTGCTTTTGTTCACGAGTAGTACAGAAAGAAAACTATGAAGTTATAAGTTATGTTAGCTATGAAATGACTTCTTTTTCTGTTTTCCATACCAACATAAACCTCTGACTGCCAATTTGTATAACAACAGGAATGGAAGTTGGACGTATACTGGAAGTACAGAATGGCGTATCCTAAAAACCCTAACACAGTGGGAGCAGGTATGCCCATCAGTTGACCATGGTCTTGTACATTTCCTAACCTGAATGAAATGATCTGTCAATGTTACTTTTCAAGAGATATTTAGAGAAAGACAAAGCAAAGAAGGAAAAAATACAGTAGAAATGCATGGGATGAGTGGGAGGAAGTAAATGGAAATGCTGATTTTTACATTTACTAGTTTTCTGACTCTCTTCACACCCAGCACTGGACAACTTGCCAGGAAAATGTGACTGCTAGCTCTAATGAGTCAAGTATTTGTGAGGAATGCTGATTATATAACCACTCAGAGTTTGAAAGAGCACATTTCTTTCAACTGTGCAACAGAGATGGACTGGTTAAACAACAATAATAATTAATAAAAAAATCAGATTCATCCAGTTGTATATTTTTACATTAGCAAAGGAAATTTTGCAATATCTTGCAATCACGGAACACTAAATAAATAGTAAACAACTGTATTCTAGTTTTCACAAGTTGGAAAGCCAAAGCAGAAAAATGTGAAGCTGGCAACATTTTTAAGGCAGTTCCAGGGGGGGGAGAAAAAAAGTCGGGATCAGTATCTTATTATTTGTGTTGTGGTAATGCTCAGAAGTTCTATTCCTGAGACAGCACCCGCATTAAGAATACATTAGAAATGTGCATAACCCCATGTGCTGCACAGAATAAGTAAATAGTTCTGAGCATGCTTAAACAAACATCTTTGAAAATTTGAGTCTGAGAGGTCAGCTAGTGGTAGGAAGCTATTTTTCCTCTCAATCTTGCTTTATTTTATTCTCTGCTAACAGGATACTATAGCTTATGACATATGGTCCGCTTAAATTAGGCAGGCACTAGAAACCTTGTTCGTTCATCTCAGTGTGTGAAGCCAAGTTGTCTATTAATAGGAAAAGCCTTGCCCTGGAAGACTCTGTATGCAGCAGTCAGTCTCTGCATGGGGGAAATGAAGGATATGATACAATAGGGAATAAAATTCATTTCTTGTGTATTACAGCCAGAACCACTATAATGTAATACTGTTCCAAACAAAGTGAAGTGCTGTTAAATCTGTATGTCTAGGAGGCGGTATGTTTAGTGACTTGATGTCTGTGTTATCCAGCATATTCATTTTCCAGAGTTGTCTCCAAGTTGTAATGGACAACCTCTCTACCAGAGCCCAGAGAGGAATAAACCAAGGCCACCAGCTAAGACATTATGTAATTGCCACGGACATGAGCATTGAATGCCCACTGGTACTGTATTGAAATGAAAAGTATTAACCAAAAACAACAACAAAAAAAGAGGCACGTAAAAAGCGTTTTTATTTAAGTATGTAATTCTTTCCTCTATAAAACTAGAAATTTTACAACAATGTTGCAGTGAAAATGCTGACATGAGATAATCTTATTAGAAATATCCAACAAAATGCCCAATTTCCTATGCAACATGCTTCAGTATAAGTTTCAAAAATATCTTTAAAAATAGTTGTCTTTATGGAGGTGTGTTATAGAACTCAGTGATGATTATTATGCAATATTTAATATTTATGTAGATTATCACCAAGCTCTGTTGATTACTGCAATATCCATTCCTCTGCTTTTGAAAAATGCAATTTTGCTGGTATGATTCTATACAGCATAGCACTGCAGAGATCATTTTCCTAGCTCATTGCTTTGACTGTCAAATACAACACTCTTTTTCTATCAGATATAAGCAGCTTGTCTTCACTTTCAAAGCCATTCATAGCTTCACCTCATCCTACCTATCATTCAGGATCAAGAAATGACTTCTTTCACTGATTAGTCCATGATCCCAGCCTCCTCCATCTACTTCTTAGATTTTCAGTCACTCGGTTTCAAGCTTTATCCCATGCCATTCCTTACATTTGGAAAGAGCTTCTTTAGACATCTGCAAAGCTACTTCATTATCTTCTTTCTAATCCTGTCTGTGAGGTTCCCCTGACGTTATGCCTTCAAAAGAAGCTTCAGAGTTTGGTCTGAATTTGTCTAGTTATAATGAGCTGCTCCCAAAAAAGATTTCTGGACCAGATTCAAATGGAGCACTCCCAAAGATATGAAGGTTGGTATTTCCTACTCAGATGCAGCACTGTCAATTCTGTATGGTTACGAGTGCTTCATTTTCAGAGGATGTTGCTTTGCTGTTGTTGGGGACCAATATATTTCTGCTTGAAAACAGAACAGAATTAATTTAAGGGTCATCTGTCTGGATTGCAGGAGAAACTGTGGTAGTCGCTGACATGTCTGAAACAAGAGGATGGTCTAGAGTGCACCTTGGCCTTTTCTTTCATATGGCAGATGATTCATAAGAAGAGATAATTGTACTGAAATAGTGGTCCTGCTGCTTGTCTTACACTTGTGAGGAAAGACAGGTGGGCCATTTTTAGTTTTGGTGGCCAGTTTGGAGGGGGAGTTGGGGGCAGGGTATTGTCTCTGGTTTGTTCAAATTTCCATTCTATAGTGAATATAAGTAGTCATAGGAACCATTGTATTGGACTGGGTCATCATCTTAGCTGAGTACATTTTTCTTTGAAGCAATTACATTTGTAGCATGCAGCCTTGAATGCATTTGCATGTTTGTATCCCCATCTCCAGTGGCAGTGACTCAGGATCAAGTCATCCCTTTATAGGAGTTACCTACAAAGGAAACTGGAAACTCAGAGGCTTCTCTCCATCATCTTTCTATCCAGAAAGTGCCTCCAAACCTCTTCTGAAGGGGCTTGTTCAAAGCAAAGCATGTAAGCACTTCTGATGGTTTTTATTTAAGCATCTCTAATTTTGGTGAAGATCTTATTTCAGGATGCTGGCTGAAATCTTCTGAGAAGTATTATAAGTTTCAAGTGATTAAAATGTCTTCCAGGGAAGCAGTGACTAGATCCAATTTGAGAATCTTTAACATAAGGAATAACCGTTTTTAAAACACCCTTTTACAATGCATTTCCATAATTCATCAGAAGTGGATCTGCACTCTTGGAAAGTCAGGCTGGGATTTCTCCAAGGCACCGATAGGATGTAGAAAGCAAGTCAAGGTCCCGTTCAGAATTTTAGTCTGAAAACACCCAGCGAGTTGTCTAGATTTCTCAAAAAAAAAAAAGTAAAATCACTCACAGATTGAGCTTTTTTTGCCAAGTTTCAGCATAAAGCTATATTTTTGTAGCAAAGCTATAAAGCTCTGAAAATAAGAGTTTATGTGGAAATGCTGATGCAGCCATAGTTATAGCACTGGTAATAGCTGTAACACTCAATGATTTGGTGCTGAAGGCTATTAGTTGCAAAGAAAACTTTCTTGGAAGAAGCTGAACTTTGGAGGTCAGTGAGATTTCAGAGGAAGCTGGACTGAAAACTGAGAAAAGCTGCTTTTGTCCATGTAAATCAATTGTTATTATTTTCCTGTCTGAGAAAATTTTAATGTAAATACTAAGGATTTGCAAACAAGAAAAGAGAGAACCTCTAAAAGTCTTGTAAGAAGTGGTGATTCATAACATTGTTATTTTTTTAGATAGTGTTATTGTAAAACCTTGTTCTGAAGCCATGCTGATCATTTAATTGGAGGAAAAAACATGCAGCTCACTTATCTGCCCCGGGTTTAAGCTTATGGTCAATTTTAAGTTGCGGTACAGTAATTGTAAATACTGTTTTGTAAGAATTGACATTTCAGCAGAACTTACAACAGTTAACAGAGGATACACAAGAATTTTTAATAACAAGGCCTAAAGATCTGAAGATTTTGGATGGTATTTTGAGGCAAAAAAAAAGTCAGATCCATTTTAAAGAGGAGTAGTAAGAGCACATATCCTCACAATGAAGCTGCATTAGGCAGAAGTGCAAGTCCTCCAGTGTAGCATGAGAAGCTCATTTCTTAGCTTCTACCAGGTATATCCAGGACCCTAATGCCATTAATCCTCTGTGACTTAATTCCTTAGAAAGCTATCACGTTCCGATTTTGAAAATGGTCAAGACTCTGCCATAGGGCCTGACTAGCTTCCTATTGCTAGAACTGAAGAATGCTTGAAAACAGCAATAAATCCTCTCCTTTGCTACAGCCAGATAAATCAGAGCAACTCATTTGGGAGCCTGAAAGCAAAATTTAGGAAATGAAAACTAAATATTTAGTGTACTGGCTACAGGTGTTTGGTTAGACTTCTGGTTCCTTATCAATCTAAATAACAGGACCCTACTGTGTCCCTTCTCAGTCTAAGAAATGTAAGTTTTTGAAAGCAATGACAACAGACGACTTCATCTGTCAATTAAAATAATATTTTTTCCTAAAGTTCATTTTCTGCCATTCCTTTGTTTTTCACTACATAAAATCACCACAGAGTACATATCTTTCAGCCCTCTATGATAACAATGCTTGTTGGGTATCTCAGGGAGAAACAGAAAACAAACCCAGAAATAAGGACTTGAAAACATGTCTGGAGATACACAGAAGTGTATGTATCTAAGAGCCAGAGAAAGGAACGTGACATATGCAAACAAAAAACAAGTTTCAGCTGTCTCTCTGAAACAGTTTGACTTGTACTGTGTGACTTGTTATTGGTTTCTACAAAACATTCTTTTAAAATAATTTTAGAAAAATCATTGCTGTTTAGTAAGGTAGTTCAAAACAGTCATACGACTAAGATGGTATACAGAAGAAGCAGGAAGCACTCAACCCTGTAAAGACTAATGTAGTTTACTTGTCCAAATTAGTGTTTAAATAGTCATGTCATAAAGGGCTTAAGATTTCTGAGACTGCACTAATCTTTTACTCACCAAGAATGTTTCGGGTCAGCTGATTTTGCTTTTATTTAAATAGGAGAGAATTTATGGAAAGATAAAAAAATGTGTTAGGACTAAAACAATAAGCTCTTGTTTTACAGCACCAATAGAAGAGATTCTGTCAGAAGTTGTCTTCTCTACAGAAAGATGGAGTTTGGTCTCATAGCTGGTAAGTAAGAGAAAAGTTTTTTTTATCAATCATGTCAACTGTCTCAATTTTCAACACTGAAATAATGCCTAACCCTATTTTCCAGTGATAATTTTTTTTAAATCCAAAGATCTGCATTTTTGATATTTTCTGTTTGCAATCAAAGTCTGCATGGCTAGAGTTTCTTGTGACCTTTGTGACAGAGAAGAGATGTCAAAAATCATTAAAACTGATATTGCAACATAAGAGAATACAACAGTTTAATACGAACCCACTTGAATATCTTTATTGTGATTTTTTTCTCCTCAGAGTAAAGCAATAGCATAATACCCAGCTGCATGATAATATTGGCAAGCAAGGACATGAATTTCAACTGCAAACCCTAAACACTGAATGTGCTGTGCTTTTTAAAGAAATCCCCTTTTGTACGAGATATGTAATAGCCTTTTGTGCTGGAGTGGTTTGCATAATAATAGTTTTCTTTAGTTATTCATTGTCGTGTGACGAAGCTGCAAAAGTGAGCTAGGCAGTAACAGCATAAAAGACAATTTTCCATTTTTCTCTGATTTTCTAGATATTTTCATGTCTTTTAAAATGTAAATACTTTTAACTATCTTCAGAAAAGATATCCAGTTATTAACATTTCAGACCTAATTGTTACTTTTCTTAATATCTACCTTCCTATTTGAGCTTTTCTTTTTCAGAAGAAACAGCAACATTGTTTCTGTAGCACTCATGAGGAACCTCAAACATCTTAAAATAATTGGACATATGATCGTGTGGTGCAGATCAGCATTACCCTATTCAGAGATATTGATACATTGCTCAGGACTGTAACAGTAGAACTACTTGACCAGAGAAGCCAAGCAAAATTTATGTTACTAACTGTATGACTTATGTTAGAGTTGTGCATATGTTACACAGCACCACTGAGATTCAAGGTGTTGACTGAAGAGCTGTCTTAAAAATTAGATATCTAGGATACATCTGAGACCAAGCATAAAATACAATTTTAAGAATTTTCTGATGAGTTTTCCCATGTAAAAATTTTTTAAGCTTCCTCTTGGGCTCTTCAATGTGTTCTAGTCTGGGTAGTAAGGAATATTTCCCAAAGGAGGTATAATTACATTGAAATGGAGCTCCATCTTACAATGAAAGCTATAGAGGAGGACTAAATCCAGGGGAAGTTCCTCAGCTAATGTACAATAAACTAGCCTTTATTCTAACTGATACTATCAAAGGAGTTTTCCTTTGAAATCAGTGGAATTATGCCAAGTTACTCTACTTGTGGCTTTGACCATAAAATTACACGTAGGTTTCAACCTTTGGCCTGCAACCACTGCAAAAGGACCATTTCCAAATAATCCCTGAAAAGTAACAAAGGAAAGCAAGGCTCTTGTCTGTTAGCTTAAATTCAGAGTGCAGAGAGGGTTCATAATCTTACTGGAAAACATTTAGAGGTTTGCAAATTGGAAAAGGTCAGAACCAACTGGGCTAGATTATTTCAGAAAAGCTCACAAAGTGGATTAACATATAACAATACATTATCAGATTTTAGTTCTGCAAAGAATACCCAGCCAGAAAAGAAATGCTCCAGAGCCCAACAGTCACTCTTTTCACAGCTCCATGCGTCAAAATAAGAGAACATTATACACAGACATCCTACAAAGGTTAGATGAATAAATCAACATATCCATTACCAAACAACCATGTATTACTTTTTTCTAAAATATCTAAGATCTGTCTTTGCTAAATAGGGCAACAGGAAATTTTC
This sequence comes from Podargus strigoides, assembly GCA_028020825.1. Classification (NCBI taxonomy): domain Eukaryota; kingdom Metazoa; phylum Chordata; class Aves; order Caprimulgiformes; family Podargidae; genus Podargus; species Podargus strigoides. The sequence continues at coordinate 23,185,316 of CM051627.1, read as the reverse complement.
ACAGCTCCAATCAGTGAACATACTATCAATTAATACCAGAGACAGAAATACTATCACTAAAGCAATGGAGGAAGCCTTGGAATCTAGGTAAGAGAGTATTATAATGATTATATGCTCTGTAAATCCTTTAATCTGGAATCTCACAATTGAGCCATGGAGTTCTATCATCTGAGAATTATGAGTTGCCTCATATCAGTTGGATACCAGATACTATTAATGCACTGCAGGCTAAGCAATATGTTACACACTCTGTTAGTGGCAGTGAGACATAGTAGTTTAGATCATTCCCTTTGCCTAGAGAACCCAAAAAAGCCTTTCAGGAGGAAGACGTTCAGTGGAGTTTTCTGAAATTTTTTGCTAACAAGCTATAGCCCATGCTTTACTTATTATGTCATTATAAGGCACTCGGAGCTTTATTGGAATAGCTCCTTGTGCCTCACAGTCACATGTATACCTGTCCCTGGGATACAGCCCTTTCCTTCAATTTTCCTATTCCCCTCTCCAGATTTCTAGGGTTCTATGATTTTTTTTCTGCTCCCTAGCAGATGCAGCAAGAACCTTATGTGCTCGCCACTTTCTTTTATAATTTCTTAGAAGTGTTGAAGTTTTTGTTCACAGCAAACTGTGAATGAGAATTAATTTTTTCTGTTAAAAAAAAACCAACAAACCATCCACAAAAAAAAACCCCACCCACAACTTTTCAAATATGTTAGGTTTATGTGAACATTCCAGAGTGGTACAGATGGTAAAAAAATGGAGGAATCAGCCATGGGGTTTGTTTGATTTTTTGAAACAACTGTTGCTTAACTTGCAAGTCAATGAGCTCTCTACCAAAGGCAAGACATCCACTTTTTTCTATTAACAATCATCCTTCAAGTGATTTGACAAATTCATGTAGGTATTACATGGTATACCCACTTTTTCTGATACTTTGCCTCATATAAGTCATTTTTATTATACAGGAAGCATAAGTGCATTCCAGAATTAAATCCTGATATTTATATTTGGTATAAACAGGCACCTTGGAACAATGTATCATATAACAAGGTCTAACTTTAAGAGAGACAGCTTAAACTTGCATTTGATCAGTTAAATTTAAGGTGTAGGAGTCCCTTTCTGTCCTGCGTTCTCACTTGCAAGTGATGACACTGATCTTTCTTATCTCACACATATATTGTCCATATATTTGAAAAAGTGTCCAGAAAAAGGGAAAGACTTCTTCTGTAAGGTAGTCAGTCATCTCCTAGAGCAAGCCCAGCTGCAAGTAGTATCACAGTTTGAACATTTCGGTGACTTGGAACGACTAGGGTGTATCACATGCAAGTTCACTGTATCGTAAAGGAGGAATCTGCAAGACCTTAGTTACCTTCTAAACTATGCTTACTGTAAAGCATAGACAATTTTTATGCATGAGCATGTAAGCAAGGAGGAAATGTCCTCTGTGCATGACTGCACTGTTCTTAGGATTAACACAAAAAGAAGATTGTACTGAAAATCTGGACTCCAGTGGTCTCTGGGAAAGTTTGTGTATGTATCCCAATGTTTTTGCTCATTTTTAGCCCATATCCTGATTACTGCCTCCCTCCTTTTACAAGTGTTTGTGCCTGACTGCTTTGAGAGAGAGGATATCACTTTAGATGGACTACTGAGATATTCCTATATGTTAATTTCTATGACACTTCCACTGCAACAGCTGTCATATAAATTTCATATGACAGCTTTCTAGTGCAATGAAATGTTTTAACACTTTTTAGATGAAAAAATACTCATTTGTTTGTCAGATAAGTGCAAACACATTAGCCATTACATTCTCTGAGTAAGTCCATGAGACAACAGGGTGCAGTATTTCAGGAGACTTGTGAAAGTCCCCTACCCTCCTGGAGTGAGCCCAAGACAGCAAAAAGCAGCACAGGATGTAGGTGGAAAGACAAGTCTTCCCTAGTGCTAGCTACAGTGAATAGGGTTGCAGGGAAAGGACAGACCAGGACAAATTTACTTCTCTCTTTCTATAGAAACTTCATACAAATAGGACCCAGTTTCAAGCAAACCGAACTTTTTAATTATTTTGTGGCCTCTATACAGGCAAATGCAGAATTAACCCCAAACAGTCTTCCGGTGATCCAGTCACTGAGAAGGACTTCCAAACAGCCAAGGCCTGAGTCTTAATGAATTTTTAAAAGCTTATAAAATATTCTTTAGTCATATATGCTTTAAAACAAAAGGTTTATTCTTACATATTGGCATGTCTTTATTGGCACTGTTTACTTACTTTTTATAAGAGTGAGAGCACGAAAACTTTTATGCCAGCATATTAGATTGTGTATGACTTCCTTTACATTTACAGGGATCTATTGTTGCTTATGAGGAAAAAAATAATTTCTGTAGAGTGTTTAGTTAACTCCCTGTTGAAGTCAAGCAAGACATATCTTTAGAAATCTCTTAAAGGATTATTTCTAATAGCACCAATGGGACCCCTGCTTTGCTTATAAAAATATATGTGAATTTATAATGGACAAAGACACAATTATCCCAGAATAGCTTCAGGAAAATCCATCAGATTTCTTTCAGAGGAGGTGCACAGATATGGATCGCAGTGTATGTTACTGTTCTATGGGCAGAGCAGATTCTAGGCTGGCTTTTATTTTCAGTGTGAGACATATTCTCTTACCACTTTTGATGGTCAGAAATAATTCCCTTTAAATCAAGCTATTGCATTTCCTAAGTGGAATTAGTCCTTATTTCTATAAGTACAGGACAAATAAACTTACCCAGGGATTTTAATATTGCCAGTGATGAAAAAGTGAATGCTTGAAGTCTCTCAGTATTCTCAGATCTTTCCAGTCTCTCAGTCTGCCCCAGTTTAATCCAAGAGATTGCGAACTCAGCCTCATTTTAACAAAAGAAACTCTGTTCATAGGCCTTTTTCTCTTTTCTAGATCAGGAGTTCTGTCCTCTGTATTTCCACTAAAGCTTTTATGCAAAGTCCTTCTAGAGATGCATAAACCTTGTCAAAACTTAATTACATGTTCTGTTAAAAACACATCTGGAAAGGACATTTCTCACAGGTTTGTGTTTAATTATTAACAGCTGTTTCTGTTGGCTTCCCAACAGACGTATAAAATACATATTCTTTCTCTTGAAGGTGGGGAGACTCCCAAATATACAGAACTGAAGTTTGCACCGAACAGGATTTTTAGAAGATCCTCAGCTGCCCCAGCCTCTGAGCATATTTAAACCTGGGGCCTGGTTGTACTTCTTTACACCTGGTCTCAAGCATGTATTATTGTAACAGCTGACAGTGAAGTGCTTCCTCAATAGATGTGAGCTTATTGTCTAGGTACTGTTGCTAGGAAAACCAGCTGATTAGAAGGCCAGTGTAGCAGCCAGTTGATGTAATACACGCTTGACGAAACTCTTATCAGAGGCCCACACACTTTCAGGAATGCTCACAATTCAGCTGGATTTATCAGTATGAAAAAAGGCTCATTCTTTCTGCATTTCACTCACCTGTTGGAAGCAGCCTCTGCAGAGTTAAGTTTTAAAGCTCAAAAGCAACACTCTGTCACCTCCTGCTATTCATGCCCATCACGCAGTGACAAACACATGTGGCAAAGGAAATGCTGGGTCAGAGAGATTTTATCCCCTCTGTATCTGTTGTGGTGACGTGAACAAGTCAGGGTGCTTTGAGCTGCTTTGTTTTCCATGCACAGACATGCACTCCTTGGAAGGTCTTTCAGGTGCTACCTGCAATGAACCATGTCATTCAGATTCTGAGGGCAACAACAGAGGAAAACAGGCCATCAGAAGTGAAGTCTTGGGCTCACAGTTCTGCTGCAGTTGCCTCTTCTCAAATGGTGTCACTGACCCAAGGCTTCAGTAGGGGACCACATTCAGGGCTAATTAGTGTTACTCCTATTATTGTTGTTGTTGTTATTATTATTATTATTCAAGCTGGAACATAGGAGGTTTCCACATAAATGTGAGGAAGAACTTCACAGTGAGGGTAACAGAGCACTGGCACAGGCTGCCCAGAGAGGCTGTGGAGTCTCCTTCTCTGGAGACATTCAAAACCCACCTGGATGCGTTCCTGTGTGATCTGATCTAGGTATTCCTGCTCTGGCAGGGGGATTGGACTAGATGATCTTTTAGGTCCCTTCCAATCCCTAACATTCTCTGATTCTGTGATTATTATCATTAATAATAATAATAATAATAATAATAATAATAATAATAATAATAATAATAATAATAATTTAGCCACCAGATACTTTTGATTAGTACTTTTTAAGGACTGAAAATCAAAGACAATATTTTTGAGAAAAACTCCTTTGTTAATTCCTATTAAGCAAATCATGTAATTTGCTTAAATTCCTTTTGCAGCAACTTCCATCAATCAAAAGGGAATATTTCTTTAACTCACACAAAAAATTACATTCTTTGCTCTGTACTTCCAAGACAGAGGACCAAAAGAAAGCCTTTAATCTTGCAGAAAATCTAAGAAAAATGTATGCTAGATGCACCAATGGCATGCTGATCTGTGATTTAGCATCACTGGTCCTTTTTGCAGCCACTTTGTAAAATGCAAATTAATTCTCATATATCTTTTAGAAGGGATTTCGTGGATGACATTGGATTGACACAGCAGCCCCTACACCCTTAGATGGAGTGGTTACTGAAGCAAAGAGGTGGCACCCCCTTTAGCCAAGAACTCTACATCTTGGCAAGTTTTGGCCTTTGAAATGGCTTCAAGAGACCTTGGTCACCTGGGTGCAAATCAAAACACCTTAGTATGTACACCCACCCAAGGAGGAGGGATTATTGAGAGGGCTTTGCTGTACTGAAGATCTGAGCAATCATATGCTTTTAAAATTTGGTTAGAACGATACTGAGATAAGTCATTTTGTAAAGATGTAAAAGATGTGAAAAGGAGGAAATGATGTGTTTATTTCCCCTGAATTTGTGAAGCTTTGATGCCTGGAATAAGTTACATAAAGAGATTCTGGTCAGTCTTCCAAAATCACCAGGAATGAGTTAAATAGATTTTAGTGACTGCTAGTACAAACTTTACAAATGCAAACAATCTGGGCATATTTGCCCATGCAAGGATTTTTGTATCCTCATGCCTTTTGTTTATTGAACAGACAGTCTGCTGCTAACAGAATAATTATAGGCAATGAAAAAGTCCATTATCATCTTAATGCTCTTCCAGTTATTCTGTGTCCCTTGAAATAGAGTTTCATCAAAAAGTAGCTCTATGACTCATTTATACCAGGGACAATTTTGTAACTTTGAAGATTGTTTGCAACCTCAGCAAGGTCCATAAGCGTGCAGCAGAGGAAATCAAGTCAGGTAGGGAGTGCAGGTACACACAGTACCACTGGGGAGGCTAACAGCAGGAGAAGGTATTGTATACTGCCAATTTACAAAGAAACTGGTTTATAAATCAGTTGAAATATAACTTGGACATCACAGGACATATGTATGCTTCCTGCAAACTGACTGTCCTTTCGTTTCACTTATAGTCCCTGACCAGTGAACTGCTGTGGTTTAATTGTGTGAAATTGAGTTCGGGATTCACAATGTTGCTCAGGTTGTTCTGCAATAAATTGTTCAGATTCAGCAATGTCGGCAGGAGGGGGCCCATGGCTGTGGGACTAACCCCAGCTCTACAACCAGTTGTGCCATCACATGAAAAAGTGATTCTTTTTCCTGGATCACCCAGGGTTTTCCCAGTAGCCAGCCCTGTTGTACAGGTGATTTTTTGGTTGTGTGCCTGTTCTCTATACTTGCCTTTGATTGCTTTCCCCTTTATACTACTTTTCTTGCTAACTTCTTCAGGGCTTGCAGAAGCTGTTAGTTTTATATGTGTCTTCTCTGCCCTTGCAGTTCTCACAAAAATGCTTCACCACAGTGTGCCCTTTCAAACCTTAGTCATTCTTGCTTGCTGCTGTACAAAGGGCATAGCTGAACCTGGAAAATCTCTTTCTGTGGCTTGCTGATGTATTGTGCTTAATGTATTACCAACAATGACAAGTCTGCCTCAGGAAACTCCAGCAATCCAGAAGGCATAGAGGTTTTTTATACAACTCTTCTAAGAACAAATGTATATCCCCCGCAGAGAAACTTTTTTTCCTTTGATTTCCTGCAAGTGGAATCAGCAGTTGATGCTACACATAAAGACAAGCCAACAAGACGTTGCCCAGATGGAACAAACCTGAAGGTAGCAGTAACTATGATGAATTTTATTTGTACTGTCCATTCATGCAACACTGCAGAGAACTTCATGCTGCACCTAGCAGAAAGCACGTTCTAGAAGGGATCCTACTGTTAACCCAACACTGAAAGGGCAGTTCCCCCCTCATTTCAAGAGGGCTGTGCTGTAAGACTCCATCCTGGCTCTGCATCTGCATGTGAAAGCAAGAAAGCTTATGTCTTGTTGTAAGGTCCTGGAAGGCTGCTCTTGCTAATTAGTTTGGGGAAATAAAAGAAGGAATTTCAGAGAAACTTCACATTTCTTGTACATAGTACAGGTCATCTTGCAATTACATTTGAGCTCCTAAGATTGCAAAACATCTCTAGTCTGGGAGACAGGGCTGCTGTCCCCAATAGATTTTTAAATCTGACCTCACTGAAGTGAGGAGAGAGCACTATGTTTAACAGGACAGAACAGAAAAGAACTACATGTCACCAGTCATGTTTTTTCTCTATACTTGTTTGGAGGGGGGGGGGTGTCCCTCCTTTTTTTTCCTTTTTTTTTTTTTTTTTTTTTTAAAACCCTGAGCTCAGAGTCAGTTTGAGCAGCAATGTGCTAAGGAGGAACCTTTTGGGATGGCTTCTCAAAGTGCTTTATCTTTTGCTGACAAACTGGTGCCAGGGCCAGAACATAATGAAGTCTTCAGAGAGAATTTTGCAGCAAATCAGGGGATCTCAAAGCTATGGACCTGCAGTAAAACCAGTGTAGCAAATGATTTATCTACTTTAATTTGTCTTTTGAAAGGCTGAAATCGCAGCTTTGTGGCTAGCTGTAATAACACCTTCTAATCTGTATCCACATTATTATTTTTCAGGTTTCCTGACATTCCAAAATCAGAGGCCAGGGCAATAGCTTGGAGAAATTTGCAGTTTATCTCACAGCGATGTCTTCAGTCTTTAAAGCTTCTTGAGCACCTCTGCTACGCTCCCCAAGAAAATTACCTGGACAATAAAGCAGGGGAGGTCAAGATGGCGTGCCAGTGATTCCCTTTTTCCCTCTGCACTGTGGAGCTGGATTCATGTCGGCAAGTAGGTGCCACTCTTTCTCCAGGAGGTCAGTGACAAAGTTTGCTCCCCTCAGGCAAACTCAGGAGACACCATGCCTTCCCAAAACACATCATTTCCATTGCTGGACAGATGTTTATATCACCACAGAGGATTTCCAATGCTAAGGTAGGACCCTTTATAGGATTGACTTGTTTACCACAAAAAATGTTTTATTTCCCTCATTCAGATGTCAACAGGATAGATGAATGGGCAGAAACTTACTGTGTTATTGATGATCAGGACAATAGTGGTAGAAATAGAGCAGTATAAGTAAGTGGCTTTTCTGCGCACTAGCAATTTGGGGAGGAAATTTAAATAGTGTCTTGGTTCTGGAGCAATTAACATAAACTTGCCAAATTTGTTTCTTCCATTGAAAAAGATGTGGGCAGAATTTTTTTTCTCAGTTCTAGGAGCCTAATTTGTTTTTCTCCATTTGAAAACAGATAAGGTTTTCAAAGGAGTTGATAGCATTTGCTCTTGGCAGAAAAACACCCACTTGCCAAAAACCACTCTCAGACCCCCGGTGGCCATCTCAGCCCATGGACCAAGAACTGAATGCTCATGTTGAATCAGTTCCTTTCTCCCTGACAGAATAATATATATTAGGAAAAAGAGGCACTGTTTGATGCTGCTGAGCCAGGGGATATGGAACATAGCCCTCACAGCACCCCAGAAATAAGGCTGACTGCTCCAAGTCTGAAGGACAGACCTCAGTCTGCCAGAGCCAGTGAGAAAGTGTCAAGGGACTTGGGTCATGCCCAAAGTGCAGGTTCAGTTGTATAATATAGTCACTCATCTGTGGAAATTGTTGCTCTGAGCTGCATCATTTTCAACAGCAGTAAAACAAGGCGACAGAGCTAGTCCTGGCTGGTGAGAAGACCTGAGCCCTACGAGTGAATGTAGCTTTGGTACTGTGAAAATGTTATTTGGTCAGATGTGGAGTGAGGAGGGCTTAATTCCCTCTCATACCTCTTGTTTAAACTAATTTACATGGTTGCACAGTGGGTGTTTGGAAATCACCTGTACTTGGATGTATTTTCTGTTTTGAAATTTCACATTGTAATGAACAGTCAAGAAATCCAGATAAGAATAAGAACATTTTAAAGGGGCAGATGTTCTGGTACACTCTCAGGGCAGGATGCTTTTGTATCTTTAGTACTGCTTCATCATTTAATGTCAGGGAATTTGATTTTCTCAACAACATTCATTAATTTTTATGAAATATGTAATCAGATACAAATAGGTACAAATTCCTTTCTTCTGATTCCTGTTCTGTTTTCATACATAGAACTTGTGCAATTAGATTTTTACATTAAGCAGATTCCCTATTTGAAAGCTTACTTAACTTTCAAATTTAGATTTGAAAAAACACGGAACGAATGAAATTAAATGTTTCTCTTGGATAGCACACTGACAAAGAAAAGGAAATCCCTTGCTGTGGGATATTGCAGTCACGGGTCATGAACATTTAAGCAGGAGTTACTGCCATCCAGAGGAGAAAAGCCATAAACTGTCATATTTCATTATTTTTTTAAGCATAGAAATGTAAACCTAAGTGGTTGATTCGGTTTGTTTCATATTAAGGAATTGAAGAATAGAGAAATAGTATTTCTCTGGGGTTTTTATATGTAGGTATTTATGAAACAAAGTTCAGAGCAACACCAGAGAAGCACAATAAAAAATACATCCACCGAGGAAGAAGTACCAGCTAATCAACTGGATATATTTTTCTCTCTGCAGTTTGATATACTTAAGGAAGAGGTTTTAGAAATATCTGTGGTAGGTTCCAAGCTTTGGTCGTGACTCAAAAAGTGTAAAAATGTATAATCTGTGCCCCATGTATCCCAGTCCTCTGGTGATGTGCAGGCAGAGCATGTCCCTTGTGGATAGCTCAGCGGGACACAAGTGGGGAAGCTGTCAGGCATGGCCTGGGCATCCTCCCAGCAGGGGCACACAGCAGCGCCAGCCTGGGAGGGCTGGCAGCAAAAAGCATCCCGGGCACATGGGAGTCTGTTAAACCAGGAGACTGCACAGTGCTGTGCACTGAAGGTGTTTTTCTCAACTCCTGATAAACCACCAAAAATACTTTGGGCTTCCAACTCCAAATAAAAGGCTCCTCTCTCTCATCAATTCCTCCTTCTCAAAATAAATGTCAAAAACAGTGTAAAATAAATAGGTGAGTTTGGGGGAAAGTTAAATCTTTTGCCAAATGTGTCCCTGAAGCTGAACAAGAATGAAAGTTCTCAGCTAAAGGGAAAAACAAATCAGAGGAAAGGCAGGCGAAAAAAATTATTTAAATGTAATGCAGTTTTTGGACAGTCCATCTTCAGTGACAAATGTACACAACTGAAGAACAGCAATTCATTTTACTCAAAAAACGGTAACGATAGTCCCCCAAGTCTTCCTAAATAGTATCTTACCCAAGTTGTATGTAAAGACCCTTTGAACTCATGAGGTTTCAATATTGTTTTTCTTCATGGGACACTGATTTCTGGGTGCTCACGTTTCTCCCCGTTTATGTTCTGAATGTGAAAACAATAACGCACGTGTTACCCATTTTATTGATATTACGCAGGTAAAAAAACAGCTGCATCTTCTCAAAAGCCTATTTACCCACCGATGGGCGCCGTCAGCGGCGGTCACACGTGTGGCGGTGCTCGCAGCCCCCGGCCGCGCTCCGGCTGTGCCGCGGCGGCAGCGCCGGGCCGGCAGCGCCCTCTGCGGGGCGCGGGGCGACAGAGCCCGGGGCTGCGGGGCCACCCCGCCGGCTCCTGCTCCGTGCGCACCCCGGTGCCGCGGCCGGCCGGGATGGCATCCCTGGTTCCCACAATGAAATGTGTCACTTGGCTAGGGCGTGTGACCCCCTTACCTGTAAGTGTTAGAAGCACACGTATGGTCAAACCCTGGTGCTGCGGGTGAACCAAACCCTGCCACAGCAGAACCGGGGGAGATCTGTATTCTCACTCTCTGGGTGAAGCACCCTATAACTATTTTGCCTTTTTGCTATATAATTTTTGCTGAATAACAGACTCTCCTGGCCCTCAGAAAGATCACTGGAAGGAAGGCAGGGCTCTCAGGAGGGAAACTTTCCCAATCAGAGGATAATTCTCCAGAATTTTAGATCATCTCTAATGACACCTACGTAAGCGTCCCTATCAGATTTTGCCCACAAGTGTACCAAACTTTTAACCCAGGGAGCAGAGTGGAGCCCAAGCTCTCCGTGAATGCAGCCACGTATCACCAACTGTCACAGATGTGCTCCTGCTTCATAAGCAAACACAGTCCCAGACCAGGTTAAATGAATTAATTCTTTCCTCAAGGGTCTCCACTTAATGGAGGAATTTCCAGAAGGACCCCAGCCTGAGACCAGTGAGATGCCTGCCCTGGCCTCGGATTTATTTGTTGAGGTAGGAGAGAGGTCAAAACACTGAGCCTTCCACTTCAGTAAGTTATGTGCCTGATGACCCGCTGTAGGAATAACTATTGATCTCTGCTTATAACTCCTGTTAAGGGTCCTGTCCATATCGACAGTCCTGGAACACCAGATTTATACACTAGGAGTGCCAAAAACAGCCAAACAAGTATCTTAGCCTGCTGTCTGCAAACTTTCCTTCTGGCAAAATACTTCTGTTGTGATTGTTTGCAATGACATTGAAAAAGTCTGAAATTTTATCAATTTGTAGACGTGCAAAATAATGTAATCTTTCAAAATAATGTTTTAGGGTTTTTTTAAATGGGTTATTTTCCCTTCTCTTCCTGTATAATGCTGAAACTTAAGGGGAAATGGGAACCTCCCCATTACTATATAATTCTTGTCAATAACTTATAGTCTACTAAAAGGTCCAGCAGAATACCCTATTGATTTTACTCAGCTACCCTCCACACAGCAAGTTAATGAAGTTGGTAGTGAGACAGGACAAGCCCCATGGTTTTTGCCACTGTACCAGATACCTTCAGTACAGCGTTGTGTCATCTCGAGCTCCATCACAAGATGATCTATTTCAACAGCATGTGAGGAGCAATTGTTCTTACAGGCAATAGGTAACCCTAAAACAGCAGCATCCAAGAAAAGCAGAGCAGAAATCACTGACTACAGTTTCCAACTAGGAAAAAGGGGTATCAGGAAGAGCCAAAATGATGTTCTATTTTACATGGTCTATGTTTTTAATATTATAATCAAAACAAAAACAAACTTAATTTAGAAATCTGCATTAAAAGCTGGAAGGGACACTGTTGAGATGTAAGGAGGTGCATGGGCCAGTACTCAAAACATTGGGTATGATTTTCCACCACATTCGTCCACCCAGATCCATGTAAACTTTGAACAAGTTTGGCAAGAGCCATAGTGGTTTTGGTTTTACTGCTGTATGAAGGGAAAAAATCCCTTGTGTATCAGCTATCCCTTGAAATGGGCAAAATCATTGTGATAAAATGTGTTTATATCTTTTAAGACAATCATTAATCTAGACAATTCTTTGGAGGCAATTTATGGTAATAATTTCATGCCTGTTTCTTAAGTTGGCTAGTCTACATAGCTGCCTAAATGGGTAAGTGCCAATGTAAACAGTCAGTATTAGGTGCTGCCAAGTGAAATCATCACCCGTTTTAGTGCCCCTTACCAATGCATGCTCCTGACTGGCAGCCTTCAGTACATAAACAAACTGATGAATCATCTTGCTAGCTCAGAGGGTGACAGTGAAATGAAATTCCTTCTCTTCTCAGTGCACCAGTGTAGTCATTCGAGACAGGAAACCACTTTGTGTTGGGAAGCAGTACTGGGTAAATCTCAACCAGTTTCCAGGACGGTGAAAGGCTCAGGTTGCAGCAGGAACGCAGTTGTTATGACAGGCAGGAAGCAGAACAGGACAAGTTCCAGCAAAAACTCCACAGAATGCAATAGTGAGTATTATTCCTGATGTAGATCTTTAATAGGTGGTTCAAAAAAACTATACCAAGATTAATTCTACAAATACATTAAGCTCCTATAGATGTTTCTATAGAATTCTATTCAATACAGCAGGATTTTTCTCTAGAAGCACTTGTCTGTGCCCTGCATCAGTCACCCTGAGCCCCGTTCTACAGAAGTATCTTCATAAATAATGAAAAGGAGTAGATACAGAGAAGTAGGTGGGGAAGTACGAAAACACACGTTGTTCTTTTTCTCTCCCACCTCTAGTCAGCTGTGGTATCTCCCTGTCTGTGAAAGCTGGCAGAGGGAGCTATGACAAGTTGCCACAAGATAAGGAAGGCACAAACTGCTCAGTAGCACTTTGAGAACTATCTCCTGTGGAGAATCTTTGTCAAGGCAGAGGCTAAACTTTGGAGTAGTGTCAAGTCTATTTTTATGATACTAAGATCTCCCTGGGAATTTATGAGACTCTCTTTGGATTTAATTTATCCCTTTAGGAAGCGTGGATTATAGATCAGTCATTTTAAGCCAGCTGACCTCAGTTACCTTGAGTGACAGGTAAACTCCAGCTTAAAGTGAAAGGATCGCCAGGGTCACCGATTTCTGCTAAAGGATATGTGTGTGCTATCAGAGTACTCAAACAGTAAGAGAAATGCAATGCAAACTAGGGACAATCGCTTTGAGCAGTGCTGCAGACACTGAGCACTAAACTAATGTAAGAATCATTAACATTTCACTCTAGAATTATTAATTCTACCCAAGTGATCCAGATTTAAATGGAATTAAATTCAATAGTGAACCCCACTTTATGTGATGATACAAGGGACTAATAGCAATTACCTGTTGAATAGCAATGGATCTGAATAGTATCTGAGGCATTTGGGTTACTCAGAGCAGGCTTCAAAGATTGCCTGAAAAAGTGCTGCCTTTTGTACAGCTGACTGTAATCTACTTGTAAATCTGCACAATTTTCATGACTGTTTTACATGCAAAAATTTCAAAGCTGAAACGGTAGCCTCAAATATTCAGAATAAGTTTATTACATTCCCCCCAAAATATTAGGTGTGTTTGGAGATATCATGGAAGGCAGTAAACAATGCAGTGTGTTTCTGGAGTGAGTTTTCTTACGAGTTTATGATTATAAAACTCAAAGCTCCACATTGCAATTTAAGAATTTGCAGTTATTTTGAACAAGGGAGAAATTAGTAGTAGATGATGGATTCTGTTATAGGAGACTTACTTAATGCCCTATTCAAACACTATCCAGATATTTCTTCTGAAGTCTTCATCAAGAGTGAAGATTACATGGGATCATCTATCTGAAAGAGATTAAAATCATGGCACGTTTTCTTGCCTGTTAAACATCTGAGAAATCTAGAAGTGGATGATGCCAAACTATCTGCCATATGTGTACTTCCTATAGTCTTATTTTCCCGAATGAAAAGTGGTTACCACAAAGGATATTTGGAATTGAGAAGGAGAGATCAATTAGATTTGGCTTTCCTAGATATGGTCTATCTCTTAACAAGTATTTTACAGTTGCTATTACAACTTTGAAGGAAAGTTTTTCTCATTAACCATTGTCACTTTACATTTTCAGCACATAAAATTATGGATATTGGAGTATGTTTCAAGCAATCATTTTAGAGTTTTATGCAAGCAAGCTCAATGGGATTACACCACGGGCACACAGTACACTTATTGGACTGTTTACGGATTTTACTTCTATTTAAAATTATATTTACATATATAATTATAAAAATACATTTTGTAAACTGTTATAAATAGTAAACTGTTATAAATATATAAACACAATTCCAACCTTTAAACAAATAAGACAAAGAATTGCATTTTGGTAAAATTTAATTTAATAAAAACTGTAAGGAAAATATATTTCTGATTTCTTTAGGTCAGTTTTAGAATCATAGATCATTTCAGCTGGAAGTGACCTCTGGAGGTCATCTAGCCCAACTTCCTTCTCCTTCCTTCTCCCTCGTTACATCAGGAGATGTGTAACCAGCCAAGCTGAACCCTTCAAAGATAGAGGTTACGCAGCCTCAGATGAATGCTGATGGATCCAACGCATTGGTAAGAAAGCAATCCATATGCAAAATTATTCTCCATTTTTCTGGACACAATTTGAAATGTTCCACTTTCTGTCAGAGGACTTACTGGGTTTTAGATTGCATATATCAAAACTTTGTACCTAGTGATAGCTAACAGATGCCAAGAGGTACTTTCTCCATTTAGGCTTGTATGAGCCTGTAATGGCAGTAATTAGTTAAGCAGCTCAGAGTACAAAGCTAGCACAGCAAGTAAAATCTTTTGATTACTCTGTGATTTACAACTGGTTTGTTTCCTTGTTTACAAAACTAGGGGTTTTTTCCCGAGCTATTTTAAAGCTGTTCTTCACTGTCTCTCAAAGATTTTCTAGGTATTTATTTTAACCTAAAGCACTTTGATTCCTTATCCAAAGTTTTAATAGTCTTTCACTTATGCTTCATATAAAAATATTGACAAAAGCCTTAGCCAGCATCAGAACCTGTGTGCTCAGCCCTGTACAAATCCATCAGGAGAATTTTTGCAACACTGGCAATTAAACTCACCTTATACTTCCCAAACTGCTTTTCCCTTCCTTGTGGGTCAGTTAGGTCTTTCTGCCTTACCCTTTACTCATCCTTGGATCTGTCTGAAGGCAGTTGTGATTTCTGGGTGAGCAGGAGTAAGATCTCATTCCTTGTTTTCTCCTTACCTTGGAACACAAGCCTCGTTTTTATATCTAATGTCATTTTTCTGGCCAACGGTGTCTTTTAATGAGCAACGCTATAATCAAGTTTCCAGATTTAATTCTCTCTTAGGCTTATTGAGGAGGTGATAAAAATCTGTAAATTGTCATTGTCACCAGTATTTAAAAGTAGTCCCTTAAAAAGCGTGCAGTGATCTAACTCGTATTTTTGGACAAACTCTGGAAAATCTAGCATTACTGCTAGAATCACTGGCAGCTCTTCCCATTGTGCAAATCCCCTAAGCTCACAGACCCTGTGCAGACCTCATCTGACCTCTGCAGAACTGGGGAGCAGAGGTTGTGCCTCATCTCTACTGACCTGTCCTATCCCACTTCAACTTCTGCCCCCTCTTCTGTGCAAATCTCAGGTCAGAAGAGCCAGGAATGCAGTTGTGATTATTTTTCTGGCAAAGTGCTGCTTCAAGAACATCTCAGAGACATGGTTGATCTCTACTACTTTGGTCCCAGTTACTTGCAGAGGAGAGGTTTTGATCTAGGCTAGTGCTGGGATCCTCTTCTTTCACCTCCCTGGGAGACAGCGTTGCACCATGTCGGGTTCCCCCATCAGGAATGAGCATGGGGCATTTTGTTTAAACTGGGAAGCTGATAGTGTTGAACCCATCTATTTGTATAAACTAGCTGGCTATCTTCTTGCCATCTCTAATGTAAATCTCCTACGGTATTGTGAAACCTTATTTATTTTAAGCTTGCAATATTTACCAAAGCAGACCATAGAAAAAGGGTCCTTTCTAATTTCCATACCATTTTTCTACTGAGTTATTTGTTGGAAAGATATGTTCATGTATAATTAAATGTGGCTTGCTTAAACCTTTGCAGTTGGTAGCTTAATATATATTTTGTTGTACTTTGAGTACAAAGGCTATATTATGCTTTTGTTGGCATCCTTGCTGGTTAGTATGCCAACTGCATAATTTTGTTCTCTGCTATATGTCAGGATTTGAGTGCCGAGGGCTCAACAGGTGGTGCTGGGATAAAGTTCTGGCAAATCAAATAGGTAATGCGGTTATTTCTTTTGTCAAATTATAATTGAAAACAGAGACGAGTAAAATGAAACTCACATATTCCTGGTGCAAAACAGGATTTAGAATTAAATTCAAATCAGTTTCCATGACAAATACACATTACTACTGGAGCTTGGTCTGTAAATAAACATGCAACACCTTAGTTTTGATCTAGAATGATTTGTTCCCTGTAAATTTAAACCTTAAGCATCAGTGTTTAAAAAATAACAGAAGGCTAGAGTCCTCCATGAATCTTCTTTCTTGTACACATTTTGCAGAAAATGTGCCAAAAGCTTCAGGAGAACTTTTTAAAGATTTAAATCTAAAAAGTCAGAGAATTTGAGACAATCTGTGATACATAACTCAAATGTTTAACATCAAGAGTTTCCTGCCATATTGTTTTCTAATCATTGCTATAACCATGCTCCCAGCAGAAAATGATAAATGCACTGGAAATTCCAGTGAATGTGCTGAATGAGGTGCTGCTCATTTTATGCTTGACTTGGACAATGTTTATTAATCCTAAAATCATAAAAATGGGATAAAGCCTTCTACAACAAAAATGCAACAAATCATATATGAATAGCTTGTCTTTCCAAAATTACACATTAAAAGGCCTATGCACTGGCAAGCCTATCCACTTTGCTATTGAAGCTGATTTTTTTACACTGAGATGTTTTTATTTTCCTCTGAGTACCTATCTAAATCTAATATACAATCTCATCTACAGTTCCTACAATTACTGTGCTTTTATTTAGTTTTCTGCGTTTCTTCATTCAAAGACATGTCTACTAAACTAAAATTTTCTCAACTCCAAATTCTGTTTGGTCAAATCTGAACCCATCATCCACTGAAGCAGCTTTCCACAGTGGCCTCCAGTTCCTTAGGCTGGTCATAAACATCTTCATGTCCATTTCAAGCTCTTATTTAACTGAAGGCTTTACCTTTGTATGGGATCAGATGATATGTCCACTTCTGTCACTTAATAACTCATTCCAGAAGTGATCAGGAAATAAGCAGCATGAGAAAATGGTATCACATGTAATCCATAAACTTCATTATTTTTACTTCTTATATACCATATTTACTATTGTTTAGTCCTAGCAGAATACATACGTTTCTCTGTCACAGCAGCAGACTGAAGTTGTGATGCTGACTGCCCGTGCCGCAGGCAGGTGATGGGACCACCGCCTGTGCCCTGGCCTGGGACACGGCTAAGAGAACAAGACATGAGAAACTACTGGACCTGGCACAAGAAATTGCTGGACATGACAGATCACAGGGTGAGAAGCTGACAAATTTACAGATGGTGCTGTGAGGAATTCATGGGTGGTTAAGGACGAGTTGTGTGAGAAACAGCCAAATTTCACAGAAAGCTGGGGGTGAGCACTGGGGATGTTTTGGAGAGTGGCATAGTGCAGGGCCAACAGCATCAGGTATACACTATCAGCTTACCTGCACGAGGCTGAGATCACCTTGAAATGGTATCAGAAATACCAAAATTCAAAATCAGCATGTACAGGAGTTGAAAACGGAGCAGAGATTGACTGGATTCATGGAAAACTACTGAATCCATGAATTTTTAAGCTGCTGGCATTCAGCTACTCATCAGTTTAATTTCTTCACTCTTTTCAGTTTGAAGATACCTGGGAACAAGACATCAGCTGAGAACGAGGATCCCAGTTCAACATAACCCTCCGCAATCTCATGCTTGGACTGAGCACGTTCTTGGGGAAGCAGGCACTGCTTCATTAACCCAGCAAAATTACACCCAGTTGCCTCAGGAGTTACCTGGCAGTTTCACTGCAAGGGACTGACTCAGAAGGTACAAAATATATTACAGCCAAAGTGTTAAATTCTTTACCTCTTTAGAAATCCTTTCACTGCACAACTGCATTTCTAGACTGACCTGGGACATGCCGTGAGGGCTGATCCCTATGATTTGCCATTAACTTTCAATGCATGAGAGAAAGTGTTCTGGTTTTTCTTTTTTTTTTTCCTTTAAATAACCATGTTGAATATTTATCTTAAACCTCAGGTAGCTGTTCAGAAAAGAAACAGCTGAGAAGCAGATAATGCGCCCCTTTCATTGACAAAAGATTTATGTCTTGCCTGGCAGGACTTCATACTTAGAGAGCTCACGGCTGACATAGTCAAACACAAGCAGCACGTAGTCCTGTGTTTATCCAGGGGAACCGAGACTGCTGCTCTCACACTTTTTTGTGTGAAATTAAATCAGCTACGTTGAAATTGGCAAAGATTTAAAAACATGATAAAATTCCTATTAAAAAGGGGGGAGACGGGCTCAGAAGCAGTTTGAATCAATGAATATTGTGCAAAAATAAGTAGGGTATGCATGAACATTTCTGCTGACCTTCTATAGGAGCCATCTGTCAAGTTGCATGGTACCCTCTCCCCCATGGGAACGGGTGAGGAGTTCAGCCACGACGCCGACCACCCTTCCCCCACAGCTGTCAAAACTATTGTCGTTTGGCTCCAGCAGATGTATCATTCAGTTCCATGCTGTGCCAAAAAGAGAAGGGAAACAGTATAAAACGTGTTCTTAGGTATGTCTCTACCACAGTCTACACATAGCTCGGTGACACTGACTGCTGAGAGAGAAGGTTTATCTGCATTTTAGCACAACTTTTCAGTCTACATGTAAAAAAATAAAAATAGGTAGGAAATTCGTTTTCTGGTATGCATCACACTGCCGGAAAGCCGACAGGTTAATGCACACAACTAGATGACCACAGACCTGGATCCCATCTCTTCTTCAGTCAATATTCTTCTGGTTTGCATCAGGCAAGTCATAATGTTTCTTCTTAAATAATTTCATCCATAAAATGAGAATGAACCTACTTGACTCCTGCTCTAATGCAAATGGTGGAGCTAAACTGACTTAGCTGTGAAATGAGAATTCTCGCATAGAAACAGGCTCCTGAATTTCAAAGTTTTATTATTCCATGCTATTCTATTACAGAAAAATAGCAGATTCCTCTGTGGTGCTTAGGAACAGAGCTATAGCAAATTTTTCTGTTTTTTTTTTTAACAAATCTGTATAGAATCTACCCTTTGCTCTTCCGTGTATTAATTAAGAGATTTGATTAATTGAGAATAAGAAATGTAATATCTGGTATATATTATGTCTCAGAAACAGCTTATATTAGGTTTGATTTTCTGAAAAAAAGATTCTTTTTTTGCGTAGTTATTTGCCATCATTTTCTGTGAGGATGCATAACGAAACACAGAGATTTGGAGGCAGAGAAATGGGAGGGTGAGGAGGGCATAAGTATGTGTATGCTTTTTGTGAAAACATGTTTGTACACGAGTATACACATATATCTGTCTCAATCCTAAGTCTGGAACCAGATTTCCAGTTGTTCTTGAGTTTACATACAAAAAGGCATGATCTAGACTGAAAATAACATCTCTGTGTTATTAAAAAATGGTAGGGAGGCAACAAATCTTCCAGGACCAGGAGTAAGATGGGTATCGTTCCTCCTCTCTACCACTCCTCTTGCGGTCCAGAAATACATACTTAGAGTTGTATTTTCATCCCAGTTCAGTGCACCAGGTCTGAGCTATTCAAATCCCTTTTTCTGCTAGTGTGAGTTCAGCCGCTCAGGCTGTGTGTGCGGATCTTGCCCTACTTTCATCATTCTGTCTCTGTGCGCCTTCACTTCAATTTACCTGCTCCGATCTGCCAGGTAGGTGAACCCTCACAGGGCTCTGGCTGGCATGTGCCCACAGGCTAGAGCATCACCTGCTGTACTTCTCCAGCCTGTGACACATTTAACACTTTATTTTCCCCTTCAAATGAGGACAATTGCCCTCACAGGAATTCAGACCTAGTGAGGATGGCCCACTCCAGCCAGCCCCCCAGGCAGCACCCCATTGCCAGGGCTGGGTGGGCTCCCAGTACATCTGCCCCAGCTAGTCAGGCCCAGAGACTGGCAGGGGAAGAGACTGGAAATCAAAGTCTGCATTTAGATCTTGTCTGTGCTTGTCCCCAGACTCTGTTCTGCCACCCCACCTCTCTGCTTAGAGCTTCCCATTTTCCTTCTTGTCGTTCTTGTATACATGCACATGGCACAATGCTTTTTGAACACCTCTTAACTTGTCCCTCAGCAGCTCAATTTTCCTTTCTATAATTTCATCTTTATTTATTCTTACTACAAATAATCTAAGGGCTGCAGACCTGATCCATGCAAAGTCCTGTCATTGTGAGACCTAAAATGATTATGTCTACCCTGAGTTTTCAGTGACAGTCACTGGCATTGCCTTGTGTCACATGCCTAAATTTCATAACAGTGCAGAAGGGCTTGATACCCTGCTGAAACCTATTTCAGCCTCTTTTTTTTATGATTTTATTATGATTAATGGATAAGAATAAACCATTTGTAGTGCATTTATTATCAGAAACAATATTGAAAGTAATTTGACCCCTATAGTACTTTCTTTTTTTAATAGTACTATACAGTAGCAAAAAAGGCTATGAAATTCTGTGTAGAGATCTTTATCTTAGTTGAACTGGCTGAAATATAGACAATGGAAATTCTCTGGCTTGACATTGGAATAATAGGAAGCAGAATATGACCTGCTCTTCTGAGCAATGTGCTGTCACCACAAACTGCATCACCATACATACCTAACATATAAGAAGTTTATTTGTCAGCCCGCTCCTGTGAACTCTTTATGGCTACTTTATCATCTCAATAAAGCCATGCTTTTCATTATTAGAAACATAACAGTCTTGCAAACTCTGAAGTTTTATAGGTGAACGTGAATGCTCTTATTATGAAGTAATTCTGCTGTAAGCACTGGAGAAATCAGGTAATGCCATACTGTGTTACTCAGCTAGCAGGCCAAGTGTCATATGAAAGCACTGAGTTCAGAAGACACGCTCCTAGCACGTTGCATTTCACCAAAGGACTAAATTACCCTGTTTCTCACAGGACTTGAAAAGTTGGAAACTCAAGCTAATGTTTTTGTCTGCAGCTTCTTCAACTGATGACTGCTTCCTTTAGCTCATGTGCACAGCACCTCTCCTGGCAATGGTCTGACCCTGAGAAGGTTATTTCACAACTGCTGCAGAAGAGAGCATTGTGTGTCACAGTAGTCCATTTACTGCTGTGAGCAGCTGTATACCGTTCAGCTCTGGAGCGATGGTCTAACAGCTTACCTGAGGAATGAGAGCTGAGGTAAGACATTGACTGAGATACCTGGACATCAGTACTGCCTATAGTGGTCAGCAGAACTAAGCTGCCAGCTTTCTAAGTATACAGAAAAGAGTTATGCACTGACATTGTGTTTCTGTGAGTTGAATTTGAAAATAGCAAAAATATTGCGCTTTGAAGCAATTTACCTTAAAATGGCAAGGTTTAAATGAAGGAGCAGCTAGCACAGTCCTCATGGAGTCTGCTTAAAGGCACAATAAAGGTTTAGTATAAATGTGTATCATCAAACAGCCTCTTCAAATATCAAAAGTAGCTATTGTGTCAAAAGGGCAGAGAATACAGTTACCAGGAGCAAAAAGCCATCCTTCAGAAAGTCGTGTCCAATGGAGAAAAACAGATAAGAGAATAGACTTGGAGAAGTTAGCTAAAACCACAATAAATAGGCCAACAGTGTTTTTGAAGAGTGACTTGCTAAACATGCAAACCTAATAAAATGATGTTCAGTTACGTCAGATTCCAGAAGGCTACCACTGAGCTGGTGCAAAAGGAGCAGTTCTGGAAAAAAAACTAATTGCAGGAAACCTACATGTGTTATTTGCATCAATAATCAGTAAAGGAGGACAGGGAGGTTCGTACGTGAGACCAAAAGCATCTCCAGTACTGCATCAGATTAAAGTGTCAAACAAGTACAACACATGGCACAGAGGATATTCACTCAGAATTTCCAAATTAACTTAGATATGAAATTGCCAGTAATGGCACTGTGTAATCAATTGTTTGCACTGACCTCAGTACCACAGGTAGGGAAAAGAAAGATGAAAGTCTGTGAGAAAATTTCCAGAGGTGACCCTGAGAACTAGGAATTAGTAAACCTGACTGCTGCAAACAAACTGGTAGAAGTTGGAAAAAGAATCAAATTGGTCAACATGGGGAAAAATATGACCCTCAGAGAAGGGTCCACCTGGCTTTTGTAGAGGACAGTCATGTCTCCCAAATCTACTAGAGCCCTGTGAAGGAAATGGCACGTAGTGCTTTATGAGGAAACCTCAGCAGACCTGTTAAATGTGCACCCTCTGTGACACAACTTCGTACTGTCTGCCTCACTGAGTGAACTGCCTGTGACAGACTCATAAAAATCTCTTGCAGTTATAACTAATATTACAGGACTTTGGTTTTCTTGTTGGATGTACAAGATTTCTCTGTACTTCTGACTTCTTTTGAAAGCTGCAAGCCAAATCTCATATGCATCAATTAGACTGTGAAAATGTACTGCTGGAGCTGCCTGTGGAATATAACTTAATGATAAATTGCATGCATGCTGTAGGGAGACATAACAGAACGTTATTGCCATTGTTCATCCTTTGGTGTTTCGCCTGCAGAGTCTGAGCTTGTTAATCAGCAGCTCGTCCTGCTTTTACTCGAGTGCGTTCAACGCCAAGAGTGAATTTCCTCTGTATGCTTTTCCACTGTAAGCTTTGCCAAAGCTCTATTGTTCAGTACGTCAGTCAGCTGTGCTCTTGCTTTAATTGTGCCAGTAATTCATGTCTGGAGATTATTCATTCTGGTCTGGTGCAACTAGCACTGTGTCAATCTGCAGCTGATGGAGACACTGCGTCTCGTGCAGACCCACTTCGGGTCTGGGGACAGCAACTGTGATTCTAGACCCTTCTTCAGGTGCCCTGCAGTCCTGAACAAGGGGGTTTTGAAGGTGTGCTGCGTAAAATACTGTAAAAATTCTAATTTCTGTATTGTGTACAAAGAATGAGTACAACAGCTCATGTAGGCTGAGTGCTCCTTTTGGGAAAGATTCAATCTCACTGCTTGCAAAATTTGTTCCAAGAGATTTGTTTGAGATTGTTAACAAGAAAATAAGTAACATTACTGTCAGGAAAATTATTTGGGGTAAGATCTATTACAAAGCACTAGCTACAGCAATACTAATAGTAGTTCTAACAAACACTAGTATTTTTCCTTTTTATGTCTGAGGAGATTATGTTATGGCTGCACATAACTGCAAAACCAGTTGTATATCACTTTTAAAGAAAAGATCAGTTGAAAGAGACCAGCCATTCCTAGCCAGGGAGAATATATCACCTATTTGATAAAAAATATAAAAGTGATTCATATGTTGTTGTCTACAACTTCGAATTCCACTTAGCGCTGACCAGGGGAGATGTTAGGTGCATCCTCTCCAGTGAACTGAATCAGTAATCTTCACATGTAAGAGACAAGATTGACTCTCTTGCTTTACTCCATTTCTCAGACAGAAAATAGAAAAAGCATGAAAGAAATCGTAGTGAAGACAAGATTCCCAGAATGTAAGATTCAAATCATATAACCACAGCATGGTTTAGGTTGGAAGGGACCTTTAAGGGTCACCTAGTCCAACCCCCCCTGCAATGAGCAGGGCCATCTTCAACGAGATCAGGTTGCTCAGAGCCCCCATCCAGTCTCACCTTGAATGGATCCAGATCTCCAGGTATGTGTCTGAAATATTGCTGACCCTTCCCATGTCTGCCCAGCTCAATACAAAGTCCTGCAAATGAAAAGACCACACAGCAGAGATTCCCAGTAAAAATATATCCAGGCTGATGTTCTTCATCTCCTAAAGTATTTTGATATCCTGTCTGAATAAAAGTTTAAAACAAGATAAGGTTATTTGCATTAACTGTTGAAAGTTTGGATGAAAACATGTTTCTTGGTGGTACTTTCTTTTCTCTTATTTCTCTTGTTCTCTTTTTTCTCTTTATTTTTGTTGGTTTTCTTTTTTCTTTTTTTTTTCCTTTTTTTTTTTTTCTTTTTTCTCTTTCCTTTTTTTATTTTTCTCTCTTTGTTTTCTGTTTTCCCCTTCCCTTTCCTTCTTTCTTTTTCCACAAAGCTACTTTTGAAATAGTCTTCTGTTGGCAGACACATTTTCAACTTTCATCCTTGATAAAAACTACAACAACTAAGGGGCAAACCTTACAAAGTAGCTCATGAGTAAATGGAATTTAATGGGGTCAATTATTCCCACACGCTTGTGTGCAAGTTTCATTAATATTAATAGATCTTAGACATGCGTATTGGGCTGAAGAATAGGCTATCACTGGCCTCTACACTCTATTTTGCGTGTGTGCTGATTTAGAATAAATCAAGAGAACATGTCAATTTTCAAATGTCCAACATGTTAGTGGCAGAAAAAAAAACCCACATTTGTCCATTACACCTGCAAGATACAGAAAGGTTGAAAAAATAGATTAAACATAACTGTAACAGTGCAGATTCCGTTTGTGCTTTTTCCATAATTTAGAATCACATTACATGCATGTCTCTCTATAAATATTTAATGAAATGGAAATGAATATGTAGCAGGCTGGGTTCTTCCCTCTAAGGGTTAAGTTCCATTTCTGCAAATTGGTTTGTGCCCTATTTCTGTTCCTGTGTCTCTGTGCATCTAGACATTTTCTTGGCATCTCAAACTCTTCTGAGGTTTCAGGAGATCTTTGGAGATTTGCTAGTAATTGACCTGTTTGGATTGCACATGACTGGCATTTGCTAAAAGATAATACAGTCCTGCATTTTGTTGTTAAGTGCTCGTCGTGTTATTAACTTGTGGCCAAACCAGAATAAAGGCTCAGGAGACATCATTTTCCCTTAGACAACTTCATTTGGCTCTTACCGTAATCTCCATTATAAATGAAGCACTTCGGTCTCAGCTTAAGAGAGTCACATATTCTTTAATTTGTCAGCTGTGTTTGTCCAGTAATGAATACACCCACTTTGCTTCATTTTTTCCAAGATGTTACTGTACACTAAGGATAAACAATCAACATAACATCAAAGTCAGATGGTTTAACCTTCTGCCACTTCTCTAACCACTAAAGAGTTCCTGCCACTGCTAACTGGGTATTGGAACACGTGTAAATGTTTTCTGAGAAAACAAGATTATCAAATGAAGGAAACCCGATGTTTTTCTCCTTAGAAAACAGCAATAATTAATAAGCTTAGGTCTACTCTATCCCAAAGGAGTCTGAATGAACCCTATTTGTTTTAGGTTTATCATGTAATGGAAACAAATCTTGCCCTCAGCTACAATAGCATAATTCTGTAAGAAGCTTCAGGTTTAGTTCTGCTGTAATGGTACTACCTCAGTGCAGCACATCTAATTTCAGCAAAGTTCCTCATGTTTGGCACCATCTTTAAGAGTCAAGAAAATTAAAAAAGAAATCAGAGCCTAGAAACAATGAATTAACACTAGCCAGATAAGCATATGCGTTCTACTTTGTGTAACACAAGAATTAAATACTGCTGATCTTTGCAAGTAGCAATGACAACTCAAATGCAATGCCTTGGGGCCTGCAATAACCTGGAGGCTAATTAACTGCAGAGAGGGCTTTTTATATTACACTTTGTATTAAACAAATTCAGCACAAATCCATAGAGACCAATAAGCATTTTTAGGCAGTCTAGCTGAATTTTACCCCAAAAGCGATCAAGCTACACAGGATTCTGCCTTGTAAGATGTCTGATTAATATATTGTCCTCCAATAATGTAGGTGTTTAAGATGAAAATAAGAGCAAATAAGAGACGGAGCCAGAGGAAAGAGGAAGTCTTCTGTCAGTACAATTTTCATGATTTTGGATCTTTCTTCGGACACAGTACTAATAGAAATATGTTTTATCACATGATTTTGTAATACTGTCCTAAAATACATCATCATTTTAAAACAAGAAGCCAATGTGATCAAGTGAGTAAAAAAGCAAAAGAAAGCAAGCATAGTGCTCTGTATCTGAATTTCAAGACTTACTTACCCAAGTATCCCATTATCTCATACTCTCAGTGAAACATGAAGATGCATACTAGCAGTATGCAAGCAAAATGCTGCAAGGCCAAGTGCTGAGCAGGGTAGGGATACCAGAAAGTAAACCCAGGGGAAGAAAAATCCTGCTTTGTTCATAAAGACCTGATCACAGTCAACAACTGGATGCATACAGATCTGTATCCAACAAACATAGCAGTGACCTAAAAAAAGTCTCTGCCTTGGCTGATGACAATGATGAAATGGCATTTGAGTAAAGTCTCTGTAATCCTCCTATCACAATACCACAGAAAAAAAGAACGTATTTCAACAGGTTTCTTTTTAATCAAATAACACACTGGGAACAAGCAATACTGTAGGTATTAAGCATATCTTTTTAATGTAAAATA
Source organism: Podargus strigoides (assembly GCA_028020825.1). Classification (NCBI taxonomy): domain Eukaryota; kingdom Metazoa; phylum Chordata; class Aves; order Caprimulgiformes; family Podargidae; genus Podargus; species Podargus strigoides. The sequence goes on along the minus strand of CM051627.1, from coordinate 23,158,933 downwards.
GTTGTGTGTAGTATAGCTCTTAAAATATTATAATTCTGATGTGATGATTCAGCTGACACAGAGCATTCAGCCTTTCCAGGACAAGTCTAATGGGTTCTTTGTTGCCATTCTCTGGAGATGGGAAATTGCTTGGTAACTCTTACAGTACTGCAGGGCATCTGACTCTCTTTCTTCTTCAGCAGGAATCTGAAGTCTCTAACTGAACTGGATATAAAAGCATTATTCTTCACTTGCAAGATGATGTCCCTTGTCTTTACATATACAAAACTCAAGAGCATTTAAGTAAGTTTGGGTTTATATCTGTTATACAAAACAAAGTTCTTTAAGAAATTGTTAAGAGACCCTTTACTTGGACCCCTGCTGGTCATTGTTAAAAAGACCAATTTGTTTTTCTTGAACAGCAGCTTCCCCATGGCCAGACTGTGACAACGTAGCAAAGAGAAAATGGCACAGCTTATCTCAAAGATGGATGAGAAAGGACAAATGCAAGTGCAAATTTTGCAGCTCCACAGTCGAATAAGCTTTTCTGTGTACTAGTGGAGAATAGAGTAGGCTCTCTCTAATAACATCTCACTGGTTTTGAGAGCTAAAAAATTTGGAAAGTAAGGGATGAGGACATCAATTAAGTCATGGAAAAATGCTCACGTAGAAAGAGTAAATAGTCTCTGTTCTGGTCACAAAGAAATACTCCTCCTTTTTAGGTGTCTTTGTCTTGTTCTCATTCTCCCTCACCCACCCAAGAAGACTAGAAGTAGAAACAAGGCAGAAACCATGTCTAATTCTAATACTGGGCTGAAAAATAAGACATTGCTCATTTTTTATTTTCAAACTAGCAGGTATGTGAATCGGAACTAGTGAGCTAAGTTTGAAGATATTATAGTGAACTATGCCTTCTTTCTGAACACTTCCAATGCAGTTAGTTATAATGCATTGAACGTAACAAGGAGGGGAAGCAAGTGGAATCTGGCTTGAACCTGGTTAGACCCTTCAGGCTAAAGAAGCAGTTTCTAGGATTCCTCTCCATTGAAAAAGTAAAACCCCTTAAATGAAAAATCTATCTCCTGCCAAAAGAGATGCCAGGTATGTCAACTATATCTGGCGTGGTCAGTGATGTCTTGAGAGATCTGAAATATCACTAAGAACTCCTCAAGCACACCTGCATAATATTTGCAAAACAGAGTAAGATGAATAAAAAAGAAACACGACAGACGTTGCTTTATCCCAGACTTCTCAGATATCCATATCCCAAATTCAAAGGAAAAGGAGTAGACACTGGTGGATTTCACAAATTTATAACAAATAAAATAAGCCTGTCCCTTCTATAAAACCTTTCCGAAAGGCATTGTCACCCTCTTTTGGAAAAAAAAAGAGACTTAGTCACCAATGTGAGTCAATTTTCATTTAGGACCTTCAATAACTGATGAAATGTAAGCAGGGAGTAGATCACTGAAACCTGGTATCTCCTCGAGTTATGACTCCACAAATAAACAACTTAACACTCCGCATCAAGATAGCTTTATCCACAAATTAACACATAAGCTGTTTACCATCAGACAGCCTCAGCTGTTCCCAAATGGAGGCAAGCAGGTTTCACCCTTCATTCTCATAGAATTCCTTTGAGACTACGACTAAGGCAAAGGTGTCATGTTTTAAGTTCCATACAGCCAGAATGGAATAGCAAAATAGCAGAAAAGTAGCACAGTTTTTATTCATGGGCAAAGGTTTGGCCCTAATATGCAGCTGCCCTTTATAACAACTTTTTTTTGATTTTATTTTTTTTTTTAAAGATTCTTAGAAGTTTATCAGTCTCAGGGTTAAGATAAATCCACTATTCCCTGAAATTCCTCTGTTATGAAACCTCCTTTTGCACTGTCTTGACAATGTAGTCATCATGATGTCTCACCACTGACAGCATCCACATGTGACCACAGGCAAGGTTTCAGCTGAATCCACTAGGAAAAAAAAAAAAAACCAAAAAAAAACCAAAAAAAAAAACATCATTCCAAAGTATTTTTTTTAAAAGAAGAGCTGAATCTCATGAATAAATGGTTTTCCAAAAAAAAAGAGGAGAGATTTTCTACTGTAGTCAAGAACCTTCATTAATGAGATCCAGACAGATTTACATTTTTAAAAAGCACCAGATTTTGAGGTTTTGCCATTTAAATCATCAACTACTGTATAAATTACATTTGTAAGACACATTGGCTCCAACCAAAGGGTATTTAAGAGTCTGTCTGACTGTCTGAGTTATGAAAGGACCAGGTAAGAGGAAGTGGAAAAAAAGGACAAGCTATAGAATATCCATTAGTACGATGACTAATATTGCTACAAACTTGAGTTCCCATTTCTTTGGCTTCTTTCATGGAGATTGAAAGATAATTGTAGCAAAGGTTCAGGAAAAAAAGCTAAAAGAGAGACAAATCCTGCCAAGGGAGGTCATATTTGCAAATGCTCAATATTCCTTCAAGTTTATTGTAAATGATTTATGAGGTGCTTTTTAATATTAAAGTTCTTCATGAGTTCATTGGAGAGATGGTCAAGATTAGTAATGAACTAATTGTCATAGAAAAAAAAATTATTGCTAGCAGTCTCCAAAAATGTAGCTGTTTGGCTTCTGCGGGTAAAAATGAGGTAATGTAGCAAAGTCCCAACTATGAGGAAATATATAACTTTTTTTTTAAGATCACAGACAAATAAGATTAATGTTATATCCCACGCTGTGCTGAAAGGGATATCTAGGCTGGTTAAAAAAATATATTTGAAAACCATCTAATTTCCTTGTTTTTTCCTATGTTTTACATTTTTTTAATATAAATGTTTCCTGTTTCAATAATATATTTTTTCCCTGTCACATAGCTCACATTTTCCTCAGCTTCAGTAATGAAAATAAATTAGTTAAATTCACTTTTATTTAAAGCCATTTTCTCATTCAGATTTCCATTCAGCAGCAGATTATATTAACACTGAACTCAGAGCTGGAAGTGGGGACATTGAGGACAAAATCAAACAGATCTTTTTTCCTCTTATTGATGGAAATATTTCTACTGCTTTTCTGGTTTTCCAAATCTTGGTAAATTTTGTCCTTGAATTGATCTGACAAATTGGTTTAAATGGAACTTGTAGAAAAATGGAATATATTTCAGGATAATGTTTCAGTTTGATGTATTTTCTCACCATTTTGCTGGTTTGGACAAATATACGTTGATCTCTTAATCATCATCTAAAGCAGTTAATAAAAAACTCATAAGCAAGGCAGATGGATCTGTGTAAAGCAAGAACCTTCCCTCATTGGTTGCCATGTGTCCCTTCAGCCTTTGAAGGATTTTTACAACAAATTTCAGCCCAAAATCCAATCCCAAAACAAATATTAAAAGGTTTAATTAACAACTTGGGTTTGGTTTGTGTGTGTGTGTGTGTTCTTTTTAAGCTAGTTGTTTTTTTATCTGGTCACACACAGACAGCCTTTGTCATGTTTTGAACATCAGGAATTCAGCAGAAATTAAACCTCTATATCCAATTTGAATTTTTTATATTTTTTATATTTTTCATCCTTTGTTTCAGACTCAAGGCTTAAATAGTCTCATGAAAGCTTGAGGGCCTCAGCTTTCTTCTGTGGTTCACTCAGCTGGCACGTCAGCTAGCACCAAGTCAGGACAGTCAAATAGAAAATACTACTGAATCCATTATAAATAAGACTTCCCAGTGACATATTGGAGGATGATATATGGTAGACTGGGGCAAGTAGGAGGGACTTCAGCAGAAGGAAAATATGATTCATGAAAAATGCATTCTGTGGAGGTGCGCACTTATGTAAAGAGAACCTCCAAAACTTTCCACATTAGTTTGAAATTATGTGTAAATGCCACGAAACCCCAGGCAATCTACAGTTACTAATTTTCACCCTACCTACTGCTATTTTAGAAAAGAAAAAAAAAAAAAAAAAAGAGAGAAGGAAAGAAGGGGTCATATAGTCTTCTCTGGTGGCCTATAGCACTGTAGGAAACATTTTGATACAGATGTAAGATGTCTTTCATTAATAATTATTTCAACTTTTAACAGAGCAAGTTATTTTTCAAAATAAAAGATAATGTTGGTAACCTCCTGCTTCCTGCTAGAGCTTTTGTGTGTCACCTTTAACGTGAAACAGACACTGCGACGCAACCCAAGCTGCACCCAGGGTCAGACTTGCTCACAAATGCAGTTCTCTTCTGCGTCATGCGTGTTTTCAGAGCAGTCCTGTCTCATGTCACCATTTTTTGTAATCAGGGCCGCCTTTTTGGTTACTTAGAGGAGAAATTTATCCCCAAAGCCCCACACTGATGTTGCCTCTAATGCCACAGCTGTCATGCTATTAACTCAGCTTCCAGGACACCAACTACTGATGCAACAAGCAGGCAATTACTATGCTCCCTCAGAGTGGCCAGGAGAATCAGAAAGGTCTGCTTGAATATATTACCTAACAGCAAATTGAGAGTCTGAATCTGTCTCATGTTCACCAGACCTGACTACTTCCCCAAAACTGCAGCAACCTCTTCAGCATTTGGAGAAAATTAAACTAAATACATCTTGCCAAAGTCAAATACTCAAAGGACAAGTTTTATTTTAATTACTGTAGACATAGAAAAAAAAAGGAGGTCTTTAAAGAAGTCTGTCAACTAAGAGCTATATATAACTCATGAGGAATTCCTTAGAGATTTTCCTGGCTAAACAGATTTCCTTAAAAATACATTTGTTTGCTGCATAGGGCGGAATTATTGTAAAATCAAGTACTTATTTTTCAAAAGTCTGATCTCACTTGTAATGCTAACACAGCAGCTAGTAAACACACATCCATTGCACAATTTTGGTTTGTTGTATTGATCTTAAAAAATGACTAGGTATTACAGAGCCAACGTTTGTACCTATTGAGAAAAGGGCCAGAACAAACTGTTAACCATAGGAGCTAAAGCTCTTTCTCTCATTGATTTCAGTAAGCATTTTCCCAGATCCAAAGCCTTTCTATTAAGTTCAGTGCTCTTTCAGTCAGGGCTGTGATATCCATTGAAGCCAAAGAACAGCAAAGCTTGTCTGATCTTTTCTGAGACTCCAGTTTCAGCTAGATAACCCAGCCGACCATTCTCTGAATTAGCATTGCGGAATATGTACCAGCAGAGAGGGAACTACTAAGCTGTGAGCTAGCTGAGAGGGACTCCAGACCCAGGAAAGCAACAGACCGTGCAAGCTGCACACAGTCCTCATTTTGTGCTGTTATGAAGGAAAGCATCTTTTTAACCTTTCATTTCTTTCCAGACTTGAATGAATCTATTTCTTTCCTAGCTTTACATCCCCCTTATTTATTTCTGAATTATTAAATATTTAATTATTATAACATTTAATTTTAATTATTATTAAAATGAAAAAGCTTTAGCTGTTTTAATGCTGAATTTTGTAAAGCGCTGCCCAATATGTATTCATAGTGATGTTACTTTTATTTAATCTGCATCAACAATCTGCACTGTTGTGAGGATTAGCAAAGGACCTGTGAATAGACATTCATAGGGATGAATTCAGAGATGATGGGTAACATAAACTGAGGAAAAGGAGCCACACAGAGTCTACGTTAAGGTGAATCATAATAAGAGGGGAAAGCAGCTAAGTGAATGGTATGTAACACCTAATCTAAAGCACATTTATCTCTCTTTCAGCACACACAAAACTTTTACTAGTTTCTTTTTATGGTTACTGAATACCTACAGTATTTGAAGGTAGAATTTACTGTGCTGGGCATTAAACCTTAACTAAAGCTTTAAAAATAGGCTTAATAATAAAATATTTATTAATCTGTAACCTACACCAACTCTTACACTCCCACTGAATTCACCCCATTGTCTCCCAAGAAGAATACCATGAATGTATGTCAGCCACAGAAACACATTTTATGCACTTGTACTAGAGTAACAATGTTTGATTATCTTCTGTTATTTCTTACTACTTTGGCTCTGTTTTAAATGCATGTGTATGTTTGCTCAGCAACTCACCTTCTGAAACACAAGAAAATAAACTTACTAATTCCTACAGCTATGAAAAGATTTCTATAATATGGAAAATCTCTGTAGCTCTTCATTCAATCACTTTTTCAATGAAAACAGCTCAAGATTAAAGAAATCCAGGAAAAGAGAGAATAATAACCTCAAAAAGGCAAATAGGCAAGTCAAGTGAATAAAGCTGAGCTTCATTATCACTTCCCATTTCAACAGACAAGCCCTACAAGTACCATGCCACAGTGCCATAACTCTCACGTGCATGGCAGGGTTGGGCACAGTTTCCCTACAAGCACATCAGCTCGAGTGACATTAATCAGGGCCACAGTGCAATTGCTCAGAGGAGGGGGAATACGTGGTCCCTGGCATAGAGCTGCATTTTCTCTCTGGTTTCATGCAGTTAACACACGGAGCGCAGGAGTCAGTCAGAGAGATGCCATGGCACTATAATGGAAATAAATGACTTTGCAGATCCAACAGAGGGAGGTGGGAGCAAAAAAGCATCCTCACCCCCAGCCCCAGTGGCTGTGTAAATCTGTCCCTGACAGGCAAGCTCCGGGAGGTGCTCAGCGCCCACCGCCTCCCCGGGAGTCAGTGAGAGTTCAGGTGCTTACTATGTCATCAGGCTTGACCTTCAGATGCGGCACTGCCAGGACGTTTGTTTTCCCACAGCAGTGATTGCTTCAGTCAATTATTATTGCCCATCCTAGAGTGCAAACACATAAGGACTTGATTTACAGTGTAAAATATACATCTTGAATTTACTTCCTCTTTTGTTTTTGGACTGTCGTAGCATCCCCAGTTTAAAGACTTGACAGCAAATTACTTCATAGGTAAATATATCTATGTATAGGGAAGGATAAATATCAGTCATTCAGGTCATCCTGAGATGAACATTCAGTATAGCTCTGGATGTGTTGTGCCCGACATGACAATATATTTAAAGTTTTTCACTTTTTGTTTTAAAAGTGGTATATTTTCTGCTCCTCCCTGAAGAAAAAATCATTAGCAGATTTGTTGCTTTGGCAATCTAACCATTAAATCCAGTTTAATGCAGATTTAAGATTGTACATTCAGTTCTTTAAGCAATGTTTAGATATTACCAATATACTGAAAGATAGATGAGACAGCCTCATGGTAATACAGCTTTTAACCTTTCCTCTCCTCTACCATGACGGGGGAGAATTACAGTAAATGATGGTTACCTTGTCTGCAGTATGGACAATTGATTTGACCTCACTGCATCTGATGCTCTAATGGACTTTGTGGCTGAACCCCTGGAGATATAAAATATGTCCAAGTGAATTGGGGCAGGTTAAGGAACGGACCTGCTTTTCATGGCTGGCTCAAGCTATAATAGATCCCCCAGTTGTTCTAAGAAGATTAAAAATTATCAATATCCAAATCATTAAAAAGAAAGTGGTGACTTCTGTTAATCTACCTTAGGTTTGTTTTTTTTTTCCCCCTGCTGAACGCTGTTGGGGGAGACTATGTTGATAGCATGAGTTTCTGTAACAAATGTTTGCTTCTGTTTACTCTCTTGTAACATGTTCTCTTTTATATTAAGAATCAGACACTCGGATGGCATGAATCAGCATTGTTTTCCTGAAGTCATGCTTGTTTACACCATGAGGAATCTGGCCTTAGGTTTATTTAATATAGATAAAATAACAATACTGTAATATTTCCTGGAGCAGAAAATAAAATCAAGGACAGCTTTCAGAGAATGATGGCAACTATGATAACTGAATGTCCTGACAGCTCTGTCAGCCACAGTGCCTAATACAAAAATAAAGGTCTAATTTAGTAAGGAGAAAGAAAAAATATTTTTCTTGGCTGCTTTGAGCCCTTCTTTTGGCAAAATGCAACTCAACATCTTGTTTATCCTTACCTACCCTCTCACAACTGTGTCTGTGCTCCTTTCCCACCAGCACACAACTTAGCTCGTGGTGGGAATGGGCCTCTCAGGCCCTTGGTGCTGCAAGGAGAAAAGTTTGTAACATCCCACAGCTTGGAGACCTTCCTCTCCACACACAGTAACGGGCCAGGCAACTTCAGTGTCATTATATGCATGCATTTACTTCATTGTCTGTAAAAATCAAGCCTTAAAAAGACAGTTGTTCAACTGTTCCATAGGTGGCACATGTATATTAGGTGATTATTTAGTAAACTTGAAATCTAGGAGAGCTCAGATCTTTAACCTGCAAAGTCTGACACTGTTTGGATCTTACATTTTGGTTAATGACAGAAACCGGAGCTAATCCCGTCTGTATTTGAAGATGCATGCACATTTTCCTAGTTTTGAGAAGTATGAAGATATAGGAATTGGACTGACCCAGCACAACTCCATTAGACTAATCATGAAGAATCTTCTATTATGAAAAAATAGGTTCTCAAGAGTCAGCACACTTCCAGATAAAATCATGGCTTGCATCTACATAAATAGCATGCAAACAAATTAATGGAAACGTCCAACAAATTGAAAAAAGTCTAACTTTTTTTTTTCCAGTTTTTTGTTGAACAGCATTTACCTTTTGTATTTCACACCTTGTTTGTTTAAAAATACAGATGTGTAACAACAGCCTCTGAATGGAATGTATATTTACCCTAAAATTTTGTTCTTATACGTAGAAAAGTAAAGGCATTTTACAAGCCTGTTGCTTGTCTCTGGGTTGTCTATACTCAGTGGCTAGGGCTGAGCTGGATGCCTAGCATCCATGGACAGAGGAGGGAACAACTGCTGACCCTCCGACACAGCTATTCTTGTATCTGGAAACATTGTCAGGTGCTGCAAGCATCAAGCCATCTGAAAGGCCAAAGTTGAGCACTACATTATTGGAGTAGATGACACCTTATTCTTATTCTTCAACAATTCTAACAACTTCGAGTCCCTCGCTGTCCCTTTATGAACACAGATGTCATTTTGATGGGGGGACAGCCAAAATGACAAGAGGATGACCTATCAGTGAACTCAGGAGCAGGTGAGGCCTGTCAGCTTCTAATTTGAAACTGGTGTCAGTCCTGAGGAATGGCTGGTATAATCACATTTGTAACTGATATCCTATAAACTCTGCAAACATTCACAGTGCGCCTGTTATGAGTAATATGAAATTAACAATTCGTGTTTATGACACGAGACACCAACTGAATCAAGTAGGTTTCAGTAACTGGATCAGCTCCGTCTGTCTTACAGCACAGAACATCAAACTGCCTCTGTCAAAGCCAAATGACTGTGTGCTTATGTTACAATAGGCATTGTATTTATTTTGAAGACAACCTTTTGTAACTAGGTGTAAAGTGAGGACCTAAGAACTAACTTCTAGCTGAAACTATTCCTTTTAAAATTTCTCTCTTTCAAGCCCAGCCCTTAAGACATTTGTGATTTTTAGGATGGAGTTTGGGACATAAATCACATATTTTAATTCAAATTTTCTGAATAACTGAAGGGAAGGCTCTGTGTAAATCTTCTCTCTCAGGCACATAAATTACCAGCTGCATGAATAATGCCATTAAGACATGCAGACAAGTGCAAGGGGTGGGGACAGGGCAGGATGCCCAAAAGAGGTGGAGTCACAGAGAAAACAAGACATTTGCTCACTGAGTAATTTATCCTTAATCTGCCTTGACTGTAGCTGAGCAGGAATGAACACCACGAGTTAGCCTGTCAGGCTCCCTCACTTCTCTAGCATCAGGGCAGTTTTCTTCTGCAAACTAGGCCTTTTCTTCCTGTTTCTGTTTTGCTTTATCTGTATTTTTTTTATTAGGAAAAGTCAAAATTGCAGTATGTGAAGCTAAGATTTGAATTAAAATCAGATTCAAGCACAAACTTAAGCTAAGATGCATTTCTGATTTGAAAACAGCAAAAAAAAAAAATCTCACAATCTCTTCCAGATACATTTCAGCCCAAATTGGCAGGAATCCTGACCATTCAGTTCCTTTCCCGGTGAAAGTGCTGCCAAACCTGGCGGATATATCAGAAGAGAGTTCTTTTCCACAGACTTACAAAGTTAAAGAAGAACCAGAAAAATTGATCTATTGCAATTGTTACAGCGGAATTTATAGTGGCACTAGATAAATTCAGGTCCAGAAACCAATTAGCTAGTGGAGCTTGCTGAGCAGTTTAGTACATTTTCACATATATAATCCTCTTGAGCCACTAGCCTGTTGTAGTACTGCTCTGTGGTAGGAAAAAAATGCTTAGTCCCATTTTCCAAGAGAGAACTATGTTCCACAGAGCTTCAGTAATGTAATCAAGACCAGGTACAGCACTGCAGCTGCAAGCCAAGTACAGACATCCTTTGCACGCTGGCCCAGCACAAACACACCACACTTATGCTGCTTCATTCAGGTTTCTAACCGTGAACGCCACTTAATCAACAGAAGACAGGTACAACTGCAAACAGCCATTTTGGGAAAATGTCAGCCCTAATCCCACCAGCAAGACCAGCTTGCAAAAGCACCTTTACTTCAGGTACATCAGAAAAACAAAGGAGCACTTTGAGTTGCTGCTGCCTGAATCTCAAGAGCTCATCCCAAGCAGCTTTAAAACTCACTTGAAATAGCCCATCATATAGCCCTATGAAAATCAAATAACCAGCTCTAATCTTAGCAGTCCTTCTCCATCACCCAAAAACTCACTTCTCAGCATCAGCCTTGAGTCCTGAGACAGGGGTTACAAACTGTGCACACTGCCATTGTTGTAGTCACCTCTAGCCATGTAATACAACAGCTCACTTCAAATCTGATGGTACAGCACAATTGTTTGGTGTTTGGGTAGGGCACACAAAACCTTGATAAAAATGACATCCATTCAGAGCTTTTCTAGAACTCAGTGAAATATGTTTTAGGTTTCCTCCTACTTACACAGCTGTAATTCAACATATGGTTTAAATAGAGAGCCTACCTCTGTGGAACAAAGCCCAGCACAACAGCACATGGTCCCACTGACAGGTCACCACAGAAGCGTGGCTGCTGGGCAATGCGCACTGTCTCGCTGAGGTCACAGTGAGTCAGGCAGAGCAGAATGTTACAGTCAAAGGAGGTCCTTGAGCTGGGCTGCAGGAGGCAGGACAGGCTGACCTGTTGGATTCTTCTGAAGTTCTAATATCATATGGTGCTGCTCTGTCAACAGATAAATCAGTTACATTTTCGATTATTGGCAGTAAATGTACATTATCTTTTGATTTCCTAGTAAATCAAGTTTATGTGTGCATACATCCTCTACAGTATTCATTAGAGTAACACTAAGGTCTAGCATAAGCCCACAACAGTGGAACTTAAAGTTATTGCTAAGAACTGATCTTAGCTTCCCCTGTGGTGCTCACTGAGCCACCCACAGAGTGCAGCAGATGAACTACCACAAGTAGGAGCCTGGGAGGTGCCTCTGCCCCTTGTGCTCTGAGGTGAAAGGAAAACTGCTGCCATTGAGCTCAGGCCATCACCTGAAGATCTGAAGCTGAACATGTCACACCGACTGTTAGGAAGTGCTGACGACAGGTAGCTGTGCGGCTGGCGATACTGAGTTCTTCTTTCAGCACTGTTCTCTCCTGTGTGAGAGCTGCTGTGAATGGGCACCACAGCACAGAGCGGAGCCAGCGCTGCTCTGCCTCCAGCCAAAGCCTGATGCCGTGCTGTGTGCCACAGGGCTGAGCTGGCTGGTGTGCCATAGCAGGCACTCCCCATAGGCTCACCTGGTGCCTCCAGCAGATTCGATCCCTTCTGAAAGGCAGAAATAGAAGAACAGGACAAAACCTTTGTCAAGCTGTTCAGAGCAGACCCTAATCCTGAGACTACTCCCTATATGCAGAAAGGAGTAACAGAGCACATCTGTTTTCATGACATAGCTGACAGTATTTTGAGCACTCAGGTCCTGCACTTCCCCTTGACCTCACATCACCACTTTCTGTTAATACAATTACTTTTAGGGCCTCCTGGGTTCCCACCAGCTTTGATTTTGAAGTTAAACAAATTAGTCCTTTCAGGGTAACCACGGAACTGCCGGAAACACACAGTGGAGCACTTAGAAGCAGGAGAGGGGGAAAAAGTGAGATTGCAAAGAGACATCCCAATTTTTAATTCTATTCAACTTCATTACACTGGAATAGGTATAATTAAGGAAGTTTGCATCACAATAGAAAGAGTTGAGGCATTTGACTTTGCCTCCACGTCATGCTGAACAGAGAGCAATGTCACCCCAAGGCTCACGTCATGGGACATACCTGTGCACAAGTCTTTCCCCAACCAGCTTGAATTGAGGGTGTAAGCACGACCGGCTTCTACCCCACCCAGCTGCTGTAACTGCTGCTTAAGGGTGCTTCCTCCCTGACTTACTGAATTTTTAAGTTGCTCTACAAAATGGATTAGCACTTGCAAGATATACTGAGCCCATGAACCAGTGACTGGGAAACCAGTCTGCAAAGCAGGTTCAAATCCTTGCCCTCCTTGATTCCCTCTCAGGCTCAGTGACTATTATTTCACAGCTCACTGCGCTGTGCTGACTACAGGGCTCCCCCATGCAAGTGCCCTAATTACTGAAGAATCCTTTTTTTTCTCTACAGACAACCTGTTTGGGAAACTTTCCCCTCAAAACCAATCTATTTACAAGGTGAGTTTAACTTTTGGTGACTCAGTGTTTTCTTTAAAAAAAAAAAAAAAACAACAACAAAAAAAGCAAGCATTTTTCAGTCAAAAACCTGTAATCAACTTGAACTGAAATGGCACGGTTTCCCCTGCCCTCAGCTGTGTGGCAATGTGTGCACAGCCCTAGGAAAAGCTCCAACACTGATGCAGTGACCCAGTGAAAACCCTGGAAGCAGGAAGACAGCGTTAAAGACATCCATTAAATAGTGTTTACATATACTGCTGAGGTGAATTACAAAACTCCCCAGAAGTATTTGCAATTTGATGGCTTAGGAAAAGCCATCTGGGAACTGTACCTCAGACACAAGATGTTGTGCCAGTAACAAAATTAGTGGCTGTACCTTAGCCCCCAGAGCCCATCTTCTCTTCTTAAACCTGCGGGAAGGAGAGCTGCAGAGGCAGAGGGGGATGCCCGTGGCACACAGCCTTTGCTGCTTCCTCTCCTTGGTACAAGTCTGCAGGATGATGACGTGGACTTTTTCAAAGGAGACAGTGTGGAAGCAGACCTGGACACACGTGACAGAGCTGGAGGGATCTCACTGTAATTAATGAGTAGGGAAACAAGTAGTTATTTATGTTGCACAGGTCTAATGAATAGGAATTAGTCATATCGCTGATTCTTGAGTGGCTATTTATGCGGCTTATCTGATATTTTAAAGGAAACCGCACTGACTATTTTCTAGTCCAAAGAGGGATGGGTGGGTAAAACAAGAACTGACTTGTGCCTTTGACTAAACATTAGGAAACTAGTTTCCAAGTTTGGAAGTGTCTGGATGTATTTTTCCATATTTTTTCTTTCTTTGAGTTTTCCCGACTTCAATCAGGAGGTGAAATGCCAGAAATACCCAGAGACACCATATCTAACCAGACAGCTCCCCCATGGGCATTGCAGCCCGACGGGTGTTTTTCCAAACCACCCCTGAACTCTGAACCTTCAAATCATTTACAGATCTGTTCCACTCGGAGACAAAACCACATCCCTGCACGACTTGTGAAAGCGGGAGTGTGGTGGAGAGCCTGGCTCAGCAGAGCTCCCGTGCAGAGTCCAGCTGCTTTGCAAAGGCAGCAGGACTGCCTGTGGAGGCTGCTGATGTGGTCTCATTTGCCTTCTGGAGCTGGGAACAGAGGGGCTGCGGATGCAATCACTGCATCAGAATCTGCTTGTGCTGGATGCTCTTACTGTCTGTGAGGCTACGCAAAGCTGGGCACTCATTAGCTCTGCAATTACCCAAAGTAAACCTTCGCCTCTTCTGCTTAGGCTGGAGCCTGAACAGAGCTTAACTAGCCAAAGTTAACTGGGAGACCTTAAATTTCCAATTACAAATGCTGTCTGGTTGGACAGTATTTTCTGTAAGAAACTAAAGTTTTCTGTCCCTGGTGATAAGCTGGTTTTTATTATGAAATATAACAGTTGTATTGTACATGATTGTTCTGTACAATGCAATTTACAGAGCTGCTCTGGTGGCTGCTGTCATTGACAGGGTGCCCTTTACAACAAGATTTGGATCATGTCAAAATTTTCATGATTCTGAGGGAACACAAAAAGAAATATTCCCATGGTCGAAAACTCCTTTTAGGTAACTGTTACCGAAGTGTGTACAAAATTGCATGTCAAAACATTTTTATTGTTAGCTGGTAGGACTTACATTGACTGACAGCAGCGGTTTAATAGCTGAGATGCAGTGTGGTTTGTCATTTTACTTGTTTTTCCGTAGATCAGCTCTGTATTTTAGGAGACTATCATTTTCAAGTGATAAAGCCTGTCTTTAGAAAAGCACACTCCCTTCCTTCCACTGTCAGTGTCTTTATCAAGGTGGTACAGGACAACTAAGTAATAAAAGAGATTAAAAAATAATGGTTTAATTTTGTCTTGCTGTATAGTGTCAGAGTATCATGGCCTCTTAAGAACTTAACCAACGGGACTGTAGGAAATAGAGTTAAAATGAAAATGAGGAACAATTTGGGGGGGGCTTTTTGTAACTTAGGACCCAGTTCTGTTTCTCTAATTATACAGTTGATCAAGATACACCAAACAGCAGACTTGGTGGAAAGCAAATGGAGTGTTACATCAAATGAAGGTATTAAAGAGAAAACTAGCTGATGGCACAGGGGAAAAAAAAAAAAAAAAAGACAACATATAACAGTGTTTTTTCCAGCAAAAATTCACTCTTACACGCCGCCCTCAGTACTTGTGTGCATCACTTGTGCCACATTCTAAACTGCCTTCCCTCACCCGTGTGTAAGCAAACACGCTGCCCGTGCCCCGGGAGGGGGTCCCAGCACCCCGGCCGCTGCCTGCCGGTCCCCGCTAGGTGGCGGTGGAGGCGGTGGGATGGCGGCCGGCCCCCGCAGCCCCCCCGGCCTGGGGACGCGCCTCAGGTGCCGCAGCCGCTTACCAGCAGTTTGAAGAAATTACAGTTTGTTTTTACCAATCCTAAAAAAAAAAAAAAAAAAAAAAAAAAAAAAAAGATCTCTCCCTTTTCCCCGGCGCCCTGAATTCCTATCGCTCGGGTTTCAGAGGCTGTGAATAGTGACACATCTGCTCCTAGGGCTTTTTGCTCTGCCAGGTGTTCCTGTAACCATTCCCTTGGAATTTACCATTTGTTTATTATCTTCACCTGAAAACATTACCTGCTATCACACAACCATCCTGAAAAATCCCCACATCTTTTGCCTTGCCAGCCATGTGTGTGGCTGCTTACCAAAAGCTCTGTCCTGCCACCACACTCAGAAGTGGGAGCCTGTGAAATCCGCTGCATCAGGCTGGGATGCCGTCTCCCACCACGTTTACGTGTTCCACATTTATTTTACCTCTACTCTTTATCTTAATCCCAAGAAAAGGTTTCTTCAATGTTTTTGCAGCTTGCCTCAGCATAAAGTCCATAACAGTAAAACAGCGTATTTGAAAGCTACAGAAACGTTTAGGACAGGAATCTCCTAATGAGATGGATGTGTTTGCCCGTTTGTTAGTGCACACAATGTTTTATCAGGGAAGGGATGTTAGCTACACTGCCGACATCACATTAATGTTTCTCGCTTTTGTTCACATGACTGTGTAATACTTCTGTGCCAAAGTCACAAAACTGACTTAAAAGCCTGTCTGAGACGATGAGGCAGTTGTGCCCATCTGAATCCGTGTTTCTGCAGCACTCTGCTCCGGTGGGACTCCCACATTTCAGCACAAAAGCCTGCTTTGTGCTCCATCTCCCACATCGGACACATTCTTACTTTATGTTCTTCTATGTCAGGTCTCAGTTGCCATACACAGAATAAACTATAATAACTGCCCAATTCCAGACCTAATCAGGTCAGAATGACTGAAGGGTAACTTGGGGGTCAGTTGGCTGAGTCCGGCACAGTTCAAATGTTGGGCATCACAAAAAGCAGTGCCAGTGCTCAGTGTCAAGAGGCACTGGAAATTAAAGCAGTTTGGGATTGCCCTTAACCCCAGAATCACAATATCTGGGCAATTAGCAGCATTAAAAACTGCTAGCAGAGAAGGCAGACAGATATAAAGGAAAGGGGAAAGGAAGAGAGGAAGATAAGGGGAAACAAAATATTATTCAAGAGTAATGTATAGGGGAGGTATAAGGTACTGGTCTTCATTTTTTGAGTCTATTCATGTGTGTGCATGAATGTGCATGTTACCTGAGCACATGACCACAGTTGCTGCTGCTGGAGAGCAAATAAGAAAAGGAAATGTGGAAGGAGGTGAATAGGAAAGGAAAGTGGCCTAGAATAAGGAAGCCTGTTATTGTTATTTGCTTTGAAGACCGATGAACTTGCATAAACCTGCACAGCTTCCACATGGAAGAGCGATTGTTTTGAAAATGAATGCAAAGATTCACTCCTGGGTAGAGCTATTTCAAAGCAGTAAAACAGTTGGCTCTTTAAAATGTTTTTGAACAGTAACAGTGAAAAACTCTTAATGGTAGCAGCACAAATAAGGCAGCGTTAATGAATTCAGTCCTTGCTGGTAAAATACTGCCATGCTTTTGAAGTAAAAATTTCAAACTGTTTTTGTTTGTTTGCTAGGAGTTCATCTCCCCTTTTCACTTTCTTTAATAGAATGGGATTTTGGTTCTGCCTGTCATTTTGAAGTAGACTGGAAAAGAGAGAAAGGATCCTGTGAGAAATGAATTTAACAATCAAATGCCATCCCTGAGGGGCCTGGGGGGCTGTATGCTGCTCACAGGCTGTGTTGCCCATCTCCCCTTTGGGCTTCAAAGATCATTGGCAAGATTTTTTTAATGTTTTGAAATTTCAGAGATTTGAAAGTCTATCCACAAGTGTCACGAGGAGCTCTGGGTGGTGAAGCTTTTAGTTGTCCCTTATTTCGTCTAGGTGCCTGAGGAAAAGTTAACACCTAGCATAAATCTTGCCTCAGTGCGCAGCTGTCAAGTTCTGATTTACTTTCTAAGTTCTGTTCAGGTTTTCCCTTAGAAAAGCTGAAACAAAGTCCTGTTCTTTGAGTACTGTCAATGTACATGAAGTTCCAGTTTGAACTCGATTAGAATTGCTAGGATGTGTACAACGTTAGTTTGGCTCTGCCTGAGTTGCCGGTATGCCTTATTTTATGTCGAGAGGAAGTTTGGGCTTTTATTTTTAAGTTGATCATGGTTTCTTTGGTAAAAGGCTGTGTCCAAGACCCACTCTCCAGGAATGCAAAGATCACTCTGCTGGCTCCCAAGGGAGAGAAATAGGTCACTTGCTCAGAAATCTGTTATCTCCACATCCAGCATATTGTTTCCTTATAAGGACATACCAGTTTTGGAAGAACTTGATTTCAGTGTATGAAGCAGTTCCACAGACCACTTGGACTTGACCTTCAAATGTCTTAGATAGATATAAGAAGCCTTGAATATGACTTTGCTTATTTGTTGTGCTTCGTCCTGTGATCTGTTTTGGTCACTGTCAGGAGGAAAACTTCATTACAGTAAGTTTTCTTCAAATTGATGCCAGTTAATTTTATTTCAGGCAGAAATTGAACCTTGTTAGGACTGGCTAATTCTTGCAGCTTTTCTGATTTGAGCTCCAGACACTAATATAAGGGAAATATTTAACAGAACTTGCTGGGTAAGCAAGGGTAAACTGACTTAGTAGTAGCAACATGAATTTGAGACTTAACACAGTGAACTTATGTAAAGCCTACAGCAACTTCATGATCATGAGCATTTACACAGCTAACTAATCCAGAGACAAACAGGTCACCCAGCTGCTGTGGCCCATTCACTCGGGGTTTACCTTTGTGAAATTGGAATACTTGCCATGACACTCCTGTAATCACTTCAGCAATAATTTCTTGGACAAACCGTTCTTGAGATGATAGCATCAAACCACTAAAGAAGCTTCAATCTTTTAGTCAAAAAGCACTTACTTTGTTTTCTTTTTCCTAAGGGCTAAGTACTCTGTGCAAGTGCTTGACTATGAATAGCTCACCCTGCCTTCTAACCCATGGGCTGCGGCAGTGCTGTGAGCCAACCCCATGGAACTGTACCCACACAGCTGACCCCAGGGGCTCCCTGCTGCTCCATCAATGTGGTACTGTTATCCCAGCCCTACTCACATATTAGGTGTTATACTTTTTTTTTAGAATATGGGGCTTAGAATTCCAGTCGTAAGGTCCATAAATTATTTAATATTTCACAAGAAAATGACAATTGTCAGTCACATCTATTGTAAGTTTACACAGCTGTATTTCCCCCAGCTATCTATATGAAGTGTACAGATACTGTATTAACAGCTCAACATCTCTCCAGGTATTTTTAATCCCTTTCCTCCAACTCTGTTCTTCTATCAGGCAATCAACTTAAGTCAGACTCACCTCAGTGGCCCAGCACAGCAGTCTGCATTTAGAGGCAGAAAATCTGAATCTTCGCACTGCTGACCTTATTGTTTTCCAGACTATTGATTGCAAGTCTTCAGGTTTCAGCAGTTCAAAGGAATCAACCTCTGGAAAAGAAAAGGAGAAAAAAGGAATGAACCCATACGCAGGACGAGGGCACTATTGCAACTGAATTGACGAGCAGCATCAGACTGATATTGTATAATGTGGATAAATAGTACTGAAAAGAGGTTCTCTAATCTCTTCTATGCAGCACCAGAATGCAGCCAGTCAGAAGTTTGCAGCACACCAGTGTGCCCACCTGGTGTGCAGAGGAGGGGATGCTGGCGAGGACCACACCAAGGCCTGGGTGAGACAGGTGTCTCCCTCCAGGGGCTCCAAATGGAGCAGAAGCTCCATGTTCCTGCTCATGGGCCCATGCCCAGCTTATGCTTTGGTCCAGACAGAGCAAGAGGCACCACCTCAACGAGAGACAGGGTGGGATGGATAACAGGGTTGGTAATGAGACCACCAGCCCTGTTCAGGCTGCTCCAGGAAGAGAAAACAGTGACAGCAGACAGCAGTGAACGTGATGCCTATCTCAGCCTAGAAAACTTTTTCAAAGGAAAGCAGCATAATCCCAGACAAAACTAGGAAAATGGCAGTGATACCCAGTTGAGAGTGTGTGAGCACATTCTCCAGTTTCTCATTCAGAGCCATCACTTTCCTCATCTCACAAACAAAAAAATCCCGTTAGAAGATATCTAGCAAAGAGCTTTCTCCACCTCACCAGCAGCACTCTGCTCTCCACACAAGGCACAGCTTACTGCAGTTGCATACATTTCTACCAGCTTTTCTTTAAAGTATCTTTTTCACAGCCTTGGCTTCTTTTTGATGCTGCTATACGTACAGAATAAAATGAAACTGGGGATTCTACCTTTCATTAAAATGGAGATAATATTTCTCTAGAAAACAGTTTCATATCCCCTATAAATGTTTTTATTTTCAAAAAAGAGTCAATGAAGCTAAATTTCTGAAGTTACATATAACTAACAAGGTTTAGACTAACAGAAATAATTTGGAAAAGGAAACCATTGTGGTTTTATTAACAACTCCTTTTCTTCTTAATATTCTTAATATTTTGTGATATTGCATGCAGTAAGAAGAATTTTAAGACATCAGCATTACAACATGGTACTCTCATTCAGGATGCACCATTTGATATTAGACTCATCAGGCCTTTAGGACACAATTTAGGCTGTGAAATTCAAGTGTATTTTTTGATAAACTATTTGCAAATTAGATGTATTCCAAATATTTGCTCATTTAATTAGAACATAAAAGATTTTTCTCTTTGACTGGACCTTGCTTCTGACCCTTCTTGCCTGTGTGTGGTTTGTATTGTTCTTGGCTAATGAGATATAGGATATGTACTAAACATTTACACATTAAAGGCATCCTTCATTCAGCATGAAGGTGTTGATACATCAAGGATACCTCAAACATGCTGAGATTCAACAACTTGTCAGACAAATTAGCACCTTACCAATCGGGGGTAAAATTGAGTTTCGCATTTCTCCCTGGTGGGAAGAAAAAAATCAAAAATGACTGTAGTTTAATGCTTTCTTTGTAAATACTAAGACAAAAGGCTTTATCACCTCTGTTGTGTAAATTCTAACCCTCACGAACTATCTGATTTTTAATTCATTGATTTTAAATGATCCCAGGCAGTTCAGAGCAAATCCACTGTGTCTTAGGGCAGACGTCTCCCCCTTTTTACGTTTATTTCTTTCATGCTTATTTAAAATCTGCACCTATATATTAAAATGGATGGAAATCAAAGTCTCAAATTTCTGTGTTCCACTAGCATATAACTACCAGGGGGTTTTAGCCCAGACTCTAAGGAGTATGTAGAATTAAGGAACTGTATGGCACTGAAACTATATATAAGGTTTAATTTTTTTTTTTTCAGCTTACTAGTGCTGAAAATTATTGTTCGTTGCTTGCTGGCACTCTGCATCAGACATCCAGAGCACCAGAAAGACCTACCATCAAATAATCCAGCCTAATAAAGTATCTCAATTGAACACTGAGCTGGGAGTAAGGTTAAGTAAGAGTAAGGTTAATCTTAGGTGCTGTAGACACTACAGCAGGAACCAATGACCATTCTGTGCCTCTAAGTCACAAGTCATCACATAGCATGTACTGCGGAGAACATGGCACAAAGTGCTGTCCACACAAGATATGGGGAGAAGGGTTTGTCATAAACCTCTAAAATAGGAATTATTTACGCATCAGAAGGGCTTTCTTTAAGTTACATACCTTACCATGATCCTATCACAAACACATATTTCCCAAGATTATGAGGTCAGCAAATCAAATCAACTTATAATAAAAGCAAGAGGGGGCCTCACTTTCCTTTTGGTAACTTCTTCATTCTCTATAATCTCAAATCCAGCAGAATTTTTTTTAAATACAGGAAAGAAATTTGTGGAGGACCTGCCTGGTTGAAGTTGCTTGAAACTCTTTTCAGAAGGAACTGTCATCACACTAATGAATTTAGCATCAGCTCTTCTTCATTTATCATTAAACCCTAATATTTAAACAAAACATACATACCTCCCTGTTCCACATTTGGGTATCTGCTCAATGTGACTGTTATCCTACAGTCAACTTCCCCTTAACTAGGACAGGACACCTTAACTGGTGTCCTGTGTGCAATCATATTTGTTCAAAGATTCTCAGATCATATTAAACTCATTACAGAATAGCTGCTTAGGAAAAGAGTGTCACCAGAAGCAGGTGTTTAATTCTGAAGATGCCAATTCCTTTTCTGCATGTAAGCTTTTCAGAGTTCTCTGTACAACAAAGTGAGTAGGGCTGTTAGTGCCCAGCATGTGTAATAAGGCAGACAAGGACTGCTTAAGAAGAGATATTGGATTGAATGCTAACTGTATGGGCATTGCACAGGCATGTCAGACTTGTAAACCAGGTTCTTATACAAAGAACTTCATATAGAAATCTGGAGAAGATCAAAGATTTCTATTTTTCATAGTATATGTTTGTATGAAATTTCAGAGCAGTGCCCCTGCTCAGTAACATATATTACATATATTAAAACATTTACATAGGTTTTTTTTGCTTTGAGGGGAAAAAAGATCCCAAATAAAAAGACAATGAATACTTAAATGCTTAAAAAGGGAATTTTGTTTCCCATACATATAGTGACATGATTTATAAATACATAATTAAAAGGAACTGATTCACTGGCAGGATCATAAATCTGTAGGTAAGTGCTGGCATTTGACTAAAACAATAATGGCAAGCACTAATTGCCTGTGGCCTGTTGCATGCCTACAGGAATCAAGTAGTGAAGAGGATCACAGTTGCTTATTAGTTAGGACCACCTAGAGTGATGGAAAGCTTGAATGATCAAAGAGAAGACAGTTTTATGCTGCAAATGTTGATATACTCTTGAGTTTTCTAGCACAATTAAAGATCCAGAATGAACAATTGACATACTAACTACTGAACAAGGAAATGAGCATAGCATCTGACTACAAAAGTTTGGGTTTTGTCAAAGAGAAGTGAATAATATTCAGTGTTATATTCCTACTCACTATCACAGAATAATTTTGCATTAGTACCAGCTCTCAACAACTTATTTTTTGTCTACCTTAATCAAGAATAAATTAGCCTTTCTTCCTAATACCAAAGCATGAGAGATCCTATCCTGCTTTCTCTGAATATCCACAGTGATCAATGAGTAGATAGAGTGAAAAAAAATCAGGACATAATTTTTTTGTAGTAATCCAGAGCAATTCCAATCCCATGGAATTGTTTCTGTGGCTTGACTGAATAGCTGAAATGTTTTGAAGAGAATGATTTGTGGTGTCTCTGCAATATTGTTGGTCATGCCTGGACTCATACAAGGCACAGGCTTTCCTTAAAACACTTCTGTGAACAAAAACCTGTTCCCATGAATGTCTGTATATGCTAACAAAAACACAAGCATGACTGAAACAAGATCTGCTTTGGAACTGAAACGCAATTGAAGAGTGTGGATTGTCTTGCAAAATTCAAGTGGCTCTAAATTCTATCCACAAATCTTCAATTTATTTACATATATCTGCAGTTATTTTGTTTGTTGCTGTTCAGCCTCCATCTTTCAGGCCATTCAGTAGGTCATGGCTTTTGATTCTGTGATTCATCAAATAAAATCTACTCTGTGGATATAGAAAAACCTTCTGGTTTAAGTGAAAGGTGCTGGAAAGAAATCTGTGTTAAGAAACCTGAACATTAATTTTAAATCCTATCTTTAAAAAAAATCATCTTAAATTATGAATGAATAAAAGTAGTGAACTCCTCTGAGAGAGCTTTCATTTAACATAACTGAGGGACATAAAAAGGAGACAGATACAGTCAAATAACCACCTGAGGCTTCCAGTAAGGCTGAGTTTTACTAAACAGTTTTACCCCCATACATACCAGTTTAGTTTTTCTCTCTGAAAGCTCTTCACAACTCTTGGCCTTACCACCTCTAAATTCTCTACAACCACTAGTCTCTTAAGGAGTTAAGTACCTTGTTATAGCAGGTCTAATTTTTATTTAATATATTGATCTTTATATTTATACTATATACTTAATATATAATATTATATAAACAAGGAATATATTTAATGTTTCCTTACTAAATAAGCAACATAAACTAGCTGGAAAAATATTCACAGGTATTAGGTTTGGGTTCTCTGAAGTCTGGAATCAAGCAAATAGATCTCAATACAAAATGGACAACTGCCTAATTAGAAAATGTCCTAAAATATCAGGATGTCTTTGTAGCAACAAGCTTAAAAGAAGAACCAACCAGTGTGTATGTTCATGTACTCCACCACAAAGGCAACATTACTTCACCAAGCCTTCAAGCTTCCCATAGAGGTGCTGCAGTCTCATTTGAGCTTGCTTTTTCAGATCATTTAATCCTTAATCCTGTGCAACAGTACTACAGAATTAGGAATAAGCCTAACACCTAAATTTTTCCTTTTCAAAGGCACAATGACAAACCTGGTTTAGAGTTCAACTAATAAACAAAATATTCGTGTTCAGATTTGGGGAATTGATTTAACCTTTTGGAAGAAATTAGAGGCTGGGACTGTCAAATTTGAACTATCCCCATGTTTAAGGTTCACTCCTCATTAGTTTTGGCTAGGAATACTCTCTAATTACTAAGAGAGTTTCCTCAAGTTGCACTTTAGAAATTCATCTTTTTTGTAAGCTGTAAAGTATTCATAAAAAGCTAAAAACTGTGGGAAAATTAGCATTGATGGATGTTTTCTTACCCTCCATCAGGAAATGATGTACTTGAAACTCATTACAGATCTTCATAGAAACTCTGCTGAATGTGCCTTGGGCTTTGTGCTGATCAGCACACACAGAGTTTACTGCATAATTCATCTCTCTTGTGTCACATTTAATGTATAACATGTGTTTCCTGTTAATTATGAAAAAAATGCATCCTTTCTTTTAGAAACATAATAATGAAATTACTACAAAAATTAAGAAACATGGAGTTATATTTTGCTCATTTTACATGAAACTCATTTTCTTTTAAGTCGGTATTATGTCTTACACAGAAATAAGAGGAAAGCATTGCACTGAGAAGTACCTAAACATGCTTTGCTTCTCCTTCATGCACCAGGCACAGTCTCTTCCCTGTGGCCACACAAGGAGAGGTGCGTGGGATCCTTCTGGTCCCACTGGCTGCCAGGGAAACCCTTCTGTTTGGAGCCATGTGTTAGCATGTAGTCCCCTTAAATTTCTCCCTCAGAGGGAGGTTTGGTTGGTTTTGCATCTCTTTTCGTGGATGTCAGTGAAACATTAGACATCCTGTATCTCATTTTCCTCATTTAAGGTTGAAGATTATTCAGTAGTATTCTACTTCACTTCACCCATCCATCTATACGAGCCTGTCCAGCTTCTCTTACCAAAAGAAAGAACAAAAATCCCATCTCAGTGTCCTACCCACACCAACACATCTTATGATGATCTTATGTCTGCCACCCTGAAAGGGTAGGAGAGGGAAAGGGTAAAGTGATGGAGCAAGAGAAGGAAATGAGCAACACCATAAATCTGAAAATATGCCATTCTTATTTGGAACAGGGGGAGAAGGGGACTTATCTGTACACAATGCTACATTTGGCCCCCATATTTTCATCAATTCACTGATTATTCCCCTTTGGAGAAAAAATCCTCTGCTGGGATTATATGCTCTGTGGCTGGTGGGGCAACTGGGTTAATATTACTTTCATAGTTCACTCTAGCACCACATCGATATCAGGTTTTTACAGGGCTTTACTAACTACCAAGTCAAAGTTGATGGCACAATAGATGTGGTAGACCTATTCTAATCGTAAGATTGCATTGACTGCTTGGAGTACACTCATGTGTACAGCGTGCATTTCACCAAGGAAATAATCTATGTTTTGCGATCACAGGTATGTGCATCACTTTCAGAAACAAAACCACAAGTAGCTTGAAGCTCACCTCAGATGCTGTTGCTCTCTATGCACTACAAGGCACAAGGGAGCCAAAGGGTAATCTGAATGGCGGGAAGCAAGATGTCTGCCCTTGGATCCAGACAAATCTTGTTCCTCAGGAAAGTCTGATGAGGGCCTTGAAGACCAAGTGTTAGCTCTCGTTTGTGAAGCAGTCCCATAGTTCTCCCTTTTCAGAAACTTTCTTTTGACTCTTGCTTACATGAATATCTTCATTCATAATTGCTAAGGTCAGTGAAGTTGACTGGCTGCATAGACTGATAGAAAGTTATTTATCAGCAACAGTGCTAGTGACCTCTAGAGAAACAAGTCTGGATAAAAAGACACATCAGTAGTGGTGTCCAGGAACCACGATAATTTTCTATTTCCCCAGCTGCGGAAAGACCTGCAGCAGAACACCAGCAAACTTATTCTGCAGGATGAGAGCACAACTTCTGTAGCTTCTGCGGAGATTTCAGCTTCACTGGTTTTTGTACAGGTGTACACACGTGAAAAAGAAATTTAACTGCCAGAGCTGACAGTAACAGGGATCTGGCTGTAAAAAAAATAAAAGGCCTGGGGGAGGATTTCATTCTTACACAGCTGATCTCTGTAAGAAATTAAAAAAGCCTTGGTAGAAAGAATTTATGTTTTTAACCTTCTCCTTCAAGGTAGCATTTAAAATCTGAGTTAGCAAACAATATGCTACCACCAGTTATTGTATTATTTGAATTTCTTATGGCATACTTAAGTGTCAACTTCTAGAGTCACATGGCTGTGTAAAATCATCCAGTTCTCAAAAAAAAAACAACACAAAACACACCTCTATTCATGATTGTGTGGAAAATTTAGGAAGTGACTTCTAAAACCACAAGGCCTGGAAGGCTAGACATGCCAAATGTACTCACTTAGCTTCAAACTCATGGCTTTGAAGCCAATCTCATGATTTCTAGATGCTTAAATCATATTTTATTGAAGTGTGGGATGGCAAAGCTGCAACTGTTGGGACATAACTTTTATCACTCCAAAACCAGAAATACCTCTTAAAAATCACTAGTATAAGCAGTCACTCCTGCCTTTATGGATAGCTGAACAACGCTGCTTCAGCTTATTTAGAAGGTGAAGATGTAAAAAGTTTCTGAATAATGTAAGCGAACATGAAACAACCTGAAAAGAAAAAAGATCATGAAATATTCTTTTACGAAATGCAGGGATGTTACCTAGTCATCTTACAATAAAAGCTTTTCCCATCACATTAGCATTTCACCTCAGGGCATATTCATAGATTTTTTTCAAGGTATTGATTCTTTTGTATATCTTAAATGAGATTTAAGGAGTAATTATTTTTATTTTTTTCATCTCTAGCTCTCAGTTTTGGAGTGCATTGCCTTGCAATAGCCCATTTCATCGTTACATGCTGCACTTATTTTACGTTTCTTGCATACTTAAGAGCACTTTACCATTAAAGTTTCTTTTGGCACTTTTTATCTGGTGCAAGTTGGTTTAAAACACCAGGAAAAAAGCGATAGAATGATTAAGACACATTCCACGGAAAGTCTAACTGTTCCATATGTACATCATCTTTCCTTCCAAGCCGACATATTTCACAAAACCTTGTACTGTTTTATTTTTCACCCTTAGGTTTCTTTCAGTCTTCACTGGCGTAAACAGTGAGACCGGTATTCTTTGAAAAAATATCTGCGCAGATCATTTGTCCTTGAAGTACAATATCTTATTTGCAATAATATTTTATATAAGAGCTGAATTATTGATAGACAGCCTTGACATAACATTTAGGACAACAGATTGTTGCTATATTAAACTGTATTGTATTACTCTCAGCTCAAATGATGGAATAGTTTGATTTCTGTAGTTTTGATCACAGAGATTCTGAAATTCGACAAATCAAATTGAATCTGGCAAATCAAAATGTACTCCATATTTTTGCTGAAGAAAGACTCCACCGATGTCTAAATTTAAGCGGGGGGGGGGGGGGGGAGAGGGGGCGGAATAATCTGTCCTCTCTGTAGATACAGGTAGCTCTTAATGCCCCAGACTTTTAAAGTTCAGAATTCCTGACCACCAGAATTACATTGCTCTAAAAGTAAAGTATATATTGTAAAGCTCCTACATAATGAATGCATGAGGGAAGCTTAAATACAATTTTGCAAGAACACTTCTCCAAATAACAATTTTTCAACTTGCTCCAAAATTTCTGTCAGTACATTTAGCAGTGTGATTGAAGACAGACACCCAAACCTCAAACAGCACCACACTAACAGCACTTCACAAACATGTTGTCTCTGGTCTCCAAAGCCCCCATGCTCTCTTCTAGCTCTAATTTAAATTTTCCATTGATAATCATTATTGAGAAAAAGAAAAAACACAGTCTGATTCTGAACCCATGCAAGGTTTAACTCCTGCCTTTTCACTGGAACAGAAGTCCATAGGCATAATGGTGCTGGCTCAGAGCACAAGGGTAGCTAGCTCAATATTCTGGATCCAACAGTGATCAACAGTTGATCACCATGGAAATATCTATGAAAAGGCCTTTTTTTGGTCAGTTGGAAATCAGAGTCAAAACTATCCCTAGCACCAAATATAGCAATTTGCCCTGCCCACCCATAAAGCACTGCTAAGACTATTCACACAACTGTTTTCTTTTCATATTATTTTACAGACTATTCAAAAAATATTCTACCACTATCATGAATAGAATTTTGCCAAATTTTCTTGACTCATCAAAGGACTCTTGTCCTGAACATGTATCTGGGCTTTTATACGTTAGTAACACTGCTGGATTTTTTATGTGACTGCTTTATAGAACACATAGTAAAGCAAATCATCTCCTAGGTCCTTAGCACCTCACCTTGAGTTCAGAGACTCCTCAAACCAAAGTCCCTCCCAAGTCATTTTAATTGTTTTGCCTCCACATCACAGTTACGTTGCCTATATGCTTCACTTTCAAGAATGACAAAACATCCTGGAGGAAGCCAGCTGCTGATCCTGAAAAGACTCCCTCACTAGGGGGTGGGAGTTATTTCCTCAGCAAACAATCAGACAGGCAGAGGACCATTAAACCACTCTTTTGGCATCCTTTACTCAATGGAGAAGCACTACCAGACAGTGATTAAGAGTTAGATTAGAGGAATCCCAACTTCAGAATCGCAATATACAACCAGAAACTGATGTCTCCTGTGCCAGACTCATCCTTCGTCTTAGAATAGCACGTCATTGTGCATCATGGAAATGAAACAGCAGATGTTTCCGAATATAGAGCAGGATTCACTGTGCTTGTCAGCTGTCTTCCTGGAGTGCAGACATACATTATAACTGTAGGCAGAAAGCCACCTCTAAAATACCTTACAAAATTGGGAAAGAGATCTAAAATGTTAGTAATAAGCATATTCAAACTTTTTATAGCTGATATTTGAAAGACGCAGAGTGGGGTAGGTGGAACCGTTAGTAATATTGTTCCTCCAGCAAGCCCTTTCAGCTAAATACCCGTAGACAGTCCAGCTGGATGTCTGCAGAAGAATTTGACACTAAAATCTATGGTAGTCATCCAGTGGGTGCTAGCTGATGAAAGATATAGAGCCCTTAGAGTAAGAATTCTGTTGAAAACCTGTGGCAGCTTTAAAAATGAAACCAGGTAGTGGTTTCCAAAAAGAAACAAAGTATATTGTGAACTTCATACTCCTCTGTTTATAGTCAATCTTTAGTTTGTGAACCCACCCAACAAAACAATTGCTAGTTGGTTTTCATTTTATATCTTGTTGAAATAGAGAAGGCAATCAGTGATATGATGCAGTTTCACTATGTTAGAAATAGCTGTGAAATTTGGAAGTGGTGGAGGGAAGGTATGAGCTGGTTGTTTAGGATCATCTGTCTTGAACATACACCATATAATTTTTTTATTTAATTAGGAGGATTTTTTTATAAAATATCTATATCATTTGGGACACATGTGGACAGAGTATAACTTCTTTAAGATTCATGGTATCAGTAACTACAGTGCAAAAAAACATTAGAATTACAAATGGATCCAACCTCAGAATTTCCACAGATAAAAAATTCAATATTCCCAGGATTTCTAAAACATACGTGTCTGTGGCTCCCCAAACTGCTATTTTCACCAGCCCTGAAGTCAGATGAAAATCTCGTGATTCCAATCCAATGATTGTAATCTCCTCACTTTTCAGGACAAGAGCCACCAGGGGATACTTTTTACTCAACGACAGAACATATTGAGAAACAGTCAATGGACTCCAGTATGGCCTTGTATAGGGAGTGAAAAGACAAAGTCCAGAGTAATTGTAAATGTAAAATTTGAATGTCTTGTCGGCGTTGGGCCATTTCTCAGACATGGAATGCTCAGGAGCACAAAGTTTCACTTAAATGGGAAGACAACATTCACTGTGGTATGAAGGACCATGTTCTCTTGCCATTTATGCATATACCTGCTCAAGAAGCCCCTTTATACCAAAAGTCGATCTATTTCCTCTCTTTTGTAACTGTATTTGCTGATCTTAATTGAAATTTCTGAAACAGGAAAGCCTTTTGCTGATCTTGTTTTTCACTTGTTGTGCTCATTCCACAACAAAGATTTAGCGTTTATTTAAACTGGATGACCCAATATATTCAGTTCAGCTGCGAGATTGACTGTCACTAAGTTGTCAAATGCCTGTTATGAATAGTATACAGAAGGAGAACAAGTTGACCTTGAACTCGCTAAATGTTTTATGAATACTACCCATTTCCAGAAAAATATGAATATGTTTTCCAGATTTACTCTTTTTGCCTTCCTTAAGGCGGTTCTCAGTAACAAATGCCTTTCATCTTACTGAGATACTTGTAACATGGAAGGTTTGGGAAGGGGAGAACAACATTTTAATGATGAATTTAATGCTTGTGGATTGCAGAGGATTGATTAAATTGCAGGCTGAATTCCTGGACTTAGCCAAAGGCTACGGAAAATATTGTTGCTATAATGCTAGCATTGCTTCCTAAGACCTGTCGAATTCTGGTTTATAATTTTCCATTACTGAGATGAATTGATCTTGGTGACTCTTCTTTCCTCTTAATTGGCATTTTCATTCTTAAGCAAAATCAGAGTAGATGACACTATTTAAATAGAATAAATAAAAGCAATCATAGTTTTGATCTGTCCAGCTCAAATAAACCCTTGCATTATTTCCAAATATGACCTTAGCACCTCTAGCTGGTGTTGGCAATTCTCATGCATATGCCAAAGAACACCGCAGGAAAGGGGGGCAGTTAGCACTATAGGATTCAGGTCAGAGGATCGTGTTGTAACCAACAGAGAAGCACTCTAAATAGAATTAATTTAAGACACTTGTGTTCAGCACTGGATTTTGATCAAACACTTCAACAGTAAAAAACAGCAGATAATTTACCCTGCCATGAAATATATTGGTTTCTTTTCAAAAACATTGGTTCCTTTTCAAAAGGTACTTTCAGCTCTTTCAGAATTTGTGGACAAAGTGGTTTCTAGCTAATATATAGTTTTAAATGCTTTTTTGAAAGCCTCTTGCGTGATAGAGTTCATAGCAACAGCTTCTGATACTGCTTTAAGAGCACAATAAGGTTTAATAAGAAGGATGCACTTCAGTTTATAGATTGCTTGTTTTCTGCTTTACTTTATCCATCATAATCCTTACCTCCTCTTAGTAAAAAAAGTATAAAATAAAATCAGAAATAAAAAAGCCAATGACCAGTATTGATCTTCTCTATCCAAAGCAGATTCCCTTGATCTGGATCGAACCTGTCTCTGTCAGTAACAGCTTTTCCAGGAGACAGTTCTATTTAAAATGTTTCACGGGGCATCTAGTTATTTGTTCATTTGTCAGGAATGGTGGAAGAGACTATAATAGACAAGCAGCCTCAGCTGGCTGCAGGACTTGATACAGTCATATCACAAAGACAGAATAAGAATATGTTTTCTGTGCACTGTGGAAAATAGTTTTACAATACATCTTGACCCAAGACCTATTAAAAAGCCCATTATCAATATTAATGGAAACTTGAAATGCCCTTTGGAATTTCACTGCAAACATTTTTACTCTAATATTGGTTTTGATGTTATGAATGAGAAGTGAGTGGCATAGGCTGCACTATAGTACACATGGCAGCTATCAATTCCACACTGTAAGATCTATTTTCTAGTTGAATGCAAAAGGGAATATGTTTTCCTAAAGAGCATGTCCCCTACCATCTGTACCATATACTCATGTAAATCTGCAAAGAGGACAGAGACTCTCATTATAAAGTTGTTTATCTAATGAAAACTATCTTTGTCTTTGTGGCTTTTAAAGAGCTTCATCTAAAAGATAGCTTCAAATGAACACTGATGTACACAAATAGTAGAAAAGAATGTGAGGTGCAAGTGTAGTCCAGACTGTCCTGTGTCATTTGTAATATCAAAGACCACTAATATCACTTAGAGAGGCAGTTGGACTGCCCATCCCACATTAGATATGGTGAGAAGAAACCCGAGACCTGTTCCTTTTCTTCTGACACACTTACAAGACAAACACATGCTCCATTAAAAATAACACATCTCTGCTCTGATATGTTTCCCTCCCATGTGTCTGACTTAAAAATATGCCTCGGTTCACAGTGTTATGCTTATTAAGATATAATATTACTGCTCTGCAATGAGCCACTTCAGAGAACACAGCAGGGAAGCTGGCTCCCATTGTGCTAAAGAGGGCAGCCCCCTTCAAACTCATGCTGGAGCAAAATGTTTGCCTCTTGCAACATTCTTCTTGCATCCAGAGTTTATTTTTTTTCATTTTTCTTCTCTTTTTCTTGTTTTGTTATTTTCTTGAGTCATGCTGGTTCCACTTCTGAAAAGCTGTAGTGACATAATTGACACTACAGCAACTGGGACTGGGAGTATTACATTTCCTTTTCTTCACACAGGTCACCGAGCACCTCGTGTGATTTTAGCACATCTTGTCGTGGAGAGCTTTTAATGCTAATTTGTTAATATTATTTAAAAATAGTGTGCTGATGTGAAGACTGCCAGCACACTGTCTAAACATTAGATATTATTTTGACCTTGCCTTATTCCTGCAGTAAAATCTGATCACAGGTTGCAAATGCATGCTGTTATTCACACATTAAGCAACAATAGGGGCAACCTAGATCATAATTGTAAAGTGGAGGATGAGTGTATGGAAATTATGTAGGGTTTTGTTTTCTTCTTTTCTAGTTCAACTATATAAAAGAACTCATGTGTGTCACTGATTTTTTGCATTAAAAAAGATACATCAAAACATTAGGTATAAATAATGCAGAACGCCACTGCACATGTGGGGCTATACGCAAAGCTTACAGTCGAAACAATAAAAAGATTGGTTGAAATTATTAGAAATATGATTTGAAAAGAAGCACATTAGAAAAGTATTTACTCCACATCTTAGTAGTAAAGATGGTTTAGCTAGGTTTGTTGCACATTTTTTGAATGAGCATGTATACAAGCACAGTAAATCCTGGTTTAGGAAAGAAGGGACACCAGTTTTTCCTGCAGCAGGTTCACTAGCCCAGAGATTCCTCACACTGAATTTATCAGTGAAGAGCCTGACCCCAGGGACAGGATCGCTGTCATGTGGCAGTGGTTGCAAATGTTTCAAATACTTAGCACTTATGCATACACTAGCTGGTTTTAATTGTTTTTCCTTCAAAATATTTGCAGAAAAGCAACTCAATATGTCTGGTTAACGTATTACAGGGTTTTGTGACTTTTTTTAAAAGATTTTATGCTTCTGCAAATTTAAGTATCAGTTTAAATGCCATTTTTCAGAGCAGGAAGTTTGTCATAAATTGAGAACATTTATAAACTTTCTCCTTTTTGGTGTAGTTTGATCAGCATAAC
This sequence comes from Podargus strigoides, assembly GCA_028020825.1. Taxonomy (NCBI): domain Eukaryota; kingdom Metazoa; phylum Chordata; class Aves; order Caprimulgiformes; family Podargidae; genus Podargus; species Podargus strigoides. The sequence continues at coordinate 23,126,020 of CM051627.1, read as the reverse complement.
TCTTCTCACTCTCAGCCTGAACTACTATTGCCACTGGGAGCCCCTGTTTGGGAATGATTATTTAAGAAGAAGGATCTTTCACTATGAATTAGATCAGCTGAAGATTTGGCATGGGTATTTTTTCACTCCTTCTCAAATCCAACTTCCCATCTCAACTGAGCAGGAACTTCAGTTTCAGCCTCTGCTTGAGCCACATTTTTGAACTCTTTTTCAAAAAATGTTGTCCACTACATTTAGCTCTCCATAACCACTGGTAACGTGACGCAGATCTCACATCTGTTTCTCTCAAAAAAAAAAAAAAGCAGCTATCTAGCCTAACATCAGCATACTGATGCTTCATATCACATATTTCAAACCTTTACTACAAATTTGGACATGCAATAAGAGGGTTTTTTGGGGCTGCTGCAGTAAGAATACACACAAGTAATCTTTACATGAACTCATGTGCTAGGACTGGTAAGTAGGTTCACAGGATCAGGCTGGATATGCCAATGAACTTCATACCTGGTCTGGGGCCTACCAGCATGTCACTGTACCTACAAAATAAAATGCTAGCATTTGGTAGTCCATCTGACAGAGTATTCCAAAATATTGACCTTGCAAGCCAAGAGGGAAAGGAAATTTTCCAGACAAGATTTAAGCACAGAAATTAAAAAGAGCCAGGGCCTTCTTGGAATAACAAGAAAAGAGAAGAGGCTGCAACCTAGATAGCACAGACTGTGCAGGCAGACAAGAGAGCCGGAAAACTGTGATAAACATGAAAAGGTGTTTCAGTGCATTTAAAAGGAAAAAAAAAAAATAATTAAAAGCTTTATTAAAAATACAACAAAAGAGAGAGGATGCATAGTAATAATCTCAGACTCTGAGAAAATATCCAGAACTCCATATGCTGACATGTAGAAGACAGACATTTAGGAAGTCCAAAGGGGTTTAATTATGTCTGTCATGAAAGGAAGCAGTAAGGATACAACTGAAAATTTGAAAAAAGGCAAGGGCTAAATGTAAGCAACATGCATCAGCAATACCTGGGAGATACTACTGTGCAGGTGTTCAGGCAAGAAAGGAGCAAAAGCCAACACCAAGCCTACTGAAACATAGCTAGTCTGACAATTTCAGATTATATTTTAAAGATTGCAATGACTAAATAAGATCCAAAGAACAAGGAGTACTTAAGCACCCTCTCATTTATCACAAGGACCACACTGCTTTATAATAATTTTAAAATTTAGTATTTCAAATTAGTAAATTAAGGGAAAGGTAAAGTCATTTGTACACGTAGGTAACCCTTTTCTCTGGGAAGACTACAAGTCCCACAAAATGCCATAAACATCTTGTTGTCTGTAAGTCATCTCAAATATTCATTCAGTAACCTTGATCAATAAGTAATTTTTCCAAAGCTCTCTAAATACTCACAGTCTTTGCCCTAGGCTCTATTTCCTTTTTGCCTAGAAATATATGTAGATGATTGGTTCCAAATTAAAGCTGATTATTTGGGATTTATCTATTATCAAAAATAGATATCTAACTTTGTGTTGAAATACATATAACATTTGTTTTATGAAAATCTGGTTTTATAAAGGATTAAAATGTTCCCAATATGTATACTGACACATCAACATACACACATTCCTTAATCTATTTCAGAATTATAAATTGGCTATATACCAGACACCCATTGTGTGGGCATACACAGACCTGAGAGAGTAGAACCGCTGTTCCCGTTTAGGTGAATCATTCCAACAGCTCATAATTGTTCTTCATTTACCTGTGCCTAGAAAAGTTGAAAATTAGAAAATACATAAAGATTGAGCAAAGTCTAGAGAATTGGAGGGATAATGGAAGACAGAGGATAGGGAAAAAACATTGTTTTCTATTTCTCAGTGGTAAAAGTCCTGATAAGGTGCATATGTGTTTACATTCCTCAGACATGCCCTCTGTCTAACATTGTGAGTCTTCAGTAAACACAAGCACTGACATGACAGAGATCTAATTAAGCTTTCTAATTATGTAAGTACAAATATCTACAATTTGGATTTTAACATTTCAAACAGTAGAAATGAATCTGATAAGAAAGGGAAAAGGTGAATTTTCATTTTGTAATTCTCTCAGGATGCAGGAAAGGAGAATTCAGCAGAAGTGTTCGTGATCTTAAAGGCAAATTGGATGACATTGTGAAAGATATCTATAAAAGCAAGGTAGTGATTAATAGAGATGGCAGTGAATTTTTCCTCAGAGTAATTAAAACTTCACGTTTTCCTTTTTTTGTTGTTTGCTTATCTGTCATTCAAATCATTCACAGACAGAAAAACTTCATATTAAAGATTCTGCTTTCATATCAGTGAAATTAATGCCTGAGACATCTTCTAGGTCAGATCCAGGGGCACATGAAGAGCATTTTCCAGACAAAAATGAGGCAAAATGACACCAGGATCTTGGTGTGTCATCTTCCCTCTCACACTGATGGTTACTTGGCAAGTTGATATACATGCACCCACAGCTGCCTACCCCAGTTCGCCCACAACGGCTGCCTTGACACAAAGATTCACTTGGCAGATGTTTACTTGCATCACCTTCAGGACCCCAGTGAGTTACCTTGACTGAAAGTCAAGCCAAAAAGATTCAGTGTTTGCCCCCTTTGGGTCCTGTTCTGTCTCCTCAGCAGCAAACTATTCCACTCGGATCAAAAATCAATTTAGTTGCAAGGTCATATGGAAATACCTCACAGCATGGAAAACTTGACTCTGTTAGCAGAGGCCTTTGGATTAAGCAGGCAATTGACCACCTAAAAGCTTTGGCCATACTTCACATGCAAAGAACTTTGTGTACACCACAGTCAGAGCATAAAACTTCAAAAACTCTTTATGTCGTAATCAATCAAACTCAGCAGGACACATCTGCCATTGGTACTCCAGCTGGATTCGCTGTCATTGCATTTGCTGCAATTCACTAGTAAAGTATGACAACTTACATGGGAAAACTGCTGAATAAAAAAACATCTTCACATATGCGCAAAATAGTTCAGATGATGCTGAGTAAGGGAAAAAATATCTTGTTTTTCTTGAGCTTTTTATCATTTGCATTACTTGCACCAGTTGGAAGGTTCGTTTGGGGGTTTGTTCCCCCCTTCCAATTGGTCAGTTGTTTTATTTCGTTTATTACTTATATTTTCCAAATAATTTATGAATAATTGTGAGACCTTGTAAAAGCTGATCTATTATGCTGATTTCTCAAAACATAATCACATAACACAACACAGGCCACATTTTAATTGTGTTCTAATTGGAGCCCCTAATGCCTTAAAAAAATAAAGCAGAGGGGATAGTTTCACTTGCAATTGTGGGCTACAGACATAAGTGGCCCCGTGATGAGCTATCATCGAGGAAGGCCCACCAGATTGGAGGCATGAAACAGCAATGTTGTTTATTTCTGCAATCAAGTCAAAGTGAGCTGAAAATCCTGAACGAAAAACTTTCTGCAGAACTTTTACACAAAGATCAGAGACTTTTTCTTGGGACATACCACTTGGGAATTTGTGATCCTGGTTCCTACCACAGTTGTATAATTTTAACATCCCACAGAGCTGACAGACTTTGACACTAACAACTGTGCAGGGAGTAAAACAGATTTACAAGTGGCAGTGACCTTTTCATCAAGGGAAGTAAAGTAGACTCGAATCCACCATACCCCCGACTCACAGTCCTGACAACATCATTCAACATACAGTAGGAAAAGCACTTCAGCAAAAGTTTATGAAAGTGACATTGACACACCACAGTACATTAAATTGATCTCACCAATATGCCATGAGCTTTAAGTAGCTCTCTTTTTTTTTCTTCAGTGTGATTTGAAGCATTTGCTGCTTAAATAGTTTAGTGTCGCCTGTTACTCAAAGACAATTAAAATGCTGCAGTATCAGCACCTTTTTAACCATGAACATATACATATTTTGACCATCCTTCTCGCAGTAAAAAGACAACTAAATAAACAAAAACAACCTATAATTGAATGTTCCTGCCAGCATTTCTTTCATATCTTAGACCCACATAACACCATGCTGCCTGGACAGGCCTTATTCACTATCCTGGATCTTGTTGCCCTAGCAACTAATAGCCAAGCTGGCTTCAAAAAAAATAATAGAGATGGCCTCTCTGATTTTTAACGGAAATTGGCTACTTTAAACCCAGTGAATGCCTGTTTTAATTGCACTGTTCATGGTTGAGAATCTCTCCCTCAGCCTTTTTTCATAGCTAATAACAGTTTTATTCATCTATGTGGTTTGCTGTGTAGAAGCAGTAAAGTAAAACTTCTGCCAAAAACTTCAAGCATAGTCAATTAATTTTTAGACACCTAAACCAAAAAATTAGGTCTACATCTACTTAGGCAGAATCTTTGCAATTTCATTATGATTCAAAATAAGGCTACTATTTTAAGCTTCTGTAAGAGTAAGAATAGTTTATTAAGAAGCATTATACAAGATACTCTGTCTTTAGAATAAAGAAAATTGTTGGACAAATTTATGGTAAAGCAAATTTTTCCTATCGATCAAGCCCTAGAGGGGCATTAACAACACTTAAGGGAACAAACTGCAGAAGATGGCATAACTGACACATATAAAAGAGTCGGCAAGAGAGCTGAGCAGGGCTGGGAGGAAATGGAACACTTTAACATTACATCCCGGTCATACCAAGGTCCATTGACCCTGTACTCATTCCAGATAATTAATTTACAACACATTAAACCTCTGTGTGAAGAAGGATGTTATGCATCAATTGCATAGGAATAAAAAGTGTTATTGATTTAAGATTTCTACTGTATCATGCACTGACAGAAAGAAACAATCAAGTGGTGTTTTAAAGACAAGAAAACCCTTTTCTGAAGGACAAGTTTGCTAAATAAGTGCACTTTACACTACATTTAACTGAAGTATTGTTGACACCCTAAAATAAATGCTGTTAGGAAAGAAACCCTCAGCATAATTAGGAGAATATGGCGTGACTGGATAGTATTGGCATTCACTCTAGGAACCAAATGCTTTGAGGTGATAATGCTCTCTTTTACAGTAAGAGTTTAAAATAGAAAAACACATTGACAAATATTATTTAATGAATAAAATATGAATGAACTATGCCATTAATACAATACAATGTCTAATGACAGTCAAGTCCATTTTCCTCATGGAGGCATCATGCACTTAAAATGTAAAAGAAGGAAATTCTTGCATATCTGCAAGCTTCTAAGATTTATGAACATCAAAAATAGCTCCATTTACAGACTCTTTTTTTCTTTAATTAAAATACAATTTTCAGATTACAGTTCAGAAAATTCAGAAATTCCAATCAAAGTTCTAGGCTGTTTAACATTTCTCAATGCAGTTTAACTTCCCAAGAACACAGGATGGTAAAAAATTCTGCCCTGTAGCACTCTCAATTTTCAGCAAATATCTACTTTAAAGTTCATTTAAGGCTTGCAATGGTAAGACTTGCAGTGGTTAGAAAAAAATCTGAATCCACCTACATGCAATATGCTCCCAATGCAAAAAGACCCAAGAAACTCCATTTCAAGTAAGCAGTACAAAAAGAGAGAAAACACAGAGGTATCTCTGATTGATCTCAGGCTGAACTACAACTGATCTCACAATATGGAGGGAAGGGTTAGCTTCCTGGTAGAAAGCCAGATGGTGTTTGGGATTTGGTATAAAGCACTCAGAAAGAGTATATGGAAGATCTAAAATTAAGCCTGGAATTTCACAATCAAGGGAAGCTACTCCAGCCAAACTGAAACCAATATGGGAGCATCCCAAACATAACAGAGAAGTCAAAGCACTACAAGACTCAAATAGAAAAACATGAATAATCTAAGCTGTAAAAGCAGAAGAGTGCACAAATACCTCCAGATGAGCTCACACACAGTGGCAGATAGTGTGAACAAAGACAATCTCTAATGTTTAGAAGATTTAAGAATAGCAATTCACATTCCTCTGCAAGACTTTGAGAGCACCTGCAAGTATACACAGTGCGGGCAAAGTGGATGACAGCGGCAATATTAGATCCAGGACCCCTTCGTAAAAGTATACCCCACAGCCCCAGGACATAAAGAAATTATAGTTTGAAAGCCAGTCAGGAGCACGCAAACAGTGCAATGGCAGCAAAAGGGATACCAGTGCTGCAAGAAAGGTTGCACACATCAGGAGGTAAACAACCTAAATTCAGCAAAGTATTTAATTTAAAAGAAAAATAAACTTTTCTTCAGCATTGAAGTTGGCTATTTATAGACATTTCCAATAAATGTGTAGCAGTTTCTCTCAATAGTACAGTCAAAACTGAAGTCAAGTGCATTATTCACATATGAGTACTAATAAAAAATTTAATGTCTGTGCTCTCAGAGAGTGAAGGGAGCCTTTGGCCTTAGTCTACATGTGTAAAAAGTTACGTATCTTATTTATAGAAAGCTTATGTTAACTGAAACTGGCTATAAACTACTTACTGCCATCCCCAAAAGGAATCTGATAAGCATCTTTATCTCACCTTCTCCTGAAACTGCATAGATTATTTCTCAACTACAAATGGTTGATTTACAAATCAAATATAAATCTAAGTCAAATTTTTTGCCCACAGATAGATATACAGGAGCCTTTGATAGGAGCAGAGCAACGTACTCGTAAATGACACGCATATCCATCTGACATTTATCCCCTTCTTTAACCATTTCTAGTCTCAGACAAGGGACCTCGAATAGCAGAGAAAAATTAGGGTATCATCTTAGGTTGCTGTGCTCCTCATTTTCCTGAGATTCCCCATAAACAATCCTTCAGTTAGGCTGTAGGGCACTTGTTAGTCCCTTTTCATTCATAACAATGCCGCAAGCTCTGCAATACCTCATGAATGGGCGGTTTGCCACGTTTTGCCTACTCTGCTGGAGACTTTCCACAATAAACTGTACTTTTCTTCAGTCTTAGGCTCACATCACCGACTAAAACAAAAACAGCAGCAGTAAGTATCTAAAGTGATACTTCAGTATTTCCCTGGAGCAAACTGTAGTATTAGTTTTTGGAGAAGAAAAAAAAAAAAAAGTACTTTTCATTTGGCAGTGAAAAATATGAAAATAAAAAAGTGCTTCTCGATTTAGGTTGGTTGAATGTACCAGCCTTAACTATTTGCAGCTTAAATGGACAAAGCAGGTGAAGGACAGTAAGGAAAAGCAAAATAAAATTGGTTTTCTGGGTGTGCGTGATGCACATTCTAATGGTAGCACCAAGACAACAGCGCAGGTTCCCCAACACTTCATCCATTTGATGACATTGTTTCCCCAATCTGTATCAGAGCTATGTGTTACTTAATAGCCTGCTCAATTATGAGATAGTGTTAATAAGCAACCCAGGTGTGTTCACACTTCACTAACTTATAATCAACAGTTGATTCTACATTTTACGTTTGTTTTTCTCTCCCTACATGACAAAGATAAAGATTTCACATTTAGTACACTTGTATGGATAGTCACACTACTATGTTACTCCTGTCAGCACAACTAGGGAATTGTTCTTTTTCTCCTTCACCTGTAAGGCATGACACAGTCTCATGCAGCATTATTTCATTATTTTAAAAACTTTTTTCAAATAATGTGATACTGTCAGTCTAATAAGAATTTTGGTATTTCCCTTGGTAAACATGAAAACGTGCTGAGGAAGGCAACTGAACTGCTACACTGAGGCACAGACTGTCTACCTGCAGTCAGGGCACATGTGCTCCATTGTTCTTGCACTCTTTTTCTCACTGTATGTGGTGATAACCACGGCACATCCCACAATATACACTTCCACCTCATTCAGCTGACTTATAGCAGTTAGATGACTGGACATGTCCTGTAGGAAAAGGAGTCTAGCTGAGGAATCTGGTCCAGAGGAACAAATGGAAAGTGAAGCCCAAGCTGTTAATCAGGTAAGACAGTGAAACTTTAATGATGGCTAAAAACAGTCTGAAAATGAAAATTTTAAGTCCAGTTAGATATACCAATGTTTTATTTTTGCTTATTTCCCAGTTACTATTTTTTCACTTTTCACTCAGAATAAAAAGAATCTATATTACAATATTAGCATTTCTTATGGGATTAAATTTCAGGTTTACTATCCTTTGAGTGTTTCAATGCTATGTACGTGGCCATGGATCATGGGCAACTGATCAGACTAGCACTCTGCATGTTAGTGGTGTACAACTGATGCACAGATGGTCACAGTTATTATAACAGACTCAAAATGAACACCCAGTCATGAATCCATAATATACTACTCACTGACTCCTTGAGGTCTAGCTGGTGGCAAAATTCCATTCAAAGTGCAGTGGTACAGTGTTTATCCCAGAATTGCTGAGGTAGCTCAGAGGTTTGGGCTGCTTTTTTGTTTCAGTGACAATTATGAGTAAATCATTTACTGCACAACAGAGAGTTTTTATGCATAGATTTTATTAATTAATTGAAAAGCGATGAACCAGATCCCTACTAGGTGTATATTGCTAGAGTTCTACAATATTCATGTATTCTATAGATATATATTTTACATGTGAACTGCATGCTTTCGAAATACCACCTGTCTGATACATGAACCAGCATTATCACACACATACATCTAAAGGCAGGATTATTTTTATATTCTGTTAATTTCTTGCAAATCAGTATCTTGCTGTCCTTTCAAGAAACACTTTCCTAATGGAGTACTATGTATGTAATAACTGCAGCATCAGGCTCACATAGTAAGTTAAACTTTCAAACTAGATGAAAGAATCTGAAGTGCAGGTAGATAATAGGGTTTTTTTTAATTATTCACCCGTACTTACTGTGTCCCTCTCTAGAATTCATGGATCATTATTCTTTGTAGCTCTTTTTTCTTCAGTGCAAGATTGTGGGATGAAGTCCACATTCTGAAATTACACACAAATATGTTAGAAAAATGGAGTGTTTGAAATCAATTCTAATGTTAAATGCAAAGGACATTCTGGGCTCATTAAGTAAAAATATCTCATTTAATGAGCAGGAAAGCACTGGAGCACACTGAACCCTGACACAAAGCAAATTATTTAAGTGATAAATTATATTTTATGGGGAATGTAAAAGTTAATAATACTCAGGGGTAAGGTAATAAATGCAGAGGTGTAACTAACTTCATTGACTGCTTTACTTACAAACATGCCATATGTACCTGGTTACTTGAAACAGTAATAAAAGGAATTGGCAGAAACTCCTGGAACCGAAGATTCACATAGAGACCTTTGTAGCATTCTTTTCCACTAAACAATCTGTGTTTTATTCTTTTCAAACTCATTATTCTCCTCCCTCTTTCACTTTAGGTTATATACCTCCGGTCTTTTCACTTTTTGTCAAATATTTGATCTTGCATTCATTAAAACTGAAACCTTCTTATCTGCCAGAGAGGCTAATAAAATCAGTGCTCATTTACCTGTGATGATGCCCCAGAAATGACCTGAAACTTTACTTGAAGAGAAACAACCTATTCTGAAGGAAAACAGCAGATCAACTTTTAATCTACTGCCTTTCTAGTGCATTTAATTTCAGTGGCACTGAAACGCCTGTTATTGTCCTCAGAGATGAATGCAACAGACCAGTTCACAAGGATACAGCTCACAAGTATACCTCTGCACATTAGAGTAAGGCTTGTTACCATGAATTTAACTATCAATCTTAAAACCCTTTCTCCATATTCTAACGATGTAAAAGAGATAACTAAGGTATGCATAGAATAGAAATCAACACAGGAAGAGTATGCTCAACTACAACTATTTCCTGTGACCAACATGGTCCTTTTTTTTTTTTTTTTTTATATTTACATTTCCAGATCAGCAGCTAGTGCTTTATTCCCACCCATGTATCCAGGAAGTAAATATAAAGCCATTGCACTGTGTTAACCTGAATTGTTACAGTTTGTACAAGGATAGGACAGTCATTCACACAGCATGAGTACCACATTTGTCACAGTCCTTCAGCAGAGTTGTACAAAAGCAATCAAATCAATGACAAAGGGATATAGATTTTATCCACTACATCGAAAATTATCTGCAATTGTTTTCTAGGAATAAGAGTTGATATTCAATCCTGAATTAAGTCAACTTAACCTTAGCCTACTTTTTAGTTTGCATCTGTAAATAGTCTTGTTATGGTGGTCAATGGTCTTATGACACCATCTAAATGAGCTTGAGCCATGACTTTGAATTTGGAAAGTGAAAATATATAAAATCAGGAAAGTACTTCTAACCAGGTCCTGGACAAAAATTTGTTGGGAAAAAAAAGTCTCATTCAAAAAAACCCCACTCATCCAAATTCTTCATTTACAGTTGGACTCAAGATCTTGAAGGTCTTTTTCAACCTAAATGATTCTATGATTTGAGCAAGCAACAATAAAGATGATATATAAGATACCATTTTCTAGCAGAACAAACATGCCTCTGATAGATAACGTAACTAGAAATACAGTCTTTGGAGACCTTCAATGATTATGCAGCACTACTTGTAAAATAGCCAGTCCGTATGCCTGAAAAAAGAGACTCATCCAGGTAGATTATAATCTTTCAAATAAGTGTTCATCCAACTTATTCTCTCCTTCTAAATAAACAGATAACTTACTAATGTTATATGCTTTTTGAATCTGGACTGGCAGATTCAGATCTACCAGGCGTTTCTGAGGTTCCAGGAAGCCTGTGTTTTGAATGGACACTGAAAATTTGAACTAACCCAGTGACTCCAGGAGCAGGGATTTTCAAGAAAAACTTACATTATTGTAATCATTGTGAGTTGGATGTACCAAGAATTTCAGCAAATATAAGTCTGCTTGTAAGTGCATATATATATGTGCATAGATATGTCTGTACACATCAAAGCCAAAAAATTGTAGACTCACGGCATTAGAACAGTAATGAAAGCGATATGTTCAACCATTTCAAAAATATTTTTAATTTTAATCTAGTGAGAAGTGAATCCAAAGATGGAAAAATAAATATTGCACACAAATATGCACATGCTTTAAGAACAATTTTGAATTTTTTATTTATAGATTTAGTAGGTTAAACTAAAAATATCTGTCATGACAATCCAGTGCCCCAGGACATTAGCTATAGTGAGTAAGACATGTACAGTACAGAAGACTTGTATTACAGCTCAAGATGAGATCGCTACTGAAGGTCAGACTACTGAAACAGACAAATATGTCAATTTTTGTATTCTTGTCAATATAAAGATACTAAAGTGTATAAAGGGGCCAATATCCAGAGCCCTCTGAAATCTTATAGTAAGAGCCTTTTCACTGGTTTAACTGTCTTTCTTATGGTTTTAAACCATTCTTACGGTCAATAGTCTTTGTACCTGGGAAATACTCATTACCCACTATTGCTCATCTTCTCTGTGTTTCAAACCCCCAGGCTATCATATACCTGATAATTAGGATATAAAAAAAAAATGCAGAATAAATTAATCCCTGAAAAAGCAAGGTCTGCCTATTATTTACTTAGCAAATATTTTAGGTTTTTCAAAAGACCATTTAAACCCAGAGATGGATTCTCTCATCTGCTTACCAAAAAAAAAAAATCCTTAACAAAATGTACCTTTTGCCTGTAGCAATTCCTTTAGATGGGAAATAGTTGAAATTTTCGGTAATTCAGGCGTAAAAAATCCTCACACTGATTTGTATTGTATCTGTGTTCTGATTTGTATCTATCCAGAAGACAGATACAATATTCTGATTCAGAACTGGCTTGAGCAGCAAGTATATTTAAAAAGAGATGAAGAGTAATGCCCCTTTTCAAAGCATGACTGTACTGCCTATAGAAATATTCTTATGATGTTCCTAGACTAGATTCTGTTCGGAGACAGCTGAATGTTAAGTCTTCCTTACAAAGTAGATAATACAGCCGTTTTCTCTGAAATTTCTTTTAAAAAATAAAAGAAAGAAAGAAAGAAATATTGCACTTCTTTTTGAAGAATTTCAAAATGGTGCATGGAGTAAGAGGCTACATAAAGCTGGGTAGCTGAGGGACAGAAGGGCTCAGCATGTTCTCCACGGTACTTCCCCATGAACTTACAGCACACTTAAAAAAAAACACTCCATCTGTGTCTTTCTAACCAGTAGATGCTGCTATCTCTACTTCTTCTCCAAATACTGCATTTATGTTTTTCGTTATATGTAGAATAACTAATGTACTGGTGCCAGTCAGATACTTTATATCACCAAACCCCCACAAGCAAATTTGTTTTACACAGCAGTTGAATGAAAAACATCCTGTAGAGAGTGCAAACGCAAGGGAATGAAAAGAGAAAACAGCACTAGCAACATGATTTAAATTAAGTGAACATTAATACCTTCAAGACATTGCATTATTGCTTCATACATTTAGTGGGAGAAGTTGTAATTTACACGTGCAATATTTTTAACATCATCTATTAATTAGATATATATGGTTATTCTGTTTAATTGATACTGTAAACAGAAGACCCATTCAAAAATATATGCTGCAATAATTAAAATGCTATTATGCTGACAGTGCCTTTCTTTGAGGAACTTGTAACATCTGTATTGACTGTGATAAGCATTGATTATCTGAAGTGATATAAATATTTGGGGACCTAATAACAATCAGGTAGGATTTCAGTGTATGCTATAGACAGCAGAGATAAATCACAGGAAACCTAGATCAAAGTTGTTTTGTGAATAAGTTTGTTTTTGTACTTAATGACTCAATATAAAACACACACACAGAAAACTCTTCGGAGATTTAAAGCACACGGAAATGCCATAAAGAAACACCCCATCCTGTGCAGCGTTTCTGTACATCTGTAGAATCTCCTTATGCCGTGAGTAGGATGTTAGCACACAAAGAGGGGAATGAACTCAATCCATCAAGTACTTACCATACACATTTACCAACATTAGACGTTTCTTTGAATTATTAAAACTTTTTTTAAAGCAGCAAAAAAGAAGGTAACTCTCATCCCCTCCCCTTGAGGACATAATTTAGCAATGCAACAGGTCAACTGCAAATTAGTTCCCATGCAGACTAGGTCAGCTGCATCTTGGTTCTGAGTCAGATATTTATGTATTTTGACTTACTTTCATTAAATTACCATAGACCGTAGTATATTACCTGCTGTGGTCCTTTCTAGATGCATTTGCCCTTCCAAATCTGATGTCCCACTATGTAAATCTCCACTTTCTCGGTCCTGGCACTTAGCCTCCCAAAGGCTCTCTGGATTTCTGAAGGTGATGCAAGCTTGAGCGTGTCCTGGTAAAAGAGGCAAGATGGTCTTGAGTTCAGCAGAGTTAAAAGGGCATGACTGAAAGCAGGATCTGCTCTCTGTGGTCAGTAATGAGGATTTTTATTGCTACTGTGTGCTTCTTTGCACATAGGACAGAAGCTCATTCCTGGCAGTAAGTAAAAGAGCACCAGAAACCGTTTGGGAAGACACACAGCAACATGTGCTGATGCAGAGGAGCAAGGGCTGAGATCCAGTGATGGATCCTGACTGCCGACACTCTGTGTTGCTCCTGTTGAGGCCAACGCTGGCAACAGAGCTGGAGCCTGGTGTACTAGTGGGATTCTGTCCTCAGTGATAAAAGGGAAGCTTTTCGCTGACAACTATGGGACCAAGTTTTTACCCTGAATGACTAAATCCAAACATGTGCCTGATTACAAGTGACTGAGAAGCCCTATTGACTACCCATCCCCATAGGACTTCCCACATACTTGTGATCAGGAAAGAAGCCCTGTTTATGTAAACCTTTGCCCATGAGTCAGGGTTGAGTAAACAAAGACTTCTCCCTATTTTCTGCAAGCATTCCACTGTTAATACACAGCATGCAACATTTGTTTCTTATTAAGTTGTATTTTCATTTCTTTGCTCTTGTAATTTAGGTCTTTCTAACACTCTTCGTTGCTTCTTTTTCAAGCATTGCATTAACTTGCCTTCCTATAACCTCTGTACAGCTTTCTTTGTGATTGTTGTAACAATTTGTACTATTCCAAAGCACAGGGATTGTGTCTCTAGTTATTATCTTGTCCTTGGTTCTTTCAGACTAGTGGCCTCTGAATTTTTTTCAAAACAGCTAGGAGGCTAAAAAGACATCATCTTCACAGTAGCATAAAGTAATGTTCTGTAGACACAACAATAACTGTTTATTGCACCTTGCATAAACTACTTTAATTACCTTCAGATTACTGGTGTTATTCAAAAACATTCATTTACAGCTGAGAGGGTCCATGGACATTTACTGAAACTCTTTACAACACATAGTACTTTGTCTTAGGTTCCAGCAAGGTGTATTATAGTCTTTGTCTATACAGAAATATATGGATTTATGCTAAGGAAACTTCAGATATTCATACAGTTTTTACTATCTTAATATTAGGATGGCTTCTGTTATTCCATAATAAACTTATAGCAATGTAACTGAACATTGTAACTTAGCAGCACAATAGAAGCATCAATATAAACATATTGCTACATCTAAATTGGGAGGGAGTGCCTTTTTTTCCTCAAAATACATGAAAATTCACAGTTATATATATCATGTTGGACACAGAGTCGAGTTTGCTTGAAAGCCAAAAGGATTCATACTAATTTCTACAGGCCTACTAGCTACAGTGGGGCTGTGGCAGCACAGTAGTACATATTAAATGGGAGGACAGGAAGCCTAGGAACATGTTTTAAATGGCTGGGTTGTCTTTTTTCCCTCCCTCTATGTCTCTCTCAAGTGATTCTGCAACAATAATGTTAATAGACTTGCATAGGGCACAAGATGAACTGAAGAGCTGATTATTGATTACTTGTTGCAGAGTACTGCATAGAGATACAGCTGAGTTGGGACCTTACTGGAGATGATGCTGGGAGGGGAGGAAAGGGTCCAGGTGAGTACTGTCTCTTAAAAGAGACCAACTGAGAAGACAAAAAACAGGAGTAAAATGTGGAAAGCCGATGTGTCCTATGATTTTGTGTACTTCAGAACTATAAAACGAATGTCTGTAACGATACTAGTGCAGTCAATCAGTATATCCTCTTCTAAGTTAGTTTCTTGATGTAGTGTACTTTGCAGAAGGCTTATATTTATTGTTCCATTATCATAAATAATAAAGGATTGGTTAATTCTTCATTTCAATTATGATAATTGTATTTTAAATGTATAAATGTTGCCATGTCTCATAGCTTCTCACTGCAAAACAAGGTGGTTCTCACTCTTAAGATTCTACATCCATTTAATGAATATTCTCAATAATGTGGAAAGTAATTCCTTTTGCATGTTATGGGGAGGTGGAAATTCACATTTAAGTAGATATTCACCTTTTGTTTCTGTCTTGTGCATTGAAATCTTCACAGGTTTTTCAATATGCTGGGTATCTCCTCTGTGTTACTGTTATGTTAATGATTGCTGTAATTTGAGACTATGCTTTTGTAAGTACCAAAGATGTCTGAATGCATTTGTTTCTAAACAAGAGAGAGTCTGTGACAAACACATACTGAATAGCAAAAGGAGGCAGAGGGGCTAGGGACTGGAAATTAAAAAAAAAAAAAAGAAACAAAACATAGCACAGCAGCCTATCTGAATGACCTTGATACAGAATCTAGTATTTAACTGTATATAGGGCTTCAACTATTCATTCTATTTTACTTCTTTCAGATGATGCTACCTCTATTAAAGAAAGAAATTTTGGCAGAAATAATTAAATTTTGTCTGAAAGAAATAAAAAGAAAAGAGTGAACAGTGACATTATAAAATCTCATGTGTCTTCTCTGCAAAAGAAAGAATTTGTATACAACTATAAATTTTTTATGTTTCTATCAAACATTGATAATAAAGATTTTAATATTTATAATTACCCTTGGCCAAACTCTGAGAGCTCCCTCTCCAGTAGGGTACACTCACAGAGGTACACATTGCCTTTGGGTACCACTGATTGGGACAGTAAGCACATGATGGATTTCCCTTAGGAATATAAAACTGATACCCAGCTCTTCTTAATCTTCTTAATATTCAATTTTAAGCATTCCTCTGTAATCAGCTTTATCCTGAATTCTAATGAGTTCTCATTTTACAGTGGGAGCTGTGTCTTTTAACAATCAATGTTATTAAAATGACCCTTGATAGTGCATGATTCCACAGCGGGGCTTTTCAAAGCTACATACAAAAATGCAGTTCATTACCACTTTCATATGGAAGTTTAAAAGCAGAACTTCTCTCTGCCTTTTTCAAAGCAATTTCTCTAGCTTTGAACAGCTGCTTGGCATACCGTAGTGAGTACTGCAAGATTTCAGCTCTCTCTCCATGGTGGCCCAAGAACTCGGAGCAAATGAGGAAACATGGTGCTGGAGATTGGATAGCCAGTAGATTTATGGTCACCAGTCTGAACACAGCCCAGGAAAAGACTGATTAAAGGGCTCCACAATGTAAGGTGCTCCATATTGTTTTTTATTGCATTGTTATAACTTCATGGGAGTTATTTAATGATCTTATAACTAGTTTTATTGCTTACTGTATACAAGAACCACCAAACCACTGGCATAGATAAAACATGTTAGGAAGTGAGTTTTGTCTCACTTGCCCTTCTGTTTGAACAAGTGAATCTCAAGTTTCTAATATAGAGCAAAAATGCTCAATACAATAGCAAGGAGATCATACATCACTGTGTTTCAAGCATATGAACTGTGCACTTGTTTCTAGATGGAGCCTAGCTGGGACTCAGGCAAGGCACCAGCACTGCATGCATCCCACTGAACAAAATTGTAACACGCAGATCTATAATTCACTCGCTTCTTACTAAGGAAGAGAAAACATGTTTTAAGAGTGTTTTTTTAAAGCTTGATTCAAAGTACAAAACATTGTGCTTTGAGATATGTAGAGGAAATAAACAAAAATGAAAGTGCATGAGGGAAGTTTTCATATGTCTGTCAAAGACCATAGCAGAAGAAATCTTTTTGTTGGGTTTTTTGGTTGTTTTTTTTTTTTTTAAGCATACTAATGGAGAAGATTAGCAGCTGCTGTGCAGGTAACTATTAGTAAGAAGCCTACTACCAATAAAAAGACTGTTCAGAGTGAGCAGAAAGGAGTAAGGTAAATATAGACCTCTGAAAATCAAGTAAGGAAACTTTGAAACTCCTCACCCACCCTTCAGTTTCACCTCTAATTTGTTCCGTCCTGAAGCAGAGTTCAAATATTTAAAAAGTATAATATAAAACAGAAATCCCAGGCATCCCGTATTCAACAGCAGTTTCCTTTTCTCCTAAATGTCATGAAAGGAAAGCCTAAGAAATCAAAAGATTGTTTCAAAAACAAAGGAAAAGAATGCTCATACCAGAAGAACATGGTGCCTGCTCAGTGTGAAAAACATTTCCCCTTTGACTTATTTCCATTATTGAGAGTAAATAACCAAATTAATCCCAGTGGTAGATTTAAAGTAAGCAAGGCAAAAAAGGCAACACTTCACTTGAAAAGGGGACATATATCAAAATACTAAACAGAACTAAACAATTCCTAAGTGGAATTTGTGAGCTTGCAGCGGCATTTAGGTAGAAACACATTTAGCTGGGTGACGGTAGGAAGATCCTTAACAGGGAATTGTATCACAAAGGCATGCTTTGAAAGAAAAATGAACTCTACAAATAAAACTTCCAGCACAATGTCGTAAGAGAAGTTTACCCACGCAATTTAATTATTCTTCTCCTTTTGAGCATACGCATTTGGATGCTGCTAGCAACGAGGTGATCTTTTTTTTTTTCCTCTTTGTCTCACCCAGACAACACTGCTCTGGAGGTGGACATTGCTTCTGTGGCAGAGAGGACTGTTATCACCAAATAATTTGATGGTGTCACCACGTCCTAAAGTAAAATAATGATGTCATACCTCAATGTCATTTTATTCTACCACATCTCTTAAGCTGGTTGCCACTCTAACTAGCTACCTCATTTAACCAAACACAGGTTCAATAGGGACAAGTTCCCATCTTTGCCTATGCCTGCGTTTCTGAATGCTCAGCCTGTGATCCAGGATCTAGTTTGAAGAAAACCAGGGTGTGCACTCCCAGGTGCAGGCCAGAAGTGGTCTGGACGTGAACAGGGAGATGTGGGGCTAACCAGCCCAGGACCACAGCAGCAGTTTGTCAACTTCTCCCAGCCCCTCTGGTGATGACTGAAGTTGGAGGAATTTTTAGGACATTTGTCTTTCAGCAGATGTTCAACATGTTACAGAACAGAACTTTTGGTCTTGTCACTTATTGGGCTACATCCTAAAAGATAGATTTGAGGTCAGGTCCTGAAGAATGAGGAGGGTCTATAAGCCATTTAGGAGTTAGATTCACTATAGTGGCTTAGCAATCTGTAAAACTAGTTTGGAGGACACTAATACTTTCCCATAACATTCAAACCAGCATAACTTCACGGACTTAAAACTCCTTTATAGCAGTGTAACAGGCTTGAACCCAACACTGTCCTTGTCTGAACTAAACTGACATTTCTCAGTCACTCAGCTCTTCACCTAAGAATATCAGTAGTTTAAGAACTTCCTAGCAACTTTTTCTCTAATTATAGTTTTACCTAAACAGGGATGAGTTTTCCTTCAGACACACGTTCCAGAAAAAACACAACATTAAGCTACAATGTAATTGTTGAAAAATACTGACACTAGCAATTGTTTGGAGCTCTGTGTAGAAGAGCATTGCTCAGTCTGGAAGACAGTATTCTCACATTTCTGTAGGCTCACCTGGAATAATCCCTCATTATTCCTTTCGCAGTCTCTCTCTGAAAAAGGAAAAATGATTGACAAGTGTCTTAAATACTAGGATGCTTACCAGCCCAGGACTTCATTACTCAAATTCAAGTTTTAATATATCCTCTTGACATTAACGTCCTAATTGAAGAAATGCATATAATTTTTAATGTTCAGGAAATTATAAAGAGGTGGGTATTTACTGCCACTTCAGATGACTGCAGTATGGCTGATTAACAGCCAATAGAAAAATTGAAAAATATATGTCATTCACTCATTGATTGGTATTGAAATCCATGGAAACAAGAAGAGTGTGGACATCAGCATTTATTATCCCATAAAAATAGTTTACTTCACTTTGTTTTTCAAAATGACTAAAATAATAATGGTGTGTTCATTTGTTTAGTCTCATGGAAAAAATCAGGGCACAGGAGATTCTGCTACAGTATTGGCTATTTAAGAAACATATTTAATAATTAGTAATAACTTGTGAAGTGCAAAAACCCCAAGTGAACTTCACATCTTTAAAGCTGTAAGAATGAACTGGTCACATACATTGATTGTCTTTTTTAAAAATCTAATCTGTTTTATGCAGTTTAATCTAGGAAGTATGTGGAAAATAATTTTAAAAAAATAAAAGTTATCTTCTTGGAAGTCTGGTTGCAAAACTACAGAATTAATCAGTTAATAATGTTGATGAAATTATTTCTTTTGAGTAAAGAATAACAAAGATCATGAAAAAAAAAAATCTAAATTTCATCTAAGATTACTTAAAGGTTTATTTGAGACCATATTGTATTTCTTGTTTTCCTGATTAACAAATCATCACTGCACAAAGCAACACAGGTGGTCAGTCCCCTTGGGCTCACATCAAAGGGGCCACCATGAAGCTTTAGATGTTATTCAAAAGCAATCTGAAACTTGTCTCTCGCTATTTGTCCCATGTATTGTACTCCACAGGGTCATCTTTAAAGGACTGTCTAGTTCACAAAAAAACACTCTTGTAAAAGATGCTTTTAAAAACTGTTTCATAACTGTTGACTGTTTCATGAATTGTCTATTTTCAGAATACTCATGTCATAAATTATGCCATTTTAAAACTATTTTTACATAATGTTTGCCGTCCTTAGACACAAGAAGAAATGTGGCTTTGCTAAATGATAGCTGGGTCTATAAAACATCTCTATGACAGATATCAGCAGTTATCTTTATAGGAATTTTTTTTAAAATTAGCAGAAGAAAAACAAGAAAAAAAATAATTTGGATTTCAGAATAGCCCACCCTTCTCATACCTTTTGCAAGAAACTCCAAAATATATTAATGTAAAATAGAAAAAAAAAAAAAAAAAAATATCAGCTGTTGTATTCCCTAGATCAGGAAAATTTTCTTTTACTTATTCTGGAGTTTTGTTCTGGAACTTCAGAATATGTCAGGGTTTTTTTAAAGATGTGTTCTCAGGAACACTACAAATTAAATAATGTTTCAATGTACATCCTATACTCATGGAGATTTTTTTCTCTGTGGGTTATTTTTTTGTTAGCACTTTGAAGACTCTACCAACATTGTGCCTTAGTATATGTGAGTTACTTGAGAAGATCAAAGTCTTAAGTCCCCAGTTATTCCATCAATACTAACAGGATGTTTATAAACCATGATTCATGTTGAGTATACGAAGAAGAGAACAGACTCGCAGTTCTCAGTAATAAACAAAGCCAACAACACTTTTCAGCTATGGAAAACTGATTAAAGAGTTATGGGCAAGCTGTCATAGGAAGGAAAACCCAACAGGGCTTCCCACTTTTAATAGACAGGCAGGAAGCTGACTGCAGAACACTTTCTGGGTTTCTAACTTCATTCTATGTGCAACAAAATGATCTGATAAACTGTCTAGAGAGAATTTACTAAACCCCATAATTATTTGTACAGTCTTGAGGAATTTTTTCCACAAATAATGCATTCATAAGATGTGGTTTTCAACAAAAGCCTATTCAGTTATTTCCAAAGTTACAAACAGTTTCACCTCAAAGTAATGGAGGGCTAAATTAATAAAACTGAAAAAGCAGTGGTCCCTGTGTGGCCAGAGGTAAGGGCACTTCTCCACAGAAAACAAAGTGGATTTGAATTCCTCTTCTGTTCAAGGGACCCTCAGTCCACAGCTCCCATCTACTCAGAATGTATTTGAGACAGCAAGCTAAAGGAAAGCCTCCCTGTTCCTTGAAACATACAAAAGATTGAAATATTCACTGAAAAAAAAGAGATAGGGCTTAGTGGTCCTACAGTTCATGTTATCTCTTGGGAAGTAAACTCCAACTGAGCCGAGACATTTTAGATAAGGGGAGAATTTGACCACTGGTTTTAATTTCCTGATGACATGTTAACATTACAAATTGTAAACTGTAAGTCTGGTGGTTAAAGGCCAGTGCAAGGCAGCCCAACATACATCCTTTCATTTTCAGGTCAGTTAAGCTTGCTGGGTTTTTTTTTTGTTTGGTGGGCTTTTTTGGAAAATGTTTGGTGAGGGAAAATTGAAAAGGAAATAAAACAAAATAAATTTTATTATGAAATATCAAAATGAAATTTTACAGTTTCCAAACTTGTTTCTCAGGAACTGGGGATGGGAGAAGGTCTACAACTCTGGAATGGAGCACTGCAACATTAGTCCAAAGTCTACTAATGAAGTCATAATTTTCTGACAAAATGCTGCACCATGTAAGGATAAATAGTTCAGAAATGTACTTTTCCTGTAGTTTAAAAATGGACATCTGTAAGTTAAACAGTCGACATGACACCTTGTGTATAAGTGTAAACTGCAGCTTCTGACTCACTAAAAATATTACAACACTGCTTAGCTGCAAAATACAATGCATATGTAAGCCATGTTGTGGAAAATTTATGTAATTTATATTACTGATTTTTGTAGTCAACTATTTCATAATGCAAATGGCAAGATTTTATAAGTTCAGTACTTCCGAAATCTCTTTTTTGATCAAAGAGCTTCCTCTTTACAATGTCCATTGAAATCAATAAAATTTTTTTTATATACTGCTGCTAGGGAAGTGATCTAAACAGAAAATGACTTATTTAAGAATCGTATTAGAAACAAGGGTAAGTCTTAGTAAAAACAGGTAGTGGAGCAATAGTCTGAAACAATTATACTCAAACAAAAGTCTGTGTGTGGTCAATGCTTGCAAATGAAACAGCAGAAGTGTGTTCTTGCATTTACTGTGCTGCCAGGAGGACTTAAATTGACCTGTTAGGAGGGTAAACATTCTGTCTATCCAGATGACTATGTTGTCAATACCAACTAGAGCAAAGGGGTTTTTTCAACCTAGGAAAGTAACTTCTCAGTGAGACTAATTTCTCCAAAATACATTCAGGGCATTGATCTGAGATTTGAAAATACCGCCAGTGTACAAGAGTCAGCTACATATACATGAGAACCACCTTTGAGGAAACTTTAAAGAAGTGGGCTAGATAGTATTTTATGGTCTGACTTTCACCAGCAACCTGTTTAAATAAGAAAATGAGAATTTTTTCAAACACTTTCAACTTTATGTTTGCTCAGAAAGACCCATGATCTTCTACAAATCTTAAACAAAATTGAGGCATTTACTAAAGATTTTATAATACAGTTAGGAAACACAAAAGCTTCTGAGCTATCTTGTTTCTCATCCTAACAAGCATAGTTTATCAGCGTTAAATGCAGAAGTTTGATACCCTAGAGGTATGATGCCCCTACACTGAACAAATATGCTCAAAGCATGAATGCATGATAGTTTCAACACCCAAAGTTGTCATTGATAATAAAGTCTTTCTGAATGCTCTTGAGTTATGTTCTGCCCTTGTACACATGTGCAATAAGCACCTGTTTAAGTCACTGGTGATAAACTTTTCTTGCTACATCAAAAAAGACTTATTGATGGTGCTAAGACACAGAATTCAGCTTTTTGCAGAGGATGTGATTAATCATGGGAGTAAACTACTTGAGGAAGAGACTGAAGCATCTGCAAACGTATTGATGTCTCTCTGCATGAGTGCAGTTGCTGAGTTTAGAGTAGTGCTTATGATGGGGTTCAGCCCCAGGACCTGTAAAATGGGGACATCAGGCTGATCCAGCCCAGCACCACTTTGGGCTGTAAGCTCAGTGGATCTGTGCATCACCTTCAGCTTCCTGGCCTGTGGCAGAACTAGATCCTCATCCAACGTAGACATTGCAGCTACTCTAGAAGTCTTCATCAGAAGCTGCAGTGCTTCCAACCAACACAGAATCTTTGCATATAGAATCTGCCCCCATGCTCTGGACAGTCCCAAAGCTCCATGGAAGATTTTTCAAGGCAAAAATCATAGCAGCCCAGCAAAGGTAAACAACACAGAAAAGTCAAAGATGGCAAGGTAACTGGGAGCAGAACAGATGTTATGGTCTTCCTTGTTGCAATGGTGAATGTGCAGAGTGGGTCAGCCAGGAAAGAGAGAGATAAAGAGCACTGGTTTTGCAGTTGTCAACACTGGTAATGCTTTGCAGTGGTATGAGACGGTATTCACCTCTAAGGACATGACAGTTCATTTCTTTTCAAGCTATGACACATCTAAACAACTAATTCTGAAAATATAGTTAAGGAAGCCCTTTTGTCAAATGCAGCCTGAATGTGTTTTTATGTGTGCTGGAATTTCCTGTCAAACTATAGGAGTTTTTAACGGAAATGCTGACAGAACCTTAACCATTGCAGTGTGAACAAATGAATAACAATATACATATTCTTCTTGCTAATAAAGTTTTATAGCCTTGAAATTCAGTGTAGAATTAGTCTATTGATTCTAGAGAGAATTTTTGAAAGAAAGGCTTCATGGTGCTTTCCTCATTCTGTGATGCGAAAAACAAACTGTTCCAGGGTTTTAATTTATTAGCAGGCTTTTAAAGATACCTTTAGATTTTTTTTCAGTAATTTTTTTCTGTTCTTTCTGTTTATGACAGTATTAAAGACATGAGTACAATTTCAAAAGAATGTAATGTCTTTTTCTGACTTGAGAAGGAACTAAATATTTTTTTTTTTCATTTAACTAGAATCATCACTTACATATCAAGTTCATCTTTTTCTTTGATTTTATACTACATTTCCCAAAAGGTTTGCCCATTAATATTAACAGATTTATGAATCTCATTATTCTGATTTATGTCTTTTCAATATATTTAAGGCTATGTCAATATTAAGTTATTTGTCCCTTGTGAGCACCTTCTACAGAGTTTGGATTAGAAATATTTTTAAACACATCATACTGAGAAGGACCACTTTGGGCTCAGAGGTAATATACTTATATAACTAAACTAAAAATTGGAGAAGCAGTTTAACTACTGAATCTGCCTTAAAAATTAAAAAAAAAAAAAAAAAAAAAAAAAGAAACATTCTCCAGCAATGGGACAAATCACTTAAGATGATTAAACCATTATGATAGAATATCGTAACTGTCTTCAAGGACATACATGATGCTGTAAAGACACCATACTAAAGGACATACTGTACACATTGCCCCTGCAGAATCTGAAACTGCTTTACAGCTTTCAGAAGGCCAGGATAGCCCTGCCTGGACCCTTACACTGTGCTGGTTAGCTCAGCTCCACATCTCCACACAGCTATCCTACCATCAATTTAATTCCCAGACTTGCAGTATAAGTAACCTGCATGGGACGAAGGCCACAGGTCTACTACTGCCAGGAGTGGGTTAGGAGTTGTAGTCTGTAAGGGGAAATGCAAACAATGTGTTATGTCAAGTGAATGCTAAACCTGAAGCACAATGCTCCCCTCTCTGTATGCAGGCATGAGAAAACAATTTTTTAATTTAATTTTTTTAAATGGGGCTCATTCTCATCATGAAATTCAGATACAGATTCCAGTAAAGCAAGTTATGAACAATATTCATAGAGATAGGCCAAGTTCTAACTTGTTTACATATAACAAGCATTGTACATTGATATATTGATTTTCATATCATATTGTAAAGTTAGTATGAATTCCAGACAGACTTCCTTAAATGGGTCCTAATGACTAGGTTACACAAAGAAGCAAGGAAAAATGATCCATGGTATGTGAACAGAACAGTTTCTTTTTCTTTGCAGAAGATCTGCATAACACTGGAATCGATTGCTTTGCTAATTACTGTGCTAGCCTCTCTTTTATTACTGTGTCAATAATGGAGTTGATGTTGTAGCATTTCAATATAATTGACATTTTTATTAAAATCTGGTTGTACAATATTCCTCTTGCAAACCTTTCTATGTACATACCAAAAATGATCAGAAAATATCTTGAAAATAACTCATATGTACAATAACAATCAATGCTTGGGAAAGAACATTCCTCCATGGACACACACTAGTGAGTCTACTAGAAAGTGATTAATGCAAATTGCTTATTAGAGTAATGCATGGACATCATTCCATATCTTGTTAGGTGAGTTGTGGCTTTGTACTTCTACTTTCAGTTCTGACCTCCCAATGACTGGCCTCCCCAGTTCCCAGGGGTTAGTCCTACTGAGTTTGGGGTTTTTTTAAAAAAGAAACAAACAAAAAAACCCCACAAACACACACATAAAAGGGAATTTCTTCCAGGATTACCTATTCGTTCCTGGATGTTGAAACAAAGACAGTATAAAGATTTGATTTTTTTGTCCTAACCTTTTTGTTTAATGTTTTGTGATTCAAAGTGAGTTCATTTGTTCCTCAAATTTCAGCATCATACACCAGACCTGCAGATCCTCATAATAGAAGACACCCGTCTTCTGCTGTCACGTCTCCAAACATGTCAAGAGAAAATATTTTTTGCTTGCAAATGTCCACTTCACATTTATTCTGATAACACTAGTGACACTTCCAAAATTAATTGTAAAAGAAAAATTACAAGAATTCATGAATTATAAATTCCATACTGCTATTAGGCAGGGCTAGAAAATACCTTACCCATTTCTTGAACGACAGAAGTTATTTTTAAGGACAGTAAAAATACCTGTTATTAGAATTTAAAAAACCCACCACACTGTCACCTCAGTACCTGCTAATTTTTCAAAGTTCAAATAGAATCCAGCTGGATCAGGAAGTTTCTAGGGAAGATCACAAACAAACTAACTCCATAAAGCCTAGGTTTCCATTGCTTTGAGAATGGAAAGTGTGCTAGTCTGTGTTAGTTTTTCCCTCGCTATCTAGGTTGCATGTCTCTAATACAGATATCAACAGAACACAGAGCTCCCTCTTCTAAATAAATTTACCAAGTCATAATCTAATATACATAGTCTCTGCACCTTCTAATTATAAAGGCTTGAGAATATATTTTTCATATACATTATTCTAAATAGACTGTTTCTATATTTGGAAGCAATAAGCATTGAGCTCATTTAAGAGGAAGTATCTTTTTCACAATAAAAACTTTATTGTTAAATAACTTGGCCACAACTAGCATTTCCTACCATTCTGTGGCAATGGTGACACACATTTGCTTTATTAAAAGGAAATAGGTCAGGCAACACAGCAAGATCTACAAAAAGAATCAGCTGTGTGGCATTTTATACATATTCTATATTAGTAAAAGTCGGCTTTGAGTCCAGAAATTTTAATCTGGACTTTAAATAGCGGTAGACCTTACAATGCACACAGGTAAAATAAGCAATATCAATCATAACACATCTGCCACTGCTCTGTGTTTGACAGATACCAACTGTGGGGCCTAAGCTTTCAAATGACCTGTGTGCACAGATCCTGGGACATCAGAGATGTTTAGCTGTGGGGGGACTAGTTAGAATGAAGGAATAAAGTATAGGTTAGCACTGCCTTTTTTTTTTTTTCCTTCTTCAATTGTGTGAACTATAATCCAAATTCCACTTTGCATCCTGTCTTGTCAAGAGACATCATCTGTCTGAGTTAATGGTTGGACTTGGTCTTAGAGGTCTCTTCCAATAAAGGCTATTCTGTGATTCTATAAAAGATTCTTCCATCACCTCTAAGGGCAAAACCAATCTCACCTGTTGCTGTACAAGCTCCTACTGGGTAGAACTCATCCCTCATGAATTTAACTCCTCTCTCATGATATTAGAAGATGACTCACATGACTTAAAAGGATGGTCCCTGTCAGCCTCTTTATAACCATTCTCTTCTTCACTACTTATATTTTTCATGCACAATTTCCAAGACAAAGTTACAGATAAGTATGATGAACATCCATGCTGCCTTTCCACACACACAGCCCTTAAGACAACATCCAGCAACTCCCACACCTTGCTAAACTACAGCAACCATAATTTTTCTGTGTTATTGTGAAGATTTTCTGAAGATCCGATGGGGAAAAAATTCTCTGTGTATTAACTTTATGGTATTATTAATGTCAATTTAGAAGTTATAAAGATATTTATAAAGATATTGTTATCATTTATTATTTACTGTTATTTCTCTAGCAAGCTGAAATCAATTTAGTTCACCGATTGTGGAGATTTCTCTCAGAACGAGCAGAACTATGACCTGCTGCCCAGACTTAGTTGAAATGTTGCTCCTGATGGCAAGGTGGGAGTCCTTGCTACCAAGACCCTGGTGCACAGAGAGAGGAGAAGCAAATGCATGATTCCTCACCTCTGCAGGCCATCAGGGAGGTGGAGAAAAAGGAGAAGCTGGGATCTGACAGAGCCAAGCCTGTGCACAGGCTACCACCATGCAGAGAAAAGAAGTGGCAACAGTGGTTTGAGATGCCTGAGACAAAGCTGCTCGCTAAGACATCCTCTGACAGTGCCCAGGTTTTATTGCCATCTGCAGTGCAAGGAAGAGAGCAACAAGAGGAACCCCAGCCCCATAAATGCTATATGCAAACTTCTGCATTTCTTCAGCTGAAATGCATTTAATTTGGTTGCTCTGCTTCATGCTCCTGGTCCCAGACAAAGACGACCACACTAAAGGAGAAAGGCAGTGCAGAGCCAGCCCTCATGAGCTGCATAAAGCTGCTTTGATGCCCTGGCCTGACACTGCCAAAGCCTGCCCTGGGCTGTGGGGAGGGAAGATAAACAAGAAGCATGGGCAGAGGCCTGGGAGAGGCACTCACATCAAGGACAGAAAGAGCCCAGCCAAGGAGAGAGCTCAGAAGCCCTGTAAGCACAAGTCTTGCCCTGCACCTCCAGCTCTGACACCACTGCAACAAGGGAGAGGACAGTCACATCAGTGAGCCAAAACCAGACTGCTGATGGCCATAGGAAAAAATAAATAAATGCAGGAAGCATAGACTTCCAAAGTTCACCTGATCTGTGGAAAAATTATACCTAATACAAGAACTTGTCAAATTCCTTCAGAAAGGTAATGGTGGTTGAAGTTATCTCTTCAATGTAGAAAATTGTACTACATAGTTTAAAACAGTGCTCTGGATAAGCATCATCGAACTCTGCCTTGAATAATCTCTCATCAAAAGCTTTATTTCAACTGCAAGTTGGAAAGATTCAGTCACTGCAACTCAGCTAGTCTTAACCTAGTCATTATCTGAACATGAGCATTTCCATTGAAAGAAGGATTTTCAGGCACTTTAGAAATGTAAAGCTGAATTTTATGTCACCTAGGCTGAACTCAGGCTACAAAAAGAAGAGGTATATTTAGTTATATATGTGATGTCTAAAGAATAATTGTGAAAAAACAAACTGAGTGGTCACTCATATCTGTACTTTTGTTAGTCATTTTTCATTTCCTCTCCAAAACATTGATTGGATTATTTGTACCTGGAAATGGTGGCATGCAATACCAATAAATGGAAATTATTTTGGAGGAAGAGAAATATTTTTGAATTCTATATAAACAGACTGCTGACATCAAGATTCACTTCAGCAATCAAGAATCAGGCATTTTATCCAAGTTACCAGCCGAACTCTTTTGATAGTCACTAGAGAGACAGAAATCCTGCGTCTCAGTGATTCATGCCACATATCTTAGCAAATGACTGAATTACTATAATTCATTTACTGCAGGTACCTCTCTTTCTCCATTGACTAGAAAGGGAGTGTAGCTGCTAAGGACAGCCACATGCCTAACTTTAGACTGCTCAAGTTATGCAAAAAAAACTTGTGTGTCCTTTAGCCTACTAAATTATCTGTAGGGTAAGCATCAACAGGTTCTCCAGAGCTGACATTCTCTGCTACAAGGAAAGTCAACACATGATCAAATTGGGAATTAAGCTTATCAAAAAAAAAAAAAATCAGCAAGGGTGCAAAGTAATTGTGTTTAGCCTAACGAGCATTAAACAGAAGCACAGACAGTTTAGATCATGCAAAATACTATTAACAGCAGGGAAGACATCTTAACAACTACCTCA
Organism: Podargus strigoides; assembly: GCA_028020825.1. Lineage (NCBI taxonomy): Eukaryota > Metazoa > Chordata > Aves > Caprimulgiformes > Podargidae > Podargus > Podargus strigoides. The sequence goes on along the minus strand of CM051627.1, from coordinate 23,096,953 downwards.
TAATACTTGCAGTTTCAACCATAGTGGTAAATATCTAGTAAAACAAAACAAACCCCACTAAAAAGTTTGCCTCATCACCAGCCACAGCAAATCATGCTACTATTTCTATCTCATCTTCTCCCTTGCTGTGCTGAAGATTAATATTTTCCCTTTCATTAAGTCCAGTAGCAAAGAAAAGTTTGTTTTCAAGTTCCTGGTATCAGTAGGGAAACAAAGCCACGATAAAAAGCACAAACAGGAACCCCACACCTGACAACAATGAAGAATCTTGCTTTCAAACATCACACAATTGGCTGACACTATTTTTTTTTTATGGGCTAGCAGCTGCGTGACTCATTTATGTATGTTTTGCCTGCCTTAGCACTAAGTGGACTGATGTAAATAGGAAGTGATGAGGAAAATCAATTCAGGGCAAACATTTTTTTCAAGGCTGTAACAGGAAGAGATAGGAAGCCCAGGAAGATACTTGATAGATATTCAACTCTGTAGAAAAGAGGAAGCAGCGTGTTGAAGCACTAAACTGGTTATTTTGAGTTGTTGAACGGAAACGGGATACAGCACAGAAAGGATGCAGATAGGATGCATTTTGTTGCGTAGCAACCCAGGGAATAGAAGCTCCTGCATATAACTGGAGACCATCTGCTAGTATGAGAGGGAGAGAAAAAACACATGTTTAAAAGGGAAAAGGGGAAAAAAGTGCAATACTGAAGGAGGAAGTTTAACTACACTATATGACTCCATGCCAATTCACCTCTGGTAAAAGTTTAAGGGATAGAAGAACTTAAGTAGAAGTCATTGTATGCAGCTTCCTACTGCAGTATCTTTGTGTTGTCTGTTCTTACAGAACTAAATTAGGCTTTGAGGTGATACAGGAAAATTGCCAGCAAAGACACTGCCAGTTAATTCATTTCCACTAAAGGCAGATTGCAATTTATTTTATTTGTCCAACAATATTTACAGTAAAACTGCATCATTTAACAACAGTGTTTTCCACAATGTTGTGGTATACTGCATATCCTCAGAGCACCACCCTGTCATCAGCTTGCACAGGAATATTCAGTAAAACTACTGCAACTCTTGGCATGTCACAAATATAATTTTGCTCATGTCAGTAAATGTTATATATAAATAAAATATTTATATATTCAAATAAAAAAGTTCTAGATATTTCATTAGTTTTCTAAGTCAAATTTGATTCAGGATTTCCTCTGATAAATCGAATTGATGAAAATAATTACAGAAAAGGATTTACTAAGAGCAAGAAGAAAAACACATGCTGACAAAGAGACCTCCATTAACAGGTGAGGTTAGGAAAGAACTAGGAAAAGAACAGCAACCTGAGCCCTGCCAGATGCTGCTTGTTTTACCTAAGATAGACAGTTCTCATCCTGAAGCAGCTGGTACCCATAACTGTTGAATGCTGGAGGAGACCTGAAAGAAAGGGGACAGGGAGGAGTACAGAAAAGTGAGGCTCCACCCTAGGAGCATGCCAGTTATTGAAATGCCTCTGCACACACAGTTTAGGAAGGACTAAGACTCTCTCCATGTACCTGGGTGGTCTGGAATGCCTCAATCTCCAGACTGCTGCTGTATTCTGCTCCTCTTGGCACAGACAACAGGAAGAACTGCTGGTTTCTGTCTTTGTGGGGGGGCTGTGGCCAGGGCAAATACTATTCTTGCTTCTCCCTATTGTCCCCCATATGAGTTCACAGCAAATGGTCACATATGGTTCTGTGATACTCCAGGAGAAGGTGAAATACAAATAGTTCTCCTTGTTCTTCTCATTTCAATTTTCCTTTCTTTTTCTAATATTTTATTATAACGACATCTCAGGTAAGCTCAGTGTCATTTTCAGAGTCACACAGTGTGCAATTGTAGAGAACAAAACTATTATAACCATAATATGAAATTTATGGCCATGTACTTTGCTGCACTGAATAGCTTCTAGTAACATTATAGTGTTCCTTGGATTGTGTTTTTCCTTATCTAGTAATCATTCATATGGGACTAGCAGTGGTCTTTCATGGAACATGGGCTCTCTTCTGCTTCTCATACACATCACCCTAAAGTTTTAATATACTCCCTGACCTGCTGGCAACTGCCTCTGAGAAAAAGAGGGCTTCCCTGTCCTAACAGAAAACATCCTCTTCCTGCTACCAGGTGACTGTAAAACACAAGGTGTCTCAGCCAGCACGTAACCCAGCAGTGAGAATGAGGCAGAGGACCCTAAGTGGCACTAAGCTGGTGCCAGGAAACCTGTGCTGCTCTCCGGCTGCATTACAAATTAGGAGCATTGCCTCCATTTCCCACTTCACCCTTGGCCTGACTTTCTAACCCATGAGCTCTCCCAAGGAGGGATGATTTCCCACTAAGGTTTGATCTAGCAGCCCATGCTTTGTATGTTCCTTAATAACTATGTGCCAAATCTACTTACATCAAGGCATATGAGATTATGCTTCATCATCTGTCCTAGTTTAAGTACCACTGCTTATGCCACCAACGGAGATCATTCCTGAGGTTGCACAAGCTGATTATTGTATGCAGGTGGCAGCATAAGCATCTAGTTTTGAACACACACATCAGCACATATAAAAATTACACAACAAAGTTACCAAGTAACAGCAATTACTAGAAGTCAGAATGAAAAAATTACTCATTCAACTTAGCACCAAAACCCACATTGATTTCACTTTAAAAATTCTTTCCATCACATATGCATCAGAAAAGACAAAGTGTTATAAAATTGGTTTGTTGGTTTATTTCAGGAAAGAAAATCTTCAAAGTATCCCAGAGCTGCTTGACAGGAAGGACATATATGCTCTCATTAGATGATTAGATTCCACTCAAGCCTGTAACTTGAATTGCTTTACTTCACAAAGTAAAACAGCAGAAATCTTCTGATGCTTGCAGAGGCAGCAGGACATGGCATCTCCTACAATACTCTGAAATACCACATACCTCCTAAGTAAGCCAAACCAAATCTGCAGTAAGGCTCCCCACAGAATCGCAGAATCACTGAATATTCAGAGTTGGAAGGGACCTCCAGAGATCACCTAGTCCAACTCCCCTGCTTAAAAGCAGGATCCCCTAGAGCACATCACTCAGGACTGCACCCAGAGGTACAGCCCAGTTGTGTGCAAGCTGATCCTCAGATATCTAGCTTACAGCAGAGAAAGGTATAAAAGTTGTGACATGTTTCTATAGTATTATCACATTTGAGCTCCTATTTCCCTGAAAAAGTTCTCCCCTGAGCTCATTCTTTCACTCATTTTTATTATTGCTTTTGCATTGTTGGTCAACATGTAAATTGCCTTTTTCCTGCCTGCGTGCTGCACAGCTGGGCTGATGAATGCAGCCACCAAGATGTGAAGCTGAGCTAATGAAGAAGAAAGTTATACCAAAACTCTTGCATTGGAACAACAAGACTAATAGATTTATTATTTATTGACTTGTCCAAAATAACATAGAAAAGAGCTGGCAATAGTTCTATGTTTAAAATATCTGGGACTTGTCCACCTACAAGTGTTTTTGTCAGGAAGCATTATATGAGAGCACTCACAGAAACCAGCTGGCAGGGCTACAAGCAAGAAACACCTACATTTAGCAAGCCTGAGCAGTTTCACCATGCGCTTTCCTTCCTCTCCCTCCCCTCCCCACCCCCCCCCAAAAAAAAAAAAGCCTTGCATGGCTAGAGGAAATCTTTGTAATCCTGATGATGCTCCCAGGGTTCATATTCAGTTGAGAAAAATCTTTGGTAGAGCTCAGTAATGACTCTTTGTAATGCTCAGCTGCCCTTGGGCAGTAAAATACATCCTAAGGAACTTCTTCTGCCATACGCTAATTGTATAATACCTTTCTATATTTTTCTTCTCTAGCACACCATCAGACTGCAGATTATTCTAGCATGACAGATGGCAAGAGTCACCCTCTTGGCCAGCAGCATACGCAAATCCCTAATGGCCCTCAGAAAAAAAAAACTTTACCTTAAGGAGCAGAAACCCATAACTGGCCAGGGTAGAGTTTCCTGCACTCCTTTTGGGAGCAGCAGGTGTTGGCCAAAGCCCGAGAAAGCAGTACTAGTCCAGACTGAAGACTGATCCAATGAAGGTCAGGAGTTCCTGTATCAGATACTCATTCAAAAATAAAAAAACCCAAACTAGCAACAGTGAAGAAAAGCACACCAATCAGCCTGGCATTTGAAAAATGCAGGAGGTAAATCATACATCCAATCAAGCAATGATACATCAGTCTATCCATTTGCACTCTCCCCTGACACTGGCCTGATTACAGAAGAAAGCAAGCTGATCTGGAACAGAAGAAATTAATCAGTCCTGTGGCAACAGGTTACTGCAGGAAAAAGAGCTACCTTGTAAGGTAGCTTATCTAGAAAATGTTTTTCTCCTTCAGAGCTCACACAAGATACACAGCACATTCAGACAAGATTTTTCATCATGTACCACTGTCTGGTAGTCCCTATGCTACCAGTACCGATGGCTGTATTGGTTGCTCATCAGTGGAAGCATTCAGCTCTTCCACAGAGGACCATAGAAAATCCTGCTGCATGAGGTGTCAGACAAAATTAAGCTTTTACCTGAATAAAGACCATAATGCAAGCAAAACACTTACTGAAACTGAAGTCATGACAAAACAACAGTGCCAAGGCATTGCACCGACATGATGTTTTGATTGGTTTTAATTCTTTAAATTCAAAAGTGTAGGCTCCTTGTACTTCAGACACCTTGTGACTTTTAAGGTTCAGCTTAGACTTGTTTATTTTGCTGTATCAGTCATTAGAGTTGACAAACATAACCATTCTTATTAGAAACCATATCACAACACGTCTGAAGTGGCACAGGAAAAAGGCTGCCCTAAAGTTAAACTTCCTTGTTAGGCAGGTATTACACCAAACTGGTGTCAGGACAGTACAAGTAGAACATATTTCTAAATAGGTCATATTTAAGCAATGAAAAGCCATGGTTTTAGTGAAGTTGAAGAGAAAAATAAAAATCCACTTGAATACATGTGAAGTCTTTTGGCTATTGTGAAAAGAACTGCATTAAAAAGACAGAGACATAGCATGCTTGTGTAGGCAGTATGTAAGCACATTTTGAAGAGCTGTCAGAGTTTAAATAAGGTTAAATTCTCATCTCCAATGATCTCAAAGCAAATCAGGGAAACAAGCATGTGTAATTGTTTTTGCTGTATAAACATACTAACTTTGCATGTTTCTGAAATGAGAAGCACCTGGAAATTTTGTGATCATTAGCAAACCCCTTTATAGTACCAGCCAAACAGAACCATAGCAGAACCTAATTTATGTCATCAGCTTGGGTCTTTCTTGTGTCAGGTCTAATTAATTCTTAATAATTTCTTAGACTGATACAGACAGCTCAGTTTAAGTGTGCCCATGCTTCGTTTTGCCCTTAATGGGCAATGATTTGACATTTAACCTGATTAGAGCAAGTCCCCTAATCCTCTGAAACATTTATCTACTAAAAGCATATGTCTGTATGCCACAGGTGTCCACTACCTTTTTCAAAACATGGTAGAGTATTCCATATGTTGAGAGAAGACTACTGCAAAATTATTCCTACCTTTAGATTAATGAGGAAATGCATTAAACACTATTATCTGCTCAAAGTGCAGTTGCATGGAAAATCTAAAAAGAAAAGTAGCATTCACAGAAGAAACAGAGCCTATTGGATGATTGATGCTCCACAGATTATATTACTTTTCCGTGTGTGTAGAATAAATAGGAAAAAACGTAAGCAGCAATAGGATAGTTTGAAATACTTTCTTGCTAGTATAAATCAATCTTAACTGCACCCAACGTACTTGAATTTCCAGTTGTTGGGGTTTTTTTTCACTAACAGTTCTCTTGTAAGGAATGTCTGTGAAGAGCTGCATCAGTTGCTCCATGAAGGAGCACCGAGACACATCACAAAGAGAATAAAGTACATAGTACAGGTTTTGGTTGTTTTTAACTGAAAACCGAAGCTCTGCTAATAAAATAGAATTTATTGCATCATAGGATAGGAACTTTGGCATCCTGTTCTGTGCTTCTCTAAGGCAAAGCCTGAGCTAATTGTCATGTAGATTCATTTGATATTTGAGAACTACATTGCATGGATGCCAGTGAGAATGTTCCAGGATTTTTTTTTTTCTTTAGCTTAATATTTTTCCATAGTAATACACTTCATCTGACAGGAAAAATCTACAGTGCACATTTCTGCAACAAAATTAGAAACATAATGTGGGAGAACATGTTGAATATGAATATTAATTAGAATGCAAAACCCACAAATATTCTGTCACATTTTTCTATACATCTTAATTCATTAAAACAAATCAGTTCTGTGTTCCACAAACTGCAGTTTTCTGACATTATTTTCTGTTGTCAAATATGTGTTCTCCTGTGCCATTTCTTGCAAAAATCTCTACCCAACTAAATGAAGCAATTCAATTTTCATTGTTTCCAAACCTGTTTTTTTCCCCAAAAGATCACTAACAAGAATAAGTGGCTATAGTGTTTGTACACTTTATATATGTATATGTTTATAAGTATATAAGAATATATGTATGCTTGTATATATACATATGTTTACACACATCAATACTGAACTTTTATATTAAATTCATTTATGTATACATATACACGCACAGAGCAAATACTGTTAGGAATTTTGATTTAGTGTTTATATTTAGCACAAAATTTTGTTAATAAAATTCTCTTTGCAAAGTTCCATGGCTATAAGAAGACTAGGAAAATGAAACAAACATTTTAATAATAAGCAAAAACAAATTCCTCAAAGTTAAGGTTTCACCTAAACCACATTTCAAAGATTTGCTGAGTGAGGTGAGGAGGGAATAGGAGCAGGCCCTAAGCTTCTTTAGATACTGTTTTGTGTAGGTAAAGTTATTGCATATTTATCAACTGTATTAATCAAATATATTAAGCCTTATCAAGATATAATAGGATGATAACTACAATTTTTTTATTGGGGAGATAAAACACGTATGTTAGTTTTATGTAAAATTATAAAATATCTAAAAAGTTCAGCTCCTCTATTAAAACTGTCGAGACTGGCCATATCCTCTTTTAAATAATAGGTGGCATAGAGTCCATTAGCTGCAATCATTTCTCTTGTATAAGTTTACTTGCATGTTTAGGGTTTGGATTTGGTCTTGAAAATAAGTTTGTGTGAATGGTTGTCTTTGGGATTGTCCAGCTTCCTTCCACCTCTTTCTTAATGGCCCCTCCTGCAGCAGGACATCCTGCATTTTCAAAATTTCAGTTTGTTATCTCAGTAGCTTTAAAAGCATTGTCTGAGTCAGGATTTTTCTTTTTTGTCTTAACTGTCTGGTATGCAGCTGGAATCTAAACTCATACATATGTGTACTTTCAGATCTGTCTTTTTCAAGCTGAAAATCGACATGGACATAGTACACGTGAAAGAGCTGAACAAGGCATTGCTCCATGACAAGTGAATGCTCTGTGCATTATTCCTTTTCCTAGCAGTAGCACTACAGAGACTTTTCTCTCCCTTCTCAAAGTCCTCTAATGTAGATCATCTTACTGCTAAAAAAAAAATAAAATAAAAAAAATCAAACTTGTTTCAAATATTCTGTGTTGATACACACGTGCATAATCAAAATGTTTTTAAACACAGGAATTTCATTTCACATTTTCCTCACACTTGTCACTGTTACCCACAGTTATCTTTGTCAGTCAATAGCAACACTATAAGCTTGATTGCCTCTAAAATGATCTGTTATCTTAAAAACTGGAGAAGCTCTCCAGATCTATGGCAGAGCTCAGAGATCACACACCAGGGGTAGTCAATTCAGTACTATTATTTTCACTTTGGCTCAAGGGTATACATTACAGACTGTCTGCTGGGGGTTTACATGACTTCCATCTCAGTCAGTACTCCCTCTTTGCAGTAAATTGCTTTGGATACAGAAGAGTGTCCCTGTCAGAAAAATTCTTCCACAAATATCCAAAGTGGGCTAACTGCTATCACAATCAAAACCAGACATGCGCCAACACAGACTTGGAGTGGAGACTAAAGGGAAATGGGAGACACTCTGCCTGGCAACGCCGCATTTTTGTCTTTAAATATATTGTCAAAAGTTTGTACATCTTCCCTGTTTCATAAATGCTTGCTTATCAACACTAAAGCAGCAATATTTCCAGGAATAGGTCACCGGATCAGGAACCAGTACTTGAGTTTTATTCTTGGCTCTTCCATAGGGTCACTGTACTATCTTTGGCAAGTCATTCAAACATTTCATACCCTATCACACCAGTATGTGACATGACCTAGAAACCACAGTTACCTGGGGACTCAATATGATAACTTCTGATTTTATTTGACTGGGATTAAATAACAAAGTTATTTTTCTAACTTAATTCAACCATAACAAATATTTTCTCCTGATTTTGAATAAATGGCAATTCCTAAACAACAGTGTAGTTTTACAAGTCAAAATCTTCAGATGTTCATTTATGAGTCTTGACCCTACCTTAAAGCTTAACCGATACACTTACATGATTTGACATGAGACTTTAAGCTTCTTAAGGCTGAAAATACTTTTTCACTAATGAAGTCCATTTTATCTGTTATAGCAAGCATTCGAGACCAATACAGCCTTCACAGGTACTAGAAGATTTGCACACATTTTCGTTTAAAAATAATATAGCAACTGCTTTAAAAATCAGCTCCCTTCTCATTACTGCTTATGACTGTCTTCAATGAATATATTGTCCATATCACCACTTTCCTCTACAACAGTTGGGCAGAGACAGCTTCCATGTTCATTGAAAGAAACAATGTCTAGACCATTTTTACATGTCTGTTTAGATTTCATTCCTCATCTTTTATTGGTACAAGCCCAGGGTTTTGCATTTGTTTTATGCATTTATTTTGGTTGTTACTCTATAGCTCATATTGAAGCCTAGTAGTTCTATGAATTGTCTTTTGTGCAGCAAACTACGGCACCTAAAGATACTCAAGCCCTTGTCACTCCAGTAATGAGATACTCAGCACCCACAGGACTGTGAAAAAGAATAACAGAACAGCAGCTGTACCCACTTCTCTTTGGAGGATATAAGAGACAAACACAAAGATATGTCGTTGCATAATGCCAGTATCATTCCTCCAGAAACAATGACACTAAGTTTTGTAGTCGTCGGATTTGGTGTCCTTACCCCTAGGCATACTAGTTCTGCAGGTATGTGTAATGCTATTAAGTTGTAAACTGTTGTAGGTAGGTAATTAAGTTAATAGTTCATTAAGATGAGATAGCCCTGAAAAAGTTGTTTCTGATCCCTGCCACAGGTCTGCTGAAAAGCAAACTATTTATTATGGAAACTTGTCTTTTTATTCGTGAAGTTCTAGGATGGCTTCAGAACACAGTCACCAAACCCACTGTTGCATTCAGAGACATATGTTATCTTGCATCTCTGGCAAACAAATAACTTCTGAAGAATAGCTACTAGTAGGTAATTTGACACCTTACCTGACTGTTCATAAACCCTTCTGAAGACACAAAAGACTAGAAAATGTTATAGGGATGTTATTTATACACACTAACACACATATTAGAGGGAAATTATTTAAGCACAAACCTGCACACTTTATAGTAGACCAAAACTAGAAGTATTTAACTGACAATTTGCCAGCTCCCCTCACATTGTATGGCTCACTATCATATTAACCAACCCATTAAGGCAGGTTGACATAAAAAGTACATGAATTCAAGGTTTCACAGTAATAACTAGGTGAAAAGTGTATTTTAGGATGACAAGAAATTCCTATTGAAACTGGTTTTTTAAGTGATGAGCCCTGCTTGAGCTCAGTGGGTGTTTATGAATTGAGATATATTTGCTGTTCATTTGGTTTGCCCCAGCCCAATACAGTCATCTCTATATGCTCTGCAACATGGTCCAAAATTAAGGCAAAACTGCAAAACACTAGATGATTATCCAGACACTTCTGCTTGTACCCTCTTAAGCCAGAGATATTATGAAGTGTGACAGCCAATACATAAACTATACACTTCTGCTGAAGAAAAACTATAATCGGTGAATTATGTGCATTTACAGCTAGAGAGATGCAAGATGAAACAGCAACTTAAAGAATAATGAAAGCTGAGCCTTCAGCAAGAATACCATGTGCAAGGAAGGAAGGTTGGAAACATACCTGTTCTCAAAAAAACTGATCCCTAAGCTAGACACCTGAGGTTTGCCTCTTGAAAATGTACTAAAATAGTTGTTCTGGGATACAACTTCATGTGAATATACTTTTTCTGGAATAAGAGTGCTCAAAATCTGTGGGAAAGGCACAAGTAGACAAGCAGGACAAGGGTTCTACTGAGAGAAAAAGTGTTCCAGGATATTAAATATTGAAGTGTGTCATCTTTGGTAAATGTTAGGCATTGCTGAGCTCTATCCATCCAAAAATACAGGGTATCTATGATTACCATACACTGCTCCACTGAAAAAATCAGATCCCACTTAGGGGATGTATCACAAGGCACCAATTACTAATCATTGCCACAAGGCAACAGGCAGGAGTGGATCTATGCCCTTTTCTGTATTTTATTTCATTTATGATGTGCCCTCTGTAGTGACATGTATCACATTAATACAGGATGGTATTCTAGTACTTGCATTTTTGTAATGGTCTTCATATCGGGGAGGGGGGGGGCACAGCACAGAACAGGAGGGTGTTGGGTTTTTCCTCCTTACAGACCATCTTGTTTGAGGCTTTTGGGGGAAGTTAAACTGTAATATTACTACTAGTTATGGATCTCCTCTCTAGTTCCTCATACTAGTCTGGTTAAATTTTGCTGCTATCCTGAACAGGTACATCCCATCACACTGATGACCCATACAGCAAATCTCTCTACACCCTTCTGATAATCATTATATCTGGGTCGCATCTAAGTGCAGAGCTGCTGAGATCCAGCTAACAGAGGTAGGATTGTCAGCATTGTTCTTTGATATGTTCTGATATTCTTTTTTTGCAGTCCTTTATTTCATAGTAATTATTGTATTTATTTCCATAGCCCCAAAATAAGACTCCTCTAGTTACTTTCTGTATAACCTCCCTAGCACATCAAACCAGTCAGGGGAAAATAGGACATTAGAACAAGCATTTTCACAACACAAGACTACCTCATTTGGCAAGCTCTATCCCAATACGGCTCTTGGACTTCCAAGTCCTAAGCACAGGGATATGCAGCCTGAAATAGCAGGAGGAAATACTAATTCATGTGCTAAAATGCAAAGGTTTTGAAAAGGAAGCATGCAGCATTGCTGATAGACTCTTCTTTGGGGAATCAGGATGCTGTTCCTCTCTACCACCCTGACTGGTCATTCTCTGTTGCAACTGTTTCATAATCAGAGACATGTAAAACCAGGCACTGTAAGGCTGCAATCTATTTTGTTTAATATTATCAGTCTTTCTTAACAAAATATCAGAATTATGTTGGCTCTTAATAAAAATGTCTTGGTTAGGAAGGACATTATGGAGCTGAATCAAGCACTAGTACGTGAGGACCAGAGTGACCAAAGCAAACACAGAAGGGCATCAGAATAGATTGTCCACTGGCGGATTCAAGACAAAACACTAGTTTACAAACAGTTAGATAAGATTTTTTCACTGTGATGCCTCCTCTGCATAGCATTGAGGAACATGTAGTTCTCTTCACTTTACATTGTAGTTTTTCCTCAAGGATACTGTTAGAATGGCATTTAATTTTGACTGTAAGCTACAGGCTGACGGCTCCATTGCTTCAGTTGTAATGTCTTGGTTTTATCTTATCAATGTAGTTAAGTCTTGTCAGTCTAGAGTGTAGTTAAAGGGAACTTGATCACATCTTCCTCATGCCCACGTGCATTTTGCCCTGATCACTTACCCAAAAGCTTTCACTGCAATTGCCTCATTGATGACTATGTTCTACACTGCCATCAAGTGACAGAGTACCTGCTCTGGGTATATTTTGTTGAGTTTACTAGAATCACTAAGGCCCTTCAGATAAATCAGGCTAGAGATAAGAGCAGATCACCAAAGGGCATAGCCCTAAGTACCCATTTGCCTCTGAGAAACAGCCAAGCTAAGCTTCAGACTCTTTTGCATGCACCTGAGAAGTCCTCTGGAGCATCCAGATCCCCTGGACAGTTCCAAAAAATTCTCAACACCTAATCCTGTCACAGAATGGGATCTCAGAGCATCTCTGTCCAGCCTCCCACTAAAAGCAGCTTCAGCACTGAAACCAGACTAGGTTTCTCAGGGCTTTTCCAGTTCCAGAAAACTTCCAATACCGATTGCACAGCTTCCTCCAAAAACCTGTTCCACTGTTTCATTTTGTTCATGCCAACTTTTTTCTTTTTATCCACAGCAAACCTCCTTGTTCAATTTATGAGCAGTCTTTAGTTTTCTTGCTGTGCACCCCAGTGAGAGAGCCTGGCTCCATCCTCTGCTGTTAAGTCTCCCCCACCATCCTCCCTTCCCTCCAGTCTAAGCAAGCCCTGGACCCTCAGCCCCAACCACCAAGCTTGATGGCCTCTGCTGAGCTTAACCCATTCTTTCCTATGCTGGGGGACCCAAAACCAGATGAAGTAATTAGTTGCTCATCTGCATAGTAATATCTGCTATTATACTCAAACATAGCACCCAGTGTAATTGCTTACAAGCAAGAATATCACTGTACAAAGACTGCCATGTATCAATATACCAGCTGTAGGTGTGCATTTCTTTTTATTTCATTTTCACAACAGTTTTTAAACCTTTTAATTTCATTGCAACTGAGTTATAGTGAAGATTTTAAACACCTCAGAACCAATGAAGCAGGCTAAAAATTAATTTAAGTGTCTCAGCTGAATATTTCTTGATGCTTAATGGACAATGGCTCAAGCCTCCATCATACTGAAGTTTATGTAGACTTTTAGATCAGCATAAGTGCTTTCACTCCAGCCTGATTCTCTGCAGCAGTAAGATCTGACAGGGTGATTTGGTGCAGAAATACGCCAGATTTTGGAACTGCTATGTAGTCAAGTCTGACTAGATCAGTGGAATTTACATTTATGTTTAAAATTATGCTGAAGTGATTCTTTTAATAAAGCCACAATGAACAGAATATTATCAATGTACATAAGACAGTTCATATTATAAATTACTATTTTACCTTCTATATGATTATGTTAATGTTTTTATGATGCACTGAAAGTGTACAGTACTTTACCACCCTTGATGTATTGAAATGCCCTCATAAATTGTACTAAAATAGCTTTGTTAAGCATTCCTAATACAATATAATACTGGTAATGCCTAATGATAGGTGATAGCCTGAATCATAAATGCTTTTCTAAACACATTAGAATTGTTTCTTAGCATTGGATGTTCTGGTCTGATAAGACAGTCTTGCACTAAGGCAATCAGTGGAAATTAGCAAGTGGCATGAAAATTACTGTACAAGAAATTGCGTTGGGTTTTCCCCCCCCACTCTCATTATGCCTTTGCAAACTCTATATAAACAGATTGAAGTGAAAATTTACAACTAGAAGAGACTGAACAGCAGGAAAATATTTTCCAGAAATAACCATTTTTTAATTCTGAGAGAGATTTGATACTTAAAAGAAATGACATAAAAAGAACTCCTTTTTTCAAAACATGTTCAGCTGATATTCTGTACAAGTCAGACTTGAACTCATAGAACATATCCTTTGCAATGTATGCAACCACTGCCAGCCTCAGTTGTAGCACTAAACTTGTTCTGCTATTCCTTTTTTTATAAGATAGATGTATTTGTACAAGACCTATGTATTGACATATAGGGTAATGTAGAATAAACAATGGTGGGGTAATAAAGAAAGTTCGGTGGTTTCTTTTTTAATCAAAAACTGTTTGGGACTGTTACTTTCAAACAATAAAACCACATACCCCAAGTTAGTTCTGAGACACTGCATGGGCCACATGCAGTACTAGAAGGTAATGCTAACACCACCTTGAAGAGATTTATGCTGCTGCTTATTTATTGCTTTCATTTTCAACCTTCTCAGGAGTTTGGTTTGATACCTATTTTCTGTACCACTGTACAAGGTAATACAAACTGCTGAGGGCATCTGTACAAGATAGTTTTGAATTAAACTATTATGCCAAATCTAAATTGTATTTCATTTTTAATTGCCAAATTAAATATATTCTCCCTGGTTTTCTTTCTTAGAAAAGATGCACAGTGCACTTACTCTACATGCTGACAGGTTTTCGGCTGCTTGTAAATCCTGAAAATATTGATCAGTTAAAAATATTTGGATGCTTGCATCCCTCGATTCTGCTTACCACAGCCTTTCTTCCTGGTCAGCTAGGAGAGCACCAGCAATTTTGTTATAATGATAAATGACCCTCATAGACAGGTCACTCTTTTTTACCTAAAGCCACAATTTGCTCCTTCCTTTAGGTCACAACCTGATTTTTCAGGGTGACAGATTTATTACTTTCTTTGTGTGCTAAAAAACAAATCACCAACAATTGCTCAAAATACCGTCCTGTCACAATAACTTTGAGCACTTCCCAGCCAGAATGATGCAACACAAGAGGATTTTTTTCCTGTTTTCAAAGCAGCAAAATCACTTGTACATTTACCACAGCTGTTCTGAAGAACCATTTGGTTCATTTCATTATACACAATGTGTCCAGGCTAATCCCCAAAGAATAAAATATTTAAAATGTTATTAAAAACACTATTCTTTCAGAATTACAGATGCCTCCTTTAAGTAAGGGTCATTGAAGAGTAACATCAGACTGGCCTGACTGTGGTCCTGAAGAAGAGATTTTTGGATGGACGTAGTAAAAATAATGCTTGGCAGAAAACAAGTGAGTGAAGACCTCTTTTGGATTTCTGTAAAATCCAAATCCTCAGTTCTCAAAACTTCGGTCCAGCTGCAGTTCCCTAAATGGGAAACATTCTGACTACAATAGAGCAGGAAGGGAGTACTCAAGCAGAAGAACTATGTAGAGGCTTGGTGCCTACTTCCCACATTACATGTTAAGGCACACTGCACTAACTTCCACGAGCATGTCTGGAAGACAGGTGGCACATCTGGAAACTCAAGGAACAAAGTTGTGAGCAGCCCCGGACTAGGGAAGCTTAACCAGAGCCTGTTAACATAATCTGCCAATACATAAAATAAAGACAATCGGGATCTACGCTACTGTAGTGCAGAATCATCTGGTATCCTCAGTGTCCACAATGTATCCACCTCACTAAATTTCTCATCTTCACCCTCAAAATACTAAGTCTTGCAATGTTAACTATTATGTTTGGGGAGTTATATATTTTATAGGGATACAGAAATAGCCAGGAAGCAAGACAGCGGATGGCCAAGACCAGGAGATTTGGATCAAACATACCAAGTAGACCAGCTATGACAAAAATAACACTTTTCACAAGAATTATGCTGTCCTGTGAGAATCTTACTTAAAAGGCAAAGAAAGAACTGAGTTACAAAGCAGTGTGTCATTTATTATGAAAACTGTAATTTCCTGAAGAAAAAGTTTGCTTGCTTCTCACATCTATAACGGTCTTCCAGGTAAAGACATCAGACCATAATCAAAAGAACTAAGTCAGCTTCCTTTCTCATTCGGGCTTGGTAAGGTACTTAATCGCTTCTTACCTAGCCTCATCCAAAAACTAAGGCAATATAACATTTGCTTTTATCTTCATGTCATCAAATCATTAAAACCTCTGAACAAACATTAATATTCACCATACATACTAATAGCAGAAGAGGGACACAGACTGGTTTGGATGCCTGGATGTAGTTCTATACAACCAAAACCAACAAATAGGACAGCAGAGGCAGGCACATATCTCTATTTCCTAATGCAGCTTGCAAATAAATGAGTTCTTCTCTTGTGAACCTCTTCATGAATCTGCTACCAATAACAGTTTAATTATATTTCTCAGAGGTTTGCAACATTTGGTCATATATATTCATCACCTGCTTTCAGCACCCTTTTAATGTGATGCTGATGAAGGCGATTGCTTTGTGAAGAGCAGCACTACAACGTTCTTCAAATATCAACAGTTATAACAATGTTCAAATCATTCCAAAATACATAATTTGGCACGACTGAAGTTCTATAGCGCTGCAGCTGAGCTTCAGCCCTATAACCCTCATGCAGGCAAAACTCCCACCGAGACAAAGGGTTTTTTTTCCCCACATAAAGACAGAGATACATTTTAATGCACAGGGTACTTTTTATAGTCTGTAAACTCCCAAGGCTGGTCTGTCCAAACTTCTTATTTTACAGAGTTCCAAATCCTGATTAGTTTAGTTTTTAAGCTCATAACTAAGCACTTGCCCTTATACTATGCAATGTTTGTAATATTATGCCATTAAATACACACACTGCAAACATATACTGCTGGTTAATGCATAATTTAGTACAACAGCTTTTGATAACCTGTGGGTAGTACTGTAGAGTTCAGAAGGTAGGAGATACAAGCACAAGGAAATAAATGAATCAGAACTATTTCATTTAGAAATTAGTGTATCCTTTGGAATAACTGCCAAATAAGATCACTGGAGTGAATAGCATAGCTGAAACTTATGTAAAAAGACTGCAGGAACAAGTGATAAGAGGGTGAAATCAAGCATTGAGAAGTCCAGAGATAAAGCAATTAAGTGAGGCTGGGGGTAAAACACCTCCTTCTGTGTGTTAATTCAGACGCCATTAAAAGTCCAAATATACTGAGACAGAGAAAGTCCTGATTTTCAGTGAATAATTGACATTATGCCTCAGTATTTTGGGTACAAATAGAGACACTCCAGTCCTGTACAGTTTTTGATATCTATCTGTGCTTGACACACACGCAGGGATCCCAAAGTGTCTCAAGATCTGGATATAATGCTTATTTTGTCCTACCACTTCTTTAAAATGTAGCTGTTTGCAAACATGATCCTTTTCTCGCCATTTCACAACAGGTCTCCCTGCTCCTGAGCTTTACCTTTTGCAATAAATACAAGCACTATCTAGTTACTTTTAAGGGATTTAGCTTGCCCTCCCAGCTGCAATCTTGTACATGCATATGGCTGCCTCCAGCTGGCAGCCCTCCATTTCAGAAGAGCCACGTAATGAAGACAAGTTGTTTCTATACCTCCCTGATGGTTCTAATGAGTTTGTATTCTCTGAGATGTCTTCAACTAAAAAAAAAAAACCAACAAAAATTAAATCACACAATCCTAAAACAGGCAAGACTTCCACTAGTTTCCACAGGAGGTCTGTGTAAGGAGAGCATGGGCTTGAGATATAAGTGCTCAGAAACAGATCTATCCTGTTAAGCTACCTACACACACCAATACTTATACTCTTTACATGAGAATACAAGCGGTAAGTAGCCTAAAAAAAGGCTGCTTATCTTTACTGATATGTAATGAAGACTATTTTCTCTAAGATGCTTTTTGCATTGTTTAGAGAAATTACTCCCTTTTCAAACCTATCCCCTGAAAGAAAAGAACATAAAGTTGGTGATCATTAGCCAACTTTATTCTATTTACTGAGATAAGGTTTATAGCTCTGATATGAGACAAAATTCTCTGAAGACAGCTCATACTAACCTTTTAGCACAGAAAGTATCAAGATACTAAAAGATGCTGTCCTATCACGACAGCTGCTGTGGGATAGAGACTGATTCAATGCAGGATGGAGAGACTGCCTAAAGCAGCAAAAACTAACTGAATTGTGCTCTGTTGTGTCAGTTTATTGTCACTGGGTCACAGGATATTCCTCTCAGCAGATAACTGTTTTACAAGCCATAACAAGACATGAAGTTAAACCTGCTGCTTTAATTTAACCTATCTTGCCCATATTTGTACAGGTCACATTCTGTGACTAAATTTCTTTCATTTCTCACATACTCAAAAACTGGCAAAAAAATGTCAGTTTAATAAACTTCAGATTTTTCCTTTCGTTCATTAACACATGAACACCTAAACAAGGCGCTTTAGTAAGTAAACATGGCTTCCCACCTAGAGACACCAAAAGGAGAAAAACCTAATGACTTGCAAGCTAGTTTGAACACACACAACCATAGGGAACTGCTCACCAGAGTTGTGAACAAGCATCTCAAAAGCTCATCTGCCAGCCCCTCTCATGATTACAAGCCGGAATGTGCCCGTTGGGCTCAGAGCAAAATAAAAATCATACTGTTGTACCAACACAGTGGGAAATGCTAAATTTCCTTGCATGGGTGCGAGCCAGCACAGCTGCTAGAACAAAAGTTAATGTTCAGAACAAAATCACCATGCTGTGGCCTCATTCTGAACATAGCTGTTACCAAGTTGAAGAGACAGACAAGGAAAGAGAAGAGTAGCCATGGGGGCCTGCCCTGCTCTCACCTTTGCTCTGAGTGAAGCAAAACTGTTCCTGCAATCCAGATTAAAGAAATTAATGTTGCTACATGTATGAACAAACTTTAAAAAAATTTCCCTCAGCTGAACTTGGTTCTGTAGAATTTGAGGAATAACAAACTAACCTAAGCAGAAATAAACTGGTAAAAGCCTGCGTATTTCTAAGTTAACTCACCTAAATGGAAACCTTGGGAATTACTGGCATCAGAGGAGAGAAAAGTGCAATTGCAGAAACCTAGAGGCAAGAACAATTCTGTTGGCACAGTTGCATTTGTTTGCTCCCAATAAGCCTTCCCCAATGTCTGATTTTTTTCCTGATGACTAATTGAGATCACTTCCTCACAAAGGTGACTTTCTGCCTCTTTTTCTTTAGGAATCCAAGAAAGACAAGGAAGTCAGTGGTAAGAGAAGTCTGGCAGCCAGAATCACGGACTTCCCTCCCTGATTTGGCTTACATATCACTAAATTGTTGATAGTCTTGCTCACTGCTTCCCTTCCTATTACAAAGTTTTTTGAGGTTTAATTAGGTGTTTACCAAGCATCAATCTTCAAATCAAGGCCCATAGAGTATTACTCAGTTAACAACTCTTGAGATCAAGGATGACAAAGATTTGTCTCGGTTTACCTGTTTCAACCAAAAATAAGAGATAAAACAGATAAAGGTCTACTCACCTCAGTTTAACTACATCAGAATAAGGACCAACACACAAATACTACACATTTCTAAAACATGTTTTCTAACTAATTGCTTTATTGCACTTAAAGTAAAATAGGCAATCTGTGTTTCTGCAACAGCCCTTGCAATAGACTCTCAAACAAATGTGAGGGTTTTTCACTCAGATTCTCAGTTTTGATTACGGGCACAGGAGTACCTAATGCTTAATTCACAGCTGTAACAACTGAGAACAGCTCAGCTGCAGAGAATGAACCATAGACATTTGTACCTAGGAGTATCAGCTGCTACTTTTAGCTAAAGCACACATTCCTGGCACTGTCAATCACCAGGACATACACTTTTTGGTTGCACAAGACACCTACATACGCCCTGTGGAGACAGAATGGTGAAATCCCAGCAGAGAAAATGATAACCACCAAATGAAAACAGTAACAGATTTAAATGCCTGCATGCATAGGATGAATCAGCTTTATCAGGGAAGACAGAGGTTTTGGCAGGACATCCCAGAGCATACCACTTCCCCCCATTTAACTGTGCCTGCCCTTTAAGGGCCTCAGTCAAAAGTCACTGATGTCAAACTTAGAGACACAGAATCACTTTTCCATGAAGGATCAAATCACACCAGATGTTGAACCATCACACATTTGTTGTTGGCTTTATGCACACATGGGGCAGTCAGTTACCATGGATCAGTCATAGTTGCTTATTCCTGGGGTTATGTAGTCATATAGGTCAGAAATTAGAGTTTTGGCTATAATGGTCTAAAACTCAAGTTCTGTGCACAGAGCTTAAGTTCCAGAGGTGCAGCCTAACTAAATCAAGATAAATCAAACTCCTCTTTCTATACCTAACACTAGTATGACACTGGCTGCTTTCACTTGGACTCCTCCTAGCTTTCACTATTGCCTCACAAGTTACTGAGAGCAAGCCTCCCTTTTCCCAGGCAGCAGTAGCAGGCAACATTTACCCCCCTTCAGTGTAACCCTCTCAGCCTGTTCTTGCTACAAAGTATGTGTGCATATAGATAATACAGCAAACAAGCCTCATTGGAATAACCAAACAGATAAAATGCACAAGTTGTTAAACAAACAAAACATCTAAGAGAGCATTTTCCCATACCTTGAATGGCACTAGTTGTTCAGACCATAATGATGTGATGTTAAGCTTTATTCTTAGGTCTTTGCACTCCTTCCCACCCTCCACATCAGATCAGTATGCACTGAAAAACTTCACATTGGGTAGCCTTCTTAATTTTTACCTCCTTAAATCTTCAGTTCATCTCTTGGCAAAATCCATTTAAACAGAGCTCACAAGTTAATGGTTAAACTTGTTGTTTGTAGTACCATTAATATAGGTCAAGCAGCACAATAGTTACAACTGCTGAGAGGGAAGGTACATAAAGACACAGTAAGCAGTTCAGGACCTTATTACAACACGTCTATCAAATGCAGGGGTACAAACAATGTGCCTGATTCATCAAAAAGATAACTTCTGCTGACAGTACACACTGTTCCCTGGAGTCTCTTACGCATGGCTCAAAAATTAAAATTGGAAATGTAAACTACAGACACATTCTTGCAAATGTATGTTTCAGCACAGTGAGCATTTCTATGCAAAATACCAGATATAGGTAGTGAGATGAATTCAGCTCTCATTTGCATCACTGAGCACTGATGAAATCGGCAACAGCTATGACTTTACTCTGCAATTTCTCTCATGTAACCAAGGGAAGAATTTGTCCCACCAGGCCCAAGGACACACATTTTTCACTGTGGGATGCACATGCATAATGCCCACAAGAGGGATTACCTTATGCTTTATTCAAGAATATTCAAAAGGACAGACCTCTATGCCTCAAAAAGTCAGTTATTTCAGGAATACCGACAGTAAGTACTTTTTCAAAACTAATGACACCTTAAAGCTTCACAACACGGATTACTTATGCTCAGCACCAGTCATTCACCGTCTGCCAGTTCAAATAGACATCATTCCTGATTTGGCTCCCAAGCTTCCTGGCCAAGGTTCCCAAACTAAACTAAATTCCCAGACACTCTGCTGGAGAAAGAGCAGAAAGAATAGCCAACCCTCAAGACTGACAGAGCTTACCACGTGTCACAGACACCTTCCTCTTTGCAACTATTTGTATCATGATAACATGTAGAAGCATCAATCAAGTTTGCAACGTGAAGTACATCCCCCACCTCCCCTCCCAGCCCAGCAAAGCCAAACGTGATAAAGCTGACTTTTCCAACCAAGCATTTTGAAAGTACAAATAGCATTTCAAGCAGTTTCTCCCTTTTAAACTGAAATACTTCATCAGAAAACTCTATTCAAGACCAAGATCTAGCAACTGTAATTCCAAGAGGATCTGTTTGACTCTTGTAAATCTGGAATGGAGGGGCAAAGTAGACTTAAGCAGGATAATTTACCCCATATAACAAAATACAGAATCAATACCAGAAAAAAACAGAAGTCATTGCAGATTAAAGTTATAATGTGCCTAAGACTTTTTCAGACTTTTGTGCTTTTTCATTGGTAAAAACTGAAAATGGTTTTCTTCCATTTATCTCGCTGATAAATATTTTGCATTTCTGCGGTAGATATTATCTCTTATTTCAATACACTTTATGAACTTTGTCCTAGCTCTTCATCAAGTGTGAATCAGCATAGCTCAATACCAGACTTTAACAAAACTCTTCGGAATCACACTACCTGAAGAGTGATTAACTGATGTTGCACAGTCCTATAGACAGAAGGGACATGGAACAATAACATGACATTAAAACACAGTAGATCTCAGGCTCAATGCTACTAATATTTTATGAGATAAAAACATCCTGTGGAATCATGATTTAAACACTGCTTAAAGCTCACCAAAAGCATTCTAACCACCTCGTGCACGTTATACGTTGGTACACATCTCATCTTGGGTGTTTTCCAGTCAAACAAATCACGTCACACAATTAAAAATGCACTTTCGACACTTTTGCATGCAATGCATGTTATGTATACTACATAATAAAGACAGATCAATAGACCACTCATCTCTCGTTGTACTCATCTTGGTAGGGTAGCCCCTCATGACAGTTTGTATTATAGTTTGCTTCAACATAGATGTCAGCATGACAAAGGGATTTTTATGCATTCATCTGGACATTTTTTTCTACTCCACATTACAGGTCATCTCTAATAGCTTCATATGTTGCACTTGCCTCACTAGGATGAGATGTGCTCCACTTTAGCACAGATGTACAGGAAACGCCTCTACAGAATAGTTCCTCCCTATTAACAGGGCTGAATCCTTTTTATACAGAAACTGCTTATATTAATGAAAATAGCATTGCCTCACACTATTGTTTTTCCTGAACATCAATAAATATTTAATTCTTTTGATAACTACAAAGAAGGAGGAAAAGTAATACAAAGTCAAAAAAACTATCTGCAGAAAATTAGTAATAAGAAATATAAGGGTACACAGAACACGATGTAATTGCCTCTAAAAACACATGTGACATGGTGGGAGTAAGTCTGCTTCCTTAGGTACATGAGGGATTTCTCTGCCCAGTGATCCAGGAAGCACGATGTGAAGTTGTGCCCTATTGATGTTCAGATTTGAGAGAAGAAGGAAAGGGTTTTGTCCTCTCCCACCCACCACCACCACTTCACCCTAAGGAGATACCTGCTGAATTTCAGCTAATAACACTTCATCCCATTCAAAATGAAGAAATAAAAAGACATTTATCAATCCAGCAGAAACAATGTCAGCCAAACCAGTTCTATTAGCCTCTCTAAAAATGTTTTTCTGATTCCAAAGATGTGTGTATTATCTCGGTAAATTTTCCCTTCTGTTGTTATGATGGTCCTGTTTAAACAATGTTTTCAGATGGATACAACTAAAGCTGTGATGTTGCTAAAGCACTTGTTAAATGTTGATAAATTAGTACAATCCAGCATTCAGATGTACCACCATTGGGTTAGCCAGGATGACAACAAATCACCTGTTTTCTACTAAAATGTCAATAGAAACATCTGTCAACAATGCAACTCTAATTTAACATCACAACTTCGTAAAACTTGTGCAAAATTCTGTGAAAACCATTAGGCCATAATAAAACCATTAATATATCTAATGAAACCTAATTCCTTACTCATGAACCTGTGTACTCATGAATCATGAAGCAGGCAGATGGTCCTGGAAATATGACACTTGCTGTGAAGAAACGTAGACTGTATTAGTGGTGCCTTATCTAATACATGTTCACACTATGTGGGAAGGGTACCAAGTAGGCTTCATCTCCAAGTTATGTACTTTATTAAGGATTGTCCTCTTGTGCTACATGCTTGAAATGTGATAAACTACTCTGAAAACTACAAGTAGAAAACTCTCCTTTACCACACTTTGGTAACTTGGTCAGATAATAGGCCCTTTGTGCTTTGGAGTGACTCTAGGACTGAATCATATCATCACAGCGATTCAAAATTCTCTAAATGGCTTCTCAAAACAATGGTAAAAGAGCAATTGAGGCTTAAGGAGAAGTACAAAGTACCATACATTGCAGACAGCTTTCAACATTGTGGGTAATGACATCAAATAAGATAGTGAGGAACACCTCATTCACTACCCAGCCACTTCAGTCTCTCTGCTCTAAAAATGGTTCTTTTTATCTTCCATAAGTAGAAAGCTACAGGCCTACAGGTCCCTGTGAAATTCTGCCAGGTCTCAGAGTTCCCCTGTGCACACAGAAGTACAGTGTAGAAGGCTCAGATTTCTTGGAGGTTTCATTTTAATATGTTTAACTTGAATTTTCTAGGCAACTCATCTCAGAGATGGTTTAGTAGAATCAAAAACAGCTGTGGAAATTCTGGGATGCTTAGATTTTGGACCAGTTAGTCAAACTGTAATATACTGAAGTGGGATCACAATTGTTTTTATAGCAATAAAAGCATAGAAGATGCTTCACAGATAAGATACAATACCCTCTCATAAAGATTGTATAGAACTCAGCCCAACAGATCGCTTCCAGATATGATGTGTATTAACTTTTGATGCTATCAACACGGTTACCTCCCATGTATAAGGCAGTTAGACATACTGACATGGCTGTCTGAGCCGAAGCCTTTCTCAACAAACAACCTTTTGCAATAAGATCAGGATTAGCTTCAAATGCCATAAGAATCTATTATAAAGCCCCAGAACTAAAGCTTTTTAGCATTTGCTGTGGTGTTTGGGATTTCTTTTGTTTGTTTTTAATTGAACAAAACAGGGCATTTATACATGGCAGAACCACTGAGGTTGTAGCTTCACAAATTCTCCTGCTCAAAGAAAGCTCCCTACAAGACAGGTTTTCCCTGTGCAGCTGCTTTCAGTGTAGGCCAGGCCAGGAATGGGGTCCCAACAGCCCTGAGCATCCAGTGTAGACAGAGGGACTTGGGAACTGAAACAACATTGTGGATTGCAACTTTCCAGCAGAATAAAAGCATGGGGATCCAAATGCCAGGGTGCAATTGAGGCAAACACTACCCACAGGAGAAGAGATACAGCAGAAGCTCAAAGGTTAAAAGCAATTCTTATTCTTCCAGAGACTACAGCGTAAGAGTACAGCCTTATGCTACTAGTGTGGCCTGCTATTTTCATGTTGCATATATAGAATATTTACTGTACTCCTTTTTTGATATAAAGGAATAATTTCTAGTAGCAGCAGTGGTATTACTGCAAGCAGCACAAAAGCCTAACTTGGGAATATATGCAACATCTGCATTTCAGGAGGTTCTCAGTGCAAGTGCCAAGATAAGATTTCAGACATATATGGGAAAGAGCAGCCAGAGGAAAGCTGTCCACAGCAGAAGACAATGAAGAACCAGGCAAAGAGAGAAAAATGAGATCTAAAGTCAAAAGGGAGCGGGAATAAGATCAGACAGCAACAGAATGAAGAAGTAAGAGATAAAAAGGCTTGTATTTTGAAGTAACAAAGTGCGCTTCTATTCATGTTGTGGAAACATTTTAAGCCACAAAAATTTAACTTGAATTCTGTTATTTTAAGTCCTTTGATACTATAGGAGAAATGATACAGAAATGCTTGACTTCCTGCCAAAATCCTAGAGTCCTGCAAAATTACAGAACATTTTCCAAACTTTTGAAACTTCAAAACAACAGTCTCAGCTCTTGTCCCTTCCCAGTATTTCAGATGACTACAGTGCCAGTGACTTGGCAAAAGCAGATGTCAGCAGGATAAGCCAGGAAAGGATTCTAGTTCATTATTTCTTTTTATAAAGAAAACTATAGAGCTGATTGAAATCTCCTCCAACTGAAGTCAGTGTCTCTCTACATTTGCCTGAATGCTGATCTTGAGTCAGAAAGAACTTCCACCCCAATTCCATCCCTCTTCTGTCATTCAATGTTTGTCCTTTGTCTTAGTGTGCTTTGCGTAAATAATTGATCCATTGCACTTATTTATTTTAAGCTTAATAGATGTTTGCTCCAAGACTACAATTCATCACAAAATTGTGTATATTTTATAGTTTTTGAAACTCTGATGCCTTAATGGGACAATTCTATATGGCTTCTTGAGATACAAGGACAGAATCCAGGGAAGGCAAAAAGACACCTCTTTTACAGTCAAATAAGAATGTCTACACTGGCATCCAACCCTCACTATCAGATTCAGAATTTGCCATGCCGTTAATACGAAATGAAAAATCAATAGTTATTGTTCAGTCATTACCTCCCATCAACTGATGCATGAGTGTCAAACACAGCAGTGAGTTAATGCTAACAGAAAGCACAGAGGTTATGTTTCAGGAACAGGCTTGAGCCACATGTTACATGTGTCCTGGCCCTAACTTCTCACCTGAACAAGCATTTTGTCCCCTCTCGAGGTACCAGTGAGAGGCTAAGAAGGGCTGTGTGCCCACCACTCAGCAAACACCTGGCTTGGAGCAGGTGTAAGCATTTCACAAGCAAGATCTTGTGAAGGTCAGTGGTGCCCTGTCCAGACACCACCAAAGGGAAAGAACATGTTCTTCTTAGCTGCCCTTCATTGTGAATTACATAAGCAAAATTGCTTTCCCCTTTATAAAAGAAAAAAATCCAAACCTACATATCTTTTGGGAGAATCCCAAAATTACCAGACTGCTATTTGAAAAGCCTCCACATTATAACTGAAAAACATGCACAAGCCCCTATGCTTTGTTATAGAAGTAGTTGTTGCCTATTCTTTGGGAAAAGCTGCCAGGGAACAGTGAGGGCCAGCTGCAGCCTGAGAGGAGACAAACTGAGAGCTAAGGGCAGCAACAACATAGGCTGGGTAGGGAACTCACCAACAGAGCACAGTTCCACGGCACAGGAGCTGATCAAGCAGAGCAGTGGCGACTCCTACCAGTGCTTCAGTGGTCATTGGGTAAAAGCAACAAAATCAGCCAGGGCCAAAGTTGAGCTAGGAAATCCAAAAAATAATTCAGGAACAGAGCCCCTCCCAGCACAGCTCAAAGAAGGGGCTGAATGCCCATCTGTGGCTTAAATGAGCCCATGGCCCTGTGGGTGGAGAGTATGAGTGGGGCCCAGGTGAGGCTGATCAGGGCAATTAAGGCCTACTAGGGACTTCAGGTGGGGGGAGGGGCCTGACAAAAGCCACTTTTTTTTATCACCCTACTATTGCTCTGTTAGATATCTATTCCTGTGTATATATATGCATGTATTTGTAGTACAGTATTTTCTGGAGGTCATAATCAGGTCTCCATCTTAATTGCACACACTGTTGTCCGGACCACTGCAAAGCATTTCAGTCTAATGGGAGGGTAGGCACTGGTGACCAGAGGAAAGCAAGAGTAACAGTTGTAGGATGAGAACAACGTGAGTTTACAGTTGTTAAGGGTACCTGAACATCTGTTCACATTTTCTGGTGTGGTAGAAGCACCCAGAAGCCCTAGTCTGAGATGAAGAACTTGGTCTAGGTGCTATACAAACAAAATGGCTGAACAGGAGCTAAAGATTCGCATGCCACTGCAGGCGCATTAACAGACTAACAGAGCTGCTCCCTAAAAGTCAGAGCTCCTCAGAAATCCCAGGTGCTTCTGCTCTTCCCAGAAACACAGGCACCCTAATTCCAGGGTCATCTGCATCTTTTACTGTGGTCTAAGCATATAAAATAAGTCTACAGTCTAACAAACTGTGAACACATTGTATAAAAAAATATAAAAATATTAATTAATATGTTATACTAATCTATTAGTCATGTAACTGCACTAGGGAGACTATGTTCTTGAAGCAATGAAGTATTTCTCATTATCTTAAGTCTACTTGTTCTGGTTTTTTAAGAACTGCAGTATTTACCAAGAATGGTACCTAGATGATTTGGAAGACAATGAAAAAAACTGTGTCTCTTCAGTGCTATATATGCTTATGAAATATACCCACTGGACAGAATATATATGTGGGTTTATTATGAAGCTTACATCTAAAGTGGCTACTGTTGCTCAGATTTCAGTAGATGCCTCCAGAAAACGATGGCTTTAAATTTTAAATTGCCAAGGGAAAGACTAGTGTTCTGTTTAATTATTAGTGCCATAAACCAGAGCAATATTTACCTGCCTATAACAGAGCTTAGGAAAATCCACTTATCTCTCCTGCCAGGTGCTAGATTTCTCACAGTTATTAATAAAATGATCAGAAATCCTTGTTTCTGAATGGCATTTACCCCACTTTACTCTCCTGACCAGTGTCCTTCCCAATGAAAGTCAGCTTTGAAATTGGAACAAATTCTGCACCTGCTCATTGGGAAGATAGAGAGAAGTGAAAGTGCTCCTCTGCACCAGATCTGACCCATCACTCGAGCACTAAGTTGTGATTCCTCCTCCCTTCAGCTGGAAGGTGGCCCGTCATGCATGGGTTACATGCTGTTCTGCAGTTCATCAGGCTCCAGACATCCTTCTATTCCTGGTGCAATAAATGAGTTTCAGTGAGGAGACCTCCTCTACTTAGATATGAAATGCCACTCTGAACTGCTTTCTGTTGCCAGTCTTTCACCTTCCATTAGTATTCAGCTCGCACTTACTCCGTGCTCTCAAGCAAAGCTGGTCAGTGTGCAGCATAGCACACATGCAGCTTTCTTCAGGGTAGAAATTAGTCAGAAACTCATCAGAGTGCTCAAGGTCTTTCAGGATTTAGTTTCCTCAGGTAAGACTTGGTATTTCTATCCTGCCTAAAGCTAAGGTGGTGGGGGTTTTGTGGTTTGAGTGGTGGGGGATGTAACAGTGTCATCCCTGCACGTATGTACATATCTTGAAAAAACAAAGAATCTAGTGACCAAATTCAAAAGTTTTTAAGTTCCACTTAAGATTCACTTTAAGACTTTCTCATCTCTTTCTCCTCTCCTCCTTCCAAAGTAATATATTCCTGATATTTTATTAATAGTGCTCTAAGAAGAAACTGTTTTCTGCTCCTGAGTGCTATGTGAGATGATGGATGAGTTCACAACACCTGTTACTGCTACGTACATGGAAGTAATTTCCCCCTGCCTGGTTCACAGAAATCTGCTCTTTTCTCACAAAGTCAAACACACTGCTCCTATTTCTAGTAAATATCTCCTAGATAAGCTTTGAAAAGGTTCCATGGGTAACTAATTAATATTATATTTCTTTGTACGCCAATAAGTTAGATTGAAGAAGAGGAGGTGTGCAAGTAATTAAAATTGAAGTTACTTACATACACAGACAGACAGGCAGATAAAACTTGCCTACATAATTCTTCTCACACCAAGAAAAATTTTCAGAGAGCTAGCACTAAACCTGTCTCCCATCAAAGCTTATGCTACTCCTTCAGTTATGGCCAAAAGAGGACCTCCGTGATGTACTACTGCATGCTTCCTTCTGCACAGAACTGAATTTTCCTCCTAAGCAGCCCAGAAGGTTTCCACATTGCTCATTTAACTTAAGAAAGTACTTACAAATGTCTGCATTTACCTCCTCTTCTATATACTATTAGGAGAAATATTCACTGAAATATTTTTTTTAAAAAACAATTATTAGGGAAAAGTCACAGGAGTCAATTTTATAATTCTTACAATTCATTATTCATCTCTAAATAAGTTTTCTATGAAATTGTGTTCATCCAAAAAAAGAGAACAGAAACATATGAGAGACTCAAATATTCTGATTAATGTAATCGGGGGAAAGAATTCATTCTGAACACCCCCCAAAGAACTTACCCTGCTTCTGCTCACCAGAGTTGCATCAGAACATACTGAAAATCAGGACTAAGGAGTAGCATATGCTTAAACGTATTTTAATGCCATTACATTCTATTACTGTGGTGACAAACATAACATGTAAAATATATATGTAAGAAAACAAAACTAACAAGACATTTAACAGTGCAGTCATACCATAAAACCAAACAGGAACTGAGAACCAACTGTTGGAAATAACTTAATAAATTAGAACTTTTCATTTCAGTACTGTAATTATGTCACTGAAAAACCCAAAAGGTGAAGACCACCAGATATATCAGGTTCTCTTAATATCTTTTACAGAACTACTGGGGAAAAGGCATAAAACTGTATTTTTATTGGCTTGGTTTTGCACATGTAAAATAATATAAAATTCATGAAGGTGGAGAAAATACACTGAAGCATCCAAAAGAATTTTAAATGTCTGTGAAAGATCAGCAGGAATATCAAAATGACCAAAATGAAGAAAAGTTTTAGAAGAGTAATTTCCAGATCAAAGAACAGCGCTGGTAAATCTCTTTCTACCTAAACAAACCTCCAGCTGAAACCAACTGGACTTCTCTCAGGAGCAGACAGCTCATGCCTCGTAAGCACCATGCCAGGGTCACCACGTTTGCCCTGGACTTTCAGTAAAACAAGTATGATATCCCTAATTTGATGTGTGCTGTGTCAAACACTTACCTTTTCTAAGAAGTATTGATAATAAAGGTGACAATACCTTGAGATGGCACAGAAAGACAACAAGGAACATACTGGATTCCGAAGAGTAACATCCAAAATATTACAGAACAATTATAAAATACTGACTGACCTAACTAAATTTACACCATTTATAAGTCAGGGATTAAAACTCTTTGAAGAGGTCACTGTTCATTCATTGATCCATTTCCATAGCTTGTTTCTTTACAACCTTATGTGCTCAAATGAAATGCCTCTGGTGATAATGCCCTCGAGAGGAGGAACTCCTTCTGACTCCTTTTTTGTGGCAAATAGTTGCAAAATAATTTGATGTGCAAGAGTCAAAGAAGGGATTGTTGCCAAGCTTTTGAAATCAGGTACACTTTCTTTGAGGGACATTTGTCTGAGGGACAAACAGGGACAATTTCATCATACGAGAACTAGCAAAAAAAAAAAAAAGACAAAAAAAAAGGACACTAAATGTTTTTCAATTAATTATCTTCCTGAAAGGCCTGAGACAAAAAAAAAAAAAAAAGCACATGTGAAATAATAAAATTACCTTTCAAAAGCCTTGTCTCAGCCTCTCAGTACTAAAACAGGGGGAAAAAAAGAAAACAGAAAGGGAGGTCCCTGAAAAACACCCCGATACCAAATGAGTTCATGATGCTTGAACCACAGTTAGGAACAGCTGCTCCCAATAAGGTCAGTGGCTGCTTTACCAGGGACTTCCATGTGAAAAGCTACCGTTCAAAACTCCTGATCAAGAAAGGTATTCAGTCATAAATTCAGGTACTTAGCTTCAGTGGTACAACTCATATGCCTCATTATGCACACCCCTATGTAATTTTTTGAGCTGAGGCCCAGACATATCACTGCTAAACATATAGAGCTGCTGGATCACAGGCTGATATAGACTGTCCTGGAGTTTCCCTACGAGTTTCTTTTCACCCACTGGACTAGGTATAAAGCAAGGCAAAGGAAGTCCGTCTGGTTATGCACCTGGCATACATTCCTCTATGCACAGAGACAAAGTATCAGAAAGGAAAAAAGGAACATTTTTCAGTGACCCTGACATTTGATACTGATGCAAAGAAGGAAAGGAATGACAGCATTTGAAGCCAAAAGCATGACGTTTTTTTATATTTCCTATGATTTAGTATCTCTCCCCCGCATACGGCAGATTCCTTTATAGAGACTCTTGTATATGGGCCAACAGTGCTCCAGCAAAGCCTCTGATGACACAGTAGAAAGTTTCTAACCACAGTAACATTTGCAGCATTTCTCATTTTTTTTATCCCCAGTCCCCAAAGATATGATTTTTTCTGATGAAATAAATTATTTTTTTCATTTTTTTAATAGAATTGAAAATCTATTTGATGACCAAATGAATTAGAATAGATAAACAAATTCTTCAGGTTTGTATAAAATCTGTTGTAAAAGCTGTCTTCCAGCTTTCACTCAGTCTAAACAGATAAAAAATATCAGTGACCCTGAAAAAACGCCCATAGTATCTGTTTAACTACACTTGAAAATTAATTCATGTCCTGTAATAGGTAGGAAGATGTACTCATATAGAGTGTTTTGCTTTTAAAGCATTTCATACACATTGCAAGCCAATAATATTCATAGCATTGCTGTGAGGTAGCTTGATACAGTTCACTCACTTTGCAGGTATAATTACAAGTCTAAAAAGGAGGAAGAGAAAGCTGATTTCTGGAGGGTTTTTGGTACACAAATCTATCTGATTTTACTTGCTACGTGTGCCATAGACAAAATAAGTATTTATGATTGTGACATATTAATTGGATGAACAAATGTCTGATTTATAAACTCCAGCATGGTAAATAAAGCATACAAAATGCATATGCAGTTGTTTAATATGAATTTGGAAAATTAGGCCTTCCCTCTAGAGCCTGCCATCCTTTCTGCCAGGGGGTCTAGAGGGGGGTAGTATTGCACTCACCAAGTGATAATTCAGGGGTCCTGGCTGTAAACCGCCCAGTCACTGCACGGTTTGCCACATCAACCCCACTTTCAGACCTGCTTACTAGCGCTTGTCCTGGCCCACAGAAGCCTGAAAAGCAGTTTAGTTTGAGCATGAACTAACCTGTCTGCCACTTTATCATCAAAGTCTAACCATCACGACAAAGTATATAAAAGAACAGATGCTGCCTTAGAGCCCTCTGCAAATTTAAAGAGAAAAAACTCCCACTGACTTCAAGAGGCTTCAGATCTAGCCCACAGTGGAATAACTTCTTTCTATTTTTCAAGAGACTTGAAATATCAAATATCATCTGATTATCCAGGCTTGAATGTGATCTCACAAAGTGTATGCAGACTTAATCTATCGGACTACAGCTGGAAAGGCTGCCGGTGGCACTGCAGTGTCAGGAGAAGCCGTGCTGAGCTCAGGCTGCTGTAAATGCAGCACGATGTCACCCAGGGAGACGACATGCCCTGCGTTTCCTCTGCGGGCGTCAAAACAGAACCTGACCCACTCACGGCTGAGCTGAAAAATCACCATGTCAAATACACAGCTGCCCACCTTTATAACAATTATTTAAAACAAAACTCTTGGCAGCCAATTGACATGCTGTGAATAGGTACTGTACCTCGCAGCCTTAGAGGGGAGTGCAATACTGTCTGTGTATCATAATCCTGGGATATCAATGTTTAACTGTGCCGTAAAGCCCTTTACTGAGAAAGTAGTGTACATTTTCTAACAAATGGCTACAACCCAGAGCTAGTCTCCAGCCTGAGGACCAGGGCAATAAAATGGTTTTGTCTGACAGACCACCACCAGAGATTTGCCAGTGCTGTTACTCAGAGCGTAGAATCCCAAGTGCATTCAGAAGCCTCCTTTAAAGAATTAATGCTTGCTTGTTTTGCCATCCAAAGAGTGTTTAGAGAAGCCGAAACAATCATGCTTGCTGTCCACTGTGCAAAGAGGCGATGACATCAAGAAGACAGGTCACAAGCCTGAGTTTATAGTCACTACACTTAAGTTGGTATGGCTTTTCATCCACTCAGAATGATCTTATGACCCCACAACTTTACAGCCTCCCACTCTCTGGGCTTCATAGCACCTCTCCTCTCTAAGTTAATCATTTCTCTGCCATTATCTGCCAAGAGTTCTTATCTCTTTTGCTGTCACTTTATAACAGGGTCCTCTTATCAAGCTGTACAAAATCACGTGACAGTGCCAAACCTATCACAAGTTCCAATTCTTCTGATTAGAGACTATCATGAAATGGGATACATGGTTTACAGCAGGTCACTAATGCTGGAAAAAGTACAGAGTCCACTCCAAGACATGCCTGTTACTTTCTGAATTCTTGGATAATTTTTTTTGTTGTTGTTCACCACACCAACTTTCACTGAAGGTTATTACAGCCTGGATCTCAAGGCCAGAAAAGTTTACAGGCTGCACCTCTTCTGTACTCAATGCTGTACACCTTGCACCCAAGGGTACCGTATATTTACATCTAATAATGTCTTCTGGTTCTCACACAGCCATCATACAGGAATCTATAAAACATGGACTTACATCAGTTGGTAAGTAACAGTTTTCTAACTGTTTTGAAGACTCTGCATAAATATATGAGACTTGGGGCTGTCCAAACTGAAAAGAATGTTACAATTGGGCAAGCCAACAAAAATAATTAATTTGCACGAGTATTTAGGTGAAAAAGAACTTTATGATACATGTAAAAATGTAAGAAAACAGCTGATGATGTGGTGAATACTTTTCTCCAGAGATAATGCAATTATCAAATATATGATTGGATAATTAATGGTATCTTTATCTATTACAATTGCTAATAACTGTGAAATTGTGTGTGTGTGTGCGCCTATAAAGATTTGCAATAATTAGATTTAAATTGCTTCTGGCCTGACTTTTCTTGTTGAAGAAAACTTCAGGAATGCTTTCAAGTCTTTTCTGTAATACACGTCATATGCAGATTCTTTTTTACCACTAAAAATGCAGATATGTTGTCATTCAGTGGGGGTGGGCTGGGTAATAAAAGTCAGTTAAGACTTCAGAGCAGTGAAGAAGTGAATACTTTCTGTAACATACGGAACCAACACCCACTCCCTATCAGAAGGCCAGCAGGAGCAGGTTGCTCTGGCTTGCAGGCACAAGAGGCATTGCACAGCCAGCTGCCCTGGGCTGCCAGGGCTGCAGTGGCTGCAGCTGAGCGCCAGCGGGTGCCTCTCCCTGCCACTTCCCTGCCCTTCTCCTCACACTTCCTATCTCAGGTCATTCTGCCTTGCACCAGATATCTGGAGCAAGGTGCCTTTCCTTTGGCAGGGCAATAGCATCTCCTTTCCTGTCAGCCTGTGCTGGGGCCAAGCAAGGCTGGAAAAGGCTGACCAAGGGAAACCTCTGCTTCGCAGAGCATAAAGCTCCTCACAATCCAACCCAACAGTACTGCAAGTTCCACAACCCAGGGTTTTGCAAGGCTGCACCTCAGCACAGCAGCTTATGGCAAGGATGCAAGAAGGGAGCTTTGGCCCACGTGGAAATCAGGGTTTGCTCTCCTCCTCTTGCCCCCAAAGTGTATCATCACATGGTGCTTGTCCTGATGCTGGGTGTGATATAGGCACCCTGCCATCAAGGGAGGCTCTGGGACTGTGGGGATGGAAGGCACAGCAACAGCTGTAGGAAATAGCCTCGAACAAAGCTGAAATCTGATCTTGATCTCCTGGGTGAAGCTGCTGCTTCTCCACGGGAAGGGAAGGGTGCCCACAGGAAGGGCTCCAACCTCAGACCTGGCTGTGTCCCAGGTCACTGGCCCCCAGGGGCTCCTTCTCACCCTCTTCACCTGACTTACACCTCCCACACAAGAACCATGCCCAACACCACAGCAAGGTTTGCTGGGCTGTGAATGGATGGCTGGAGGAATGGATCATATCATGGATCATACCACCAGGCCTCCAACTGCCTGCCTCCTGAATGGCTGTGCCTGGTGCCAGCCCTGCTCCAGGGTGGGCTTCTGCTGCCACTTCTTGGAGGGAGCCAAGTGGACCTTCCAGCAGTGCCATCAGGGTATCCCATCTGCAACAGCCAAAGGGCACAGGGCGGTCCCTGGTTGTTGGACATGGCTCTGGCAAGGGTAGGCACATAACTGGCCTGGAGGGCTTATTGCAGCAAAACCACAGAGAAGTCAAAACCAGGGACCTCTGGTGCTTCTCTACAGGTGTGGGGTAATCCTCTGCACAGCTCTTCCCCCAGAAGCACATAGAAAAGAGAGGTGAGTCCAGCCTCCCAGCTGGACCTCGCTCTCTTGGGCCTTGCTCTGACTTTTACTCTTTTTGGCTGCCGGGGAGGAAAAGGTGCTGGAGGAGCCTCTGGTCCTCTCTCCTCAGCCTTCAAGCCTTACTACTATCATGGGATAGTAAAATAATAATACATCTCATGTATCTGAAGAGTGGTCACTCAGATAAGGTTTCCCAAGATGAAAGGATACAACCCAAGGAGAAGTGAAAATAAGGCATTCCTATCTGTCATTTTTAGACCAACTAAGTGCCATTTTCATGGTTTTCAAAAGACTGGCAGGTCTGGGTTCCCTAAATCATGTGGATATGAGGAACAGGTTGCTGGGAGACATGAGTAAGCAGAGCGCTGTTGTCACTGTACCTCCAAAATGCACTCATACGTGTGTTGTACCACAGACATAACAGACCAGATTTGCAAAGCATGGCCCAGAAAAAGCAGGTCTAAATCCTGTGAAACATCCTGTGTGCTCTGGGTCAGGAGGAGGATTCTACCCTTGCATGGCACCACACAGTCAGAGCCCATGGTGGCATCCCCAAAAAGCGCACCTAACTCAGCATCGTAAACTGATCACCACGTATCTGTAAGGGTTAAAAGTAACTGGCACCACCCTGCAGACCCTTGCTTGGAGGTGGGGGAACCAAATAGGAAGGAGCTGGGTTCTGTTCCTATTTGTTCTTGGAAAGTAATTCTTCGGAAGAAAAAGCCCTCCTCCCAGGGTGTAAGTACAATCAACAGCAGGGCCAAGTTCTTAAGAGTAAATCCCATTCCTGGACTTTCACTTTTGTCCATTTCTTCCCCCTACAGCCCCTCAGGCCAGGGGGACCTGCTGCTTCCCACCACAGTGGCTGAGAGGTGCCCTTGTCAGGGGCAGAGCATCTGCTTTGCAGACATGTACCCAGTGCATTCCCCCACCAGGCAACAAATTTGATTTTGGTATAAACCAGTGACGTGCCACTGCAAGAATGACCCAGCTTTCTCCCAGCAAGTAGGGCCTCACCCAGCTCCCAGGAATGCAAATCAGACTCCACTGATTTAAATGTCAGTGGACCTGTCCCTTGGAGAGCAAACACAACCAGCCTGGAGCTGGAGTGTGAGTGGGCATTGCCATGCGTTGACACCTGCTTTCAGGTTTACAGCGATACAGTTGAAGAGGCAGCTGAAATTCACAAAATCTTGATAGTACATTCTATCTTCCAGATGAAGAACATGAAGAACTTATGAAAAATTTTCATGACAAATTTTCGTGACTTTTTTTCTTCTATCAGATTCCAGGGCAATACAAAGCTACTTGACTAGATTTTTTTACTTCTAGGCAGCCTCTTGTCTTAGGGCCCTCAGGGACTCTATGCCATTTTTATAAGCATTAGCTATGATTGTTTAACAGAAGCAACTGTTTAATTAACTTGAAAAAATGGTTTTATAAGAGGGAAAATAATCTACTTACAGTTTTGTACTGTGAAACTTTTCAGCTTGTATGATACTTACTGGCACCTTAATTTTAATGCATGTCCTCAAGCAGTTTACAGTATTATAACCAGTGCTCTTGAGTTTGGCACCGTTTATTTTTCTGTGTTAGTGGTGGTGTTGGTGGTGTTATTATTATTATTATTGCTATAGGAAATTCCATGAATAAAAAAGACAGCAAATACTATCTTTAAAAGTTTGGATTAGGATTTTGGCCAGCACTGATGCAGGCAAAGCTTCCACAGGAGTGAACAGTTTGGGCTGTGTGAGAACTGCAAGACATGAGCCATAGGTGATTTTTTAATAACAGTGAACTTTTGCTGTTATTATTTACCCCTTAAATACTTTTTCCATTGCTATACTGCAAATGAGTTATCTACAAAAGGGGCAGTATTTACATTAACACCCTATTTTTTCCAGTTAGTCTGATTTTAAACACCCAAATACATGCGGCAAAGTAACAATGATGATGCCTGTGGTCTCCAGAGGGAAACCTCCAATGCTGTGACAAAACGCCTCCAGGCACTTGGCTGTGTGGGTAATTTAAAGGTCAGCTTTCAAACTTACCTTTATATAGGGCGAAAGGGAAGAATTATCTGAAGCAGGAGTTGTGTTTGGCTGCAGTGTGGGAAAACCCGTTACAACTTCTCATGCCAAGATTATTCATAAAGTCTCAAGTTTACTCATATACTACACAAGGACATTATATATATTGCACAGATATGCAACCTTTTATATCAGTATATATTAATACATTATTATATAAAATGGACAGACATGCATATGTACACAGTCCTTATCAAGATTTCTCAGTATAAACTATGCCTAGTTTATCTTCTCATGGTTTATGATTCTATGTTTATGCATGGAGAAATCTTATATGAAATACATATATATACATAAGCTTAAACTTTTTTCATGATAAAAATCAGCTATTATTTTTTTAAAATAAAGTTTTCCAAGCTTCAAAAGATAATTGGAGGGGTGAGGGGGAGAAGCAGACCTAAAACATCTTTTTTTTTTCTGCTAACAGATCAAGGTCAGTTGCCTCAGCAAAAGAAATTTCATTTTTAAGCCTGTCTATGCTGGATAGAAATCAATTATCTCTTATGATACAGAGAGCGGCGCTCAGCCCTGTCAGAAGCCTTGCTTTAGATACAAATATATTTGGAGTTACACTTCCAGACCAAGCTCTACTTTTTTTAACTAGGTGTTCCACACTCGGCCTCAAAAAGACAGCCCAGGCAGAAACAAAAGAGCCTCATCAGAAAAGTAAATAATGATCGGTGTTGGAAAAGGGCGGTGGGTTCACGGCGGAGGGGGGGAACCTTCGGCCTGACCCCGCGGGCGCTCCCGCACCGCGCAGCACCGCGCCGGGCAGGGACTCTGCTGCGGGACGGGTGGGCGCGGACGGGGGTCCCTGCTTTTGGGTTCCCCTCCTCGCCCCCTGTCAGGGAGGGGAAGCCGCCACCCCCGCAGCAGGCAGGAGCGGTCCGAGCGAGCACGTGTTCCCACTGCACCCTTAGCGGCAACAGGTCCGGGCAGTGCGGAAATGGGACGCGTTTTCCCCACGGATGTAATTTATCGGGAGGAAAAGAAAAAAGCAGAGCTGCTGCTTGCAAAGCCCGATCTGTAGGTGTCCTAACGCCGCCTGGAAAGGGCTGCGGCTCGCTGGTGCTGCCATTGCTCCAGGGATCCCCTCCCCACGCTCCGGACAGGGCTCGCCACCTCCCGCGGGCGCCCGGGGTGCCTCAGCTGCCGGCCGCCCGGAGCCTCAGCCCTTCTGCGCCCCCCGGTTCGCGCACCAAAACCTCCTCCCGAAAGCTGCCCCGCACCAAGACGTGCCTATCCGCCGGTGCCC